>OX380348.1:2402500-3056375 GCA_947425015.1 Pterostichus niger
GGATTATTAAAACGAAAATTTACATACATATGTATTTTGACCCACTGAATCCAGTAGTGCAATCTTCAAATGCATATGACTTCTGGTTTTCGAGAAAATGTTAAAAAACCGCTTTTTGCGATTTTTTTGGCGGAAAATAGAAAAAAAATAAAAATCGCTGAAACTATGTTTATAAGTTAACTGAAGCACGAGAAAATTAATGCCGTTGACCGCGTTTTTTTATCACATTTAGTTTTCGAGATATAGCCTCGTAAAAGTAGAAAAACTGAAAAATTCGAAAAATTTCACTTTTCCGGAGGCTATATCACAAAAACTATTTGATATTTTTATATAATGGATATATATCATTGCAAAAATATGACGATATATATCAAAATAAATATCATGATATATATCGATCGATATATATCTTCGAACCCTGGCAAATAATGAATAAAATCTCAACAATAAATAAAATAAAAAATAAATATATCATCACGCCTTTTACCCATTACTGAGTGTGGCACTCTGCCGTAAGCAGATCTCGGTAAGTGATTTATTTCTCAAGATCCACAGGTCGACTCGATACCACTGAGCCACCTACCCCATAAACTAAACTAAAATTACAATTGCGTCCGAGTGGATTAGACTCCCCTATTGTTGTGCAAAGTAACAAAACTATAAAAAAAATACGACTTATATATAATCTAAAATCAATTGAATGAAGAAGGCACAAACATTTTCCAATCACTCCAATAATATCGATAAAAAAATAATGATAGAAGTGAGAGAAAATGACTATTAGAAAAACGTGATAAATCGTGCATTTTGACATGTCATACACGAGATAAAAACCATCTCGTATGTAATAGGGCGAATCAAATTGTAGACAGGAAAGCAGCGGACCAAACAAATACTCTATTCAGTGTGAATTATAGCACCGCCTACCACACATTAGATACACCATTGCCCGCGTAATTTATTGTTTTTGTGGTGGTATTCTGGACTGTCTGTCTTTGTCCTACTCGTTGCTAAATGCAGAGAGATTTGGTTTTATTTTCAAGAAAGGAATTTTGTGTTTTGCGTTGCTATATTTATCGATATTAAAATACTTGAAGTTGTGATCTGTCTTTGTTTCTTTTCAAAAATGGAGGGTTTTATTTTCATCCGGCAAAAATGGAAAATTGCATGTAATCCTTCTATTAAAAAAGGATTAACTATTAAATTTCTGTCAAACTGAGGATATTCTATCTATCAAACAAGGGTTGTGATAGACTCAGACATTATATCTATCTTTGTTTTTCATTACACATTTTGTTTTATTTATTTTTAATATATCGTTATTACATTCAAGATGGGGTATCAAGTCGGCGTGTGGATCTTGAGAACCCTGGTTCGTTCCCCACAGCCGACAAACAATTTTCACCAAATTAAATCTACCACTGTGACTCCTCCTCCACTTACATCTTTAGGGTCCGTGATTTGACGACTGGTAACCGCATTTCACGCGAAAAAATATATATCTGCTTACGGCAGAGTGCCACACCCAGTAATGAGTAAAAGGCGTGATGATATATTTATTATAACATTCAAGCAATTTTTTTCTTTATCGCTCATGGACGGTAAGTGACTCATTACATCCCTGTTTCAAAGGATGTAATAATTTACTTACTGAGGTAGTGGTGGAAAAACTATTTTATCGGATATCGCTAATAGCAACATATGAACATAATCTTGTAAGTAAATGATTTGATATGGCAGAGTGCCACACCCAGTAATGGGTAAAAGGCGTGATGATATATTTATTATAACATTCAAGCAATTTTTTTCTTTATCGCTCATGGACGGTAAGTGACTCATTACATCCCTGTTTTAAAGGATGTAATAATTTACTTACTGAGGTAGTGGTAGAAAAACTATTTTATCGGATGTCGCTAATAGCAACATATGAACATAATCTTGTAAGTAAATGATTTGATACGGCAGAGTGCCACACCCAGTAATGGGTAAAAGGCGTGATGATATATCTAATTATTTATTTATAGCGATACAGAATTCGAATCTGGAGACCCCGAGTTCGAATTGCACTCAAGCTAAAAATTATATAAACTACCACACTGCGGCTCGGTGAGTGCGGACCCTGTACTGTAATTGGGATTAAGTTCCTGTTGTACAGCGTAACATAAATAAAAAATAAATATCACTAATGTTAAATCATACCGTTGTTCATTTTAGAGATGAAAATCATTAGTTTCTTTTCTCAATTAAGGGAAAAATACTAGAACAACTATTCTTGAAATAGATCTTCTACCAAACAAAAACTAAACATCCCTAAAAAACCTGGTAATACTCCGCATTGAAACGTAACAAGAGCTAGGCTGAGAAAACAAATATGAAGCACGCGGCCGCACAATGATAAATCAAACGCTTAACGTCCCGGACCTATAATAAATATTAATTAATTACCAATTCAACTGTCAGCGTAATTTAGAGTCATTGCACTAATTGGCTCGTGGTGCAGTGAGTTACTGCGAGCTGCGACAATGCACACCACCAGACGAAGAACTTGAGGACACCTACGAATAGAAGAGGTTGCTGGATGGCGCCAAAAATCTACACCGTCACAAATACAATACCATTTTTTTTTAGATTTTGTTTGAATGCGGTAAATATAAAATAAATTCCTGTAGGCAATTTGAAACATTTTGCGATATTTGTATATCAAGGGAATTTAAAATATAGTTCTCAATTCTGTATATAACGACTTAAACATAATATAAATAAATATATCATCACGCCTTTTACCCTTTTACTGGGTGTGGCACTCTGCCTACGCAGATCTCGGTAAGTGATATATTTTTTCACGACCAGCTGTCAAATCACGCCTCCTTAAAGATATTAGTGGAGGGGGCGTCACAGGGGTAGATTTAAATTGGCGAAAATGGTTTGTTGGCTGTGATATATTTTTTCACGACCAGCCGTTAAATCACGCCCCCCTAAAGATATTAGTGGAGGGGGCGCCACAGGGGTAGATTTAAATTGGTGAAAATGGTTTGTTGGCTGTGATATATTTTTTCACGACCAGCCGTTAAATCACGTCCCCTTAAAGATATTAGTGGAGGGGGCGCCACAGGGGTAGATTTAAATTGGTGAAAATGGTTTGTTGGCTGTGATATATTTTTTCACGACCAGCCGTTAAATCACGCCCCCCTAAAGATATTAGTGGAGGGGGCGCCACAGGGGTAGATTTAAATTGGTGAAAATGGTTTGTTGGCCGTGATATATTTTTTCACGCCCCCCTAAAGATATTAGTGGAGGGGGCGCCACAGGGGTAGATTTAAATTGGTGAAAATGGTTTGTTGGCTGTGATATATTTTTTCACGACCAGCCGTTAAATCAAGCCCCCGTAAAGATATTAGTGGAGGGGGCGCCACAGGGGTAGATTTAAATTGGTGAAAATGGTTTGTTGGCTGTGATATATTTTTTCACGACCAGCCGTTAAATCACGCCCCCCTAAAGATATTAGTGGAGGGGGCGCCACAGGGGTAGATTTAAATTGGTGAAAATGGTTTGTTGGCTGTGATATATTTTTTCACGACCAGCCGTTAAATCACGCCCCCCTAAAGATATTAGTTTGTCGGCTGTGGGGATCGAACCAGGGTTCTTGAGATCCACCTACCCTATTAAACTCTTCATTAATATCACATTTGTTTTGATATTACACTACTAAATTGTAATTTTGAAAAAATCATATTTAATTTCTGCCGTTAAAAAACATAACAAATGAAATTAGTTTATTGATTTAGATAGAGGATGTTAAACTCTACAACTTTTATTTAAAGCATTTTTGTCTAAAATAATTTAGGAAGTAATGCGCACAAAAGAAGTTTTTCCATGTTAAATGTCTATAACTACACCCGGTATACAACTTAATAAAACAAGCTCTAACGACTTTCATCTGTTAAGGAATCCATCACGCATCTAATAAATAATATTTATTTGTTTATAACTATTTAAACTTGAGTTAAATCTACCAGTTTACGATTCGTTTGTACCATTAGAAGCAGCGATAAATTTTGCTCATCGCTCGGAGTGAAAAACGTTTTATATGACAGTCCTGTCGACTTGTTTACAACCTCCAAGGATAATTGCATATCTCCTGCCGCAGGAATGCAAATTTAATTAGTCTAACGATTGGAATGACTTTGGATAATTGTCTTCGTAGAACATGCACAAGAAAATATCACTTTCAATCATTAAAAGTATTATTTCTTACAATTACAGCACAGGGGACCTACAGATTATCACCCCAACATATTTCTAGGCAAATTTAAATTCTCCGACAAATTATATATATATATATACAGGGTGTTTCAGGACTAGTGTAACAAACTTAAACAGCTTATTCCTGAGGTCATTTTGAGCCAAAAATGTCATATGAACATAGGTCCTATTCCTTCTAGTTACCAAAATACAAGAGGTTGAAGTTCTATAAATAACACGAAATTTTCAAATTTTTTTAATCAAGATACTTTCGGAAAGCAAGAGTTTTATTGAAAAGTCATACCTTATTTGTCTTCATTATTTTTATTTATTAATATTAACATGCATACGAGTTCAAGACGCTCATTTTGAAAACTTGCTGGAATTTTTTAAAAATTTGTTATCTTATTTTATATTATGTTAACCTATTCCATGTTTGGTTATGTTGTTCTGTGTCTATTTAATTGTGTCATTTTATGTTTTGTTCTCTAAATCGCATTCGTTAAAATTAATAAATAAAATTAATAAATAAAATTAATTAAGACAAATAAGATATGACTTTTCAATAAAACACTTGTTTTCCGAAAGTATCTTGATTACAAAAATTTGAAAATTTCGTGTTATTTATAGAACTTCAACCTCTTGTATTTTGGTAACTAGAAGGAATAGTACCTATGTTCATATGACATTTTTGGCTCAAAATTACCTCAGGAATAAGCTGTTAAAGTTTGTTACACTAGTCTTGAAACACCCTGTATATACATATATATATATATATATATATATATATATATATATATATATATATATATATATACTATTCGGGCGCTAATGACGTATTTATTATTGAACAAAATTGAGTAATATCAGAAGGTATTAACGAACAATAGTTTGGGTATTAATGACAAAGGTATTGTTTAACAATATTGCGTAATCTCAGTAGACAGAGACAAACTAACAATCAGGAGGGGGGACACCGATGGCTTCAGACATGGAAGTGTCACCCCCAAGCAGTGCTAGATTAGCGCCCGGTTGATAACTTTCTATAGTGGTGGATTATGAGAAACTGGGTGAGATTTGGATTGCCCTGAGTGTTGTAAAACGGTTTGTTTTGTGCAAGTGGAACATTGCCGCGTTGTTGTGCCGTGTTCTTATTTTTTCGCGCCACCGTCCGGCATTAGCAGTATTACATAATAAACTAAAAATCGTCCGAAAACCAAGTTTTTGCCTGCCTAGGCCGGCAAAAATTAGTGACATTTTATGGTTATATGTTGGCATCACTAGTATAGCGAACTCTGAACGTACGAAATGTCAAAATATTGCATTGGCGTAAACATATTATGATAAAATATGCATAGTTTAATTTTTAATACAAGAAACAGAATATTTATACATAAATATTTTAAACAAAATTGTAAGTAATTATAATTGAATTAGCAATGTAAAATCCAAATAAAATATGTTGATTTTTTAGGTTATAATACTGGAATGACAAGTCGTGAAATAGACAAAGAAATTAATTATGTTTTATGTTTATTAAATAAAGTGTACAGTGTAATTAAACTTATTGAAGATGTAAATTGATGAACAATAAATAATTAATTAAAATTAAAAGTGCAGTTCAAATATGGTGTTGTTACCAACATAAAAAAATTCCCTGACATTTAGAATGTGAATAATAAATTAATCGTTTTTATTAAATTTACAAAAACGTCGGCGCGAAAAATCTTGTGAATTACACGTCCAGAAACTATTTTGCGAGTGCTCGTATTTAAAGGCCTCGCCTGCGGCTCGTCCTTTCAAAATATACTCGCACTCGCAAAATAGCAGTTTCTGGACTAGTCATACAAATAACTATTTTAGGTTTAATGTATATTATTTCTGACATATATATCATCACTGGGAGTGGTATAAGTGATATATTTGCCGTGCAGTCGTCAAATCAAGGTCCCCAAAGATGTTAGTGTAGGGGAGCCACAGGGGTAGATTTAATTTGATGAAAATTGTTTGTCGGCTATGGGGATCGAACCAGGGTTCTCAAGATCCACAGGCCGACTCAATACCACTGAGCCACCTACCCCATATTTTTTATTTTACTTTTAATATTGAAAAAATAGTATGTAACATACACGGGAAAGAAGTATTGCAAAACTTGTACTATTGTCGCGTTTGCTCCAAATTTAGTATTCGTTGTGCAATTAAACCCTTCACGTAATAGTATTACAATATGTTTGTTTGAAGTTTGCAGAAAATGACGTACTTTGATTAAAACAATTATACTGGACTTGCATTGTCTTTATTAGTTTGAATCAAATGTACAAAACATATTTCAATAGTATATTATGTTACTAGGAGTAGAAAATCTTTTTTATTAAGCTCAGATGTTTGCTGCCGAGGCGTTTAGCGAAATGAAAAAGAGCATTCTACTCCAAGTAGCATATACTATTTTTTCTTCAAGCATTCTATCGTAAATTTCAAGAATAAAATATAAATTATTTAATTTTTTTTCCATTAAAGTACCTATTTATTTACCTTTGTTGCTAAATATATGATGTTTGGAGCATTATGTCAAAAAACATCAAATTGTTCTTTGATTAACACTTTTGATTTTTTAAGTTTGTAGTTTTCACCTTGTCGGTTCAAAAATGCTATCAGTTTAGTGTATTTACATATGTTTACGTTATGCTTGATATTTAATTCAGCCTTAATCATTGAGTATTGTGCCCTTAGCGATTTGCTCTTTAATTTATGTGCCAAATGAGAAAAGTAAGCTAGCATAACATTCTCTGAGAAATTCTTCACATTTTGTTCTCTAGTCCAATTGACAAATCTCTCATAAGCGAAATCATAAACCTACGTGATTTTTCAGTAATCAATGTTTGAATGACTGAATTTGCGATTTCTGCTATTGCTGGAGGTGTAAATTTACCACTACTGGCTGTCAGTTCAGTTAACCTCACTTCACTTCAGTTGCCAACATAAGATATTGAAATTGTCGTACGTAATACTCAAAATTATGGGTTGTGACTCCTAATTATGTTCACGATATTTTTTTATATATATTTTGTCATTTTAAGTACGGTGTACGATAGTAAGTTACTCGTACAATTCCCCTAATTATCCTACATGTATGATAATTATCGTACGATTAGTAACGTTGAGCCAGTAGCCGGGCTACCCTAGCAAGTGCTGCTGTCTGTGGTATATTTTATATCTAACATTATTGTATTAGTACAATAATGAATTTCATTATTGTACTAATAACATAATGACTTCGTTCTACATAGTATGTGTAGTAGCATAATATGAATATTGTTGTATGCTTGAAGAAAAAAATATTTTTTGTACATTTTGTTCAAACTAAAAAAGACAATGCAAGTCCAGTATAATTGTTTTAATCAGTATTACAATATACTATTTTCTGCCACCAGTACAGTAAATACGTCATTTCATCCTTAGCAACAGGGATGTATAAGTTAGTCGTAGTAAATGTTCTTGAGTTCAAATCAACTTATAACAAATCAATACAACTGTTTTGAAGTGCTTCAGATTCTACTATAAGCTACTGTAATTGGGATTAAGTTCCTGTTGTGCAGAGTAACAAATAAATAAATTACTTGCGATTTAGAATGCTTGTAAATTATTTTAATTTCAGATGAAACCGAAAGTAAAAGTAAATAAACCTGTTCCATTTCAGTTTCACTTGCAGTTATTCAAAATGAGATTATGTTTATAAGAAAAATGAATCGAAATAAATAAATGTCAAAATAGTGTCAAAACCATCCGCTATATCAAATTAAAATTGTATTCGCCAATTATGAATGCGTTAAATAATGATCCGGATACGTAAATAAATATAAATATTTTCATATCATCAGGGTTCCTTCATGGTGTTACAGGCTAAACTGAAACCTGCTAAGATGGAAAGACTCCTGAAATATGTTCGTTAGTTTACGCTAGCATGCAAGAAAGAGTTAATAACATGTGAGCTAGAGCGATGTTACAAGAAGTATTAAGGAATTTGTGTACATGGCTTCAGTCACGTCAAATTTCTTATTTTTTCTTTTTCGTATTCAATTTACAACAACTACGTTGAAAACGTGTGGACCAACAAATTTTTGTTCGTTAATACGGTGAAGATATTTCTGAGCACGTTCCTTATTACAACGCGATTTTTTTTTGTTTTTTCTTCGTGCCATGAAGAATGAAATCCTGTTTTATTGTTAAGCAACAAAAGTTTTTATTGTTTTGTTCAATTTAAGGATATTTATGGATTTAAAACATTTCTTGTTTAATTAACAAATTATCAACGGTGAGAATAATGTATTATGAGTTTTTTTTACCCATATCTGGGTGCAACAACTTGTACTTGTTCAAATAGAATTGTGGAAATATTAAATCGAAGTCAGTTGTCACAGAAAATTATTCTTGTGATTACATTGCAATATTTTTGGGGCATATTTAATAAAATGAAGAATCCAAAATCAGTTTTGACGACTGGTACTAGCACCGCACGCTAGGAATTATATTTATTTGAGAACTTGAGAACTCTGGTTCGATCCCCACAGCCAACAAACATTTTCACCAATTTAAATCTACCCCTGTGGCTTCCTCACCACTAACATCTTTGGTGGCCGTGATTTGACGGCTGGTAACCGCACTTCACGCGAAGAAATATATCACTTACCGAGATCTGCTTACGGCAGAGTGCCACACCTAGTAATGGGTAAAAGGCGTGATGATATATTTATTTATTTAAATAACTTCGTGGTAAAGAAATGCAATTAAAATAATCTTGTAATTATAGAATTTGATTGAAGTTATTTTTGGCAATTTGGAGAAAATCAACAAATATAAAAATGTGTTAATGATTTTATAGGTTTGTTGACACGCTTTATTGCCTAATTTTTAACACTCGTTTATGTGAAATTAAAGAATTTGATGAATTTTTAAAGAAAACAAAAGTTTCACAAAATAATAAAATTTTATCGGTGTTTAACAACAGTTGCATGATTTTAAGACTTTTTAAATTTAAAATTATTATTTTTATTTTTAAAATAATAATAAATAAATATATCATTAATATCCGTCAGTACGGTGGTGTGGATAGCGATACGGAATTCGAATCCGGAGATCCCGAGTTCGAATCTCACTGAAGGTAATAGTTATTTACATTGCAAGACCGTTATACAGAAATTTACAGGCGAGCATAGAAAGGTTATCTGTGTGAGCCTGTAAATTTCAGTTAACGGTCGAGCATTGTACAATGTTTTATGTGCATTTGAATCGCAATATATGTATATTTAATCAAATTAATTGCAATAGTATAACGCAATAACTAAAATGTTCAATCAAGGTAGACTTCGAAAATCTGACAGATTTTGTTTAATCAAAAAATATTTAGGTGTCAAACGTTTAAAATTAGATATGTTGTCATGATAACCAATGTCAACAGCCCGTTATAATTTTTACACGGGCTAGCCCGTTATAAGTCTCGTAACCCCTAGAGACAGAGTTAAGTAAACAGTTCATTACGATTTAAATGTACGTAATAGTATATTACATAATAAGTCAGGAAAGTGATACTTTACTTTACGAAGCGGTTGTTTGAAGTACGAGGCCGTTACGTATTATGTATACTATTTTTTCTGAAATCGTTCATATTTATATTTTATCAATATAATTAATAATAAATATTTCAAAATGTTTAATTTTTTGGTAAGAATCATATTGGCAGCAAACTACATATCCAAGGTGATAACAAAAGTTGTTGAAAACAATATCTTATGTGAAAAATCTATTGAATATATTTACTACTACACTGCGGCTCGGATTAAGTTCCTGTTGTACAGCATAACATAAATAAATAAATATCCAGTTTTATAAAAAACAATAAATCTGGTTTCTTAGTTAGTAGATTTAAATTAACATTATTTTTATTTATTTTATGATAAAAGATCGACTAATAAATAATTATTTTTTAATAATTGCGCGAAATAAGTATTTGAAACAAGAATTTCGTCCACAAAATATAAACAACATTTTTGTCTACAACTGTCAAAAAGGAATAATACAATAATTATTGATTTATTCAAGTAAATTGAAGGAAAAAAATAATATGAATTTGATACTATTGATGTGTTGAAATCAATGGAACGTGAAAAATAATAATTCGGGTGCGAAACAGTGGGAAAAATACGCGCTGTCATTATAATGTAAATGATAAAAAAAAATTGTACTTTGCATAGTGATATTAGTGAAACAAAAATTTGACAGTTATAGAAAAAAGAAATTGTTTTACTTTGGAAATAAATTAATTAATCGATCATAAGTCTTTTCCATATTATCTGGAAATTGCAACTTTAAGTTATGAAAAGGCCTCAATGGTTACTGGTGACATTTTCTGTTGCAAAAAGTAAATGATAAAATAAAATATATTTTAAAGGATTTATATTATTTTATTCTTATTTGTCTTGTAGGAAAAGTCGAACCAACGCCCCATACGTCATCATTCAACATGGGGTATCTGGTGTCACCTTACAGCTACGCCAATGGAGCAGGGGGCCCTATTCCTGTGTCAATGGTAAGTCATCTTACAAGTTATTTAATTATATTATGCTTATACTAAATACCATCGATATTGCTTCAAAACTGCACTTATAATGTAGATAAAACATTTGAATAGCAGTTTTGTGCGCTTTGATTGAATGGAGATTGTTTTTTGTTCGTAAAGCAATAAAAAAAAACATGGTTTTAAAGTTCAAATCAATTAACATTTTTCTGTTTCCTATGCTGTCTTGGTTACATATTATTTTTGGTTAAATTTAAAATATTTTTTCTGGGACAATGTGGAAAGTATTCACTTTTCACACTCATTTGCGTGCGGAAAGTGATACTTTTCTGCATTCAAGTATCAACAGAATGATATTATTGTTTTTCGTTGTTATGAATGTACAAAATAATAATGAGACAATGAATTTGCAACAACCTTTGATATTATTGGAACAAATTAAAAAATTCTATAATTTCTTGTAGTGTAAAATACTTCAATGTTGTAGGAAAAAATGTGTTGAAAGTCCTTTGGAAAACTTGTAATCTCGTTTCATCTTGTATACTCGCGCTTTTAAACACTTATATTATAATATACTATTATTATGATTTTGTCAAAAAATAAATTTCCTGCCTTCAATTAACAGAAGAAAGTAATACATTTCAAAATAAAAGGGGGCTTAGAACACAAGAGAGCCATTCGTCTAAATTATCAAAATAAATCTTCAATTGCTCATCATGCATTAGAATTTCTACATAAAATTAACCAAAAGAAACCAAAATTTTATCGAGACCTACAAGTTTCACCGGAAGACTTATAAGAGAAGCCATTGAAATTTACAAGGAGGAAAATAATATTAACAATTGTGATGGTTTGGATTTAAATAAGGCTTGGCTTCCGTTGATTCACAATTTATAATTTTTAAATTATATATTTTTGTCTTTTTACTTGTCATTTTTATTTATATGTCATTTGTTTATTTTTATGTCATTTATGTGTTATTTTATTTTTATTTCTGTCCTGATGAAGGTATTTGTATAAAGTACCGAAACGTCGAGTTTTTGAATTTAAATATATACAGAATTAAACCAGAAGCCCCCTTTTATTTATATATATATATAATAATAATACATTTATTTGAGGCAAAGTTCAGCTAAAAGCTGCTCTTCCACTTAACCTCCTTATTTCAGCAGATACAGAAATATGTATATCGAGAAGTACATAATTATCTTACATGTTTACAACTAAATAATAACAATTATAACATACGTTTACACATTATGTATACATGGGGTTGAGAAGAACAAATGAACAATAACATAAGAGAATTAGACTAATACAAATTTAAGGATTATTATTGTTGAGTAGAGTAGTGCGTAATACTGTCTTAAATCTATTGAAGTTTATTATTTTTAATTATTAGGTAATGTATAGACTGATGCAGAGCTATATGAAAAGGACCTTTCATAAAACTTGCTGTTGTGTTTTGGAATAGATAGAAGGTGTTTATTTCGAATGTTGAAGGTGTGTAGATATGAATTCAGAAAGGTTTTTCCCTATGTTAATACATTTCATCTCTAAGACAAAAATAACTTTTCTTCTCTAAGTCTTTCAGGAAACACCTGTCACGAGAATAATAAGTCTTATTTAAACTTTTCATATATTTTAAAAAATTTCCTTTTCTGATAGGGCAGTGCAAAAATATATGTATACCTTGCGAAGAAACTGTCATTTTTCTCTCATATGCTTTATATCCTTCGCCTTGGGCTCAAGAAATTTGAATTTGAAATAGAAGTAACTATATAAAATGATGGAGTAGGTGGCTCAGTGGTATCGAGTCGACCTGTGGGTCTTGAGAACCCTGGTTCGATCCTCGCAGACGACAAACAATTTTCACCAATTTAAATCTACCCCTGTGGCTCCCTCTTCACTAATATCTTTGGGGGTCGTGGTTTGACGGCTGGTAACTGCACTTCACGTGAAAAAATATATCACTTACCGAGATTTGCTTAGACAGAGTGCTACACCCAGTAATTTGTTTTTGTTGTTTCCTATGCTACCTAAGTTACTGTATTACTTGAGTCAAATTTATAATATTTTGTAAATTATGTGCCATTCGCTTACCGTCAATTTGTACAACCAAATTTTACTTTTCATTTCGTATCCTTCACAATGCTACTATATTTTTAAGTAGATTAATTTAGCTCTATAAAAACTGTAATTTCCTAAACCAATAAACATAACCACTAACCACCCTCAGCCGTTAAAAAAAAACATCACTGCTCGCTAGATCGGAAAACATTCCAATTTGCCTATAAATTATCAATCACGTTTGCATGTCATCTTCCTCCTCGCATGAATGAGTAAAGACTTACGTCCCCTGCGCAAGATGGGCTAACTGCCCGGGGTAGTCCGGACCACCGGAAGCTCCGGTCGGTGTTTACCGGAACATCGCCACGCCATAGTACTTACTGATAGGTTTGAACGGAGCGATCAGCACGCGAGGTTGTTGAATTGTATTTAAGGATCTTTAGGTTTTTTGGGTAGTGCCTCTTTTACAGTTTGGTGTTAAGGGTGCACAAATGATATGTTTATTGTAAGATTAGATTTATAAAATTTGTAATAGTTTTTTACATGATCAGCATAGTAAATTAATTTTTACGGGCGAGCTGGAATGGACGAAGGGGCTAGTCTTCATAATCCAGTGAGCCCAGTAAAGAATTATTGCAAGCGTGTCGCCATCTATTCCGAATTGAAAAAAAAGTTTTTGATTTAAGGTTTCAAAGTTAACCCCCGCCACACCCCCTGGGGGTGGGAGTTGGGGTTTGTGTTTGGTGTGCATAGATAGGTTTTTGCAAAATATGAAACACGTGTTTTTTTGTTTCTTGATTCGATGTGTATTTCTCGAGATATTTCACCGCCCCGGAATTTTTTTAACATCCTGTATAAAAGAATCAGTTTTCATCCTCACTTCAACCACATTCACATTACCTCCATACAAACTCATTTATTCATCACACTCGCAATTTTTCATCGCGCAACAAATCTTCAATTACTTCCATTCATTCGCTCCTATACACCTGTTTCATTTATCTTTCATTCGACGTACGCTCCACATGTTGAAATAATTTCAACTCATTTACGACAACTTCTCTAACAACGAATTTAAAATGATAAGATGAGAAAGAAGCTTGTTTTCAAAATAATGTCGTTTCGGTCAGATATACTGATGAATAATTCCATCGATCAATAATTTGAAATATATGGTACGAATACATCGATTTATACCTTTATTAAATACCAATTTTTGTCGAAGAATAAATTAATAAAATTATTTAAAATGGATTGTAAGCAGCTCTACTAAAGCTCAAAGTAAATTTTATTTGGTAACTATATGAAAAGTAATAAAATTCACTTACTTTTGAATGTAGTCCTACTGATGAAATTCCAGAAACAGTTTTTCTTTGTTTTAAACCAATAAAAAAACACTACACTTGACACAAACACTCGATGCGAAGATAGGTAGAAAATAGTTTTATTTAAACAAATCACAAGTAAAAACAAATAAATTGTCCTATTATTTATATTTGATAGTTACAGAAAACTCATGTTTATTTATTGCTAAAAACAAATGACCTTCATAAAGATTAAACACCTCAAAAAATTTGCATCGTAAATTACGAAAAATATTTCATTTCCCCCGGGGAAAAAACAACTTCAAACTTTGAAATAAACATTTATAATAACTTCAACATATATTTAACATTTGATATCAACATATTATCTATCAAAAAAGCTAAATTTTTACCCTCTATGACAACTAGCACACTTTTCTACCATCTTGGCATATCTTACTGTCGTTTGTTTACACAGATGCAGCACGTAATAATTCCATAATACAATTTACGGCAAGTTATGACATTGGCATTAATATCAAATGACAAGTAAATCAAAATGGCTGAAAGATAGTTGAAGTGCTGTGTTGTTAGTAAAATTTTAAGTTTAATTGTGAAATAAGTGATTGTGGTTGAGTGTAAGTGTAGTGTGGACTTTTTCATCAGTGTTTTCAATATTTATGGGTGGTTTCCAAGGCTGTAAAACAAAACAATTGAAGGTAGGATTGTTTAATGGTTTGTTAAAGCTTCTAGAACAAATATATTTTTTTACGATCGAAATATAGTACATTATACACAAATTTTCATATCTCCCTATGGAATGAGACAAGGACAAATTTATGATTAGAATATAAATTATTGGGGCAACAATATTGAAGTGCTAGAAAAAACTTTGCTGTCTGTTTCTTACATTCAATTATTTTACTCGTACGAAATGAGTATTATTCCATGCTTGCTGTATAATATGTTTATAAATCACACATTTTTAAGGGGTTAAAGTTCATGTCAAGTTTTTATGATTAAACATTTCATCCCTCGGATTCCTAGCCTCCCTAGAGAAATAATATGCACAAGTTGATATTATTTTGGCAGCTGTCAAATATATGTAGAGTACAATGAAACTAATAACAATCTAACAATAGTGGCAAAAGCTGTATCAACAATTTGTTGGTATTCTTTCGAGGGTTGTTCGCCGTGTTTTTGTTATACCAAATTAGAAATATCGTGTCATTTGATATAAATAAACTTGTTTCCATACATTTTTGCTGTTGTCAAAGAATTTTGTCAAAGACTAATAATTCTAAAATTAATAAATGTTAAAAATATAAATAAATATATCATCACGTCTTTTACTCATAATTGCGTGTGGCACTCTATCGTAGCAGATCTAGCTAAGTGATACATTTATACAGTTGCCAGTCGTCAACTCACGGCCCTCAAAGATGTTAGTGGAGTGGGAGCCACAGGGGTAGATTAAATTTGGTGAAAATTACTTGTCGGCTGTGGAGATCGAACAAGGGTTCTCAAGATCCACCACTGAGCAACCTACCCCATAATATAACATGAATATATTATATTTTTTAAATTTGAGAACCCTGGTTCGATCCCCACAGCCGACAAACAATTTTCACCAATTTAAATCTACCCCTGTGGCTTCCCTTCCACTAATATCTTTCTGGGCTGTGATTTGACAGCTGGTAACCGCACTTCACGCGAAGAAATATATCACTTACCGAGATCTGCTCCGACAAAGTGTCACAACCAGTAATGGGTAAAAGGCGTGATACATACATACATAACATCAAGCTATATTCCATTAAATGGGGTAGCACGAACCCGTCAACATTCTCATCCTGACACACGATACTCGATTTATTTATTTATTTAAATTACTTTTTTCGTTTTTAATCGTACGCACATCGCGAAAAAGAATTGTATTCTCCTCGGACAAGTATGCTATATTTCCGTGGGTGTTTTGTAGCTCGAGGGCGCATGAAAATTTACGTATTCTTCTGGACGTAAGAAACAAATTTCTTCTGTGCACAATTCGGACATTGATAAATTTCAGGTGTGAAATCAAGAACCACGATAAAATATCTGGCATATTAATCGCGAAGGCAGGTGTTAAAATTTAATTTTTCTCTGCGGCCAACACTTCTTGAAGGCGTTTCTTGGTTTGTTTAGCTCAAAATCCCATATCAATCAAACAATGGGTGCCTGAGTACCTACACGCTATATGTGGTTATGTGCCAGTGTTTCTCAAACAATCACTAACAGAGAAATAGCAACTTGTTGTTCGGGATTAGCTGCGGCAAGTTTATATTTTTATTTTTTATGTTATGTTTAAATTGTGTCATCGAGATTTGAACTTACACCTCTTGATTGTTAATTAGTAACGGAAGTTTTTCCTCGGTTTTATCCAGGGTTCGAAGATATATATCGATCGATATATATCATGATATTTATTTTGATATATATCGTCATATTTTTGTAATGATATATATCCATTATATAAAAATATCAAATAGTTTTTGAGATATAGCCTCCGGAGAAGTGAAATTTTTCGAATTTTTCAGTTTTTCTACTTTTCCGAGGCTATATCTCAAAAACTAAATGTGATATGAAAACGCGCTCAACGGCATTAATTTTCTCGTGCTTCAGTTAACTTATAAACATAGTTTCAGCGATTTTTATTTTTTTTCAATTTTCCGCTAAAAAATCGCAAAAAGCGTTTTTTTAACATTTTCTTGAAAACCAGAAGTCATATGCATTTGAAGATTGCACCACTGGATTCAGTGGGTCAAAATACATATGTATGTAAATTTTCGTTTTAATAATCCTACGATTAAGGATTTTTGGGAAAACTGAATTAAAATCTGAAAAAACCAAAGGGGAAATAATTAAAAATATTAAATTGCATAAAAATGTATGAAAATTTGCTTATAAGTCAATTCGGACACGGGGAATTCAACGCCGTTGAGCGCATTTCCATATCTTGTTTAGTTTTTGA
This sequence comes from Pterostichus niger, assembly GCA_947425015.1. Lineage (NCBI taxonomy): Eukaryota > Metazoa > Arthropoda > Insecta > Coleoptera > Carabidae > Pterostichus > Pterostichus niger. Next base: position 2,419,698 of record OX380348.1, read on the forward strand.
GATATAGCCTCCGGAAAAGTGAAATTTTTCGAATTTTTCAGTTTTTCTACTTTTTCGAGGCTATATCTCGAAAACTAAATGTGATATGAAAACGCGGTCAACGGCATTAATTTTCTCGTGCTTCAGTTAACTTATAAACATAGTTTCAGCGATTTTAATTTTTTTTCAATTTTCCGCCAAAAAATCGCAAAAAGCGTTTTTTTAACATTTTCTCGAAAACCAGAAGTCATATGCATTTGAAGATTGCACCACTGGATTCAGTGGGTCAAAATACGTACGTATGTAAATTTTCGTTTTAATAATCCGACGATTAAAGATTTTTGGGAAAATTGAATTAAAATCTGAAAAAAACAAATTCGGACACGGGGAATTCAACGCCGTTGAGCGCATTTCCATATCTTGAGATATTGCCTCCGGAAAAGTGAATTTTTTCGAATTTTTCAGTTTTTCTAAATGTGTACAAAAACTAAAATTAAAAAATAAATATCCAAAAAGTGATATTTATCTGATATATATCAGATATTTTGATATTTATTATAAATATCATGATATTTACGAACCCTGGTTTTATCCACTAAGTGATGGTCATGTGACCTGTCTAACTGTTAATGTCCATTTATTTTAACTTTTAGGAAGAAAAGTTTAGTATACTATTTTCATTTTAAACTGGAGGGATCGGAATAAAACGATTAAACGTCCCTGTCCCATATAACTACAATGAAATCTATTAGTGCGGCTACCCCATATCGTTTGTCGATGGTCACAATAAGTACATTTTTTAAGGGTCGTATTCAGCCTAAAATTATGCTTGTTTTTTCCTATGATTGACCATTTAAAAATACCGACGAATGGGGCTGTACAACCCTGTGCGAACCTCGTGACACCAGTTATAACGGGTCATATTTTGTGTTCCTTTGTAAACGTAATTGCGGTGCATTTAATAGTTTTATGCCGATCCCTCCAGTTTAAAATGAAAATAGTATATTCAAGTTCATGGGGCGTTTGAATTATGTTTTTCAGTAATTCTATTAAATATAAAAAAATAAAATAAATATATCATCACGCATTTTACTCATTACTAGATATGGTACCCTGCCGTAGAAGATCACGATAAGTGATATATTTCTTCGCGTGAAGTGCGGTTACCAGTCGTCAACTCACGGCCCTCAAAGATATTAGTAAAGAGGGAGTCACAGGGGTAGATTTAAAAAAATAAATAAATATATCATCACGCCTTTTACTTATTACTTAGTGTGGCACTATTCCTAAGTAGATCTCGCTAAATGATATATTTTTTCGCATGAAGTGTGGTTACCAGTCGTCAATTCACGGCTCCCAAAGATGTTAGTAAAGAGGGAGTCACAGGGGTAGATTTAAAAAAATAAATAAATATATCATCACGCCTTTTACTTATTACTTAGTGTGGCACTGTTCCTAAGCAGATCTCGGTAAGTGACATATTTACATAGTTGCCAGCCGTCAAATCACAGCCCTCAAATATATTAGGGGAGGGGGAGCCACAGGTGTAGATTTAAATTAGTGAAAATTGTTTGTCGGCTATGGGGATCGACCCAGGGATCTCAAGAGCCACAGGTCGACTAGATACCACAAAAAGTTTGAGGAAGACTGCACGGTGACTGTGAACTTGACTCGCGGGTTTCACGGCACACTTGAATATATCCAGCATTTCTCTGGTCGTGACTACGTAATTACTATAATAACCACACTCAGACACCATTAAATATATATTAGATTATGGAATAATTGAATATGGAAGGTCGTGGCTAAAATCATAGTGTTCAGATTACGTTGCTAGCTGTAATAGACGCCTGGGTATCTCTGATCGTAGTGTTTCAGTTCTCAGGATTTTGCGAGCCTCCCAGAGACTTATTGTCATTATTCTTCCTTCAGAGAAGATGCTCAGGATCATTTAAACTAGGTTGAAGTTAATTAGAATTGTTTGTTTAATAAGAAAATATAAGATATGAATAAATGAGCTTGTTAGAATAATGATTTGAGACTCTACGATTGTAGAAGACCCAGGTTTGATTCTTCTTGATTCATGTGTTTAAATAAAATAAATATATCATCACGCCTTTTACGCATTACTGGGTGTGGCAATCTGCCGAAGCAGATCTCGGTAAGTGATATATTTCTTCACGTGAAGTGCGGTTACCAGCCGTCAAATCACGGTCCTCAAAGATGTTAGTGGAGAGGGAGCCACAGGGGTAGATTTAAATTGGTGAAAATTGTTTGTCGATTAATAAATAAAATTAATTAAGACAAATAAGGTATAACTTTTCAATAAAATTCTTGTTTTCTGAAAGTATCTTGATTACAAAAATTTGAAAATTTCGTGTTATTTACAAAACTTCAACCTCTTGTATTTTGGTAACTAGAAGGAATAGGACCTATGTTCATATGACATTTTTGGCTCAAAATAATTTCAGGAATAAACTGTTCTGAAACGCCCTGTATATATATCATCACGCCTATTTACCCATTACTAGGTGTGGTACTCTGCCTAAGCAGATCTCGGTAAGTGATATATATTTTTTTTGCGAGAAGTGCGGTTACCAGCCGTCAAATCACGGCCCCTAAAGATGCTAGTAAAGGGGGGCTCACAGGGGTAGATTTAAATTGGTGAAAATTGTTTGTCGGCTGTGGGGAAAATTTTTATGTACATAAAATTATAAACTAGTGGTTCTCAAACACTAAAACAAAATTGTATCTATTTAAATGATAACCAATATATTGGTTTAATCTATTTGATAGAAAATCGTGCAACACTAAATAACAATAAATTGAAACATTGTATTTAGCATGGTTGCTATGGTAATATAAAAATTACTTGAAAATATTTTATTAATTGACCTAAAAAATAATAATAAGTGGAATTTTTTTCGTGTCAAAAATATCAATTTGACATTTAAACATATTTTTTTTACTACGATTGCTATGAAAAGTTGACAATTACGCTTTCATTTGTCATCGTAAAGTTGACGTTTACTATGGAACAATTGAAAAATAATGAGAGCGTAATTGTCAACTTTTCATAGCAATCGTAAAAAAAATATTGTATTGAGTTGTATAATAATTATTTCGAGAAAAATATAAATAAAATAAATAAATATATCATCAAGCCTTTTACCTATTGCTAGATGTGGCACTCTGCCTAAGCAGATCTCGGTATGTGATATATTTCTTCGGGTGAAGTGCGGTTACCAGCAGTCAAATCTAGAAAAATGGTATTAAAAATTAGAAATGGTAAATGGGACGATCTTGTATGAAACTAATTATAAATGTAGATAAGGCTCATTATATTTTATTCACTAGTAAATAAGCTTATTATTTAATTTTTCTCTTAGACTCACTAGTTCTCTTAAAAATGCTCAAGATGTTTTAAAATCAACACCTTGCATAATAACAATCCTGTTCTTTCTCCAATTCATTCCTCTCAGCGCCATATTACAACAAAGCATCACTTGCTAGTTTTAATCTCCTTTCCTAAAGCTCTTCCAATACCTCTTGCCAACATAACAAACAAACAGTGTGCCAGGTAGTGCCAACACAACATCAGAAAATCCGACATTTTATAATTCAGTGTGCAAAAGTGGTAACAGGATTATATTTAAACACACGTGGATAATTGCATACTATGAGTAATTAGCGAGCGAATCTAAATTTTGTTTGGGTCATGTCGAACCAAATATATGTCTGAAATGTGGCCAATAATGAAGAGAATTTGGACTCTATCGGAATGATAGTTCATTATAGAGATAGATATGTTACTTAAGCGGCTGAATTAAAGATGTTTTAATATATTTTTTTCAACGATTGCTATGAAAAGTTGACAATTACGCTCTCATTTGTCATCGTAAAGTTGACGTTTTCTGTGAAACAATCGAAAAATATCTTTTTTGCGCATCTCCAATGGCAACGCGTGAAAAAGACGTTAAATGTGTGCGTTTCCAATGGCAACGCGCGAAAAAGATTATTTCAATAGTTACCAGGGATACAAACAAAAGAGAAACTTGTCATATTACAGCTGCCAAAATGAATTTATTTTCAGTACGTATACGTTTTTAAATAATTTTAAGATGCAATTATAGAAAAAAATATGTGCTCGAATAACAACGAATCACTTTACGCTCTTAATACACAAATAACTATTTTCTACTCTCATTATTGAATAGCTATTTATGACACTAGTAAAGAAATGAAGGTTATTACCTTACGCATGTGAAATTTACAGAACGAGGCGTAGCCGAGTTATATAAACACATAAGTAAGGTAATAACCGAGTGTTGCATACAATATTTTTTCTACTTCTGTTCTAATAAATACGAAAGAGCGTTTTTGAAATTATGAAATTTTGACATATTAATGACAGTTATAAATTCAAAAAATAAAAGAATAACACATCAGAATTCGTCTACCAAGATATCTGTTGCTATGTTACCTCATTATTTCACTAGTTAAATAATGCAGTTCATTACCTAACTCAAATAAGGGAAATAAAACGTCTATTTCCTAACGGAAGTAGAAAAATGTGATTTAACGTACTGGTTTCCATGACTAAATAACAGGGTTCGTAAATATCATGATATTTATAATAAATATCAAAATATCTGATATATAGGATATATATCAGATAAATATCACTTTTTGGATATTTATTTTTTAATTTTAGTTTTTGTACACATTTAGAAAAACTGAAAAATTCGAAAAAATTCACTTTTCCGGAGGCTATATCTTAAAAACTAAACAAGATATGGAAATGCGCTCAACGGCGTTGAATTCCCCGTGTCCGAATTGACTTATAAGCAAATTTTCATACAATTTTATGCAATTTAATATTTTTAATTATTTCCTAAGGGGTACCCCTTTGGTTTTTTCAGATTTTAATTCAATTTTACCAAAAATCCTTAATCGTAGGATTATTGAAACGAAAATTTACATACATATGTATTTTGACCCACTGAATCCAGTGGTGCAATCTTCAAATGCATATGACTTCTGGTTTTCGAGAAAATGTTAAAAAACCGCTTTTTGCGTTTTTTTTGGCGGAAAATAGAAAAAAAATAAAAATCGCTGAAACTATGTTTATAAGTTAACTGAAGCACGAGAAAATTAATGCCGTTGAGCGCGTTTTCATATTACATTTAGTTTTCGAGATATAGCCTCGGAAAAGTAGAAAAACTGAAAAATACGAAAAATTTCACTTCTCCGGAGGCTATATCACAAAAACTATTTGATATTTTTATATAATGGATATATATCATTGCAAAAATATGACGATATATATCAAAATAAATATCATGATATATATCAATCGATATATATCTTCGAACCCTGCTAAATAACAATTTAAACACATGTTGACAAGTCGTGGCTTTGAACGGTTTATTTACGGCTTGAGATATTAAGCACGGGCTGAAGTTAGCTTCAGGCATCTGTTGTTGTAACTTGACTTTTCTTTTTAAATACTTCAAAAAACTTTGATTTTTAAAATTAATTTATGATCGTAGAAAAAATATATTATTTATAAAATAAATAAAATATATCTTCACGCCTTTTACCCATCACTGGGTGTGGCATTCTGCCCAATCAGATCTCGGTAAGTGACATTTTACATAGTTGCCAGCCGTCAAATCACAGCCCGCAAAGATGTTACTGAAGCTACAGGGATAGATTTAATTTGGTGAAAATTGTTTGTCGACTGTGGGGATTGAACCAGGGTTCTCAAGATCCACAGGTCGACTCGATACCACTGAGCCACCTACCCCATATGAATGAATATGATTATTGAATGTTACAATTTAATCCCAATTAGAGGGATCAAACTCATCGAACCGCAGTGTGGTAGTACATATATTTTTGGCTTGTGTGGGATTTGAATTCGGGATCTTCGAATGCCGTAACTAACGTTAACCACACCACCGTACTGCCGAGCATTGATGGAATATATATTTCTGTTTGTTATGTATTTATTCATAGTTATATATAAAAAGCATAAACCATCAAAAAATAAATTTAACTACTTGAAATAAAATCCAGAGAACATAAAATTTCACTTGGTGTATAAATTCTCTCTTGCATTTAGTGGCGTTATTACGCACATTCATTTAAAAGTGCGTCTGTCCCTCTGCTCTCCTCTCTACTCCTGAGTGAGAGTCACTCAGAGAGCGCGCGTTTTTCTCGCGTGAACACAGCTCGCTTGCAGCTTGCAGCTCGCAGCACGCCTAATTACAGCCAGCGAGAGTGCATGAAGCAATGCATGCACTGTAGCGCATATATATAGCGATACTTCAATCTGCATGTTGTGCTCTACTCGTATCCCGGAGGATAGGGACCCCCGCAACCCCCTGCAACAGCCCTCACAAGCTCTTGTGATGCTGTCACCGAACCCATGCTGTCAGGGCCGCATTGAGACTACAATTGGTTGATTTCTAACTACTTTAACTTCGGGGTTACTTTTATTTATTTATTTATATTACGCTGTACAACAGGAATTTAATCCTAATGACAGTATAGGGTCCGCACTACCCGAGCCGCAGTGTGATAGTTTATATAATTTTTAGCTTGAGTGAGATTCGAACTCGGGATTCCCGGATTCGAATTCCGTATCGCTATCCACACCATCGTACTGATGGATATGTTGGTAATTTCTGTTCTGCCCCGTAGCAGATCTCGTTAAGTGATATAATTCCGCAGTTCCCAGCTGTTATATCACGGGTCTCAAAGACTTGATACCATCTATCCCATAGTAAATGAAAATAAATGAAATAATAAATATTCTCCCTCAAAGATGTTAGTAGACAGGGGTAGTTATTAACGTGTTCGGTGATGGAAATCGAACCCGGGTTCTCAAATTCATAGGTTGATTCGATATTACTGAGCTACCTACCCTATATGACTTGGGATGTATTTTTAGAAATTATGATTAAATCTTATAAAATAAATAAATATATCATCACGCCTTTTACCCATTACTGGGTGTGGCACTCTGCCATAAGCAGATCTCGGTAAGTGATATATTTTTTCGCGTGAAGTGCGGTTACCAGCCGACAAATCACGGCCCTCAAAGATATTAGTGGATAGGGAGCCATAGGGGTAGATTTAAATTGGTGAAAATTGTTTGTCAACTGTGGGGATCGAACCAGGGTTCTCAAGATCCACAGACCGACTCAATACCACTGAACCACCTACTCCATTAAATTAAATTAAATGATTAAATGATTAAATGTTGATATTTGCTAACTGGCTGTCAGGATAACAATGTGAATTCCTGCTGAATACAACCCTGTAAAATTTCCACTAGGCTCACTATGGAAAGTGTATTTAAAAAGCAGAGGAAATCTCTGTGGAGAATATAATTACAATCGACGCCGCGCGCCGCGCGCCGAGCACCGAGCGCTGTAATAGCGTCGTGTGACGTCACCACTGTTTCAAAGACAATACCTATACCTCTTTCTTTTTTCTACACCCCCTACATCACTCTATCTCTTTCTATCGCGCCTCTATCGTTGATAACTCGACGTGTGTTCACACTTTTATTCTAATGACGTTTCGTGTTGCTTTTTTACTTTACTTACTTTCATGATGACGTATGAAGAGCAGTGAGGGGGTGTCGATGCGTTTTTGTTTGACAAAGCTTGCTTCATGCTTTGTATAGGGTTTTTAAGATGAGAGGAAGTGCAGATAATTGTTATACGATTTTTGAAAACTACAATAAAATATACACACAAATGGAATAGAACGAATCTTGTACACATTCACACAAAATTTATTCAGTCATTCCTATCCTGGTACATCATCCACATTCTTAATTTATTTCGTGAAAATTTATCTTATCTTTCGTTTCAACAACAAATCATATTCATCCATCTATTTCTAGGGATCCTAGGGACCCTAGGGACTCTAGAGAGCTTAGGGATTTTAGGAATTTCACCAACTTTCACTCACCATTCTTTTCACATGCCTAAACCATCTCAACTCGCTTACTTACAAATATTCTCCATCTACTAACAACATTCTATTAAAATCTTACACTTATTATTCCCCAACATATTCCTGATCTGATCCTTTCTTGTTGTTCCAGTTCTTCTAGAACTATATCATCAAATTCAATGTACAAATACAAACCTAGATTCAAATAAATAAAAATAAATAAATATATCATCACGCCTTTTACACATTACTGGGTGTGGCACTCTGCCTAAGCAGATCTCGGTAAGTGATATATTGTTTCGCGTGAAGATATTAGTGGAGGGGGAGCCACAGGGATATATTCACAAATGTAGAAATGCAAGAATCGCGGGAGCCATGAAGACAGGCCACCGATAATAACACACAATTAGCAACACGCGATTTAGTGTTCGTTGATGTGTTGGCCGATGAGATCGTAGTGGGTGGTTCAAACTCCAAGAAGTGTGAAGGACGAATAGTAATTAACACTCAGGTTCATAAATAAGATTAAATTATTAGCTCTGCAAATGCAGATCTTACGATTTACGAATTACCAGGCAGTATATTAGAAATGAATTAAATTTAATAAGAAATAGATAAATATATCATCACGTCTTTTACCCATTACTGGGTGTGGATTTTGTTAGGTTATTTATGCGCGTGAAGTGCAGTTATCAGCCGACAAATCACGACTCCCAAACATGATTCTGGAAAATGATTTAAATGTGGCGAAAATTGTGTTTTTATATCTCTGCACGAAAATTCAATGACATATATAATTTGATATACTGATTATAGAACAAAAAGAGTTTTTTTGTGAAATTCGCAAATTGAGGGTATTTCATTCATTGCGAACATTTTTAGTGTCACTGGTTTAATAGTACATTTAAATAAATAAATATATCATCACGTCTTTTACCCATTATTGGGTGTGGATTTTGCTAGGTGATTTATTTATTTTATTTATTTATTTATGTTACGCTGTACAACAGGAACTTAATCCCAATTACAGTACAGGGTCCGCACTCACCGAACCGCAGTGTGGTAGTTCATATAATTTGTTTAGTTTGAGTGAGATTCGAACTCGGGATCTCCGGATTCGAATTCCGTATTGCTATCCACACCACCGTACTGACGGTGCGTGTGAAGTGCAGTTACCAGTCGACAAATCACGGCTCCCAAACATGTTTGTGGAGAGGGATTTAAATGTGGCGAAAATTTCTACAGGGTGTTTCTATACCTCTCCACGAAATTTCAATGACATATATAATTTGTTATACTGATTATAGAACAAAAGAGTTTTTTTTTAAATTCGCAAAAATTAGGGTATTTCATACAGCGCGAACATTTTTAGTGTCGCTGGTTTAATAGTACATTTAATTTAAAAAAAAAATGAAAATAAGGCATAACTAATTAATAAATGATTATTTGTAGGCAATATTTTTATTTCATTAGTAACATAATTAAATGTACTATATGGGGTAGGTGGCTCAGTGGCAGGGTTCGTAAATATCATGATATTTATAATAAATATCAAAATATCTGATATATAAGATATATATCAGATAAATATCACTTTTTGGATATTTATTTTTTAATTTTAGTTTTTGTACACATTTAGAAAAACTGAAAAATTCGAAAAAATTTCACTTTTCCGGAGGCTATATCTCAAAAACTAAACAAGATATGGAAATGCGCTCAACGGCGTTGAATTCCCCGTGTCCGAATTGACTTATAAGCAAATTTTCATACAATTTTATGCAATTTAATATTTTTAATTATTTCCTAAGGTTCCTTTGGTTTTTTCAGATTTTAATTCAATTTTACCAAAAATCCTTAATCGTAGGATTATTAAAACGAAAATTTACATACATATGTATTTTGACCCACTGAATCCAGTGGTGCAATCTACAAATGCATATGACTTCTGGTTTTCGAGAAAATGTTAAAAAACCGCTTTTTGCGATTTTTTTGGCGGAAAATTGAAAAAAAATAAAAATCGCTGAAACTATGTTTATAAGTTAACTGAAGCACGAGAAAATTAATGCCGTTGAGCGCGTTTTCATATCACATTTAGTTTTCGAGATATAGCCTCGGAAAAGTAGAAAAACTGAAAAATACGAAAAATTTCACTTCTCCGGAGGCTATATCACAAAAACTATTTGATATTTTTATATAATGGATATATATCAATAGCAAAAATATGACGATATATATCAAAATAAATATCATGATATATATCGATCGATATATATCTTCGAACCCTGCTCAGTGGTATCGACTCGGCCCTGTGGATCTTGAGAACCCTGGTTCGATCCCCACAATTTACAAACAAATTTCACCAAATTAAATCTATCCCTGTGGCTTTCCCTCCACTAATATCTTTGGGGGCCGTGATTTGTCGGCTGGTAGCCGCTCTTTACGCGAAGAAATATATCACTTATCAAAATCTGCTTTGGCAGTTTCCCAGTAACGGGTAAAAGGCGTGATGATATATTTATTTATATTTTATTTATAAATGTACTATTAAACCAGTGACACATTTTGTATATCAAATTATATGTGATATTAAAGTTTCGTGCAGAGGTATAGAAACACCCTGTATACTTTGGTTATTTCTCAAGAAACAATGGGTAACATATTTTGTATGTTGTTGTTACGTTGGTATGATTTTAAAAAAATGATGTAGTTATGAAGTCACGTGTGTTATTTAAAAAACAGAAGAGTGAAAGTAAATAACAGATGAAATGTGAATAAATTGCAAAAGCAATAAATGTAATACAATCAATTTTATTTGAAAACATTTAAATTCAAAATAATAGCACTCATTCCTTCTTTAATTAAAAATGTAATTTTAACTCTAAACATGATTAAAATAAATTGAAATTAAATAAAACTCATTTAACGTAATTGATAGAAAATTCAAAGTATTTTTATTGAACCAAAATCCCAGAAGCATCAATCAAAACCATCTAATCAAATATGACAACTAAATTAATTTTAATTCATACGAAACATTAAGTTTTCTTTATGACAGCTTGCTTTTAAATGTGATACATCAACAATAAATCTTCACGAACATCAAGTCGACTGTGCATAAACATTTTATCGATGTTTAAGTGAGAGTTAAGGCAAATTCGCAGCGTTGCGCGATTGTCTTGGAGATAATCGCAGGCATTTGTCTGTTGTTTGTCCGGTGATGTTCACTTGTCCGCACCCACTTGATCCATTGACTCTCCGTCACCAACAAATAAATCTAAGTAGACTGCGATTGGAACTTGTAAACCACTTACTTATTTACTGATTCATTTCACTTTATTTAAGATGTTTGTAAGAACGCTAATGCAGCTTTTTCCATCGCGGGATTTGTTTATTCTAATTCAAATAGGAAACAACCATTATATTCAAACATAACAGTAGCTTATAGAGGAATTTGAATCGTTCGGAGACTTACTACAGACTTACCCCCTTTAACTTTTCTATTATAAGAAATAGAAAAATTTTCTTTATATGGAAGTTTAAGTATATTAAATATACTATTTTATGACACATGTAGAAATTTTTTATAAAGTCAGGTTTACATGATACGACTATCAACTTTTATTTTTCAAATGGGAACCTAGAATTATTTTATTAAAATAAAAACCGCCATTTTTTTCTCTTTTCAACGATGTATTACTCGTCATAAATGAATATGAAAAAATTCGAGATAAATTAAATAATTGAAAAATAGCAGAAATTATTTTTATTCAATTATTTTAGGTAGCTATACTATTAATTACAACAATGCAGATATTTATTTGTTACTTGTTTCACGTGTTTTGTCATTCATTTTACCTTGTTATACTTTGTTTATTTCGCATAGCTACCTAGAATAGTTGAATAAAAATAATTTCTGCTATTTCTCAATTATTTAATTTATTTCGAATTTTTTCATATTCATTTATGACAGGCGCGGTGGCCGAGCGTGTTAAGGCACATCTCTTAACATACTGTGACGTCACCCGAGCCAAGGTTCGTCAGTTCGAATCCGCCTGTCGACAATGTGTGATTTGTCGTAAAATATACAATACAGCTACATGTATTTATCACACTCGGGCGCTATAAGCTAGTCACTTATACGCCTTAAATAATGTAGCATTCGACTACGAAGACCGGCAGTACGGCAGTGTAAAAACTGCGGCTCGGTGTGTCCCAATTTGGGCTGTAGTGCCATCAGAAGAAGAAGAAGAATACATCGTTGAAAAGAGAAAAATTTCTATATGTGTCATAAAATAGCATATTTAATATAATAAACTTCTATATGAAAAAAAATATATTTCTTATAATAAAAAAGTTAAGGGTGGGGAGGGGTTTGTCTTCCCAAACTCATCTTGTATATATTCACATCAGTTTCTTTTCTGTTTCGTTAAAACTACCATTCTATGAGAACAGATTGTCTCTTCAATATTAGTTAGTAATGAAAGGCCATTTTAATTACAGAGAATTAGCGTTAACGCAGCAGTTAGCGTGGAGATGAGACTAACACTATAACGTAGCAGAGCACTAAGACATCGTGATAGCTAATGAATGTAACACTGGAAAGTTATATGCCGTCCACTTGTGTTGTAATTGGCAGCCGTGTGGGAACTTATAAATAGATTACTATTGGCACGAGGGATTGTACTTCAGGAAAAATTACTGAGGATTCGAAAATTTGACTACTAATCGGTACACAATTTATCAGCGGGATAATATTTATGACTATTATTTGTATAATGTTGACAATTGTTTAACATACATTATGAACCCTATAGATCTGCAACTGCAGATACTTCGTTTTGAAACAACAATAATTCACGATGACTTTGACTTTGAAATTTGCAACGCAGTTTTCCATTTCTTCTTGCGAATGATATTTCCTCAATTGTTGATATTTCAATTAAATACTGGATAAACATGAGCAAAAACTTGCATTCAAATTTGGTTAGCTTCAATTTATCTTATTTTCTAATACGAGTAATTTTTGTTTGTACATTTGAAATTGACGCTGAAGATTTTGATAAAACTTCGTATTCTAATGTTTATTGTCTAGCTAGGTTCTATCCAAATTTAGTTCTCCATTTTGTTAAATATGGGGTAGGTGGCTCAGTGGTGGCTCCCCCTCCTCTAATAACTTTGGGGGCTGTGATTTGACGGCTGGTAACCGCACTTCACGCGAATAAATATATCATTTACCGAGATCTGCTTACGGCAAAGTGCCACACCTAGTAATGGGTAAAAGACGTGATGATATATTTATTTATTTAAATAACATCGTGGTACAAACATGTTAGGGAGCCATGATTTGTCGGCTGGTAACTGCACTTCACACGCACCGTCAGTACGGTGGTGTGGGTAGCAATACGGAATTCGAATCCGGAGATCCCGAGTTCGAATCTCACTCAAGCTACTACACTGCGGCTCGGTGAGTGCGGACCCTGTACTGTAATTGGGATTAAATTCCTGTTGTACAGCGTAACATAAATAAATAAAATAAATAAATCACCTAGCAAAATCCACACCCAGTAATGGGTAAAAGGCGTGATGATATATTTATTTATTTATTTCTCCATTTTGTTAAATGTCTCAGTAGTATCAAGTCGATTTTGAGAACCTGACTGACAAACAATTTTCACCACATTGAAATTATCCCTGTGGCATCTTTGGGAAGGAGTCATGATTAGATGGATGATAACCGTACTTCCTGCGAATAAATGTATCGCTTAGCAAGGTATGCTACCGCAGAGTGCCATATTTAGTATTGGCATAAAAGGCGTAATGATATCTTTATTTATTTTGATGAACAGACAATTTTGTTCTTAAGACTATAAAATAAAATAAATTGGAAACAAGATGTTTCTTATTATTATTAAAACTTCTTATCTCTCGTTATTTCTCGAGCTAAATTCTGGGTTCCAGAAAGCATTGATTTTCCGGATTTTTTTTTGTGCATTTCAACAATGTATTAATCTACACAAGTGGAACACGAGTGCAGATAAGTTGTTGAAATGTTCTCAAAAAATAATAATTCCCGGATATGTATTAATGCTTCGATCGCAATTTTATATTAGGTTGCAAGTTGAATTCATCGAGATTTGATCCCTCAAACTATCACTTGTAAAATAGGAGCACTAACCAAGCTACCCTTGATTCAAAATGAAAAAATGTGTAATTTTAATGTTAAACAGATTCAATATCACCCATGTATCTTTGAAACCACTCCAGCTTCACTTCAGCATTCATCTGTTCATGCTCTTCACCATGCAGTCTTCCACATATGCACATATCATCATCTTCAACACTCTCTTCATATACGATACAAGATCAACGATAGCTGCGAGTTGAGAACAGGCAGCAATGCTTGCATATGCAAATCTGCTGGTATCGCGCGGTTGTATCAATTAAAACCCGGGACCCAGCACCAGCTGCTGGGGCGTTCACCTCTCGGCTACTTTAACTCTGACCCCGCGCTGCATACGATCTTGGATGTGGACACCCACGTACACCACGGGTACTTCCAAATGACACTGTCAAAATCAGATAATGAGATAATCATTTTATACATTGTTTTTGCCAATTTTTATTCAGCTTTTATTAAACAAATATATATATATCATCACGCCTTTTACCCATTACTGGATGTGGCACTCTGCCTAAGCAGATTTCGGTAAATGCGGTTACCAGCCGTCAAATCATGCCCCCCAAAGATGTTAGTGGAGGGGGAGTCACAGGGGTAGATTTAAATTGGTGAAAATTGTTTGTCGGCTGTGGAAATCGAATCAGAGTTATTTATTTATGTTACGCTGTACAACAGGAACTTAATCCCAATTACAATACAGGGTCCGCACTCACCGAGCCGCTGTGTGATAGTTTATATAATTTTTAACTCGGAACCTCCGGATTCGAATTCCATATTGCTATCCACACCACCGTACTGACAGAGTGAGTTAGAGTGAACTGAGATGAATGACAAAACCCAATACAAATAATTTAAAATTTTGTCAGCCTTATCATCACTTGAGTCATTTATTTTGATTTAATTTAGTATAGGTGGTTTTAGTTGCGATTTTAGAATATGCTTTCATATAACTTAAGAATATGATAGTTCTTCTCGCAGCATTCCAACTTTCATCTGTTTACAAGACTCCTGCGATTCATGTATTTCTGTTTATGTGAATTTAAGTTTGTATTTGAACATTGAACTTGAAGATATAGTTCTAGAAGAACTAGAACAACAAGAAGAGATCCAGTCAAGAATATCTTGATGTATTGGAGAAGGACACAATTTATACATCTTTCTAATTTTCATCAGTGAATCGGTCGACTCTCGGCGTAAAGCGAATGAATGACTCAAAACGATAGTTCTGTCTCAGGTTGCTCATCACATTCGTTAATTAATATTTTATTTGTTATTGCAATTAAAGTTGTTTATAATGAGTTCCCGTAAAATTAGTTCAATTTTGAAACATTTTACAGACTTAGGTGCAATAAAGTAAAATGTTATTTCACTCATAGCATGGTATAAAGTGCGATTAAAATGGTGGTAATTATTAAAAATAAAAGTTGTCGTTAACTAATTGATTTTAACAGATAATGATCAAGTTTATTGGGTTAGAAGGCTCAGTGGTATCGAGTATCTTGAGAACCCTGGTTTGATTCACACAGTTGACAAACAATTTTCACCTGTTTAAATCTACCCCTGTGACTCCCCCTCCACTAATATCTTTGGGGACCGTAATTTAACGGCTGATAACCGCACTTCACGCGAAAAATATTTCACTTACCGAAATCTGCTTAGACAGAGTGCCACACCCAGTAATGGGTACAAGGCGTGATGATATATTTATTTTATTTATATGATCAAGTTTATTGGATTAGATGGCTCAGTGGTATCGAGTTGACCTGTGGATCTTGAAAACCCTGGTTCGATCCCCATAGTCGACAAACAATTTTCACCAATTTAAATCTATCCCTGTGGCGTCACTAACATCTTTGCGGGCTGTGATTTGACGGCTGGCAACTATGTAAATATGTCTCTTACCGAGATCTGCTACGGCAGAGTACCACAGCTAGTAATGGGTAAAAGGCGTGATGATATATTTATTTATTTATTTATGATCAAGTTTCAGAATATTTTTATTCAGAATGTTTGTAAGAAAGCAGTTTTACAATTGCAGATTTTGGTACCTGATAAATTATATTTACATGGACAGTTTTTACTATACATAAAATATGTGACGTAACAAGTTTCCGAACTGGACTGAAGTATATCTTAAAAGAAACGAAAACCTTTTAGTGGTTAATAACTCCATCATCTTGGTATGTAATGTGTCTACAAAATAAGCTCAGTCATACTAGTCAACATGAAACGACAATAACCCTTCGGAATGTTATTCGACCCTTCCAATCTTCTACCTTCATTTAGAAATTAGACACACAGCCCTTTCCACAAGATAATAGAAGAAACATTTTGACTTAAGGTAGAATAATAGTTCTTATTTGAAGAAACAATACAATAGTTATTTATTGTATAAGTGTTTTAGGTGACGTTTTATCCACGAAAGATTATTTAAATGCGAGAACGAAGTTAGAGCATTTAATTATCTTGAGTGGATAATGCGCAACTAAAACACGAATACAATATAACGTTTTTATCCACATTCAAAACTTTTATTCAAAATTAATTCATTTTACAAAATGTCATTTTTTAATTTATCAAAAAAGCATTACTGTGGCATTTGTTGCTATGACAGGATGTTTGTTTATCGTTTGTTACATTGAAAAATTTGGTGAAAAATAGAAGAAATTGACTCTATTCTTACAGAAGTTTTTGAAGCAACTCGGTGTTTATTGCCAGCGAAGCCTAACGAATGGTATGAAAAAGAGTTTACTGAATTTAAGAGCTGGGGAGAAAAACGGTGCGTAAGGGTAATAAATGAAGAAGTCATGCTTTCATATTTCTATAAAACCAAGAAAAATTATGCGGTTTCATCAGCGTGGTCTAAGTATTCCATGTTGAAGGCTACTATAAAAGTTAACGAAAATATAGATATTTCAAAATATAGCAAGCTGACAGCTTATTTCAAGAGTGAATGTAAGGGGTACAAACCGAAAGAAGCAGCCATTTTGGAAAGAGAACATCAAATTAGATAAAACGAACAATGATTTAAGTGTTAATGTAAATGTTAATATTAATAAGTAATTCAATATATTTGACTGATTTTTGTGCATTATTCCATCATTGTTTTAACAGTAGAATAAAATTACTTTATTCCACTAGTGTATAATTGGTCCCTTTATACAGTTGCAATGAGCACAAATAAATGCATATTATGAGTTGATTGTGGATAAAAAATATTTAAGCAGAAGAGAAAACTTCATCAAAATTTGTAACTAGAATAATGACGTCAAAGACGGCTGCGTTTATAGGATATACAAAAAAATTAAATGCAATGAGTGTTGAATGAATGTATTTCCTAACATTTTAAATGCTTTTTGCATCCTGCAATTTTTTGATGGAAGAAAGGCTCACAATTTAATAAAATTTATCACTTTATTTTTTTGCTTAGAAACAATACTTCTATTCTTTAACAAAATATATATTTAATGTTCCAATTGAGCAATTATTCATATTTATCCCGCTTGAGGAAGCTAACTGGTGTAGTGGAATAGTTTCTTGAGAAATGCAATGCGAATCCCAATAAATCGCAGAAAAAAATTACAACGTTTGTTTGGTTTCTATTGCCAACCAGCTGTCAATTGCTGGTCAGAGAATACCCAGATTTGATAGCAATTATATTACATACATTGTTGTTATAGAGACATTAGATGTCACAGTAATTAATCCTAAACGTCAACATTTTCTCATTACATTATTACTAATTTTGGAACATAGTTTTCGAAAAAAACGTTGTTTGATACTCGATTGCGAAATACTTTTGCATTCTCGAATGCAAAAGTAACATTTCGCAATCTAGAATCAAAAATAACTATTTCTTTTGATGTATCTTTTCCAACAATTGATTTAAATTATTACTATTTTCTCAGCAGTACAGTGGTGTAGATAGCATTACGGAATTTGAATCCAAATATTCCTAAGTTAATAAAATAAACTACCACACTGCAGTTCAGTAAGTCCGGACCCTGTACTGTAATTGGGATTAATTTCCTGATGTCCAGCATATCAAATAAATAAATAATTTCTGTAAACCTTCTTCCATTTCTAGAAATCTTAAAGTCCCATTAATTAAAAACTGAGTTATGAGTGTAGAATGTTTTCACAAACAACTGCCAATCAACAATCATTATGTCATGGTCAACTACGATGACCACAATCACCAGAAGAAATACAGATCCAGTTTACTGGGGATTATGAAAGGAATCAAGCACGTTATTTATGATTTTTTTCGTTGGGACAGACTCTCTACTTTATGATAGGACTTTTCTCGTTAACTTACAAGAAGAACTGTACGTTTGTGACGGATAGATGATGGATGATGATTCTGATAGTTCTTGAAACCCATTTTGAACATTAATGTTACCAGTCGAACGAAAGAATTTGTGCAAATGTCAATAATTTCCTGAAGAATTCTTCCTGTTCCTCTTCGTGTTTTTGGAATATTTCAATAAAGTTTCTTCGTTATTTTGAACCTCGTATTTAGTGTCAAACAAGTCGGAGATATGGCAACAGCGATGCTAACCATACGAGTACAAGTTCTCGTTTCGGTCGGAATATATCACAGACCAGAATTTGGGAATGAGGGAGTGCGAGCTATTGGGGTCTCGGTGAGTGGGAGTGAGATAACATGCGAGGAAACCAACTCGACGACAGAGATAACGATGGGTGGGAGAGAGATGGAAGGAGACAGTGGTTTGAAAACTTTTGTAGATAGGGTATTTTGAAATTCGAAAAAGTTGATCTCAATTTTTAATATTTAAGCCCGACATACTTAAGCCTGTATACTTAGATTAAAGTTAATTGAACAACAAGTGGTTTCTTCATAATTTTTTTTTAATTTCATATTTTGTATTTGAATACAGCACAAATATATTTAATACTAGTAACAATATTTTGAAAAACATATAGTTCTTTTGGTTTTTAGGAGATTTCGATTTCAAGCTCATGTTGAATTATTGACAGTTGTAGCTCACTAGTTGCACAGTAGGTTTATAAGCAAGAGTTAGTGAATAACTGTGTCCAAGTAATTCGGATTCCACTATATACTACGGTAATTCGGATTAATTTACTTAAGATCTGCGATTGCAGCGCTTTCTTGTTTAGAAATGGAACTGTTATTGCATCATGGTAAAGCTATCACTTTAATAGCTAGAGTATAAGAACTCAAGTGGTTTGGACTTCACTATAAGCTACTATAATTGGATTTAATTTACTTGAGATCTGCGATTGCAGCGCTTTCTTGTATGTAAATGGAGAGGTTGTAGCATCATGGTAAAGCTATCGTTTTAATAGCTAGAGTATAAGAACTCAAGTGGTTTGGACTCCACTATAAGCTACTGTAATTCAGATTAATTTACTTGAGATCTACGATTGCAGCGCTTTCTTGTATGTAAATGGAGAGGTTGTAGCATCATGGTAAAGCTATCGCTTTAATAGCTAGAGTATAAGAACTCAAGTGGTTTAGACTTCACTATAAGCTACTGTAATTGGATTTAATTTCCTTGAGATCTGCAATTGCAAAGCTGTCTTGTTTAGAAATGGAACTGTTGTTGCATCATAGTAGAGCTATCACTTCAGAAGCGAGAGTATAAGAATTCAAATCTCACTGATTTCAACTTATATAAAAATTGCGATTGTAACGAAGTAATTTGTATTCTGAAGATCTGCTATTGCAAAACTGTCTTGTTCAGAAATAAATCGGTTGTAGTACTATGATGGACTTATCGCTTCAGAAGCGAGAGTATAACAATGCAAACTTCGTTGACAAAAAAATACGACTGAATCTGAGTGACTCGGGATTCCGCAGTTAGGATTAATATCCTTGCTTTGTTTAGAAATGGAACGGTTATAGCACTATGGTAAAGCTATCACTTCAGAAGCGAGAGAATAATGATGTACTGTAATTAAGTAAATAGCTAGTACTGGTTTAATATTTTATTTATTTATTTGAATTTACTGCTCAACAGACCAAGTAAGGAGGCAGAAATAAAACGTATGAAATAAAAAATAAATAGATAAATATATCATCACGCATTTTACCTTATACAGTGGGGCATTCTACCGTAACAGATCTTAGTAAGTGGTATATTTATGCGCGGGAAGTGCGGTTACCAGCCGTCAAATCACGGTTGCAAAGATGCTAGTGAAGGGAAAACCACAAAGATAATTTTAATGTGGTGAAAATTGTTTATCGGCTGTGGGAATCTAAAAAGTAAATAAATAAATAAATATATCATCACGCCTGTTACCCATTACTGGGTGTGGCACTCTGCCTGCCTCTACCGTCAAATCACGCCTCCCCAAAGATATTAGTGTTGGGGGAGCCACAGAGGTAGATTTAAATTGGTGAAAATTGTTTGTCGACTGTGGGGATCGAACCAGTGTTCTCAAAATCCACAGGCCGACTCAATACCACTGAGATCAAAAAAGTAATATATAAAATAATAAATTATGACCAAAAAATGAATTATATTTGATTAAACGTTGATTAAGTATTAAAATGAGACAGTAATCAAACAAACAAAAACGATTTCCTCCAACCCATCGTCCACCGTTTAAGAAGCACTGGTCGACTGCAAGCCGGACCTGTTCCTTGTTGAGAATAATAAACAAGGGTCCGTTTTAAACAAGGGACCAGCACCAACACACACACAAGTAAATGAGGGCTCAGAACTCTACTCTGGCTGTTGCTGGTGCTGCTTGGGCTGTGTGGATGTCCGGAGGTCTGTAACTCTGGCGGGTTAAGCGACGAAGTAGGTAGAGGATAAAACAAAGAGAACTGGTTGTGGAAAATTAATTTCGGAAGACAGGGGCGGCGAGACACATTTTAACAAGAATACGTTGGTGAGAGATTGAGAAGAATGAGAGATGGTTTGGTTACGTGGAACATTTGTCGAATGAAAGATTGCTGAAACTTGTTTCTGTCACCGAAACATTACTTCAAAACACATAACCAATTATAATTTTATGTTTAATGAAACAAATACAATAAGAAAACTAAATGTATGCGAGATTTCGGTATAACACGAAAAAGATTTTGAAGTGTGTGAGTAATAATAATAATAATAAGTCCTTTCGCTCCTTATGGAGCATAGGGCATCTTACAAGATGATTCATCAGCAGTTTTGAGTGCAAGGATGCTAGTCTTGCACTGACGTTTCCTCTGTTTCATTGCACAATTTTCCAATGATCTTCTTCCATTCAATTTTATCTTTGGCATTTATTTTCATATCATGCCAAGTATATCCTATTTCTGCATGTTCTTCATGGATTTGTCTTATCCATGTATTAACTGGTCTCCCTTTTCTTCTTTTTCCTTTTGTGTGAGTATATAGTCAAATTATTAGACAATATCAAAACATACAGACTATATTTTTTTATACGACAATTTAAAAACATAATTTTTCTACGATTGCTTTTTCGCGCGTTGCCATTGGAGACGCGCAAAAAAAATATTTTTCGATTGTTCCAAAGAAAACGTCAATTTTACGATGACAAATGAGAGCGTAATTGTCAACTTTTCATAGCAATCGTAGAAAAATGTTGTTTTTCCATTTGTTGCTTATTGGAGAGAATCGAGAAATAAAATAAACCTTTGTTGCTCATGAAACAATAACTTTTCATTGGCAAATGACTGCTAAAATAACATACTTTCCATCATGGCTGTATAAATATCAATATAAAAGCTTGCATGTGTGAAGCATGCATTCTACGGGCTTAGAATGTGATTGTTACAAGTTTGAGTGAAGCGAACTTCGCCAAAAATGCTTTTTTCTACGATTGCTATAAAAAGTTGACAATTACGCTCACATTTGTCATCGTAAAGTTAACGTTTTCTATGGAACAATCGAAAAATATCTTTTTTGCGCATCTCCAATGGCAACGCGCGAAAAAGATATTAAATGCGCGCTTATTTCACTAGTTACCAGGGATACAAACAAAACAGAAACTTGTCATATTGACAGTTGACAGAACGAATTTATTTTCAGTACGCATACGTTTTTTAATAATTTTAAGATGTAATCGTGCCTTCGGCTCGCGCTGCAATTACCGTGTTTGAGTAACAAAGAATCACTTTACGCTCTTAATACACAAATAACTATTTTCTACGATTGCTATAAAAAGTTGACAATTACGCTCTCATTTGTCATCCTAAAGTTGACGTTTTCTGTGGAACGCGCGAAAAAGATATTAAATACGCGCTTATTACAATAGTTACCAGGGATACAAACAAAACAGAAACTTGTCATACTGACAGTTAACAGAATGAATTCATTTTCAGTACGTATACGTTTTTAAATAATTTTAAGATGCAATCGTAGAAAATATTATGTGTGTTCCTCTTGCACTATTGCAGCTCTCGCCTTCATATTAAAATAACTGGCAAGTAATATAATATTTGCATTTGGAATTGTTCTACCAATAACATATTCTAAATTATATCGCAACTGTTTCGGATTCTACTATAAGCTACTGTAATTTGAATTAAATTTTTGTTGTGCAGACTAACAAAAATGTAGGTGAATTTGAAGATGAAAGATTGCACAATATGAAAGTTTGTGCTACCCTATTTACTGGGACATAGCTTCATGTTATATATAATTTTATTTCCAGAAGAAATATGCTTATAGGAATAAAGAATGCCGCTTTTTATTCTCATTTTCTTGTTATGAAGTTGTGCAAAAAAATTGTAGAACACATGTTAGTAATAAACGGAATTTAAAAGTAGAATCTTGTAAAAAAATATTCCCCTGTAGATCGTCTCCAATTACTACAAGTTACTGTACGATATTCAACTGTTCAGTTTATATTTACTGAGTACAATGTCAAGAAAATTATTATTGAAATAAACATGTCAATTAGGTTTTTGAATGGTTCAATGAAAATTCAATAATTTATTGCTCTTATCAATCGATAAAGTAATAAATTATTATTATCGTTATATTAAATTTAACTTGGTAAACGATGGATTTTGTTTCATATTTATTTATATGCATAACAGGAAATTAATTCCAATTATAGTAGATTTTAAACTAAATTGAATCGCTCTGACGCTGTTTTATTTATTTTTAGTTGTAAATTGAAGTCAGCATGGTTTAACCTTAAAAACTCTTGCTTGTAAGAGACTTGTTTTAACCAAGGAGCCACAACTTATAATCTTAATTATACTATCTACGTTATATGTAAAACTTATGAACACTCGCTTTTGATGCAACAGTTTTAACCCAAAAGCTACATCGTCCTTTAAAATTATTTCCAATAATTATACAGGACCTACAGCTTGTACTGGAACTGGAACCATTTAAATATAGTTGTATTTTTGATTGTAAATTGAACGCAGTAAGATATGAACTTTTGAACTCTTGCTTGTATGAGGATTGTTCTAACCGGTGTGCCACAACTGACTATAAAATTAAACTTAGAGGACCTACAGCTTATATTAGAGTTAGATCCTTCTATTTTTGATTACTTATAAATTAAAGTCAGTGAGCTTTGAACTAGCTTCTAATTGGGAAGCCACAACAATCTACAAATTTAAACCTCATAGTGAAATTAGAACCATTTAACCATATATGGGGTAGGTGGCTCATTGGTATCGAGTCGGCCTGTAGATCTTGAGAACCCCACAGCCGACAAACAATTTTCACCAATTTAAATCTACCCCTGTAACTCCCTCACCACTAACATCTTTGAGGGCCGTGATTTAACGGTAGGTAACCGCACTTCACGTGAAGAAATATATCACTTACCAAGATCTGCTTACGACAGAGTGCCACACCCAGTAATCGGTAAAAGGCGTGATGATATATTTATTTATTATTATTATTATTTTTTTTTTAAAATTTATATATCGGACCAACTACTAAGGTCATATGCCGATATGTCCTTTGTATGGTCGCCACGGGCGGGACCCGAACCCACGACCTTATGGTTGCGAGTCAGGCCCTCAACCCGCGCGACCATCACGCGGACAATTTATTTATTTAAACATATTTATCAAGAAATTACACCCAAAGTAAAATCAGAACCATTTAAATACAATTGTATTTTTGATTATAAATTATATTCAGTGATGTTAAAACTTTAGGACTCTTGCTTGTAAGAATATAGTTCTAACCGGAGTACTACAACTGACAATAAAATTGAACTCGGGGAACCTACAGCTTATAGTGAAATGAGAACCATTTAAACATAACTACATTTTTGATTATTTGTTGAAGACCGCGAGATTTGAATTAATTTGTAACAAGGATCCGTGTTTTAGCTTCACTATATATTTTCTTGTTGTGCCCCCTAAAAATAAGCTCTTCTCCGGCACTGGTTAACAAATGAGCGTGTCTGTAAAGATGTGCGGGCCTGCTTATCCTGAACACTAGTGGTGTCGCCAGCCGTTTTTCAATTTCGCAATGTTGATGAGTCTGTTTTAATGATGCTTGCGTTTTTGTTTTTGTGTAGTAGATTATCAATGTTTACGCTGTAACACACGATCGATTGGTCAGTTCCATAGTTAAGTTGCTGAACCGATATGTCAGTTGGCATTATCGTTGTTACCATGAATTCGTTTGATTTTGGAATATTTAACATTTACTGAATTCTTCTTTGCTTTCAAAATCATTGCGGGATTATGTGACCCTCATTTGATGACGGCTGGTTGACACACTTCACGAAAGATACTTTTTATAAAATGGGGTAGGTGGCTCAGTGGTATCGAGTCGGCCTGTGGATCTTGAGAACCCTGGTTCGATCCCCACAGCCGACAAACAATGTTCACCAATTTAAATCTACACCTGTGGCTCGCCCACCACTAATATATTTGAGGGTCGCGATTTGACGGCTGGTAACCGCACTTCACGCGAAAAAATTTATCACATACCGAGATCTGCTTAGTGCAGAGTGCCACACCCAGTAATGTGTAAAAGGCGTGATGATATATTTATTTATTTTATAAAACTGAAACTAAATTATATCAGATTTGAATCACACGGAACATTTGACCAGACTCAGGTTCAAATCCTGACTTAATTAAAATATTTCTATAATATAGGGTAGGTGGCTCAGTGGTATCGAACTGGAGTGTGGATTTGAGTACTCGGGTTCGATTCCCATAGCTGACAAACATCACCACATTAAAATTACCTTAATGGTTCCTCCTCCACTAACATTTTTATGGGAATTAATTTGACGGCTGGTAACCGCACTTCACCCGTATAAATATATCACTTACTAAGATCTGTTTCGGCACATCCAGTAACTTTTATTTCAATTTTTCCCTGTTAAATAATCAAAGAATACGTTTTCTTCTAATTTTACAAAAAAAAACATAATTTTGAAACCGTAAATAATTTATCATCTTTAGTAATAAAACTATATAAATATGTGGGGGGCATGATTTGATGGTTGTAAACTTCAAAAATATATTACTTAACGAGATCTGCTACGGTGAGTGCCACACAAAGACAATTAAAATCTTTGAAGGCTGATAACGCGACATAAGTGTAGTGTGGAACAATAGCAATATTTTCTAGATGTATTTTTATAACAAGTAGTATGAAAATTGATGAAAATATTTTGACATAAATTATGAGTTGTTATGGAAATGGAAACATAACGACTGCGAAGCACGAGTTGTGTTTCCTATTTCCATACCAACGAATGTATATTTATGTCAAAATATTATCTGTCAATTTTCATACTACGAGTTGTATTCGGCTTGAGAATTTACCAAACAAGAGTTAATTAACAAGAATAGTTAGGTATTTATTTGCACATTATTAATTAGGTATTACAGTGATGAAAATTCTACATTTTTTCAGTGTACATTTAATATTCAAAACTGTCATTTATGAAAATATTGAAAATATCATTTATTTTATTCGTAACCAAGGATATTATTAACAGTGGTATTTCCGTTATCAATTGCACCAGCGATGAATTTCCGACGAAATGTACATTTCATTGGTTCATTTTCAAACAAATTCGTGATCCTATTGGTTGACAGTGACGTGTGGTGAATTCTCAATCAAGGCTAGTAAATATTTCCGCATTTTCATTTGTAAAGAATCCTTAAAAGTTGTAGGATAATACATTCTAACAAGATTTAGATTTGCGGAATATTCGTTGGAAGAGTTTGTTGTTTGTCGTTGCCAGTCCCAGATCTCGAGTGTAGAACCTTCTCTGTCCCAGTCCCAGTAGCGACGAAGTGTCCTAATTATAGTAACAGTTGCTGCTTCCCTTTGATGTTGGTAATTATCGCTTTCTTGAGCAACGCGCAGTCGTTGACCAGCGAATTCACTGCTGCTTCACATATTTAAATACGCGTACGTCATAATTGCTACTTGTAGTCACAAGTTGCTGAAATATTTTATTAGAGTAAACAATGTTGAATCATAACTTGTGGATACGAATTCGATTCTTTGGTTTTAGTGACTTTGACCGCTTACAAATATTTTTTTCGAAAACTGTCATATAAAATTAAAATCAGAAAAAATCTTTTAGGAAATAATTAAAATATTAAATTGCTTCAAATTGGATAAACTTAAAAGTCAATTGGGATACGAGGAAGTCAATGGCATTGGGTGCATTTTTATATCTTGTTTATTTTTACTTCCTTGTACGAAGTAGCACATTAAGAATTTTTAAATTAGCTTTTTGCATAAACGAGATATCTAAATTTAAATATTATATATTTTTTGATTTTTTTTAAAATTAAGTTTGCTATGGATTAGAACAAAAAATAAAAGATTTAATGTCAAATATGTGCAATTAAAAAAATATCTATAGTTTAATACGTGTACAAGGAAGTCATGTGGTGTCCACATCAGATATTTTTATATAGCGTCCGGAAAAGTGAAATTATAAAAAGTTGACAATTACATTATTATTATTTTCAGTAATATATAGCGATGCATATTTGAGTATAATTTATTATTAATTTCGGTTGAGCAATTTAAGTAATATATTTTTCGAAAACTGTCATATAAAGTTAAAATAGACATGACAACTATCAACACGCGAAATTAGTATTTTTTGTCTACAGAACGCAAAAGACTTTTGTATGCAGGATGCAAAAAACTTTTGCATCCTGCAATTTTTTGATAGAAGAAAGGCTCACAATTTAATAAAATTTGTCACTTTATTTTTTAGAAACAATACTACTATTCTTTAACAAAATTTATATTTAATGTTCCAATTGAGCAATTATTCATATTTATCCCGCTTGAGGAAGCTAACTGGTGTACTGGAATAGTTTCTTGAGAAATGCAATGCTGTACTGTAATTGGGATTGTGTTCCTGTTGTATATAAATAACAGCATAAATAAATAAATACTGTAATTGAGATTAATTTCTTGTTGTACTTGAACAAATGAATAGTTGTAGCACCATGGTTGTGTTCTCCATTGACATGCAAGAGATTTTAAGTTAAATATAAAAAATAGGATGATGAGTGTTTCAAATTTTACTATTCGTAACATAAATAAATAAATATTCTTCGGTTAGATAAGATATAAATAATATACACCCATACTTCGCTATACGGCTGGTCTTTATACGGCATTTCGCTATAACGGCCCTTTTCAATTAAGGCACGTTTCCGATTTACGGTCTAAAATGTTTCGCTATAACGGCAAAACCCCATTGAATTTGTATTAGAATTGATTGATTCCTTATACGGTTTTTCACTTTGAGGCCAAGTTTCATGGAACGTATCTAGGCCGTAGTGCGAGGTATAGGTGTATTAGATATGTATAAATAAATAGAATATCATTGAAAATTAAGAAGAAATTACTTCCAAAATCAACAAAAACAAAAAAAAAGATTGCCACTTCATTTGTCACTATATCCCATACAATCACCAAAACTAAATGCATTCCAACCCGTAATAAAACTTGATCATACTTCTCAGCAAATGTTGAACGAATAAAACTGTCCACAGCCTAGTCAATTCTCTTCTTTTTCCTCTTCTGCATCCAGGAGAATTTCATTTGACCATCCATCTATCATCATCAGAGCGCAGACCACAACCAGATCCTATATTTACTAGTAATCTTACGCCATGTGGCTCAAGTCTACCAGATAAGTTGTGGGTGACTTTAACGAGGAAGATGTTGAGTAGTTGGTTTTGGGAGACTGTCCGGCTGCATGATTTCGAATATGTTTATATCTTGGATTACTAGAAACGTGAGAGCGAATAAATGGAATTGATGCAAAGAAGAAATTCGAGGAAATTGGTTTAATTAAAATTTAGTGACATTTGTATTTGTTCCCAAAAACTTTACACCAAAGAAGATCAAAGTTTATTAAAAGCTCGCTTCAGATTTTGTACTTTCCTGAGGCTATATCTCGAAAATTAAACAAGATATGTTGATGCGCTCAACGGCATTGAATTTTTCGTGCTTCAACTAACTTATTAACAAAGTTTTAAAAAACTTCACCAAACTCTTGTTGTAAAACAGTTTTTAAACAATATTTTATAAACTATCGAGTCGGCCTTTGGATCTTGAGAACCCTGGTTCGAACCCCACAGCCGACAAAGAATTTTCACCAATTTAAATCTACCACTGTGGCTCTCCCTCCACTAATATCTTTGGGGGCTGTGATTTGACGGCTGCTTAGGCAGAGTGCCACACCCAGTAATATATTTATTTATTTATTTACCATTGAATGGAGTTGGTGATCTAGTGGGTATGCAGTCATCTTGCGGTTTATGAGGATCCGAGTTTGATTCCAGCAACCGACAAACTGCCTTTCACCAATTTAATATCAACTCCTGTGGCTCCCCCTTCACTAACAACTTTGGTGGCCGTGATTTGACGGCTGGTAACCGCACTTCATGTGTAAAAATATATCACTTACCGAAATCTGCTTAGGCAGAGTGCCACACCCAGTAATGAATAAAAGGCGTGATGATATATTTATTTATATTTATTTTACCACTGGATTCAGAGGGTCAAAATACATATGTATGTAAATCTTAAATTGGCCTCATTTAAAAAAAAACAACATATAAATAAGTCAATTTGAACACGCCGGCATTCAATGTCTATATTTCAAAAACTAAACGAGATGAAAATGAATTCAATGTTATTGCATTTCTCTTAGAAATACATTTGTATAATTTGTAAGTTACGTAAATAACTATTGCGTGAAATTAATAGCAAATTATGATAATAGCATTAATAGTTATTTGTGTATTAAGAGCGTAAAGTGATTCTTTGTGTTACTCGAACACGGTATTTGCAGCGCGAACCGAAGGCGAGAGCTGCAATAGTGTAAGAGGAACAAAGACACTTTACGCTCGTGATACACACATAATTTTTCTACGATTGCATCTTAAAATTATTTAAGAATGTATACGTACTGAAAATAAATTCTTTCTGTCAAATTTCAATAAGCACGCATTTAATATCTTTTTCGCGCGTTGTCATTGGAAACGCGCGCATTTAACATCTTTCTCGCGCGTTGCTACTGGAGACGCGCAAAAAAGATATTTTTCGATTGTTCCACAGAAAACGTTAACTTTACGATGACAAATGAGAGTAGTGTAATTGTCAACTTTTCATAGCAATCTTAGAAAAATAATATTTTAAAAGGGATTTATTAATATGAAAGTTGAATCATCAACAACTGCTCGAAACAATTCTTAAAAACCTGTCTCTTTTTTGTTTTTCATCCGGTCGTCCAATTCGAATGAAAATCTCTGAACGTAGCAGATGTATGTAGTGTCTTTGTCTACAGCTCTCTGGTTCTATTTAAGAGGGTTTGGCTATTAGTCGTTTAGATTAGGTGTGAATGTATTACGATTTCCTTCGGATTCGAAGCTACAAGGTTATTCAACTTAGATAAGATATGTCGTGTGTCTCTGTTTGTTTAGTTTTAGAATGATCACCGGATTTCGTCTTCCTTATTGTTCACTTACTAAACGAATCAGGAATATGTTGATTTTATCCTTTAATGTTTATTTATATCTGATCAAATATAGACAATTGTAACATGCAATAATTCGCGTCTTCATATCTTCCTAACTTCAACTTATATCAAAACTATACGATTCTGTTTGACTAGTTTTAATTCCATTATAAGCTACTGTACTTGGGATTAAGTTCCTGTTGTGCAGACTAACAAATAATTAAATAAAATGTTATTAATTTGTTAGGACCATTGAATTAAATTTAGCATTTGTCTTTCAATTAGATATAGTAAATTGTAGGTGGCTCAGTGATATATGGATCTTGAGAACCCTGGTTCGATCCCCACAGCCGACAAACAATTTTCACCAATTTAAATCTACCCCTGTGGCACCCCCTCTAGTAACATCTTTATTTGCCGTGATTTGTCGGCTGGTAACCGCACTTCACGCGAAGAAATATATGCTACTGCAAAGTGCCACACCCAGTAATAGGTAAAAGGCGTGATGATATATTTATTTATTTATAATTATAATTTAATTATTAATTATAGAAATAGCTATCGAAACAGTGGCAATAAAAATGTTTACTTAAAGTAAAGTGCCTTTAATTACTTCTCGAATGCAAAAGTAACATTTCGCAATCTAGAACAAAAATAACTATTTATTTATTTATTTATTTATGTTACGCTGTACAACAGGAACTTAATCCCAATTACAGTACAGGGTCCGCACTCACCGAGCCGCTGTATGGTAGTTCATATAATTTTTAGCTTGAGTGAGATTTGAACTCGGGATTTCAGGATTCGAATTCCGTATCGCTATCCACACCACCGTATTGGCGGCACTTGTAAAATTGAAGCTATAATTTTCTTTATAAAAGGCATTTTTCGTTTTGCTATACATATAGTATAATCTGCGTAGTAAAACAATAAATAGAGGTTTAACCTGAAGTAATATAATTTCTAAACGAGCTATAATTATACGGTAGCTACTGGTGTTAATTCTCCGAGTATCATTTTAAAATATGCCGGATGTTGTTCTTAATCAACAGTAATAAATAAGTCAGATTAACCGTAGTGTAAAGTCAGGTTCACACTAGAGAA
The DNA here is from genome assembly GCA_947425015.1 of Pterostichus niger. Taxonomy (NCBI): domain Eukaryota; kingdom Metazoa; phylum Arthropoda; class Insecta; order Coleoptera; family Carabidae; genus Pterostichus; species Pterostichus niger. Next base: position 2,450,878 of record OX380348.1, read on the forward strand.
ATCCACCTCTGCACTGCGGGACTCCCAACTATGAACACCTATAAAACTTTCATAATAAATTCAAATCAACCATAAAATGATGATGGAATTTTTTCACATCTACTGGTTATTACGACGCCCACAAGATTTTCAGAATTTTTCTAGAGACAAGAGACTGACGATCGATAAATTAATAACAACCCTTCGTTTTTTATGATTACCAACATTTCGATGTACTGTACATAAAATTAGTTGAGTTGAACTGCAATAGTGTAAGAGGAACAAAGATACTTTACGCTCGTGATACACACATAATTTTTGTATGTAAAATTTAGTCACATTATTCGTATAAGAAATAGTTTTAGAGCAATTTGTTTAAAAATCATAAAAATCCCAAAGGGTACCCCTTGGAAAATAATACAAGTATTTTCGGACACGGGGAATTCACTCGTTCAAACCGCATATCAATAGCTTGCTTAGTTTTTGAGTTATAGCCCCTAGAAGATTTACTGTTTTCAAACAATTTTCAAAATCAGATTTTCAACTATCCCGAGGCTATAACTCGAAAACTAAGCAAGATATTGAGATGCGGTCTGAAAGGTTGAATTCCCCGTGTTTCAATTGACCTCTAAGCACGTTTTTAGCGATTTTTATTTTTTTGAAAAATTTTCGCCAATTTTTTTCCTCGTACAGTTTTTGACCATTATCTCAAAAACTATAAAACTTATGGACATAAACATTACACCATTGGATTCAGCACGGCGAAATACATTTGTATGTAAGATTTCGTTACATTATTCGTACGAGAAGTAGTTTTAGAGTAATTTGTTTAAAAATCATAAAAATCCCAAGGGGTACCCCTTGGAAAATAATTAAAAAATTTCAAAAAAGTTATTTTGCTTTAAATGAGCTAAAAATTTGTATACAGGTCAATTCGGGCACGGGAATTCACTCGTTCAAACCGCATATCAATAGTTTGCTTAGTTTTTGAGTTATAGCTCCTAGAAGATTTGCTGTTTTCAAACAATTTTCAAAATCAGATTTTCAACTTTGTCATAAAATGCAGAAATGTTTCCTCTGCAATAAACTATTGAATTTTTTTGATGTAAAATAATTAGGAGAGCCAATAATTGAACATTTCAAAAATAACAGTAAAATGCTATCGTGCGTCTTTTAATTCACCACCCTGTATAAATAAACAAAATGCCTGAAAATAACGTTCAGCTATAATTTTTGAAGTATGATATATTTTTACAAATTCTGTTTAATATTTGACGCTACTGTACCCAAAATTTGATTGACATAAGATTTGTTAGTTAAACAAACTAATCTAGGGATTTTGGGGGATTCTGTCAAGATGGTATGCCTGTCTGTATGTAAATACTATCTGTTTATACTATCACTTCCGGTTATACAAGCTCTTGTTTATATACATACGTACATACATCCACACGTGTACAACTACAGACATATTTTATTATTACAATTTTATTTTGTTTTGAGTAGAAATCTTTACTATTGTAGGAAAACTAATCTATTTCCCATTGAATTTTCTAATAAATTATAAACAAAAACCAGCACATCAATAAGTGATTGTTAATATAATTTTCATAATTACACCTATAGGGTGATTAAATAAGAAAATATCAAATCATAGAATGAAAAAACTTATTTTTTCTACGATTTCTATGAAAAGTTGAAAATTACGTTTTTATTGTCATCATAAAGTTGACGTTTTCTGTGGAACAATCGAAACATATCTTTAAAAACATGTTAAATGCGCTCATTTTCAATGGCAACGCGCGGAAAAGGTATTAAATAGTTACCAGGGATACAAACAAAACAGAAACTTGTCATATTGACAGTTGACAGAACGAATTTATTTTCAGTACGTATATGTTTTTTAATCATTTAAGATGCAATCGTAGAAAAAAATGATGTGTATCACGAGCGTAAAGTGTCTTTGTTCCTCTTACACTATTTACCCTGTTCGAGTAACAAAGAATTACTTTACGCTCTGAATACACAAATAACTGTTTGAAATAAATTATTTGCAGCAATTCACAAATAAAATAAACAAATGTATCATCACGCCTTTTACCCATTACTAGGTATGGCACTTGCTGTAGCAGATCTCGGTAGGTAAATGATATATTTTTTCGCGTCAAATACAGCCCCTAAAGGTGTAAAGTATTTCGTCTTGTAAAGTGTGAATGATAGGTCAGCAACCGACGATTTTGATATAATAAAATGTCGATATTTAATGGTTACTAAAACATTGAGAAAAGTCAGTTTGATATATGCAAGATGTTGTCAAGTGTATAACATAAATTAAGAAGTAGAATTACGAGCTGAATGTAACCTCGGTTGTAACGAATTGATTAGTAAATACGAATGTAAAACAAATGATGATTGATGCGAAATATCTGAGCATTGTGCGTCTGTCAAGTAAAAACAAAACATCACGCATAACAAATAATAACAAATGCAAGTGCAACACATTCTGGCCATTGTTCAACTGTTATTTGCATTCGTCACATTATACCGCCAAGCCCACTCTGATCCAGATTCGCACAATGCGTTCTTGCATATTATCACCATTGCTAGCTATGTGTGTGCCAATTGTTTTTGCATAATGTGTGCATAATGATTTCTTTAAGAATCTACACATATATTTTCAACGACATTTTAGAATAATACACAATTCCAATACCAATTATATGACGTCTTTCAACGTACAGAATCAACAACCATCAAAATTGTTTCATCGTTCGAAAATCAACTAATGGTAACCGCACTTCATTCGAAGAAATATACCACTTACCGAGATCTGCTTCGGCAGTGTGCCACACCCAGTAATGGGTAAAAGGCGTGATGATATATTTATTTATTTTATTTATCTAGACAAGTCACAATTATCATTTATAGTCGATGAATATAAACGTACACGATATGGCGTACATATTTAGTCACCTGGTATCATTTACCCGCATTAGTTATATAAAAATTGTAAATTCTACCTTTATGTTGTGCTTTTCTAAATTTCCATGTTCTTAATTGATGTTATTTATTAAAAGGCATACTTCAAAAATGTGATATTTTAATTGCTTTCTGTCAATAAGAAACAGCATACTTTTCTTGTGCCTGTTCTCAACCAATTATAAAGTTTTATATAAATAAAATAAATAAATATATCATCACGCCTTTTACCTATTATTGGGTGTGGCACTCTGCCTAAGCAGATCTCGGTAAGTCAAATCACGGCAGATGTTAGTGGAGGGGAAGCCACAGGGGTAGATTTAAATTGGTGAAAATTGTTTGTCGGTTGTGAGGATCGAACCAGGGTTCTCAAGATCCACAAGCCGACTCGATACCACTGAGTCACCTACCCCATTTATATGACAATTTTATGTTGGATAAATTGTATCGAAAAATTATCACAATTCCATTTAAAAAGCTGCAATATGACAGAAAAATTCAGTTGATGCCATATTTCGAACACAGGTGACGTGGTGTAGCGGTTAGCATCTCTGCTCGGTGTGCGGAAGGTCCCTGGTTCGAATCCAGGCGTCAGAATTTTTCTGTTATAATATAAATTAACTTTAGTCTGCAATATGACAGTTTACATATTTTTGATTGGGGTTCGAACTATGCTAACAAATATATTTCGGATGTAGTATTTTACAGGCAAAAGAATAATTGTTGGTAATACGGGCCTGGATGATGTTTAAAGGCGCGTGTCGCTTTGCTGCATTTCTTTGCACCGATTTGTTGAGTTTATAAATAACTGCGTGATTTATATTTCGCATTGTCGTTCGACTCGTAAAATACAGTGTTGCATTGTTGTCGTGCCCACACACGTGCATTACTACCATTTGTTTTCACTCAGTCCTTAACGGAAATATGACAACACTGTCACGAGAATTCAGCTGCAGATTCAACTAACAAACTTACAAAAAGAATTTCATTTTTACATGAACGTTGGAAGGCTTCAAAATTTTGCATCAATGAATTAAATTCACCCATCAATTTCACCATACATTCCCCATATCCAAACCATGCCACTAATAGTTACAAAGTTTACTTTTCAATGAATATAAATGACGCAATTAAAAAATATATACAGGGTGGTGACTCGCTCAGCCGGTCATAAGAATTTAACATGGCAAATCAGTTTTTTGCAATTTCCTGATTCCCTAATTATTTTAAGCAAAAACGTGTCAAATAAAAGTTTTAGAGCATCAAATTCTGCATCTAAATCAAACAACAGAATTACTTTTACGTGCTTTATAACGACATAAATTAAATATGAAAATGTCGAAAATTACGTTGAGAATTCACCACACGTCACTGTCAACCAATAGGATCACGAATTTGTTTGAAAATGAACCAATGAAATGTACATTTCGTCGGAAATTCATCACTAGTGAAATTGATATCGGAAATACCACTGTTAATAATATCCTTGGTTACGAATCAAATAAATGATATTTTCAATATTTTCATAAACGTCAATTCTACATTTTTTCAGTGTACATTTAATATTCAAAATTTTTATCACTGTAATACCTAATTAATAATGTGCTAATAAATACCTAACTATTCTTGTTAATTAATTCTTTTTTGGTAAATTCTCAAGCCGAATACAATTCGTAGTAGGAAAATTGACAGATAATATTTTGACATAAATATACATTCGTTGTTATGGAAATAGGAAACACAACTCATAATTTATGTCAAAATATTTTCAGCAATTTTCATTCACTACTTGTTATATTATATATGAAAATATTGATAGCCATGGAATTGAACATAAAAAATAAATAAATGCTTGACGTTTGAGAACCCTGGTTCGATCCCCACAGCCGACAAACAATTTTCACAAATTTAAAAAAATCCTGTGGCTCCTCCTCCACTAATATCTTTGGAGGCCGTGATTTGACGGCTGGTAACCGCACTTCACGCGAAGAAATATATCACTTACCGAGATCTGCTTAGGCAGATTGCCACACCCAGTGATGGGTAAATGGCGTGATGATATATTTATTTTATATTTATTTTTACGTTTTATCTGTCAAAACATCAACATTTGACGTTGAGAGATAAAATGTGATAAATTCCTATGACCGGCTGAGCGAGTCACCACCCTGTATATATTTGTTTGTATTCTCCAACAGGAAATTCAATAATGACATGAACAAATGCGAATCAAAGTCACGATAATTAAAAAAGAAAATAACTGAGTTCATAAGATCTAAAGTACGTTGTCATAGTTAGATAATGCTGCTTAAACGTAAACATAAAGCTATGGAGTCATGACTAACACAAGTTAGAATTCGTGGAATGCTAACTGTGCGATAAGAACATGAAAAAATTCTCTTTTGCTTTCGATTACATCCCAACATCATTATATTTCGCTACACGCCAAAATTATCTCGAAAATAAAAAGAAGCGATGAAGAAACTTCGAAAAATAATTATAATAATTTCACACCATTACTAAAGTGAACAACGTAATGGTAACATAATTCTTTCATTAAGAAAAAAATCTGTGAACATTAATTTTTTATTCTGGGAGATAATGGTTTATCGTGTCATTAACTGAAAAAAAATTGGCGCAGAGTTGTAATTTTTGATTGGTTTGTAATTTCGGTGTTGCCAACTAGTCTGATAATCATTACTTTCAATTATTTTAAATATTTTCTTTTTACGTTGAGAAAACATGGAATGTAAAACGTTGTTTATTTATTTTTCTATTCCCGTGATTCAAATGTCATTTAATATACTTGTTACCGTGGCGTTAAATAACTGGTATTCATATGTTAACAAGCCGTGGTTTCGAACGGTTTAGTCATGGATTCAGATATTAAGCACGGGTTGAAGTTAGCTTCCTGCATCAGTCATTGTAATTTAACCTTACTTTTTAAATAATTCGTAAAACTTTACTTTTTATGTTGTACAGAAAAAGTATAATATATAACTCGTTTTATTAACTCTTTATATACTCGTTTTTTGTACATTCGTAAGTAAAAAGACGTTTTTCTACTTCCGTTAGGAAATAGACGTTTTATTTCACTTATTTGAGTTAGGTAATGAACTGCATTATTTAACTAGTGAAATAATGAGTTAACATAGCAACACAAAAAAATTAAGATATCTTGGTAGACGAATTCTAATGTGTTATTCTTTTATTTTTTGAATTTATAACTGTCATTAATATGTCAAAATAATTTCAAAAACGCTCTTTCGTATTTATTCGAACGGAAGTAGAAAAAATATTGTATGAAACTAGTAAGGAAATAAGGTTATTACCTTACTTATGTGTTTACATAACTCGGCTACGCCTCGTTCTGCAAATTTCACATGCGTAAGGTAATAACGGCGCGGTGGCCGAGCGTGTTAAGGCACATCTCTTAACATACTGTGACGTCACCCGAACCAAAGTTCGTCAGTTCGAATCCGCCTGTCGACAATGTGTGATTTGTCGTAAAATATAAAATACAGCTACATGTATTTATCACACTCGGGCGCTATAAGCTAGTCACTTATACGCCTTAAATAATGTAGCATCCGACTACGAAAACCGGCAGTACGGCAGTGTAAAAACTGCGACTCGGTGTGTCCGGTAGGCCCACGCCCGATTTAGGCTGTAGCGCCACAGATGATGAAGGTAATAACCTTCATTTCCTTACTAGTTTCATAAATAGCTATTATAAAACTTGTTACATAATATACTATTATTTGTCTACTCTCGTTATTAAAATGTCATTTAATGTACTCGTTTCAATGGCGCTAAATAACATTTTAATCACATGTTGACAAACCATGGCTTCGAACATTTTAGTCACGGCTTATTAGTTATTGAGCACGGGGTGAAGTTAGCTTTCTGCATCTGTCATTGTAACTTAACCTTGGTGTGACAATCTGCTGTAGCAGATCTCAGTTATTGATATAGTTACACGCGTGAAGTGCTGTTACCAACCGTCAAATCAGAGCCCTGAAAGATACCACAGGAACAATTTTAATGTGATGAAAATTATCAGCCAATAGAAAAATTGTAAATAATGGGACATCCGCTGTGATCTGCAATTGCTTATCCTCCAAAATTAGTCGTCAATTAGGCGTCTGATCGCAGCTTCACAGCGGCAAAGTGTCAAAGACTCCCAATGGCGCTAGTAGCGTTCATCTCGACCCAAATATACTTAGCTAAATGCAAGCGCGCTGCTCTTATGTTATTTATAGCATCCTGTATTCGTTCCAGACCGGAGGTCCCAGCTTCAAACATTAGTTTGACGGCCAATAAAACGAAAAACATGGTTTGACAAATTTTTACTGGAGCATGCTGTGATTAAGTAATGGCTTACAACTTCTTCTAAAAGAACAAGCTTTTCAAGATGATGAGGTTGTTTGTGGATTGTTACTTCAACATTGCTGCAATTGCAGATCTTGGAATTTACTAAAGTTATACTCTAACAAAAGGATATAATTTTTTTTATTTCGACTGTTTTTAAATTTTGAAATGATAGACTTTTTTGGAATTCAGTAAATTTTCGATGAATGTTATTTTTTAATTATTATTATTGTATTTTATATTTTATATTAATTATTTTTATTATTGTTAATTTATTTATAATAGAGTCCTGAAGAAGGCTAAAGTGTTAGCCGAAACGTCGACTGAATAACAAAAAATAAAAAATAAATTGACTGAATTCCAAAAAAGTCGATCATTTCATTATACTCTAACTCTTGAAATATATACAAACTATTTATTGCCTGCAATTTCTAGTTCAGTATTTTTTCATCTTGGCTTCAATTGTTCATTCTTCAGATCTGCAACAACAGATTTACGAATTTTAAATAATAATAGTATATAATAAGTCATATACAACTTGCGCAAAAGTCCTCGCTTATTTGAATTTAAATTAAATAAATAAATATATCATCACGCCTTTTAGTTATTACTGGGTGTGGCACTCTGCCATAGCAGATCTCGGTGTTATATTTTTTCGCTTGAAGTATGGTAACCAGCCATAAAAACACGGCCCCCAGAGATTTTAGAGGCGGGGAGCCACAGAGGTAGTTTAACGAGTTTAAAATTGGGGTAGATGGCTCAGTGGTATCGAATCGGCCTGTGGATCTTGAGAACCCTGGTTCGATCTCCACAGCCGACAAACAATTTTCATCAAATTAAATCTACCCCTGTGGTTAACCCTCCACTAATATCTTTGGAATCCGTGATTTGACAGCTAGTAACCGCACTTCACGCGAACATATATATCACTTATCGAGTTCTGTTACGGCAGAGTGCCACACCCAGTGATGGGTACAAGGCATGATGATATATTTATTTATTTATTTATTTAAAATTGACTTCAATCTATATCAAAAAATACGATTGTATTTTGAGTGGTTCAAATTCCACTATAAGCTACTGTAATTAAGGTTCCTAAACCCATAAAAAAATCAAGAAAATATCGAATAAATTATCTATGTTATATTATTTCTAGTTGTAAAACTAGCTAGCTAGTGGTATCGAATCGGCCTGTGGATCTTGAGAACCCTGGTTCAATCCCCACAGCCGACAAACAATTTTCACCAATTTAAATCTACCCATGTGGCTGCTCCTCCACTAATATCTTTGGAGTCCGTGATTTGACAGCTAGTAACCGCACTTCACGCGAAAAAATATATCACTTACCGAGACCTGCTTAGGCAGAGTGCCACACTTAGTAATGGGTAAAAGGCGTGATGATATATTTATTTATTTATTTCTAGTTGTAAAATAGCTTTGGCGATTAAAATATTCACATATGCATTTTCTTTCTTCAACTGTTATAAAAAGTGACTCATTTATTATTTATGAAACAGTGGAATTCTCAACTTCTTTGTGCGTGCAAACTACATTTACTTAGTAAAGAAATTTATATTTCAATTACTTAAATTCTTACTGCGGAATATGTGTAACACATGTTCACATAATTTACCGGTGATAAATAAATACACCACGCAGGTGGTGAAACCGCACCGAGGTGCTAGTACTATTGAAAGCTCAACAGATGGAGCTTAATTATTGTCAGTAATTATTACTTACCCCCATGAAATTTAACCATATATCAGTTACTTTCATTCTATAGCTACTTGATTAATATCGCGATGATATATTACTATACATGCAGTTTAAAAGCTGTTAAATATTCCCTGATTACTTTAGGCCCGCTAAATGAAGAAACAGTTTTTCTTTGCGCATTGCTTCTCAAATTATTTTACGCCTGCTAAACAAAATAACTGTATATATTTTATTTTATGGGGTAGGGTGGATCTTGAGAACCATGGTTCGATTCCAACAGCCGACAAACATTTTCATCAATTTAAATCTACCCCTGTGGCTCCCTTTCCACTAATATCTTTGTGGGCCGTAATTTGACGGCTGGCAACTGTATAAATGTATCACTTACCGAGATCTGATACAGCAGAGTGCCACACCCAGTAATGGGTAAAAGGTGTAATGATATATTTATTTATTTTATTTTACTTATTTCATTTGTAATTGGCCTGATATTTTTTAATCAATATTTAGCTTGTAATCTGCTCTGTAGCTACGAACTCTCGCTGGTGAAAGGACAGCGCAACCAGGTAGCAACAACAGTACGAAATGTAATTAGAAATTGCTGTAAGGCAAAATGACATATTTATTAATTTAACCAATTTGGGCTGCTGTCAAATCATGATACAACTTGATGAATTCAATCAACGCTTTAAAAAGGTTCTTCTGATTACGTCACAATGAGCTTTTATCCTTTCTGGAAGCTAATTAAGCCAACGTGTTATTTATATTAATTACAATATTAATTACATCATCAGATGTTGTTGACAGTAAACATATTAAACAATATTTTAAAGTTTATAACAGTTTATAATGAGTTCTGTCACTAAAAATACTCGACTTTAGCGCGGAACTTTCTTAATCTCTTCCTCTATTTTCCAAAGTTTTACAAGCTAATTTTCCTTTGAATAAAAACGTCAAACACCGGGTTTATTTTATACCAGCCATTCTCAATCGGTGGACAATCCAAGGCCACTGAATCCAATTTTATAACTAGAATATAAAAGCGATAACAAATCTTATTTGGTGGTCAAGTATTTATCTTTGCTATGCGTGACAACTACTGTTATTCTGTACTGAATAACATATTCTTTTGGATTAAAGTTATCAACACTGTATTCAGCCTGAAATTGAAATTAATATGAGTAAAAATTACTTGTGAAAATGACATTTTCCTTACTCAATTTCGTTGTGATAGTAATCGTTTCCCTCACTAGTGATGACAGTAAATAACTTTCCTCACTAGTGAGGGAAACGGTTACTATCACAACTAAATTGAGTGAGGGAAATGTCATTTAACATGGTGACCAAGGAAACGTGACGTGCATTTGTAAATACAACTCTTTTGATTTATATAAAATGATTATTAAATTTTTTGTATCGCAAACATAAAAATGTACTTTTCACGTTTAATGGTGAAAAAAATAGCATTATGAACGCAAAATAGGAATTTTTTTTTAGAATCGGAAAATACATAGTTTCGCTTTGTAAATTCGTTATGCCTATGGCACACTGGTCGAAGAAAATCGATGAAACAATAGAACACACCCGTCATTGACGAAAAATAAAAGCTTCTAAAGTTGAGAAAAAAAAACTAAATTTCACAAATATGGTAACGTGAAATGAGACACAAAGGATACGAGAGAAATGAGATACGTTCGTTTCATCGATGAGCTCTTCGATGGAAATACAGGAGCCTCTAATTTTCGTCGATGACGGGTGCGTTCTGTTGTTTCATCGAATAGCTCATCGATGCTCTTCGACCAGTGTGCCATAGGCATTAGAACCGATTCTAAGATCGTTGATACGCAAACAGACAAGAATATTTAAGTATTGAATATCTCTTTTGAAAAAGACTAGTGTTCAATTGTCAATTTCAATTAGATATAAGATACAACTTATAAGTGTAGATCTGCTAGTCCCGGTGAATTAGAGGGAGGTGGTTAATCGTGTAGTAAAGAATGTTGAGGCGAGCTGGTGTAAGCGATAATTAATAAAATCTTTTGTCGACGTTTTAATGAAAATGTGTAAGTACGTAAAAACTCGATTAGAGAAATTACTTTACAAAATACTTTGATGTCTGGCGCACACAATTACGTACTTTACACGTAGACAAGGTCTCCATTGTGCGAAGCTGAGGCTGGAGGAGAATTAGCGCAAGAAATAAGCTGCGAAGACGAGGACACTGCTAGCATTATTCCACAAACACTTGGTAATGAACGTTAGTGTAATTGTCAGAAAGAATAATTATACTGCAAATTATAACTCTGATATTATACTCAGAGAGGACTGGCATTCTGACACACTTTAAAATTCAGATTTATGTGGTTATTTGTTGTTAGTAAATGTCAATTACAGTAGCTTATAGTGGAATCTGAAACACTCAAACACAATCATATGTTTTATTTATGCACAACTTTTTGCCTCTTGTCTATATGAGCAGTTGTAGCACTGTGGTAGTGCTGGCACAGCACAGGATGATGCAAGTTATAACAAAATATAATTGGATCCGAATAGGAAGGCTTGACAGAATTTTAAATAATGTTTTTTTTTTTCAACATTACTTCATTCAATTAGTTGTGATAGTAACCATTTCCCTCATTAGTGAAAAGAGTAAATAGCTTTCGTCACTAGTGAGGGAAACAGTTATTATCACAACTAAATTGAGTGAGGGAAATGTCATTTGATATGATGACCAAGGAAACGTGAGGTGCATTAGCAAATACAACTCCTCTGATTTATATAAAATAATTATTAATCATTATTGTATCGCAAACGTAAACATGTAATTTGCACGTTTAATGTTAAAAATATAGTTTCGTACAAGTTTTACAATAGAACCCTTTTTTCACTAGTATTAAAATATACTATTTTTTGACTGTATCAGAAAGGACAATTTTCTCCCTTTAGTTGAGAAAAAAAGTGATACTTTTCATTTTTAGGCAAGAAAGTAAATTTTTCTTCTCCTTAGAAAGAAAGTAAAGCCATATATTGGCGACTCGAAAATAACAGTATGAAAAAAGTGTCATTTTTCCTGTAGGTGATTTATATCCTACGTCATCGGCTCTATTTTATGCAACTGTTAAAAAAGTTAACATTTTTGAAGACAATTATTATTATTATTATTAGTATAAAACAGGGTTCGAAGATATATATCGATCGATATATATCATGATATTTATTTTGATATATATCGTCATATTTTTGCAATGATATATATCCATTATATAAAAATATCAAATAGTTTTTGAGATATAGCCTCCGGAGAAGTGAAGTTTTTCGAATTTTTCAGTTTTTCTACTTTTCCGAGGCTATATCTCGAAAACTAAATGTGATATGAAAACGCGCTCAACGGCATTAATTGTCTCGTGCTTCAGTTAACTTATAAACATAGTTTCAGCGATTTTTATTTTTTTTAAATTTTCCGTCAAAAAAATAGCAAAAAGCGTTTTTTTTTAACATTTTCTCGAAAACCAGAAGTCATATGCATTTGAAGATTGCACCACTGGATTCAGTGGGTCAAAATACATATGTATGTAAATTTTCGTTTTAATAATCCTACGATTAAGGATTTTTGGGAAAATTGAATTAAAATCTGAAAAAACCAAAGGGGTACCCCTTAGGAAATAATTAAAAATATTAAATTGCATAAAATTGTATGAAAATTTGCTTATAAGTCAATTCGGACACGGGGAATTCAACGCCGTTGAGCGCATTTCCATATCTTGTTTAGTTTTTGAGATATAGCCTCCGGGAAAGTGAAATTTTTCGAATTTTTCAGTTTTTCTACTATTCCGAGGCTATATCTCAAAAACTAAATGTGATATGAAAACGCGCTCAACGGCATTAATTTTCGTCCAATCTCTCCTGAAAATAACAGCAAGCTCATTGTCAGCAATACGTCCATGAGTGGAAGGGACACAAACATAAATTGACAACAGTGGCGTAGAATGGAGAGCTGTGACATCCACAACGGAAAAGTGTGAACCATGTAATTTATTTTCGACGCCGGATGTTTAACAAATTGAAAATCGGCGGCTGTTTGCCTCGCTTTTCGAAGGGGACAAATGAATTTTACACGTCACTGACATGGACGTGATTATTTATTTTGAGATACAATTATTTGTTCGGTTTTACTTTCATAATTATTACACGATTTTATTTATTCCACAATTATTTATTTATTTACTAAGCTACACAACAGGATATTCAGCACAAATCACAAATATTAAACTTTATTCTTACTATTTAATGTCGCATTAAAAACTACATTTTTTCATCAATTAGACCTCATTTGGCACACTATCTAAATTTATAATTATTTGAGAATTCGGTTTAGATATGCTAACAAACAATTTTCGTCACATTAAAACAACCCCTGTGGCTCCTCCTCCACTAACATCTAGACGGGCCGTAATTTAACGGATAGTAACCGCCTTTCACGCGCACATTCAGTAATAGGTAAAAGGTGTGATGATATATCAAATGATATTTCCCTCACTCAATTTAGTTGTGATAGCCATTTTCACAAGTGATATTAAAAAAAAACTTTTTGTTCTCGAGATCCTAAGGTTGAAAAGTATCACTATTTTCTCTCAGCTTAGAAAAGAAAGCTTTTGGCCGAGACAATAAAAGTCATTCGAACGCACCAAAAAACAAGAATTTTGCCCACGAAATACAAACAACATTTTTGTACAACTGTAAATAAAGAAAAATACAATAATTATTGATTTATTTAAATAAATTGAAGGAAAACAATCAACAATAATATTAATTTGATACTATTGATGTGTTGTAACTAATGAAACCTGACAACAAATAATTTGGGAGCGTGCACAAGATACTCACTTTGCGCACTAGAATACGAAACAGTGCGCAAAATTATTTTCGTAACACATGCACAAGAAACACGTTCTTATTCCCTAATTTTAGAGAGAGAAACACTGCTTTTCTCCCCTAGGGAGAGAAACATTATATTTCTCTCCCTAGGTAGCATGTTTCTCTCCCTAGAGACTACGATTATTAGCTGTTTGCGGCGTTTCCTAGGTAACTAGTTACGCAACCCATATTTGACATTTGTCCCGATAAGACAGTAATTTTTGTGCACTTGTTACGAAAAGTATAATATGCTTCACAGGAGGGCGCGATTATCCCTTGATGCATAACATACTATATTTTGCGCACTAAGGTGCAAAATAGTGCGCAAAATACGCGTTGTCATGGTAATGTAAATGATGAAAAAATCATCTACTTCGCGTATTGATATTAGTGACAAAAAATTAACATTTTTTTTGACATAGTAGAAAAAACATATTTGTTGTATTGTAATATTGTATTTATTTACTTATTTAAATGTTTTTTGTTTGTTTCAGGTACGTACACATTTCAACATATTCCTTTCCGTTTAAAATCATCCAGTAAACGTAAGTTATTCACTTTAATAGCGCTTTTAAAATTTATCCTTGTTTTCATGTCATAAATTTTGCAATAAGTATTTCCATACCGCAACTTACAAATACTTTTAATCTATAAATAACATTAGGCGGTATTTATTACTTTTATATATTTTACGCAAGATATAAAAGTACATTTTTATCACTTGCACTATCATAAAAATTACCTTGTTGTCTTTACTACATTCGTGGTTTTCAATAATCTTCTTACCTGTTGGAATCTTTTGCAACAGAACTCAGTACGAATCCGGAGATCCCGAGTTCGAATCTCACTCAAACTAAAAATTATATAAACTACCACATTGCGGCTTGGTGAGTGCGGACTCTGTACTGTAATTAGGATTAAGTTCCTGTTGTACAGCGTAACATAAATAAATAAAACATATTTAGAAAATCGTTTAACTGGGGTAGGTGGGCTCAGTGAATCTTCTTCGGCAGAGTGCCACGTTCAATAAAAGATATATTTATTTTGTTTAACTAGAGTCTAGTTAGGTAGTCTTGCGTCTAGTTAAGCCTCATTTAATTCTGCTTACGTCACAAGCGTTAATATAGTACTTTTTATTCCGTGAACGTTTCGCCTATTTCCAACGTTTAATCCTACGGTAAGAAATACTAGAAATTTTGTGCGTTCGACTATGTTTTTGTTCGTTTTATATGCTACAAGAGTTTCGTTTAAACTAGCCAGACTACAATGCATAATTACAATATTTAGAAACTAATTTCATGCGTTTGTTTGGACGTTATTATGTCCGCTTTTGTTTAGTTTAAATCGTTTTATTTTACCTTCCGTTTTTGGTCATTTTTCGTACTTTTATTACATCGATACCAACCTAGGAACAAATGCTGACTTTGTTTTGTTACAATTGTTCTAATGCTGAAGATGGGAAGGCTCTTCTCCCCGAAACGTCTACTAAAGGTTTCCTGAAGTTTATTTATTACAAAACGATTTCCGCTATTATCCGATAAAATATTTTATCAGGCTCGAGTCGACTATACAGGCTGTCATGTAACTGTTCGCCTGTAGATTAAAATTATTACTAAACTAAAACCACAACACATATTTACTATTTAATATCAAAAGTATGACCCGTTGGCACTTGGTGAAACATTATGAATAAGAATAAAGAACGTAGACACTTGATGTAGTTTCACAAAATTATTTATTAACCAAGTTGATCGATTTCGGCTTATTAGGCCATATAACTATACTATTAAGCATATTTTTGTCAATAACAAATTAACCGTTAAAGATAAATTAGATAATAGTACATAACATCACGCTATATCCCATTAAATGGGGTAGCACGAACCCGTCAACATTCTCATCCTGACACACGATACTCGTTTCGACCACATTAACACTTCCTCCATACAAACTCTTTCTTTTCTCACAACCAAAATCCATCAACACACAACAAACATTCATCCATTCGCTAGTGTACACTGCGCTTGTTTCTAAAGATGGTCTCCACACAATTGCAGGTAAACACTCGAAACATCTAACCAATGAATCTAAAATCAAGAATCATACGCTTGTCCTTATTCATCATATTTATCCCGCAATTAATTCCTATCCTGACACACCACTTTTGCTTCAACCACATTAATAATTCTTTTCATACAAGCTCGTTTATTCTTCACGCTCAGAATCTTTCGCTCACGCAACAACCCTTCAATCATATTCATCCACTTGTTCCTAGGCCGTCCACGCAAACTTTCACCCTCAATTTCACCAACATACACCTGTTTCACCAATCTGTCATTCGACATACGTTCTACATGACCAAACCATCTCAACTGACTTATTCCCACTCTTCTTACAACATTCTTCCCAATCTCACATTCATCATACACCAATGTATTCCGGACACTATCTCTTCTAGTATATCCACACACACCCCGCAAATACCTCATTTCCACAGCAGTTATACGCCGTTCATGTTTCTTCATCCATACCCAACATTCACTACCATACATCAACACACCATTATAAACACTCAATCGAGCATCTCTGGATACATTCACGTTCCGAGTAAAGGTTCCCAGAGCACCCAATATCTTACATCCAGCAGATACTCTTCTTTCAATCTCTCGATCAATACGTCCATCCCTCGAAAACACACTCCCCAAGTATACAAACTCATTTACTTGACCCAATCTCACACCATTCACCGAAGCATTAAAATTATTGAGGGAAAAAATATACAGGTAATTTAATAAAATATACTTTCATCGAGGCCAACGTTTCACCAACAATTTTGGTATCATCAGGGCAAGATAGTCCGTCAGTACGGTAGTGTGGATAGCGATACGGAATTCGAATCCGGAGATTTTGAGTTCGAATCTCACTCAAGCTAAAAATGAACTATCACACTGTGGCTCGGTGAGTGCGGACCCTGTACTGTAATTAGGATTAAGTTCCTGTTGTACAGCGTAACATAAATAAATAAATAATGATTGTTTGAGTATGTTTGTGGGCTAGTACGGATCTGCATCCTGGCATAGGATGTATTTTCTCAACTAGAGACATTAGACTCGCTGGACACGTCCAGGTTTAGAACAATGGAACTTGCCGGCTGCATGGAAAGTAATGCAGGCGCCGGTTCATCATGTGTCTCCCCTTGAACTATTTCCTGTCTTTATGCATGATTGTCAAGCGTTCGACAGCTTTTTACACATTTTTTACAAAGTCCGAAATCGTTCTCACCACATTCAAATTACCTCTGTTGACTCTCCCTCCATTTACATCTTTGGGGGCCTGATAACTTTGAGTGATAGAGGACTTTAACAAGTACAATCTTATTTTTACAATTTTCTAGTTTACTTATTATTTTAGAGAAAAAAGCTTCAAATAAATGTCAATAAACAGAATTAATTTTTCATGCTTTATAAGGACAGAAATTAAATTGATAATTTTGAAAATTAGCTTCAAAATTTGCCATAAAAATTAATAATTCAAGATTATTTTTCTTCTGACATTTTTGTTTTTTTCAAAGCTATCTGTATTTTTAAGCTAATTTTCTGCCGTTATAAAACATGCAAAATTAATTCTGTTTATTGATTTTAAAGTAGAATTTTATGCTCTACAACATTTATTTGAAGCATTTTTCACTAAAATAATAAGAGAAGTAGGAAACTATAAAATAGTTTGTTTTTTTTCGAAAACTGTCTCAAAATTAGTAATAATATAATGAGAAAATTTTGACGTTTAGGATTAATTAATGTGACATCTAATATCTCCATGACAACAATGTATGTAATGTAATTGCTATCAAATCTGCTATTCTCTGACCAGCAATTGACAGCTGGTTGGCAATAGAAACCAAACAAACGTTCTAATTATTTTCTGCGATTTATTGGGATTCACATTGCATTTCTCAAGAAACTATTCCAGTACACCAGTTAGCTTCCTCAAGCGGGATAAATATAAATAATTGCTCAATTGGAGCATTAAATATAAATTTTGTTAAAGAATAGAAATATTGTTTCTAAGCAATAAAATAAAGTGACAAATTTTATTAAATTGTGAGCCTTTCTTCTATCAAAAAAGTTTTTTGCATTCTGCAAGCAAAACTCTTTTGCGTTCTGTAGACAAAAAACACTCATTTCGCGTGTTGATAGTTGTCATGTAAATTTTAACTTTATATGACAGTTTTAGAAAAATATGATTTTACATGTTAAATGCATATGTTCCAGTATCGCAGTATTACTTATTGAGAACTGCTGAACGGTGCGCGTGTTTTCCATTTAATTTTAGAAGAAAACACTTTAAATAAAAATTACGAATTTTCTGATATAAAATACATTTAATTTATATGTTTAATCAAAACGAAAAAAATAATGAAATATTTGTAATATTTTCTAGAAGCGTATTCTTATTAAAAAATCTCAATAGTGAATATAAAAAAGTGGTGAATGATGTAAAATGCGTAGCTAGTTAACGTCTTGCTATTAAAACAATAATTACAACGCGAACCTATAATTACAGCATAAACATATTCATTTAATTAGTTAATTAAAGCGAAAGAAATCAGTGCATGCACATTAACATCGCTCACACCCAACACGACAGGTTCAACTGCTACCGGACACTGCACCAGTGCCTCTCAAACAAACAACACTTTCCCACAACATTTTATTTATTTATTTATTTGTTAGTTTGCACACCAGGAACTTAATCCCAATTACAGTAGCTTATGCCTATGGCCAGGGTTCGAAGATATATATCGATCGATATATATCATGATATTTATTTTGATATATATCGTCATATTTTTACAATGATATATATCCATTATATGAAAATATCAAATAGTTTTTGAGATATAGCCTCCCGAAAAATTTCATTTTTCAGTTTTTCTACTTTTCCGAGGCTATATCTCAAAAACTAAATGTGATATGAAAACGCGCTCAACGGCATTAATTTTCTCGAGCTTCGGTTAACTTATAAACATAGTTTCAGCGATTTTTATTTTTTTTAATTTTCCGCCAAAAAAATCGCAAAAAGCGGTTTTTTAACATTTTCTCGAAAACCAGAAGTCATATGCATTTGAAGATTGCACCACTGTATTCAGTGGGTCAAAATACATATGTATGTAAATTTTCGTTTTAATAATCCTACGATTAAGGATTTTTGGTAAAATTGAATTAAAATCTGAAAAAACCAAAGGGGTACCCCTTAGGAAATAATTAAAAATATTAAATTGCATAAAATTGTATGAAAATTTGCTTATAAGTAAATTCGGACACGGGGAATTCAACGCCGTTGAGCTCATTTCCATATCTTGTTTAGTTTTTGAGATATAGCCTCCGGAAAAGTGAAATTTTTCGAATTTTTCAGTTTTTCTAAATGTATACAAAAACTAAAATTAAAAAAAAAATATCCAAAAAGTGATATTTATCTGATATATATCCTATATATCAGATATTTTGATATTTATTATAAATATCATGATATTTACGAACCCTGCCTATGGCACACTGGTCGATGAGCGTCGATGAGTATCGATGAGCTCCTCGATGAACAGAACGCACTCTTCACTGACAAACAATAAAAGCTTCTAAAATTGAGAAAGAAAAGCTAAATTTCAAAAATATGCTAACGTGAAATGAGACACAAAAGATACGAGTGAAATGAGATACGTTCGTTTCATCGATGAGCTCTTCGATGGAAATAGAGGAGCCTCTAATTTTCGTCGATGACGGGTGCGTTCTGTTGTTTCATCGAAGAGCTCATCGACCAGTGTGCCATAGGCATTAAAGTGGAAAAAGAACCATTCAGACATAATCGTATTTTTTTTATATAACACAAGATTTTAAATGTGCACTAGTTTGTTGCTTGCTTCTGTAACAGAGTGTACATGGGCGGAACCCAGTACGATTGAGTAAAACGACTTGCACTGTTTGTGCAGAATATTAGCTATATTTAACTAATAAAATTGCAATAAATATTATGATAATTGTTTTCAATTTTTCGGAAGAAAATTAAACAATATTCTATCTTTCAAAATTACTTGTGAAAATTACATATCTCTCACTTAATTTAGTTGTGATAGTAACCGTTTCTCTCACTAGTAATAAAAGTAAATAACTTTTCACATAAGATGTTGTTTTCAACAACTTTTGTTATCACCTTGGATATGTAGTTTGCTGCCAATATGATTCTTACCAAAAGATTTAACATTCTGAAATATTTATTATTAATTATATTGATAAAATATAAATATGAACGATTTCAGAAAATATAGTATACATAATACGTCACGAAAGTGTTTTACTTGACTCAGCGAATTAAAATACTCGGTCTGCCGGCCTCGTACTTCAAATAACTGCTTCGTCAAGTAAAGCATCAGTTTCCTGACTTATTATGTAATATACTATTTCGTAACACATGCACAAGAAACACGTTCTTATTCCCTAATTTTAGAGAGAAAAACACTGCATTTCTCCCCTAGGGAGAGAGGTAGGATGTTTCTCTCCCTAGGTAGCATGTTTCTCTCCCTAGGGACATGTTTCTCTCCCTAGAGACTACGATTATTAGCTTTTTGCGACGTTTCCTAGGTAACTAGTTACGCAACCCATATTTGACATTTCTCCCGATAAGACAGTAATTTTTGTGCACTTGTTACGAAAAGAATAAAATGCTTCACGGGAACGCGCGATTATCCCTTGTTTCCCTCCCTTGATGCATAACATACTATTTAAAAAGACTAGTGTTCAATTGTCAATTTGAATTAGATATAACACACGCGGGAATAATCGCTTGTTTCCCTCCCTTGATGCATAACATACTATTTTACTTTTAATATTGAAAAAATATAATGTCATTGCAAAACGAGTACGAAAATTAGACCACGAGCGATAGTTTTTCTCACTAGTATTACAATATTCTATTGTCTATGATATTTATTCAAATTATTCTGTTATATTTAATTTATAATTCATACAATTTATGCAAACTCTACAGCCCAATTTTCAAAAGATTTTTATCTATTTCTGAATTTCGGTTTAGTCAAATTATGCTAATCAAATAACTATTATTTCGAAAATTTAAAACTAATTTATAGAAAAACCAAATAATACTTTTCTGAATTTGGACAATTATTCGCAATAGCCAATCGCTTCAATTATTTAAAGAAATAATAAATGCAAAACAAAATATGTATTTACCATTAGGAATGTTTTACAACGCAAACGCGTTTCTTGAAGCCTGATCTACACGATAATAATTACGATTAAAGTTATGATTGTACATATAAAATTTTATTACAACGTTGCCGGTTGTTTAACAGTTGATGTCTGCAAATTGCAGCTATTCGTTAGTGTTATACCTTATTAAACCGCGTATTATAATTAATATGAAATCAATTTTTCCGTAATGATATGTTTCTGCGTTAGTATAATGATTAAGCATTTAGTTAGAGTGATGTACATCACTCTATTAATGGTAAATGTAAGATAAAAATCGACAACATTTAAGCGACTGAAACAGAAATAATTTTGGACCAACATATATTGTTATTTACAAAAATAATAAATATATTGTCACTCCTTTTACTCATTATTAGTGAGGAATAGTTATTTACGTTAAAAGTCAGGAAAGCGTTCAATTACAGGATGAGTAGATAGTTTTGAATCCTGTACGACGCTTTACTGACGTGTTACGTATAACATTTTACCTGAAACTTATAAACAAATAATAGATAATAAAAAATATTAAATAAACGCTTGGCAAAGTCTCACAAAATTCAGCCTCCAAGTCACCTTATGAGGGCATCGTTTTGTGAGACTTTGCCAAGTGTTTATTTAATATTTTTTATTAAACCTAGTTTCACCAAGTGCATGGATGACAATTAATTTTGTTAATTAATAGATATTTTAAATTAATTTAAATTAAAACAAATATTTGACTTACATATTCAGTCAGTATTTGATGTTGCTAAGTAACTAGACACTCACGTTTCTTTCATTACCTGCCTAGGCAGGCAATATGTTATTTTCCTGACTAGGCATGCAAAGCAAAGCTTTCCTGAGTCTTAAAGCTCAGGCAAATGTTTATTTTCCTGTCAGTTTCAGGTAATAGTTATTTACGTAAAAAGTTAGGAAAGCGTTCAATTACAGGATGAGTAGATACAGCTTACGAATCCTGTACGACGCTTTACTGACGTGTTACGTATAACATTTTACCTGAAAGTTATAAACAAATAATACATATTTTAAATTAATTTAAATTAAAACAAATATTTGACTTACATATTCAGTCAGTATTTGATGCTAAGTAACTAGACACTCACGTTTGTTTCATTGCCTGCCTAGGCAGGTAATATTCTATTTTCCTGACTAGGTATGCAAAGCAAAGCTTTCCTGAGTCTTAAAGCTCAGACAAATGTTTATTTTCCTGTCAGTTTCAGGTAAAATAAATTTATAAAATAGATTATCACTTTGCATGAAGTTCGGCTACCAGCCATCAAATCATGGTCCCCAAAGATGTTAGTGGAGAAGAAGCCACAAGGGTAGTTTTAATGTGGTGAACTTATGTGAATGTTCTCAAATTTACTAAGCCATCTACACCATAAAAAAGTTATTTAAAGCAAATAAAATTTATTTAACATCATCTGTATCATTTGAAATCTTCTCTAACGATAATTTTTATTTTATTCCTAGCTAAAACATTTTAGATAACTTCTTAACGGTGTGAAACAAATGCGTATATCATAAAGTATGTATTTTATAGTAGTATTTAGATATATCTAAATATATCCGACGATTAACTGTCGAGCTACAGTTGAATGAAATCGGGGATTAAAATAGTTGGATGCAACGGAGAGGTAATCCCTATATGCCACATGTTGTTGAAATCATATGTCGCTTTGATATTCAGGCACGGAACGAGAGAGAAACTTTGTGTTTGTAAGTTTGGAATATTTGAATTTCTGTAAGTTTGAATAGTTTTAAAACTATACGAGCTCGTTTTTTAATTCCTTCCACAATTATTTGGATTGTTATTTGTCATCAATCGATATGTTAGTGATAAGTTTTAATATTCCTTGATTACTTTATAGATTATTACAATGATATCGAGTCGCAATGACGATTTTAAAACTTAAGTTTAATTCTCACAGCCGACAAACAATTTTTACTTTTTTCTCGTTTTCCAATCATGCAGATTACGTTATTAGAATGGGCGATAAAAAAATATGAAAATCGTAATAACACCAAACAGAAAATGTAAAAATGATTTAAATTTTATATTTTGGTTAAAATAATTAAATAATATATCAATGACAGCTTGTATGAATAAATAAAATTGATAATAAAAATAATTTAAATTAACATTTTTTCTCAAAGTACTTTTTCGATTGTTCCACAGAAAACGTCAACTTTACGATGACAAATAAGAGCGTAATTGTCAACTTTCTATAGAAATCATAGAAAATAGTTATTTTTGTGCAGGGTTCAAAGATATATATCGATCGATATATATCATGATATTTATTTTGATATATATCGTCATATTTTTGCAATGATATATATCCATTATATAAAAATATGAAATAGTTTTTGAGATATAGCCTCCGGAAAAGTGAAATTTTTCGAATTTTTCAGTTTTTCTACTTTTCCGAGGCTATATCTCGAAAACTAAATGTGATATGAAAACGCGGTCAACGGCATTAATTTTCTCGTGCTTCAGTTAACTTATAAACATAGTTTCAGCGATTTGTATTTTTTTTCAATTTTCCGCCAAAAAATCGCAAAAAGCTGTTTTTTAACATTTTCTCGAAAACCAGAAGTCATATGCATTTGAAGATTGCACCACTGGATTCAGAGGGTTAAAATACATATGTATGTAAATTTTCGTTTTAATAATCCTACGATTAAGGATTTTTGGGAAAATTGAATTAAAATCTGAAAAAACCAAAGGGGTACCCCTTAGGAAATAATTAAAAATATTAAATTGCATAAAATTGTATGAAAATTTGCTTATAAGTCAATTCGGACACGGGGAATTCAACGCCGTTGAGCGCATTTCCATATCTTGTTTAGTTTTTGAGATATAGCCTCCGAAAAAGTGAAATTTTTCGAATTTTTCAATTTTTCTAAATGTGTACAAAAACTAAAATTAAAAAATAAATATCCAAAAAGTGATATTTATTATAAATATCATGATATTTACGAACCCTGTTTTTGTGTGATATGCGCAAAATGAGTGTTTTGCCCACGAAATACAAACAACATTTTTTGCTACAACTATAAATAAAAAATGATACAATAATTATTGATTTATTTAAGTAAATTAAAGGGAAACAATCAACAATAATATTAATTTGATACTATTGATGTGTTGTAACTAATGTAACCGGACAAAAAATAATTTAGGGGCGTGCGCGAAATACTTATTTTGCGCACTAGGATGCGAAACAGTCCGGAAAATACTCATTTTGCGTACTAGAGTGCAAAATAATACACAAAATACGCGTTGTCATGTAAATGATGAAAAAAATCATGTACTTCGCGTATTGATATTAGTGAAACGAAAAATAATAATTTTTTGACAATTATAGAAAATAGTTATTTGTGTATTAAGAGCATAAAGTATTCGTTATTCGAAGACGGAATAGTGCAAGAGGAACAAAGACACTTTATGCTCGTGATACACACATAATTTTTTCTACGATTGCATCTTAAATGACGTACTGAAAATAAATTCGTTCTGTCAACTGTCAATATAGCAAGTTTCTGTTTTGTTTGTATCCCTGTTAACTATTGAAATAAGCGCGCATTTAATATCTTTTTCGCGTGTTGCCATTGGAGACGCATGGCAATGATATTTTTCGATTGTTCCACAGAAAACGTCAACTTTACAATGACAAACAAAAGCATAATTGTCAACTTTTCATAGCAATCGTAGAATCATTTACCCAGTACTGTGTGTGATCCGGTTCAATAAGTGTCAGTTAAATTTGATTCAAACGCAAATGAACTATGTTTAATAAGATTTTAATAATGTGACATTGTTTTAAATCAGAATGATTTCCACAGTTTGCTCTAAGCTTATACTTATAATAAATAAAGTGTAACAAATATTTTTCGAACACTGTAGTAGTATATATATATAATTATAATTTCACTCCAATCAATTACAATATAAATAGAAAACGCACTGAAGCATCAAGTACATCAAAGTATAATTTGACTTTACAGTGAGTTAGTTGCAGAACAAGCGTAAAGAAATGCGAAATCCATTTTATTAATAAGGATAAAATTATAATACATTCTACTGTATATTATACAATATAGCCTATTATCACGCATAGCTTGCTGTACTGGAATTACATTTGCAACGCACTTGCTACTGGAGTACTGCACTCACCAAGAGTTACTTTCATGCAAATTTATTTTATCAATTATAATAATTATTCAGTCAGCGAAGGAAACGACATTTTTACTTCCTTGTACGAGGTAAAAGAATTATTGTAATCGCAAAAATTTTCGGTTTTGAGATTTCAGCAGAAATATCCATTTTGACCATTCCTGAATCCATTTTGACTAAGTTCGTCGTGACGTCTGTACGTACGTATGTATCTAGCATAACTCAAAAACGGTAAACCATAGAAAATTTTGTAAAAAATATAAAATAAACACTTGGCTAAATTTTGTGAAACATAGCCAAGTGTTTATTTTATATTTTTTATTAAACCTTGTTTCACCAAGTGTTGGATGACAATTAATTTTGTCTTTGTTGTTCTTGAAATTTTGTATTTAGAATTGTTATAACATCTAGTTGTGTACCTCCCGTTTTGGTCATTATATAACTTTCGGAAGTGGTACTTTATTTGAAGCCTATAAATAAATATATCATCACGCTTTTTACCCATTACTGGGTGTGGCACTCTGTCTAAGCAGATCTCGGTAAGTGATTTATTGAATATATTGAATATATTGAAGCCTATAATAGATTTTAATAAAAAAACTATATTAAAATATAATCCAAATCTTTTCAAATTTGGTATATAAGACTACTATATCAATGGAAATAACATAATAGGTTTTGGTTGAAATAGACTAACCGAAAGTGATACATTACATGAAGATGCTAACAGTTTTCCTTGAAAAAAATGGTATTATTTTGATTTTAGAAATAAATGTTGCAAATAAAAGTTTTACAGAATTAAATTTTAAAATTAGCCTTTTGTATAAGCGAGATATCTAAATTTAAAAATTATATATTTCTTGTTTCTTGTAATTAAGTTTGCTATGGATGAGAACAAAAAATAAGGAAAAAATAAAAAAATTAATGTCAATGTCAAATTACGTCAAATATGTGCAAATAAAAAAATGTAGGTATAGTATAAGAAAGTCATGTGGTGTCCACATCAGATGGCATGCTATAATTTTTTTGGTTTTATTCAAAAAAGTAATAGACGGCTTAGTGGTATTTAGTCGGCCTGTGGATCTTAAAAACCCTGGTTCGATCCCCACAGTCGACAAATAATTTTCACCAAATTAAGAGGTAATTTTAATATGGTAATGGGGTAGGTGGCTCAGTGGTATCGAGTCGGCCTGTGGATCTTGAGAAGTCTGGTTCGATCCCTACAACCGACAAACAATTTTCACCAATTTAAATCTACCCCTGTGGCTCTCCCTCCACTAATATCTTTGAGGGCCGTGATTTTACTGCTGTTCGCTCGCATAAATATATCACTTATCGAGATCTACTTAGGCAGATTGCCACATCCAGTAATGGGTAAAAGGCGTGATGATATATTTATTTATTTATTTTATTTTAATATGGTGAAAATAGTTTATGGTCTGTGTAACATTATAACCAAAATATATATCTACATCCGAGTGTTTAATTTCCTGTTGTTCAACTGGAATCTATCTTGTTCCCCCGATGGCATTTGCGGACTCCTGGTTAGTAAGGGAATCCCTGTCCGTATTCAACAGACTGGAATAATGTATCTAATTCGTTCCACATAATAATCTCATTCACAAATTGTAAGTTGTACTCGGCGGAGCTCATCTACAACGAGCCGCGCTCAGCAGAACCTGCTCTTCAACTGCAAATATCCGTGACCTACCTGATTCATTAAAAATCTTACATTGGCTCATTGGGAACGTAAGTTATTGCACGTGGAATACACCTGGGTTTCAGTTCTCTGGTGTTCATTATAATCAACGAATTATCGTCTGACAAAAGTTCATCTAAGTAAAAGAAAATAAATAAATATATCATCACGCCTTTTACCCATTACTGAGTGGGACATTATACCGTATTGGATCTCGGTAAGTGATATATTTCTTACGACCACCAAAGATGTTAGTGGAGGGGAAACCACAGGGGTAGTTTTATTGTGATGATAATTGTTTGTCAGCTGTAGAATTTGAACCTAGGTTCTCAAATCTACAGGCCGACTCGATACCACTGATCCACTTTCCAGTCAAAATAATGACATTTATATGTGGCATAAAATATATAAAATATGGGGTAGGTGGCTCAGTGGTATCGAGTCGACCTGTGGATCTTGAGAACCCTGGTTCGATCCCCACAGCCGACCAACAATTTTCACCAATTTAAATCTACCCCTGTGGCTCCTTCTCCACTAATATCTTTGAGGGCCGTGATTTGACGGCTGGTAACCGCACTTCAAAGGTACAAGGGTAGGTTTTTACTTGCGTATAAATAATTCAAATTTTGGTTCCATTTGTGATTTCACATATTGTTTTCTGTTAAACAATGAAACAATATTAATTAAAAAAACTAATTACATAAACAACAAAAAATTTATTATAAAAATTGCTTTAATAAATTCAAATATTTGTTTAATTTTTTTGTTTTGTAAACTTGGTTTATGTTTCGATTTATAAAAGGACAGGAAAAATTGGCCCTGTATAACTGTATGATACAATCTGAACTGAAATGAACTATAGGGATATTAGGGATTCTAGGGACGAAAAATATAACTGTCTTCTCGCAAATGTAGAAAGAAAATTGTATTTTATAACGGTGTCATGAAACTAATATTAATTAGTATAAAATAAAGAAAATATTGATCAATTCTAAAAGACTATAGTTGTGAATCAAAATAAATAAATATATCATCACGCCTTTTACCCATTACTGCGTGTGGCACTCTGCCGTAAGCAGATCTCGGTAAGTGATATATTTCTTGACGTGAAGTGCAGTTACCAGTTTTCAAATCACGGCCCCCAAAGAAGTTAGTGGAGGGGAAGCCACAGTGGTAGATTTAATTTGGTGAAAATTGTTTGTCGGCTGTGGGGATCAAACCAGGGTTCTCAAGATCCACAGGCCGACTCGATACCACTGAGCCACCTACCCCATAATAATAAAAAATAATATAATTATTATAAAATAAAGAAAACATTGATTAGTTCCAAAAGACTATAGTTGTGAATCAAAATGACGCAATAAAATCATTGAATATGAATTGGTAAAAACAAATAGATTGTTTTCTGAGCCATGATTAATTTTCTTGTTCGATTATAATCTAGATATAAGCAATGATTAGTCAGATATCAATTCTGATTTGGAGTGGGTTTGATTAAGCAATATTACAGCTGTATTACTTTATTCTAGATTTTATAGATAACCATATATGTTTATATATTCGTATTATTAATTGAGAGCATAATTAATTATTCTTATTTTAATTTGCTACTCTGCATAACAGGAACTTAATCTCAATTACAGTAGCTTATAGTGGAATCCGAACCATTCAGACACAATCGTATTTTTTATATATTCGATAGATTCAACTGTCGGTTCTCGTTGAAACATTTTATAATAAAATTAAATTAAAAAACACTAGGTTAGTTTCAAATAATGTAAAGTTTATTTTACAATACGTATTTCGGTCGACTAGACCATCATCAGGTGAACAAGATATGATATATGATATATCTTGTTCACCTGATGATGGTCTAGTCGCCCGAAATACGTATTGTAAAATAAACTTACTTTAATCAAGTTTTTGTATGTGAATTTAAAATGCCGAAAGAAAAAACGTTTTTTAGTCAAAATTTTACGTGGCAATTTAATTGTGTCTTTGCCATTAAACAATGGAGCTGAGGTAACTGTAGACGATATGGCTAAATATAAGAACGCCCCGGTCACATTTTGTGATGTCGAACGAAGTTTTCAGCTTACAAGCAAGTTCTGACAGACCGAAGACAGTCCCTTTCCGAAAATTTCATAGAGCAATTGCTCATAATATTTTGAGAATTAAAGTATACTACATAATTTGAATTTACATAATAGTTAATAAAATGAGAACCCTACATTACTATTTTTCAGATTGTGTTAATTTTGGTTTAAAATGATTATTTTTTTCTAACGAAGAGTAGATACTAGTACCAATATTAGAAAAAGGATTCGTTTATTTTTTTTAAACAAATTATTTACATTTAGGCTGCCTAAAATTCCGCCTATTTTAGAGTAATTACCGGCCTATATGCCTGCTTATTTGGCTGTTTTTAAGAGCCTAAATATCCGGGCTTTACTAATTACAGTAGTTTTATAGTGGAATCTGAACCGCTAAAATAAAATTGTATTTTTGTGGGACATAAGTAGAAGTCTTAAATATGATGTAAGTAAAAAGTAAGAAGGTATTTTGTGTGTTCCTCGTTACTGTCATCAGTTTGTCTTAAATTTAATTTTGTTGATTCAAGCGTAAAAAATAAAAACAAACGTTTGAATATCCTGTGCCAGATCGAGAGAAATACTGAAAATAGTAGAAAATAAAAAGAGTCGGCCATTTCTCAGAAGTAGTAATAAACAGTCTAAACATAGCCCGGCAGTAAAATGATGGTGGCCTTCCCTTTTTCATTTACTTTAAATTACAAACAAGAATTTTTAAAATAAAACATATCATAAATGCTAATTTTATTGAACGACCAAACGGCCTATAAATTTAACAGACGCTTAAACGCAACGGAATATAGGCTATTAATTGTCACTGCCGGTTTATGAATACCGAAAATACACGCTACGAGAATTTTCACAAAATGGTGACGGCTTTTTGCGTCGTCAACACAAACTAAAACCACAACACATATTTACTATTTAATATCAAAAGTATGACCCGTTGGCACTTGGTGAAACATTATGAATAAGAATAAAGAACGTAGACACTTGATGTAGTTTCACAAAATTATTTATTAACCAAGTTGATCGATTTCGGCTTATTAGGCCATATAACTATACTATTAAGCATATTTTTGTCAATAACAAATTAACCGTTAAAGATAAATTAGATAATAGTACATACATACATACATACATAACATCACGCTATATCCCATTAAATGGGGTAGCACGAACTCGTCAACATTCTCATCCTGACACACGATACTCGATTCGACCACATTAACACTTCCTCCATACAAACTCTTTCTTTTCTCACAACCAAAATCCATCAACACACAACAAACATTCATCCATTCGCTCCTGTACACTGCGCTTGTTTCTGAAGATGGTCTCCACACAATTGCAGGTAAACACTCGAAACATCTAACCAATGAATCTAAAATCAAGAATCATACGCTTGTCTTCATTCATCATATTTATCCCGCAATTAATTCCTATCCTGACACACCACTTTTGCTTCAACCACATTCATAATTCTTTTCATACAAGCTCGTTTATTCTTCACGCTCAGAATCTTTCGCTCACGCAACAACCCTTCAATCATATTCATCCACTTGTTCCTAGGCCGTCCACGCAAACTTTCACCCTCAATTTCACCAACATACACCTGTTTCACCAATCTGTCATTCGACATACGTTCTACATGACCAAACCATCTCAACTGACTTATTCCCACTCTTCTTTTTTCCACAGCAATTATACGTCGTTCATGTTTCTTCATCCATACCCAACATTCACTACCATACATCAACTTAGGCAATAGATAATAGTGGTATTTATAAACTAAATTGTAACGATTGTAACGCTATTTATATTGGTCAGACAGGGAGATCTTTTAAGATTAGGTTTTATGAACATATGAGATCCTTCAAATTTAAAAAAACTGACTCCAATATGGCGATACATTTGAAGGAAAAAAATCACACCTGCAACATTGATAATCTGGAAATTTTACACTTTACCAATAAAGGACGTAGAATGAACTTCTTAGAAGCATTTGAAATTCAGAAAGCTATTTATAGCGGCTTAAATGTCCTCAATGACCAGTTGGATTTGTTTCATTCAGATAGTATTAAGATCTTTGTAAATGAACTTCACCGTTAATCACTGTACTATATAAACTGTGTGTAATTTGTGTTTTAATCAGTCAACGTTCTGAAGATGGCCTAATAAGCCGAAATCGATCAACATATTGTTAATAAATAATTTTGTGAAACTACATCAAGTGTCTACGTTCTTTATTCTTATTTACTATTTTATATTATTCTGATTATTTAACTTGCTACCTTGTACAACAGGAACTTGATTCCAGTGCTTGTAGTGGAATCTGAACCACTTAGACACAATCGTATTAACAGAGTAACATGGATAATAGTCCCTGTTGTGCACATGAAAAACTCATTAGTGTAGAATTTATGTATTTCACAAAATACTATAATAATTTTATATAAGCATGGAATTATGCAGATTACACGTACATAAGAATGTTTTGCATATCACATAAATGCAATTGCATTAAATAAATGATAAAAAATAATTCCCGTGCGTATTTAATAAGTAATTATTATTTCTTTCTTGGCAGCTACATACGGGACAACTTTATTGCTTTTTTATTATGGAAAGTAAATTAAAACTGAATTTATAGGATATGTAAATGATGGTCATCCAAAGAAACCATAAAATTTTATTGATTTATTTATTTGCTTCCAGGAGAACCAACTATTTACTCACTTATAACTTATCCATTACTATAATTTACTCATTTTATAAACAATTTTTTTTTATTGCTTTTTGATTTAATTCTGTACGAAATTACAATAGTATGTTATGCATCAAGGGAGGGAAACAAGCAAACCGAGACGTAAGCGAGGGCCGATAGCTCGAGCTGAAGTCGAGGTTTGCCAACTTTTCACAAGGGATAATCGCGCCCTCCCGTGAAGCATATTATAGTTTTCGTAACAAGTGCACAAAAATTACTGTCTTATCGGGACAAATATCAAATATGGATTGAGTAACTAGTTATCTAGGAAACGCCGCAAACACCTAATAATCGTAGTCTCTAGGGAGAGAAACATCCTACCTAGGGAGAGAAACATTATGTTGCTGTCTCTAGCTCAACTTTGAGACGCCATAACTAAAAAACAGAGATATTGAAATGCGGTTTGAACGAGTGTATTTCTCGTTCGATACTTAACTTCTACCGGTATTTTGAAAATTTTAAAAAAATTTCTAAATTTTCTTTTGTCGATATTTTAAAAAGTTGTAAAGGTAATGGAAAACCAGTGAATTCCTCGCGTGAAAATACATAGGTATGCAAATTTTCAGAAGAAAATTCGAACGGAGACTTTTTTTATTACAAAAAATCGAAAATGGTCGTTTTTTGAAAACTGGTTCAACCCAAAATTCTCATGATTTGTATGTACGAGCTCTTAAACGAAGAATTTGCGAACAAACCTCTACACAAAAGAACTTTTGGATTGTTTTAAGGTTCTAAATTTATACCTAACGTTTAGTTAATGTAATTTAAAGCAGGGTTCGTAAATATCATGATATTTATAATAAATATCACTTTTTGGATATTTATTTTTTAATTTTAGTTTTTGTACACATTTATTATCACAATAGGAAATACAAAATAAATTATTACTCCTAAATAAAAAATTAACATAGGTAATGAAAAAAAGTAAATATACATTGAATGGATACACAAATATTATATAGTACTAAGAATAGTAAGAATATTTAAATAATCCTATATCCTAGATAGGAGCAAATCATCATCTTCTGATGAACTTCCTGAACATAGCGTTGCAGATAGAGACTCACTTGGCCAAATCCAATCTAAATTAGTTTTTTTTTGTAGTTTCTTTTTGGTTTAAATATTTAAACATAAAAACTAATCTTTGTCGTTACCGAGACAATTACGTAATTGAGATTGGACAATGCCAAGTGGAGAAATATCGTTCCAGCCCTGCTGTGGCTGTTACAGCAGTGTGTAACTGTTCACATAGTTCAATAAATGTACTTTTATTTGGCCACTCTGACTCATTGATAGTTACACTTTTCCACCATATTAATGGATTTGTATTTCTAAAATGAGTACCAAATAAAAATTTTGGAAATGGTTCAGACTTTGCCGTTAATGACATCACAAATGGCACACAATTTGGATTTATGTCGTTGATGTGAAGTTAGTCAAAAGCTAGTAAAGTAAGAATTATCTTTAGAATATAATTTTAACAGAATTAATGAAAGTAATAATACTGTATTTATTATAGACTTTGATATTTTTATATAATGGATATATATCTTCGAACCCTGTCTATAAGTTAACTGAAGCACGAGAAAATTAATGCCGTTGAGCGCGTTTTAATATCACATTTAGTTTTTGAGATATAGCCTCGGAAAAGTAGAAAAACTGAAAAATTCGAAAAATTTCTCTTTTCCGGAGGCTATATCTCAAAAACTAAACAAGATATGGAAATGCGCTCAACGGCGTTGAATTCCCCGTGTCCGAATTGACTTATAAGCAAATTTTCATACAATTTTAAGCAATTTAATATTTTTAATTTGGTTTTTTCAGATTTTAATTCAATTTTCCCAAAAATCCTTAATCGTAGGATTATTAAAACGAAAATTTACATACATATGTATTTTGACCCACTGAATCCAGTGGTGCAATCTTCAAATGCATATGACTTCTGGTTTTCGAGAAAATGTTAAAAAACCGCTTTTTGCGATTTTTTTGGCGGAAAATTGAAAAAAAAATAAAAATCGCTGAAACTATGTTTATAAGTTAACTGAAGCACGAATAAATTAATGCCGTTGAGCGCGTTTTCATATCACATTTAGTTTTTGAGATATAGCCTCGGAAAAGTAGAAAAACTGAAAAATTCGAAAAATTTCACTTTTCCGGAGGCTATATCTCAAAAACTAAACAAGATATGGAAATGCGCTCAACGGCGTTGAATTCCCCGTGTCCGAATTGACTTGTAAGCAAATTTTCATACAATTTTATGCAATTTAATATTTTTAATTATTTCCTAAGGGGTACCCCTTTGGTTTTTTCAGATTTTAATTCAATTTTACCAAAAATCCTTAATCGTAGGATTATTAACACGAAAATTTACATACATATGTATTTTGACCCACTGAATCCAGTGGTGCAATCTTCAAATGCATATGACTTCTGGTTTTCGAGAAAATGTTAAAAAACCGCTTTTTGCGATTTTTTTGGCGGAAAATAGAAAAAAAAATAAAAATCGCTGAAACTATGTTTATAAGTTAACTGAAGCACGAGAAAATTAATGCCGTTGAGCGCGTTTTCATATCACATTTAGTTTTCGAGATATAGCCTCGGAAAAGTAGAAAAACTGAAAAATTCTAAAAATTTCACTTCTCCGGAGGCTATATCTCAAAAACTATTTCATGTTTTTATATAATGGATATATATCATTGCAAAAATATGACGATATATATCAAAATAAATATCATGATATATATCGATCGATATATTTCTTCGAACCCTGATTTTAAAGTAATTCAAATTCATTTAATTTGTTTAAACTTAAAATGTTTCTTTTAGACTATTACAGTACATTAGCGTGCCCGAAGATCCCGAGTTTGAATCCCAAGCAAACTAAAAAATAGTACAACTGTAGTGCATCTAAGAGAATCAGGATTAATAAATAAATAAGGGCAGTTGTAGCACTATGATGGCGCTCTCGCTTCACTTGCAAGCGTATAAAGGTTAAATCTTATTGTGTTCGAATGGTTCGGATTCCACGATAAGCTACTGTAATTGCGATTAAGTTCCTGTAAATAAACTTGCACCCCTATTTGATCATAATATTCTTATAATTGCCCCGAGTACATAATCAATTAAAAATTAATCACAAATTTGCCACCAGGGGGAAAATCGAGAATGAAACACCAACCATCATACTAACAACCAAATCATAATATCTCCTCACCCCTATTTGGGGTGCAATCATATTCATATCTTCACACCCTAGTGTCGGTGATCCACCAAACATCCCTCAAATGTAGGGGATGGCCATTATGATTATTGTTATTCTAACATGGCAAGTCAACAAGCGGTTATGATACGTGTGGTGATGGTTTTGTGTATTTAGGGGATGGGAATGGCGTGTTGAAAGACGTGCTAAATGCAGGTTGTAAATATCGATAATGGACGATTATTATTTATTTATTTATTTACTTTATTTGAGGGTTGGAAAAAGAAAAAATACAAACCAAAATATTATAAACATTGCGACATGATACAATAGAAATTAAATACTATAGAAGATCTGTATTTTATATTTTACGACAAATCACACATTGTCGACAGGCGGATTCGAACTGACGAACCTTGGTTCAGGTGACGTCACAGTATGTTAAGAGATGTGCCTTAACACGCTCGGCTACCGCGCTTATAAGAAACAGATTATATCTGCTTGCCTATGACTCCGTATGTAGGTCTGTTGTATATAGTAAACAGGAAGTTGTAGCACACTAGTACTATCGTTTGAAGAGCAAGAGTTCTTGGTTACATATCTTAATTTTAATTAAAAAATATTCTTGCGTTTTAGAATTTCGGATTCCATTATAAAGCTGGATTTATAACAAGTAACGCAGTTGCAGTAAAGTAGAAAGTAAAGCAAGCGAAAATAGTTGATTTATATTAAAAAGTAGTTCCACTACTGCTAGCCAATCAGGTAATAAGATACAAAATTCACATTAATTCGGTAGTTTTCGTTTAACTTCGGCATCAATTTAGAATTTCTGTACGTCTGTCATATCATATAACGTTTGTTAGGTTATTTTTTGTTGTTTATTGGGTTTTATGACTTTTGATGACTTATCATACAGTATTTTATATTTTTCTACCTGCTCGCTTGCTAATACTTCGGTCTATTATTTATTTTTAACAGAAAATATTTCGACTAACATAATAAATTCTGACAGATAAACAGATAGAGAATTGTGGATAAGTCGATAATATAGATTTCTGCGCAACGTTCAAAATGCTGACTTCTTATTGGTCAGCGGTAGAAAGTTTTAGTTAAGGTAAGGTAGAAAGATGAATGTTGGGCAACTATTGCGTTACTTATTTTACCTTACTTCTTACATTACTTCAATATAAATCATTACTAGCTGTAGTACACGCTCAACTTTTTACGTTACCGATACTTTTTGCGTTACTTCTTACCTTACTTCATTATAAATCCAGCTTAAGTGCTACTGTAATTGCAATTAATTGTCCCGCGTGATGGTCGCGCGGGTTGAGGGCCTGACTCACAACCATAAGGTTCGTGGGTTCGGGTCCCGCCCGTGGCGACCATGCAAAGGACAAATCGGCATATGACCTTAGTAGTTGGTCCGATATATTAATTAGAAATAAATAACTTGCAATTAATTTCCATGAAATCTACAATTACAGATTTATCTTGTTTAGTTTCATTTATTTTCCAAACAATTGTGAATGACATTTCCTCCTTTTCTTATCTTGTTTGTTTCATTGTGAGTGAGTTTAAATTGAAATGATTTGTAAAAAAATAAAAAATATATCATCACGCCTTTTACCCATTACTGGGTGTGGCACTCTGCCTAATCAGATCTCGGTTAGCGATATATTTATGCGCGTGAATAGCCGTCAAATCACGGCCCTCAAAGATATTAGTGGAGAGGGACCCACAGGAGTAGATTTAAATTGGTGAAAATTGTTTGTCGGCTGTAGGGATCGAACCAAGGTTCTCAAGATTCACAGTCCGACTTGATACCACTGAGCCACCTACCCCATAAAATATGTTGAATATAAAGATGAATGAAATAGGTGTATAATAAATGGATGGATATGATTAAAGGTTTGTTCGCAACAAATTTAATTTGATTTTCCTGTTGTGCTACGCAGTATATGCAAATAATATCCAAGTCATGAAATCATAGTAAACTATTAGAACTTGACGATATGCACATATGACTAGTTTACATTCAACCAATGATTTTATTACCATTTCTGAATGACTAATGAAAAATTCATGTATTCATTCATATGCTTACTACAATTCTACACCTTCTTTATCTATTCACAACTGGCACCAAAGCTGCAAAATCTCCAAAGGCATCCGATGGCATTGGAGATATATCCATTCATCCAATTTCTAGTCTTTCATGAGAAATCGAAGAAAATTCAAGTGTTTATTCGTTTACAATGCCAGGCATTCAGCAATTGAGAAGTATTCATCACAGAACGCCCTTTTGTAACGCTTTACCAGGGCTCATTGGCCATGGAGGATATCTAGATCAAGTGAGCTAGGTTAGAAGAGGGTGGGGGAGTTGTCAGGTGTACTAGTGATTGTTTTGATTGTTCGATTGTTCGCAGTTTTGTTGACAACTATGCAGAGATCGTTCTCACGGTTTTAACCATTTTGGGAACTGCTTTGTTGGTAAAATTCGTGGGTATTGACAATCGTTTATTCATTTTGGACCCTTAGATTTATCAAATATGAAGTAGACAGTTATACGATTGCTAAAATAATAGTTTATTATTAACAATTAGAGGTTACAATTATTAAATAAAACTATATTACCTAAAATAATAGAATTGAATAAAAATCCCTTCATTAATAAAGAAAGAGTTTGTTTGGAGGAAGTGTTAATGTGGTTGAATCGAGTATCGTGTGTCAAGATGAGAATGTTGACGGGTTCGTGTTACCCCATTTAATGGGATATAGCGTGATGTTATGTATATATGTATCTATTAATTATAACAATATTCTAGGCTTTTATATACTTCCAATTCCAATAAATACAAATATTACAGTTCTGTCAAACTTAATACACAAGTAACTAAGCAACATAACAATACCTGACAAAACAACAGAGACGCTAAATTATAAATTTACAAATATATCATAACGTCATTTACTCTTGACGGGATGTGGCACTCTACCATAGAAGATCTTGGTAAGTGATATATTTCTTCGTGTAAAGTCGAAACGCGGCCCCCATAGATGTTAGTGGAACGGAAGCCACAACAGTATTTTAAGGTGTGAAAACAATGTTAAAAATTGAATGTAAAATTATATAAATAAATAAATATATCATCACGCCTTGTACACATTATTGGGTGTGGCACTCTGCCGAAGCAGATCTCGGTAAGTGATATATTTATGCGCGTGAACAGATCGTCAAATCACGGCCCCCAAAGATATTAGTAGAAGGTGAGCTACAGGAGTAGATTTAAATTGGTGAAAATTGTTTGTCGGCTGTGGGGATTGAACCAGGGTTTTCAAGATCCACCACTGAGCCACCTACCCCTAAATAATAATGAAATAGAAATAACTAGTTATTGTCAGATTTTCTTAAGACACACTGAATAAATAATACATGGAGCGTATGTAATTCTACGATGTAGAACTTATTTCATAATTTATGTAAAACAATTGACAACATCTTACAAATGTCAAACTATTCTAAAAGTATGTTGTATCCCTATTATAAATAACTGAAATTTATTGGTATTTAACAAACTAATATTGTCAAAACCAGATTGTTGATTGTTTTAATATGTGGTGGATGACTACGACTATAATATTAAAATTAATTCAAAATTGTCAATTACACTCATTGTTATCCAAAAATATACATCGCTCAATTACCATACAATTATAGTAATGAATTCTGGCTAATTTAAATGAAGCCTAATTCATTCAGTTTGACACCTCATTAATATATTTAATATTGACCACAAATAGAAATAGATTAGTTTAGTAGAGTGCTTAAGGCAGTAGATTGAGGACTAACAAGGCCCTGGTTTCAACCCTCAACGATTTGTTTGTAATTCGAAAAAATATATCACTTACCGAAATCTGCTTAGGCAGAGTGCCTCCCCTAGTAATGGGTAAAAGGCGTGATGATATATTTATTTTATTTATTTTGTAAATATACAAACATTTATGAAGAACTATTTATTCCGCAGTATCCTAATAAAATAATATTCCTGACTTGTACAAAATGCTTATTTCTGCAATTGCAGATCTGTCAATCGTAGCCCAGCACGACATGAAACGTCTCAAAAAATACGATTGTGTGATGGTTTAAATTCTATTATACTGCACTGTTGTACAGTAAAAATAAATAAATATATTATCACGCCTTTTACCCATTACTGGGTGTGGCACTATGCCTAAGCAGATCTTGGTAAGTTGTACAGAGTTACAAATAAATAAAATTCTGTGCAAACCCTTTTAAATATCTTTCTTTTTCAAGTGGTTTCCAACAGGTTCGTCTTATTCAATCCTCACCCCATTTATGAATTAATTTATTCGCAACCCCAATATGTTATGACACCACGTGTACAAGGGTGTCGGCAGGCATTTATCGCTCGTTTAGTAACACTACTCTCCTAGCAATGTGTTATTGTGCTCTGCTAACTACCCGTATTCATAGAGGATTATGATGAATTCATATGTGGCTAATTTGTTGGTTCTTCCCTTAGGGATGATATTAATAGAGTTTAATCTCTATTAAGGGTGGCTATGGTTTTCATTTAGTCCCTTAAAGAGATGATTATGGTTTATAGAGAAATATTTAGATTTTATTTATTTTCAGTTTTTACTATACAGTGTGTAACTGCAATTGTATTAAATGTACTTTTAAACAAGCGCAGGCGATGCTGCCTTCATTTCTTATAGATTCGTTGTTAGAGAAGTGGGCGTAAGTGAAGATTTACGAAACAGGTGTACAGGAGCGAATGGATGGATTTTGGTTGTGAGGAAGGAAAGAGTTCGTATGGAGGAAGTGTTAATGTGGTCGAAACGAGTATCGTGTGTCAGGATGAGAATGTTGACGGGTTTGTGCTACCCCATTTAATGGGATAT
This sequence comes from Pterostichus niger, assembly GCA_947425015.1. Taxonomy (NCBI): domain Eukaryota; kingdom Metazoa; phylum Arthropoda; class Insecta; order Coleoptera; family Carabidae; genus Pterostichus; species Pterostichus niger. The sequence goes on from OX380348.1 coordinate 2,490,966, forward strand.
AACGTGATGTTATGTATGTATGTACAACAGGAATTTAATTTCAATTACAGTACAGGATCCGCACTCACCGAACCGCAGTGTAGTAGTTCATTTTTAGCTTGAATGCGATTCGAACTCGAGATTTCCGGATTCGAATTCCGTATCGCTATCCACACCACCGTACTGACGGACTATGCTATGTTTCATTAAATTAAATTTGTACGACATTTTAATCAGGAGATCTCGAGTTCGAATCCTACTAAAATATATGAACTATCACATTACATTACCTTTATATCTTCTTTCTTTAATCACATTCATCCATTTAATCATTACATTCATTCTGCAATTAATGTTCACCAAGCATTCCTCACCTGTCACATCATCTATATATTTATATTTCCTTTGATACAAACTTGTCTCAGCTTTCGTTCACGCAACAACCCTTCAATTATATTCATCCATTTATTTCTAGCCATCTACTAATTGTATAAAATGGCGGGCACCAGCCGTCAAATTATGTTAGAGCTAACTTAAACATAAAGCTATTTACTCAGTAAAAATAAATATATCATACTTTTATTTACGGATATAGAAATATGTTACTAGATACAAACAATTTTCACCAATTTAAATCTATCCCTGTGGCTCCCCCTCCACTAATAACTTTGGGGGCCATGATTTGACGGTTGTTCTCGCGAAAAAATATATCACTTACCGAAATCTGCTTACGGCAGAGTGCCACACCTTGTGATGGGTAAAAGACGTGATGATATATTTATATTATATTTATTTAGTAGATGCCTATGACGTATGTAGTTTATTATTAAATTAATTAACAATTATTAGAATAGTATTAATTAATGTGCAGATTCATACCAATAATGAATAAATCTATTCTAGAACACATATTGACCAAGTATTATTGAATATTACATTCAGTCCATAATTAAAATTAGTAATGATAATATCCATTAATTAATGTCCTCATTTTTAACTTATAATAAGCAAATTTACAGTAAATTTAATTCCAATCGATTTTTTTCTTTGGGGCCACTTAAAAAGTAAATTTTATAATGGCGGTAGAATGAGTGTAGAACAATTAAAACGTAAAATTAGTGTTGCATCGCATGAAATTCCTCCAGAGCAAATAAATAATTCTATAAATTCATTTTGTAATCGTTTAGGCTATTGTTCACAGGTAAATGGGGGTAATTTTGAACAGTTTGTTGGTAGTTGTGATTTGACAACTGGTTACTGTACTTAACGGCTTAAAATGTATAGTTTATTAAGATCTGCTATTGCAGAGCTGCCATCTTGATGAATGACCAAAATTTTGACATGTGAATTACTGGTTGAACCAGTTCAAAAAGTCAAAATTAAATTTACAGTAAATTTAATTCCAATGGATAAAACAAAAAAATGCGATTGTGTAAGTGCTTCAGATTCCAATATAAGCTACTGTAATTGAGATTAAGTTCCTGTTGTGCAGACTAACAAATAAATAAGGCTCCAGCAATATTCTTCAATTTAATTGTAATTAAGTTACTGTTATAGCTCGGCGGTGCCTTAAAAACAAAGATAACCAAATTGTACATTCTATTTTACATCCTGTGAAATTAAGCGGTGAACGTCTGTGAATTTGAGCAGGACTTGTACCTTATTACGGGCCATAAACCATGGTGATACGACAGCCATCTCGTTAATTAAGAGCTAGTTGTGTACTTAGTAGATAACAGAAGTCACACGTTCAACATAAATTAAAATAACCATTATTTTATAAAACAAACATAATAAAAGTAGTTAACGATTGTTTAGATACTCTAAAAAGAACAATTCGTGAACAAGTGAGCACCGACTCAAAACCGAACGCATTGGATATGCATTTGAATTTTAAATGGCAACTCTTTCCGCGATAAATAAACATTATTTAAATAACAACGAAATTAATTAATTTAATTTTGTTTTTGTTCTGTTGTTACTACATTGAACTTTCATCTTATTTTATTCATTTAGTTTCTATGCTGCACAACAGGAAATTAATCCAGCTTGTTTTAGTGTCCGAAAAACATTTTCATGCATTTAATAAATAGCTCAATTGTATCGAATAACCTGGGTTCGATCCCCACAGCCGACAAACAATTTTCATCGCATTAAAACTACTACTGGCTCAGTGGTATCGAGTCGGCCTGTGGATCTTGAGAACCCTGGTTCGATCCCCACAGTTGACAAACAATTTTCACCAATTTAAATCTATCCCTGTGGCTTTACTAACATATTTGCGGGCTGTAATTTGACGGCTGGCAACTATGTAAATATGTCACATCTAGTAATGGGTAAAAGGCGTGATGATATATTTATTTACTTATTTAAAACTACCCCTGTAGCTTCCCCTTCACTAACATCTTTGAGGGCCGTAATTTAACGGCTGTTAACTGCATTTCAGGAGTAAAAATGTATTACTTACCGAGATCTGATATGGCAGAATGCCACAGCTAGTAATGGGTAAAAGATGTGATGATATATTTGAATAATAATAATAATAAAAAATTTACGAATTATCTTGTAATTATCTCATTAATTAATTAAAATTGTTTGACTTTTGCTGATAATTGACTTTTAATTATCAAAACACTAATTTCTCTATGACAACCAGGGTTGGTAAAAATTATGGTTAAAAAAAATCCTAAATCATTGATTTTAGATTTTTTTTTAAATTACATCACTAAATGGAGTAAAACTATTTAACTATTTATATGAAAAATTCCTTTAAAAAAATATGTAGTTTCAATTATTATTGCACATTACAAGTTTTAATACAAATTTCTTTAACTATATTGTCAACTATACGTGTTTATAATTTAGTTGACCTAATTAAGAAATAAGTTAGGTGTTGAAAAGGTAAAAAATTAGTATTTTTGTCAGGGTTCGTAAATATCATGATATTTATAATAAATATCAAAATATCTGATATATAAGATATATATCAGATAAATATCACTTTTTGGATATTTATTTTTTAATTTTAGTTTTTGTACACATTTAGAAAAACTGAAAAATTCGAAAAATTTCACTTTTCCGGAGGCTATATCTCAAAAACTAAACAAGATATGGAAATGCGCTCAACGGCGTTGAATTCCCCGTGTCCGAATTGACTTATAAGCAAATTTTCATACAATTTTATGCAATTTAATATTTTTAATTATTTCCTTTGGTTTTTTCAGATTTTAATTCAATTTTACCAAAAATCCTTAATCGTAGGATTATTAAAACGAAAATTTACATACATATGTATTTTGACCCACTGAATCCAGTGGTGCAATCTTCAAATGCATATGACTTCTGGTTTTCGAGAAAATGTTAAAAAACCGCTTTTTGCGATTTTTTTGGCGGAAAATAGAAAAAAAATAAAAATCGCTGAAACTATGTTTATAAGTTAACTGAAGCACGAGAAAATTAATGCCGTTGAGCGCGTTTTCATATCACATTTAGTTTTTGAGATATAGCCTCGGAATAGTAGAAAAACTGAAAAATTCGAAAAATTTCACTTTTTCGGAGGCTATATCTCAAAAACTAAACAAGATATGGAAATGCGCTCAACGGCGTTGAATTCCCCGTGTCCGAATTGACTTATAAGCAAATTTTCATACAATTTTAAGCAATTTAATATTTTTAATTATTTCCTAAGGGGTACCCCTTTGGTTTTTTCAGATTTTAATTCAATTTTCCCAAAAATCCTTAATCGTAGGATTATTAAAACGAAAATTTACATACATATGTATTTTGAGCCACTGAATCCAGTGGTGCAATCTACAAATGCATATGACTTCTGGTTTTCGAGAAAATGTTAAAAAACCGCTTTTTGCGATTTTTTTGGCGGAAAATTGAAAAAAAATAAAAATCGCTGAAACTATGTTTATAAGTTAACTGAAGCACGAGAAAATTAATGCCGTTGAGCGCGTTTTCATATCACATTTAGTTTTCGAGATATAGCCTCGGAAAAGTAGAAAAACTGAAAAATACGAAAAATTTCACTTCTCCGGAGGCTATATCACAAAAACTATTTGATATTTTTATATAATGGATATATATCATTGCAAAAATATAACGATATATATCAAAATAAATATCATGATATATATCGCTCGATATATATCCTCGAACCCTGATTTTTGTTCAAATATAACTGTAAAACAACTAACGAATAATAGAAAAATAAATGAGAGTGATATTTTTTCATAAGAATGTATGATTTAGTGTATTTATATTTTTTTATAATTCCATTGAATGGATATTGAGTTTTGTTTAATAATTATTCATTTAATAAATAAATATTGAAAATTATTTTGTCTGTTTTACAAAAAACTTAAAAAATGTTTTTTAAACAACTAAATTTTTATTAAGACAATTATTTTGTTCCGTACCAGAAATATAATTAAATTTATACAAAATACACAAAATATATTCTTTGGACATAAATCTTAGTAAAATTAGGGCAATCAAGTTGGTAATACTGTTTCTAGGGTCTATAAACTAATATATCTTAAAAGCTAGTTACATTTACACAGAGTAATAAGTAATATTTCATCAATTAACACTAATCTATTTCAAGCAAATGTCTTACGCATATAAATGAACTAGTTGCTAGTTACTAGTTACTAGTTCTCACCAAGTTTTTGTAAAATTTGCTTACGTATTACCTACAGGAAATGATAGTGTCATACTAACTGTAACAAGAAAAATAATTCTTAAGTTTTATCTATGAAATAATATCATAGGTATTTCCAAGTAAGTGTAACGTATGTAAGTTGTGAATATTGTGACGTATAGTAAATAACAAATATTAAATACTTGTGGTAATTCAGTAAAACAACCACAATATGGATGTGGTTTAATTTTAAACCAAATTATGGTTTTTTTAAATGCAACTTTGTACGTCATTTTCTGCTAACATCTGTGTTGAATTATATGAGGGATACTAACGAAGATCTGCAATTTCAGAGCTACTTAAAATTGTATTTCGTGTCAGGGACAATAAAGTATTAATTTGAGATTTAAATCATTTTTAATTTCATAAATATATTTGGAGGCTGTGACTGACAGCTGGTAACTGCAGCTCATTCGCTGAAACACGTGGAGTGTAAAATAAATAAATATATTATCACGCCTTTTACCCATTACTGGGTGTGGCACTCTGCCTAAGCAGATCTCGATGAAGTGCAGTTACCAGTCGTCAAATCAAGCCCTGAAAAATATTAGTGGAGGGGAAGACACAGGGGTAGATTGGTGAAAATTGTTTGTCGACTGAGGGATCGAACCAGGGTTCTAAAAATCCACAAGCCGACTAGATACCACTGAGTGTGCTGCACAAAAATTGCATTATGGGTATTTACGGTAACTATGTAAATAAATAATTATAGGGCGTAGCTCTGCAAAATTTTACAGGCTCATAGAAGAAACCTGTAAAATTTTACAATGCTCATAAAAACTAATATTAACTAATTGCAGCATCTGCAATATTTTATATATTTTCTTCCGCAAGAAAATTGCCTTCAAAGTCTTCATCGGGCATTAAATTCATTATCTTTAATTATTTATTTCTAGAATTCACGAAGCTGATGACACTGACAGTAGTTGATTCTTCATCACAACAACAAAAATAATAAAATAAATAAATATATCATCACGCCTTTAACCCATTACTGGGTGTGACACTCTGCCTAAACAGATTTCGGTAAGTGATATATTTCTTCGCGTGAAGTGCGGTTACCAGTCGTCAAATCACGGTCCCCAAAGATATTAGTGGAGGGAGAGCCACAGGGGTAGATTTAAATTGGTGAAAATTGTTTGTTGGCTGTGGGGATCGAACCAGGGTTCTCAAGATCCACCACTGAGCCACCTACCCCATTACAAAACAATGTCTAGCTATAAATTGTCCTACCGCCAACAACTTTTCATTACAAAATGTATAATGTATCTTTTTACAAAACGTAAATTAATACAAAAAATAACGCTGCGAAGTTGGAAACTTTGTACACCCCACGCTTGAAATTAATCTTTCCTGGACTCACTGAATTATGGAACTTTCCAGCTCGCCTGTAAAAATGAATTTACTACGCTGAACACCTAAATAACTACTATAATTCTACACAACAGGAACATAATCCTAATTATCTTTAGCTTATAGTGGGATCTGAACCACTTAGACACAATCGTATGTTTTGGATGTAATTTGTAGTCAGTGAGATTTGAACGCACGACCTCTTGCTTGTTAATTAATAAACGCGAGTTTAATCGCTGTTTTATTCACTAGAGTATTATAAAAGAAAAGTTTGCAAATGTCTGAGAAATCAACAAGACCGAGCACTTGTTAAAGGCGTGAGCAGGCATGCTAATTCTGCAGGTTGTAAGACTTACGAATCATGAAAGATAATCGAGAATTTATAAATAACATATAATTAATGGAATCGCGGGAGCTAGCAACTAATTAACCGTAATAAAATAAATTAAAGTGACAACACGTTATTAAAGAGTCTGCTTTGCGTCCATTGGTCTACACAGTTTGATAACACTTGATTTATGTGTTTTCGATACGTGGATATGAAAGTTTATTTTCGTTATTACTGCAATGCGATAATTTCAGAAAAGAAAACGTACATTTTTATTCTGTATACTGGAAATACAACAAGACTTCATATACAAATCGTACAAAGTTTATCTCGCATTTATGAAATCGTACTGGCAAATGACTTCAACATATACCAGGATGAGAATGTTGACGGGTCCGTGCTACCCCATTTAATGGGATATATCGTGATGTTATGTATGTATGTATATACCAATGATTGTCTCTATGACATATGTCCTTAAGAAATCTATAATTAGAAGATTAATTTAGGGCCGATATAAATTTATGTCAAACAAACAAAAAATATCGCATCATAGTTCAAATTAAGACAATTATGTTTACTTTATTAGTATTTAACTATTTATATGAAAACTTTTTAAAAAAATATGTTAAAAAAGGGGGTCTTGAGAACCCTGGTTCAATCCCCATAGCCTGACAAACAATTTTCACTAAATTAAATCTACCCCTGTGGGGCAAGAATATGATTTGATATGAATGACATTCAAGCAACATAAATAATAATTTTTTTCAACACTACTTATTTATTTATTTACGTTACGCTGTACAACAGGATTTTAATCCCAATTACAGTACAGGGTCCGCACTTACCGAGCCGCAGTGTGATAGTTTATATAATTTTTAGCTTCTGTATCTCTATCCACACCACCGTACTGGCGGTGAAAATGATGTTTTTCTCACTGTATTTAGTTGTAATAGTAATTCGTGATGAAAGTAAATAACTTTCCTCACTAGTGAGGTAAACGGTTACTATCACAACTAAATTGAGTGAGGGAAATGTTATTTGACATGGTGACCAAGGATACGTGATGTGCATTTGCAAATACAACTTCTTTGATTTATATAAAATTATTATTAAATTTTGTTGTATCGCCAACGTAAAAATGTTATTTTCACGTTTAATATTGAAAAAATAGAATGTAACACACGTGGACAAAGGCCTCTGCAAAACTGTTTCAAATGTCTTACACGTTTTCAAATTAAACCCTTTCCTCACTAGTATTACAATATACTATTATCTAAAGGTCTAAATTTTACTTTCTGCTAGGGCAATGAAAAATATTATATGTGACGTCGTGATGAAAGTGTCATTCTTTCTTTAGGTGCTTTATATCCCTTACATTTGGTTGGGAAATAAAACTGTATCTTCGAGACAAAATGTTTTATTTTCATTCTTTAATATATAAATAACTATGGATGTCTTTTAATAGCTATTTATGAACCTAGTAAGGAAATGAAGGTTATTACCTTACGCATGTAAACACATAAGTAAGGTAATAACCTATTTCCTTACTAGTTTTATACAGTATTTTTTCTACTTCCATTCTAATAAATACGAAAGAGCGTTTTTGAAATTATGAAAGTTTAAAATATTAATGATAGTTATAAATTCAAAAAATAAAAGAATAACACATCAGAATTCGTCTACCAAGATATCTGTTGCTATGTTACCTCATTATTTCACTAGTTAAATAAGTGAAATAAAACGTTTATTTCCTAACAGAAGTAGAAAAAAGTATATTTGTTTGTTTTGTACAAAATGCACTAACAAAAAGCGTTTGATTAAAGCGCCCAGCAGCGTTTTCCATTTGTTGTTTGTTCTTTTGCACAACAGGAACTTAATCCTAATTACAGCAGCTTATAGTTAAATGTGAACGAATCACGAAATAATCGTATATTATCAATAATTTGTTGGCAAAATTTAAATTTCTCATTACTTTCAAATAAAGAATCATTATTTAAAATATCGCTGATTTGAATGTTATATAAAAAATATAATAATTGTATTCGAATGGTTTAGTTTTCACTAGAATTGGAGTTAAAATTTCGTCTCAAATATCCATTTTTTTGTATGTTAATAATTCACAAGTTTTTGTGTCAATTTTGGTTTCATTTGTCGATTGTCGCAGTACCTATTATCACATCAACAAAAACCATCAAAAAAACTGCGTTCTCTACCAACCTACTAAAAAAAAATATCAAATGAATGTTTCAGGCGCCAAATAGAGATCAGTGTCGCGGTGCACGCGTGCGCACTTCACGCTAACGACAGTTGTGCGTGACACGATCAATTGCTACTTGCTTATTACGAGCAATTCTTTAAATTCGACGTTAAGAATGAGTTATATTTTTAAAATGAATGGCTTGTTTGAATAGACGTTTGATAATTACACTCTTTAATGTCTTGGTGGCATTTTGTAGATGTTGGTAACAATGCTGGACAAATATGACCACATGAATGAAGCTTTGATTACGAGGGAGATATTTTATCGTAGTAGGCTTTATTAAATTATGAGGTATTCAGGAAAAATTGTTTCCGGATGAAAAGAAATAAATAAATATGTATAAAATTCATCTTTGGAAACCGTGATTTGATGGCTGGTTACACGCATAAAAATAGCACTTATCAAGATCTGCTTCAGCAGAATGCCAGACATAGTAATGGGTAAAAGACGTGATAGTATATTTATTTTATTATATAAAAAATTCTTTTTTTCTATTCATCAATCTCGTTTGCCAGTGTATCAATTTATATATGAAAAATATTTTGAAGCCATTTTGTATTTCTGTTTAAATTAAATCTAGTTATTTGTATATCAAGGAAAAAATGACACTTTCTTGCTGAGGTATACATATAATTTTATTTATTAAATGGGGTAGGTGGCTCAGTGGTATCGAGTCGGTCTGTAGATCTTGAGAACCCAGGTTCGATATCCACAGCCAACAAACAATTTTCACCAAATTAAATCTAGCCTTGTGGCACCCCGTCACTAACATCTTTGGGGGGCGTGATTTGACGACTGGTAACTGCACTTCATGCGAAAAAATATATCACTTACCGAGATCGGCCCCGGGAGAGTGTCACACCCAGTAATGAGTAAGAGGCGTGATGATTTATTTATTTATTTTATTTATCAGAAAATAAAATTTATAGAAACAAATTAAAAATTTAAATAAAACTTTGCAGTAAAATATATCATCACGCCTTTTGCCCATTACTGGGTTTGACACTCTTCCGTAACAGATTTCGGTAATTGATATATTTCTTTGCATGAAATGCTGTTATCTCGACCTCCAAAGATCCTACTGCCGGGGGAGCCACAGGGGTAATCTTAACATAGTGAAAATTGTTTGTCGGTTGTGGGGATCGAACCTTGGTTCTCAAATCTACACCAAGTGTAAATCAAGCTTTAACAAGAACTAAGTAAAACGCATAAAGATATATTAAATATATGAACTATTAGAAAAGTGTTAAAATTAATGACATTTTTGTCATGAATCTTATCACTGGTCTAATTCAACTAGTAGTACTTTCCGTTCTAATTTCCTGGCGAATAAAACCTCAAATCAGATTCTCGTGTTTATAGTAACAGCTACAGACCGTTGTCCACCTATATGTCCAGTTAATGGTGCACATGTCCTTGTTTTTATTGTTTTCCCGTGAAGTGCATAAACCCAGTTAATAAAACCTCTTTTTATGGGTTATAACCTTATGGTCTGTTGGCCGTCTGTTATTCACAAGGCTGACGTGATGACGAGAATCGTGATTCGTGTATGACAAACTGAACGAACTATGGATGGTATTCACTAAATTCAACCTTCAATATTCTGTATTTTCTTCCGTTATATGTTTGTATCTTATGGGGTGAATTTAATTTTCTGCTACTTTTATTTCAAGTATTTTTAAAATTATTTATTCTGTCATTTATGTTTTACTGTTATGTATTTTGCTCTTGAACGAAGCTGTAGAATAACAATTATTTTAACCGCACTTTTTTCGAAGCTGTCATAATTATACTTCCTTGTAGGAAGTAAAGAAAGTATTGTAATCGCGAAAATTTTCGGTTCTCAGATTTCAGTGGAAATACGCATTTTGGCCCTCCCTGAGTCCATTTTAACTAATTTCGTCGTGTTGTCTGTACGTACGTATGTATCTCGCATAACTCAAAAACGGTAAACGGTAGAAAATTTAAATTTTATATTTACCACTGTTATAACATCTAGTTGTGCACCTCCCTTTTTGGTCATTATACAACTACCGGAAGTGGTACTTTACTTGAAGCCTATAATAGATTTTCATGAAAAACTATATTCAAATATAATTTAAAACTTTCCAAATTTGATATATAAGACTACTATATCAATGGAAATAGCATAATAGATTTTGGTTAAAATACACTAACCGGAAGTGACACATTACATGAAGCTGCTAACAGTTGAAAAAATGGTATTATTTTGATTTTAGAAATAAATGCCGCAAATAAAAGTTTTAGAGAATTAAATTCTGCGTCTAGCACATTAAGAATTTTTAAATTAGTCTTTTGTATAAGCGAGATATCTAAATTTAAATATTATATATTTTTTGATTTAAAAAAAAAATTAAGTTTTCTATGGATTAGAACAAAAAATAAAAGATTTAATATCAAATATGTGCAATTAAAAAAATATCTATAGTTTAATACGCGTACAAGGAAGTCATGTGGTGTCCACATCAGATATTTTACAATTTAATTTCTTGGTTTGTTGTCGAGTTATTAATCTTTGTGTAGAAAAGGGTGAAAGGGTTGTTGAAATATTTATTTAGAATATGAGTAAGAGGGGAAAATAATTTCCCTGTAAATGTCGTGTCATTTTCCACCTCATTTCACAGATTAAAAATTACAAATTGCATATTTAAATTTTAATCGGGCTGTCGAGAAACTCTTGTGTTGTGCACAACTTTTTTCGCTCTAATTAAATTAGTAAAATTCCCTGGTTGGGGATAATTGAAGGCTTGGAGTTGGCAGCAGTGAAGTCACTAAATGGACTACATTCACGCTGTATTATACTTGTATTCTTCGTCTGCTAATGATGGCACACGAGGGCTGCGGTTGCGGACTAATTTTGTGGAACTGCGCATTTTAATGCGCTAATGATGAGTGTGCACTTTGCCACTTCGCACCCGAAATTGCAATTATAATTTGCACTTTTCCTTTTCTAACTTCATGCACTTTTAAATTACTTTATATTATTATTATTTCTTAGTTTCATTACTTCCTCCAGTAACATTTTCCATCGCATATTTTCCCCTGTCAACTATTTTAAATTGTTTTAAAAGTTATTCTTTTTATCTGTCATTATTATAATAAATAACTTTTTGCTATGATTGCTATGAAAAGTTGTCAATTACGCTCTCATTTGTCACCGTAAAGTTGATGTTTTCTGTGGAACAATCGAAAAATATAGATTTTGCGCGAAAAAGACATTAAATGCGCGCTTATTTCAATAGTTACCAGGGATACAAACAAAACAGAAACTTGTCATATTGACAGTTGACAGAATGAATTTATTTTCAGTACGTATACGTTTTTTAATAATTTTAAGATGCAATCGTAGAAAAAATGATGTGTGTATCACGAGTGTAAAGTGTCTTTGTTCCTCTTACACTATTGCAGCGCGAGCCGAATGCTCGTGTAACAAAGAATCACTTTACGCTCTTAATACACAAATAACTATTTCATGTACTAATAAAATCTTAATCTTAAGAACCCTGGTTCGATCCCCACAACCAACAACCAATTTTCATCAATTTAAATCTACCCCTATGGCTTCCTCTCCACTAACATCTTTGGTGGCCGTAATTTGACAGCTGGTAACCGCACTTCACGCGAAAAAAATATATCACTTACAGAAATCTGCTTAGGCAGAGTGCCACATCCAGTAATGGGTAAAATGCGTGATGATATTTTCATTTATAAAATAACTTCTTAATATCACATTTGTCTCAATATATTACTTATCGCGATCTGCTATGGCAGAGTGCCACACCCAGCAATTGGAAAAAGTCGTGATATATTTATTTACATTTTTTATTATATACTGTGTATCCAATAGCAACTCGCATAACAATATAAAAATAATAATAAATAAACAGTTATATGACAAAAATATTTTGCAAAAATGTGTTATTATTTTGTGGCTACGACGACCATAAAAATGAACTAATTAAATATTTTTCCAATCGTCGATAATAAAAGATTAAAAGTTATTCCTAATAAATCAAAATTTAGCCATAAATCATAAAGTTTTCCAGGAAATAGGCCCTTCAGTGTGTCCAGTATTTTCGATTCTCGTAAACCATGGCGCCTGCAAGATGAATCGTCTCCGTAAAACTAGTTAAGCCGCTCAAACTGGGTGGCAAGCACCCAACTATTTAAAGATCAAAGGCAACTTGGATTCTGAAGCACACGGATCTACATTGGCGGAACGTTATAAAATAATTTATACATAAATAATTAGGCGTGAAACCGTGCGTATGAAGCTTTCTTTGATTTATACTTTGTCTTCTTATTTATGTTTGTTTATACGCGTGCTGAATTACACCTATGAGTTTATGATTTATTATTGGGAACGGTTTGATTGCACTAGACTTCAACTATTTCTTATTGTCACTTGTTTTAAATAAACATATCATAATAATTAAAGCCCGGATATTTAGGCTCTTAAAAACACTCAAATAAGCAGGCATATAGGCCGGTAATTACTCTAAAATAGGCGGGATTTTAGGCAGCATAATAATTTGTTTACAAAAAAATAAACGAACCCTTCTTCTAATATTGGAACTCATATCTACTCTTTGTTAGAAAAAAAAATAATTTTAAACAAAAATTAACGCAATCTAAAAAATTATAATGTAGGGTTCTCATTTGATTAACTATTATGCAAATTCAAATTATGTAGTATACTTTAATTCACAAAATATTACGAGCAATTGCTCTATGAAATTTTCGGAACGGGAAACGTTTTTTCTTTCGGCATTTTAAATTCACACACAAAAACTTGATTAAAGTAAGTACTTTAAATATTATAGGTTAGGTTGAAACACTTTGTTGAGTGCTGAATTAGTCAACGAAGTAGATGATAAACCTTGTCTGCTCAATCAAAGTTAGAATAGGCAACAAAAATAGGCAAAATAGGCTGTATAAGGTAAAATAGGCACAATAACCAAAATAAAGAAAAAATAGGCTCTAAGGCACGAAAAAAAAACCTTCCATTACACGTAAACATATTACCTATGTATAGAAAAACGAAATTGCCTGAAATATATTAACATTTGAATCTAGGCAATTGCCTAAAAATCCGGGCTTTAATAATAATTGTTACGAATTAGGTGAAATTAAGGGCACTACCCGCACTCAAAATTACACCAGCAGATTTTCTTTTCCACAAACACTTTATTGATAAAAGATTGATGTAGATTCAACAGCAATTACATAAATCTACAGCATGACATAAGTTTTGACATTTTTCAAAATAGACAACTGAATTACAATAATAATAGAGGGAGCCAATTACATCTCGTGTGCATCTATTGACAAAAAATATAAGTATTTTATTTAAACCTCAAGCATCCACGACAATAATATTTGTTTTTAACAACTTCCTTTCGATCTAATTGTTATTTGTTTATCAAGAAAAGAAAATTAATAAAAAATATAAAATAAACACTATGTTTCACAAAATTCAGCCTGCAAGTCACCTTATGAGAGCATCGTTAGAGGCTGGCCAGCACAGTTAGTAACCATAGACGCGTTACGCTCCACAGAACTTCTCATGTCATCTTACCTGTTTGTTAGAGATCTTATTCTCTGCTGGCACAGTTCTTTGTCACCAGCTTCTTCACGTGAACTTTGTTCTAGGTGAAGAAGTGATGAGCTCTAATAAGAGCGAAACGCGTCTATGGTCGAATCGGCCTGTGGATCTTGAGAACCCTGGTTCGATCCCCACAGCCGACAAACAATTATCACCAATTTAAATCTACCCCTGTGGCTCCTCCTCCACTAACATCTTTGGGGGCCGTGATTTGAAGGCTGGTAACCGCATTTCACGCGAAGAAATATATCCCTTACCGATATATGTTATGGCTGAGTGCCACACCCAGTAATAGGTAAAAGGCGTGATGATATATTTATTTATTTATTTAAGAAGTAGTAGTTCTGAAATAAATTAAAGAAATCGAGTCCTCCCGAATGTTTCCGAAGAAGTCTGTCCTGCCGATGTTCAAACCGGAAACACGAATTACCCCTAATTATAACGACAGAATCGGTTACGCTTCGAAAACAATTATTGCATTAATTATAGAGATACAACTATGCCAAGCAAACTGCCTCTTCTCAAACAGCAATAACTCCTCAATTCTTTTCAATATTACTATCTCAGTTATATCTTATCTAAAATCGAGCGTAAATAAGAAAATAATTTGTTCATCCTGTTGAAATAAATAAATCGTTTCTAAGAAGAACGAGCGTTGTTCTGTATTTTGTTTTACAGAGATCTAGATGTAAGATAAGTGAGTGTTTAGATCATGACATCATGTTAATTAATGCTAGTAGTACTAGCAATGCAGTTCTTTCTGTTCGCAAATCCATAGTGGCAGCAATTATTACACTCAATTACTAATATTAATTATTGCCAATGTTACTCTGCGTGCAACGAGAAATGAAACGAAAAGTTACTGTTAATATATATCAGTTTATTTATCAAACATTGATAATAATTTCACGCTGCTAGCTGTCAACAATATTTTTATTTATAAATAAAATAAATATAAATATATCATCACGCCTTTTATTCATTACTGGGTGTGGTACTCTGCCGGAGCAGATCACAGTAAGTGATATATTTTTTCGCGTGAAATGCGATTACCTGATCATGGCCCCCCAAGATGTTAGTGATGAGCTAGCCACAGGGGTAGAATTAAATAGGTGAAAATTGTTTGTCGGCTGTGGGGATCGAACCAGGGTTTATTTTTATTTACTTATTTGTTACGTAATTTGAATTACAGTAGCTTATAGTGAAATTCAAATTATTGAATTAAAAATTTTGAAACTAGAGTCAAGTTCGCTTATTTTGTGAAATGATTTAAAGATGTTGTTCAATATTCTTCTTTATGTTCTTCTAAAGAAAAACATTTATTTGTTAATCTGCACAACAGGAACTTAATCCCAATTACAGTAGCTTATAGTGAATTCGCATCACTCAGACACAGGGTTCGTAAATATCATGATATTTATAATAAATATCAAAATATCTGATATATAGGATATATATCAGATAAATATCACTTTTTGGATATTTATTTTTTAATTTTAGTTTTTGTACACATTTAGAAAAACTGAAAAATTCGAAAAATTTCACTTTTCCGGAGGCTATATCTCAAAAACTAAACAAGATATGGAAATGCGCTCAACGGCGTTGAATTCCCCGTGTCCGAATTGACTTATAAGCAAATTTTCATACAATTTTATGCAATTTAATATTTTTAATTATTTCCTAAGGGGTACCCCTTTGGTTTTTTCAGATTTTAATTCAATTTTACCAAAAATCCTTAATCGTAGGATTATTAAAACGAAAATTTACATACATATGTATTTTGACCCACTGAATACAGTGGTGCAATCTTCAAATGCATATGACTTCTGGTTTTCAAGAAAATGTTAAAAAACCGCTTTTTGCGATTTTTTTGGCGGAAAATTAAAAAAAATAAAAATCGCTGAAACTATGTTTATAAGTTAACTGAAGCACGAGAAAATTAATGCCGTTGGCCGCGTTTTCATATCACATTTAGTTTTCGAGATATAGCCTCGGAAAAGTCGAAAAACTGAAAAATTCGAAAAATTTCACTTCTCCGGAGGCTATATCTCAAAAACTATTTCATATTTTTATATAATGGATATATATCATTGCAAAAATATGATGATATATATCAAAATAAATATCATGATATATATCGATCGATATATATCTTCGAACCCTGCTCAGACACAATCGTATTTTTCGAATGTACTAGAAGTCATCAAAATTTATTTTCTTGAACTCTTGCTTCTGGAGTTACAGGGCTATCATTGTGCTACAACTGTCTTTATTTGTTAAATAGTATGGTTCTTCAGTTTGTGTCTAAGTGGTTCGAATTGCAGTATAAGCTACAGTTATCGGGATTAAGTTCTTGTTGTATAGAGTATCAAATAAATACATAAAGCAATTAAGAAAATAATTATAAAAACTAGCAGAATTGTTGAATCTTCCTGGACCAATTTATATTTCAACACCTTCGTTAGCTAACGACACTTTAACTACGCCTCCAGAACTACACAAAAACAACTAAAGTGCATTCTAATTTTAACTAATTGTATGCAGGATACGCCCTCTCATTTTACACTCAAACTAAGGCATGGACTCCCAAAAATGAACAGGAATTTAAACACCTCAATCTAGCATAGATCGCACTGCTTACAAAATATTCACATTCATCATTTTACAAATATGAAAATAGATTTTTTTCGGATTTCAGTCAAATTTTTATTTTGTCGACGTTTTGACCGACACTATTTATATAATATAATAGATTATTAATAATAAATAATAATCACAAAATATAAAATACTTACAAATAAAATTAAACAAATATAACATTCTTTTAAAAATTATTTTGATTAAAAACTTGGTAAATTATTAATATTTTTAATTGAAAATATCAAAAAATCTTTGTATACAATAATTGAAAACAGTTATTTAAAAAATGAAGTAACACGTCGACAAAATTAAAAAAACTAAATTTAACAGTGGAATTTAATTTTATTTTACAGTTTCTTATAGTGGAATCCGAACCACTTGTATTTTTTGGATATAAGTTGATGAAATTGAGTTAAAAATTTGCGCTATTTTTCCAGCACAGTTTTATTTACAACTTTGTCTTGTTTCCCACAACAACAATCGCAAAAACATCCGCTAAACGTATAATAAACTAATAAACGAACAAATGAATAAAAGAAATACCTAGAAGAGCTTCTAATAATTGCTGTACTGCTTCGTCGCGTCGCTACTAACAGCTAACAGATATCCTGACGATAGTCTTTTCTTTTTAAAGGAATAATGGTTACTTGGCGATTGATCGTGTTTTGTTAAAGGATAAACAAGTGAATGTGATTTTTGTTTCTTGTTGAACAAGTAATGATGGCAAGGAATCAGTGTTTGGCAGTAAACGAGATTTATTAGGACACAATTAAAAGACACTGGTGCAATTAAAGAATTAGAACATTTATTGATTGTTTGAACGTCGATTAAGGGTGACTAATTCTATTTTTTTTTTACTGTTAATCGTTTCTAAATTGCTTTAGAGTAAGTTTCTGCTAGTAAAAGGAAGAATAACATATTTTAGAACTTTTATACCAAATTTAAATCTACCCTTGTGGCACCCCCTTCACTAATATCTTTGGGGGCCGTGATTTGACAGCTAGTAACCGCACTTTATGCGAAAAATATATCACTTATCGAGATCTGTTTAGGCAGAGTGCTACACCCAGTAATGAGTAAAAGGCGTGATGATATATTTATTTATTTTAAGTATTTTCATCTATATTAATTTATGTTATCGTATTTGACTTGGTCTACATATCAATTCTAAGAAGGATAGTTCAGCAATTGCAGATACATTTTCTAAATATTCTAGCACCTAGCCCGAAAATCTTCAAAATCCAAGAACTGCTAACAGACATTCGTTTCCTACGGCAGTTCAATTCTGAGAAGAGTCTCATTTGTTCCTTTCCCCCCTAAGGGGGGTCAGAGGGGCTGGCGCCCCGTTGTGAGGCTATACCTCCGAGAAATAGTCGATGCGTTCTTGTTTAGTTCTGGCCTTTAGGCCTGGCTTGAAGCGAGCCAAGGCGTCTTGGACTGTTTGGATAAAGTTTCATGTTTTTGTTTTTGTTGGGCCGGAGTTACACGTTAGAATGTGATTGTATTGGCGTAGTTAAATCTTAAAATGCTTTCGGACAGATTATCAGCTAATACTAATTCTAGTTGTAATTTATTTAATACTTAACATTTTCTAAATATAATTTGTAGAATCGTATATTTAATTATTTCGTTAAAGTGTTCACCTGTAATTTTGCGTTAATCAGTTTCAAAAACAAGTGCTGAGCGATGCTCCCAAACTTTATTATCTTTTGGAGCGAATGGATGGATGTGTTTTTTTGCAAGTGTGAGGAATAATGAAGGTAGTTGTAGCTATGTTGTGAATGTATAACGGAGATTGAATATTTGATGAATCTGATAAGTGCGTGTATCAAGAGTTCATGGTACTCCATTTTGTGGGTTGATGGGGAGAAATTTTGAAAATTGCTTCAAATAAAAGTGGTAGAAAATTTAGTTTTCTGTAACTTTTATTTGAAGCAATTTTCTATAAAATAATTTAGAGACGTTTGACAAAGAAAAATATAAGAAGTCACACTTGAATCTATCTTATGTAGTACATATTTTAAAGAATATATGAAAAAGATGGTGGCATGTGCGTATTTAAGTTATAAAATATGTTTGTGGATAATTTATAGAGTTGAAACCTCGGTTGAAACTAACGACGGGAGTAATTTTTAGTCAGGTAATATTTAATTTGCTAATTGTTTTTGAAGTTATTGGCGGCCATTAAATAGATTTATGGTTTTAGCTAATTATTATCGACAAATGGTGAAGTAAATAACATATATCATGATAAATTATATTGTGAAATGTGTACGGTGTATTTGCGAGACTGGCCAACGCAGAATTGAATTTGATTGGTGGAAAGCCTGTTACTCGTGGGGATATCTGAGCTTTAAATCTACAGAGTTAATTACTTTGTACATCTGGGTGGTTTAACTCAACTAATACCCCTGTAAAATTCCTTTTATTACCTGCTATTTTTAATAGCTAAAATATTTATGCTGCACGATAAAATAGAAAAGAAATTATTAGAAAAACCTTTTTTTAAGTTATTCTTTTACACATTTATTTGCTATTCTGTTCAACAGGAATTACATCGAAATTACAGTACCTTGTAATGGAATTTGAACCACTCTGACACAATCGTATTTTTTTAGGGTATATTGTAATACAATATATATATATATACCGGGTGTCTACTTTGTTTTTCCGAACATAGGAAATTTAATGTAAAAATTTTGATTTAGCGATATCTCTTTACCTACTAATTTTAGAACAAAATTGTACGAAGAAAAATGTTTAGAATGAAAAACTGCATCCATAGAGTATAAGTTTGTTGTTTAATTGTTTCTTATGTCCGAGTTAGAAGCAAAAGAAAATACACGCTTTAAAGCAATTATCAGAGTGCCATGAAAAATAAAATAATAATTTGTTTGATGTGTTTGACATTATTTGACATATTGGACAAGAATTGGAAGCTTATTCTAATTTATTTATTTATTTATTTATTCGAGCATTTAATTTAATAATAAAATTAATTATAGCTAACTATTATTTTCTTTTTTCTACATAATCTAGACAAATAAATATCTATTATTAAGTTATCTAATTTGTTTTCATTCTTATGACACTCTGATAATTGCTTTAAAGCGTGTATTTTCTTTTGCTTCTAACTCGGACATAAGAAACAATTGAACAACAAAATTATACTCTATGAATGCAGTTTTTCTTTCGGAACATTTTTCTTCAGTACTATTTTGTTCTAAAATTAATTGGTAAAGAGATATCGCTAAATCAACATTTTAACATTGAATTTCCTATGTTCGTAAAAAAAGTAGACACCTGATATATATATATATATATATATATATATATATATATATATATATATATATATATATATATATATATATATATATTCTATTTATCAACAAATATTGATGCGCTTTTTTTATTTATAAACGTATAGATTAATCACATAATATAATACGGGGTGCAGGCTCACCGAGCCGCCGAATGATAATTCATATATTTTTATCTTAAATTGGATTCGAATTTGAGACCTTCAGATTCAAATTCCAGTAGCCATCATCAAATTACATTCTTAAATAGGTATATTGTGTATCAATTAAAACTCATTAAAAATATCTAAAAAAAAAATAAATATAATATGTCTGTTTTTCATACGGTCACATTCTAATGCGTCTGTAGGAATGGCATTCACATGGCAGGCAGCCATGAGACAAAAGCTCAGAGTGTGCTGGCATTTGTTTTAGCGGGAACAGGGAAGCGCAGCCCTGGGCTTTGCTGCTGATTTCAATGCGGACTCATTTCCGGCGCGCAGATTGTCTGATGCATATTGTATACCATGCTTGGAATGATGGTGACGCTGTGACGGTATATGCGCTGTGATTGAAATGAAGAGAATTCTTATAAAGTATAAAACACTACGATACATTTTGTAGTTGCGTCATATCTTCAAAATTATTAATAATCTATAAGGAAAGATATTTGTCCGTCAGTACGGTGGTGTGGAATTCGAATCTGGAGATCCCGAGTTCGAATCTCACTCAAGCTAATAATGAACTAGCATACTGCGGCTTGGTGAGTGCGGACCCTGTACTGTAATTGGGATTAAGTTCCTGTTGTACTGCGTAACATAAATAAATAAATAAATAAATAAATAAAGATTGAGAAGAATGGAAGTATGTATGTAAGAAAGTTTTTGAGTTATGGCGTCTCAAAGTTGAGCTTAAAAAAAAGACAAAAATCGCTGTAACTCAAAAACTAAATGAGATATTGAAATGCGGTTTGAACGAGTGTATTTCTCGTGCACTACTTAACTTGTACCGGTATTTTGAAAAATTTTAAATTTTTCAATTTTTTTCGAAATTTTTTTTTGTCGATATTTCAAAAATTTGAAGAGATAATGTAAATATGAAAACACCAGTGAATTCCTCGCGTGAAAATACATAGATATGCAAATTTTCAGAAGAAAGTTCGAACGGATACATTTTTTATTACAAAAAATCGAAAATGGCCGTTTTTTTAAAGATTTCTTAAGGGGTTAGCCTTAAGATTTTTACGATTTTTGGCCATTTTTCGTTTTTTTGTAATAAAAAATGTATCCGTTCGAATTTTCTTCTGAAAATTTGCATACCTATGTATTTTCACGCCAGAAATTCACTGGTGTTTTCAGATTTTCATTATCTTTTCAAGTTTTTGAAATATTGAGGAAGAAAAATTTTGAAAAAAATTAAAAAATTGAAAAATTTTCAAAATACCTGTACAAGTTAAGTAGCGCACGAGAAATACACTCGTTCAAACCACATTTCAATATCTCTTTTAGTTTTTTAAGTTATGGGCTTTCAAAGTTGAGCTTAAAAAATAGTCAAAAATCGCTGTAACTCAAAAACTAAAAAAGATATGAAGATGCGCCTTGCGCCATTCTGAATTATATAGAACCACATTTTAATAATTTTCGATTTTTGAACTGGTTCAACCCAAAATTCTCATGATTTGTATGTACGAGCTCTTAAACGAAGAATTTGCGAACAAACCTCTACACAAAAGAACTTTTGGATTGTTTTGAGGTTCTAAATTTATACCTAACGTTTAGTTAATGTAATTTAAAGTAATTCAAATTCATTTAATTTGTTTAAACTTAAAATGTTTGTTTTAGACTATAGACTATTACACTTCAATGCATAGCTGAAAATATGATTTTCCCTATGTTTACTTTTAAAATAAACGCTCTAATGTATTGCTGTCAAACTTTTTAACTGTAACTATGGTAATGATATATCCCTATGTTTACTGATAAGAAAAACTCCCGATATATATTTGACTTACCGAGATCTGCTTAGGCAGAGTACCACACTCAGTAATAGGTAAAATATAATATAATTTCAGAGTTTTCCAATGTTTCCTATTGTAGAAATCTTATAGTTAAACAGCCATTCCTAAGTTTTGAAATGGATTTACGTTTGTATTATGCAGGTACACAATTATTCCTGGTGGAACTTAATGATATGTTTGTTTTAATTAATAACCGTCATTAGTGAGGCCACCGTTTTATGTTTTCTGTCGTAAAATTTCTTGTCTTATCATTATTGTCTTATTATGATAATTACCAAACATTTTTTTTATGTTACAGGTGAGTGATTCTTCTAACTTCTTCCCTTTGTTTTTCTTTCGGTGTTTACCACCTTTAATGGTAAGTTTTAAATTTGTTTAATAAATAAATGAAACCAATAACTACTATAATTTATAGCTTACTATATAACAATTTGTGCATACTAGCACTAACAAACCAAGCAACATCGTTAGTGCACATGGCTCTACCGTTACTACAAATAATGCTGTCATTCTTCGGAATACTTTATCACGGTGGTAGGTCTATCGACTTTCGCTTTCGTAAACAGCGGTAGATTGTCGATTGTTTGGCTACATGTAGATCTGTAGATCTGATAGCGAATTTTGATTGATAGATATCTTTGACGGGACGATTGTTGAGTTGTAATACAAGATGATTGATTATTTTTATTGATAGTTTGTTAACAATTACAACTAATTGTTGTCAGTATGATTCTGATCCAAACAGAAATATTACAGGTATTTTCTACAGTTTGGAATCTATATGACCCAGGTGCGATTCAACATATCTTCTGTTTATTTATTTTATTTAGAACCAGATGGTAAAAGTTTTACTGTAACATCAACTGTAGATAAAGCAGAATTTAATCTATACTTTTTACTTCCTTGTACGAAGTAAAGGAAGTATTGTAATCGCGAAAATTTTCGGTTGTCAGATTTCAGTGGAAATACGCATTTTGGCCTTCCCTGAATCCATTTTGACTCATTTCGTCGTGACGTCTGTACGTACGTATGTATCTCGCATAACTCAAAAAGTCGTAAAAAGTTAAAATTTTGTATTTAGGACTGTTATAACATCTAGTTGTGCACCTCCCTTTTTGGTCATTATATAACTTCCGGAAATGGTACTTTACTTGAAGCTTGTAATATATTTTAATGAAAAACTATATCAAAATATAATCCAAAACTTTTCAAATTTGGTATATAAGACTACTATATCAATGGAAATAACATAATAGATTTTGGTTAAAAGGAACTAACCGGAAATGATACATTACATGAAGCTGCTAACAGTTTTTTTTTTGAAAAAAATACAGAAATAAATGCTACAAATAAAAGTTTTAGAGAATTAAATTCTGCGTCTAGCACATTAAGAATTATTTAATTAGCCTTTTGTATAAGCGAGATATGTAAATTTAAAAATTATATATTTTTGTTTTTTTTTTTTAAATTAAGTTTGTTATGGATTAGAACAAAAAATAAGAAAAAAAAATTAAAATTTAATGTCAGATATGTGCAATTAAAAAAATATCTATAGTTTAATACGCGTACAAGGGAGTCATGTGGTGTCCACATCAGATTTTTTATATATCATCATCATCATCACGCCTTTTACCCATCACTGGGTGTGGCACTCTGCCTAAGCAGATCTCGGTAAGTGATATATTTTTTCGCGTGAAGTGCGGTTACCAGCAGTCAAATCACGGCCTCCAAAGATATTATTTTAATGATGGGGAAGATGGCTCAGTGGTATCAAGTCGTCCTGTAGATTTTGAGAACCCTGGTTCGATCCCCACAACAGAAATTTATATTATTTGGTTCGTTCGAATTACTTTTTTACTATTTTCACCTTTTTTTCTCACAACTGAAGAATTAAAAAATTACTTCCTAACAGTGTTGTACAAAATGTGTAAACATTTCGCCTGATTCCGGCGCTGTGCCCACTTGATTCACCAGATTATTGCACTTTCAAACCATCTGCTGGGCGACAGCAGCGCTAACTACAGTCTCGTTGCATTTTTAATTGTTATTTGTTGGCACGGTTCGAAGGTTCGAGTCCTGAACGCTTGAATGCAAGTTATTGTTGAATGTCGCGTGTTTCGAACGCCAAATGTTTTGGCAGAGCCTTCTGGATTGCGTGTATACAGCCAATCATAAATTAGAGTTAAATGTAACTTGTTGGAATTGTTATTAATTTAATTTGATCATCGACTACAGCAAGAAGTGAACTGATGATTTGATCATTATGATTTTAAGTATTTATTCACTGAATTAATAAGTTAGTTTTACTAGTAAATATAGTCGAATTATTCATTTATACAATTACAGTATCTCAGTGGAATTTAAATCATTTAAACAAAATGGTATTTTTGTATGAAGTTGAGATTTTAACGTACGATCTTTTACTTGGTAGATACTAATGATCATTTTTATAACAAGTTGTAGCACTATAGTTGCGCTGATACATTACAGGATGACTATAACTTATAACAGTATATAATTTGATTCAAGTGGTCCGAACAAGAATTTTGATCGAATTTAAATAAACATGTTTTATAATCATTTTTCTACTTCTGTTAGGAAATAGACGTTTTATTTCACTTATTTGAGTTAGGTAATGAACTGCATTATTTAACTAGTGAAATAATGAGGTAACATAGCAACAGATATGTTGGTAGACGAATTCTGATGTGTTATTCTTTTATTTTTTGAATATATAACTCTCTTTCGTATTTATTAGAACGGAGGTAGAAAAAATATTGTATGCAACTAGTTAGGAAATGAAAGTTATTACCTTACCCCTGCTGCGCTCTCATAATATTCATATTAAAGCACAATATACATTCGTAATGCACCGTAAAAAATAATCGACATAACTGTGACATCTGTCAGTACGGTGATGTGGATAGCGATACAGAATTCGAATCCGGAGATCCCGAGTTCGAATCTCACTCAAGCTAAAAATTATATAAACTACTACACTGCGGCTCGATGAGTGCGGGCCCTGTTCTGTAATTGGGATTAAGTGCCTGTTGTACAGCGTAACATAAATAAATAAATAAATTAATTGTTGTAACATTTAAACGGTATGATCAGCAAAATAATTACATTTTTATCAATTGCATTTATTTCAGTAAAGAAAGTCTTTAGCATTGGGTATACTCAATTTTAATCACAGTATTTTCAAGAACAATAAAAAATTCACTTACTTCGATTTCTCAAATATTCCAATGAAAACAGAAAAACACCCTTAGATTACCCAAAACCATGTTTAACTTTCCCTAGCATATATACATTCAATGCTATCATTAATCCTCTTGAATCATTCTGAATCCTAGCACATACTTGGTAATCCATGCGTGATTCGAAACATTCGAATTTTGTTCATTATTTATTTAACTCCAAGGCATCCAAGTAGTCGGTGATCTTTCGACGATTATTTCATCTGTCAACGATTTTCTCTAGTTTTAAACTGAAAAAAAAAATTAATTTACATAAACAGGTGTTTTGAAATTGTTACGGTAGTTTAAAATAATTTATTATTCATGTATTTTTATTGGAAAATATTTTATTGATACGTTTTTAAGTTATTGCTTCCTTGTTTAATATTATTCATAAATATTTTGAGATGAAATTTTATTGGTTAATTTATTTATTTATTGAATATATACAATAACATCCCGCTATATTCCTTGTAATAGGGTAGCACGAACACTGGAATGAAACGGCCTTAATAAACGTTAGTGTTAGTTGGTCATGTTTTTTTTCCGATTGTGACTTATTTCCCAGCGATTAATAGAATATCATATGATCATCATTCGGGTTACGCCAAAATGCTGGCTTCTGATTGGTCAGAGATAGAGTATTTTAGGTTAAGTAGATAAATAATAGTATATTATACATCTAGGGAGAGAAATGCATGATTTTTCATGCGGTATAATTTGTACCCAGATGGGGTAGGTGGCTCAGTGGTATCGAGTCGGCCTGTGGATCTTGAGAACCCTGGTTCGATCCCCACAGCCGACAAACAATTTTCACCAATTTAAATCTACCCCTGTGGCTCCCCCTCCACTAATATCTTTGGGGGCCATGATTTGACTGCTGGTAACCGCACTTCACGCGAAAAATATATCACTTACCAAGATCTGCTTAGGCAGAGTGCCACACCCAGTAATGGGTAAAAGGCGTGATGATATATTTATTTTTATTTTATTTATGGCGAAAATACCGAAGAAAAAATAGCAATCTCTCCCTGGGTAATAATTTTAAAATAGAATTTATTCTTATTTTTCTGACATTTATTAATTTTTAAATTATTAGTAGTCTTTATAGGGTAGGTGCTCAGTGGTATCGAGTCGTCCTGTGGATCTTAAGAACCCGGGTTCAATTCCTACAGGCGACAAACAATTTTCATCAAATTAAATCTACACCTGTGGCTCTCCCTCCACTAACATCTTTGGAGACCATGATTTGACGGCTGTTCACGCGCATAAATATATCATTTACCGAGATCTGTTTACGGTAGAGTGCCACACCTAATATTGGGTTAAAGGCGTGATGATATATTTATTTTATTTATTTATTAGTAGTCTTTGAAATAAATATTTCTTGATAACAACGAAAATGTATGTAAACAAGTTTGTTTATTTCAAATGACATGATATTTCTAAATTGGAATACCGAGGACACAACGAAGAAGCCTTGGAAGAATCGCAAGAAATTGTTGATGCAGCTTCTGCAGCTGTTTTTATTTGTTTCATTGTACTCTATTGTATTTTGCATATATTTGACAGTTGAACTATCAAAATAATATAAATAATGTACAAATTATTTCCGTAGGAATTCTAGGGACCCTAGAAATAAAATGTTTTACTTCTGTCCGTAGATTTTTATCATAAAAACAGTCAAATACTTTCAGTCGAGAAAAAAAGTTGGTTATCTGTTGTTTTGCATCTTATATTATTCGCTTTTCCTCTACATTACTTTATTATAAATCCGGATTAATATCTATGCGTGCAATGATTTGTTTTCAACAAGATACATTCGATAATTCAGATTGTTTATGTACCTAAATATATTGTCCGTCAGTGCGGTGGTGTGGATAGCGATACGGAATTCGAATCCGGAGATCCCGAGTTCGAATCGCACTCAAGCTAAAAATTATATTAAAAAAACAATCACACCGCGGCTCGCTGAGTGCGGATCCTGTACTGTAATTGGGATTAAATTCCTGTTGTACAGCGTAACATAAATAAATAAATAAATATTTGATTAGTTTACTAAACAGCTAGATAGTAATAAACAAACCAAGTATCCTCCTCCACTAATATCTTTGGGGGCCGTGATTTGACGGCTGGTAACCGCACTTCATGCGTAAAAATATATCACTTACCGAGATCTGCTTAGACAGAGTGCCACACCCAGTGATGGGTAAAAGGCGTGATGATATATTTATTTTGTATTCATTTCACTCGTAACAATAATTCGACTCAGGTAAATTTAATTATACATATAGTCTCTGTAGATGTAGATAGTATATTTTAATAAGCCATGCTCGTGGGAAATCCTTGTTTCGACTATCTGGCGTCTTTCTTATGTTTCAAACAAAGCCAGCTAACTTAAGAACAGATAAACATTTGATATACGTAACAGTAGTGACTTAATAAGATTGTTTTGTAAATAAAATTTTTGTTCTACTGATACGCTGCCATGATAAAAGGATTTGTTTTGTAGGTTGTATGAAAATGGCGACAAAACGAAATTGTTTAGACTTGGATGAAGTTTACACGTTTACTCTCTGTTTAAAATGAGATAGCTGAGCGAATTAAAACGTTGGCTTATATACTTAGAGAGTCCCTGGATGTAGAAATATACAGGGTGTTTCACAACTTAGAACAAAAAATTAAAGGGTATATTCTGTACGATGTGCTGATCATGAAACAAAATTTTTTTTTTTTAAATCGCAAAACTATTTTCCATGTTTCCCAGTCCAAAATTTTTCGTTGCCACTGCCACTGTGTGGATGATTATGTTAAAGTTATTAATTAAATACAATTCTATTATAAATAACTGCTAATAATTGAATTGTGTAATTATTCTTTCGTAGTTGATACCTACTTCATTGTTTGTGTTTAATAGGAAAGCAAATTCAGTGCAGTACTACAAAAAATGTTTTAGGTTAACAACCCTTAATTTTTCGAATTTAAAAAAAAATCTTTTTGTTTCATGATCAGCACTTCGTACAGAATATACCCTTTAACTTTTTTGCTCTAAGTTGTACAACACCCTGTATTTGCGACAATAGAATGACTGTCAGTTATCAAGGAAAAATTATTAACAAAATCAAAACAGTTATTTGAGTATTAAAACCATAAAGTGATTCTTTGTTACTCGAGCACGGTAATAGTGCAAGAGGAATAAAGACACTTTACGCTCGTGATACACACATAATTTTTTCTACGATTGCATATTAAAATAATTTAAAAAAACGTATGCGTACTGAAAATAAATTCGTTCTGTCAACTGTCAATATGACAAGTTACTGTTTTGTTTGTATCCTTGGTAACTATTGAAATAAGCGCGCATTTAATATCTTTTTTGCGCGTTGCCAAACGCGCACATTTAACGTATTTTTCTACAGAAAACGTCAACTTTACGATGACAAATGAGAGCGTAATTGTCAATTTTTCATAGCAATCCTAGAAAAAATACAATTTGAATTCCACTATAAGCTACTGTAATTGCGATTAAGTTTCTGTTGTGCAGACTAACAAGTAAACAAACTCTAGTTTGTTGTGCATTATTTGTGTCTCTTGAAAAGAACATAAAGAAGAATATTGAATGATGAGTTACATCATCGTTAAATGATTTCAAGAAAGAAACGAACAAAAACGCAACAAGACCAGACCAAAGTTGAGAAGTTGACTCTAGTTTCTGAACGAAGTCAAACTCTGAACTCAGAAAATAACTCGATGAATATAATTGGCAGTTAAAAGTAAAGATGTGTTATTCTCTACTTCATACGAGGTAATTGGCTGAGGATACGTCCCACGATTTCTACAGGACCGTACTCGACATAAAATTGTGATTAGTTTTGGTTTAACAACAATCATAATTTTAAATATAAATAAATATATCATCACGCCTTTTACCCATCACTTATTGTGGCACTCTGCCTAAGCAGATCTCGGTAAGTGATATATTTCTGGGGTAGGTGGCTCAGTGGTATCGAATCGGCCTGTGGATCTTGAGAACCCTGGCTCGATCTCCACAGCCGACAAACAATTTTCTCCAATTCCCTGTGGTTCCTTCTCCACTAATATCTTTGAGGGCCGTGATTTGACGGCTGGTAACCGCTTTTCACGCGAAAAAATATATCACTTTCCGAGATCTGCTTAGGCAGAGTGCTACACTCAGTAATGGGTAAAAGGCGTGATGATATATTTATTTTATTTATTTATATATTTCTTCGCGCCCTCAAAGATGTTAGTGGAGGAGGAACCACAGGGGTAGATTTAATTTGGTGAAAATTGTTTGTTGTCTGTAGGGATCGAACCAGGGTTCTCAAGATCCACAGGCCGACTCGATACCACTGAGTCACCTACCCCATAGTTTTGATTGGAATTATTGAAATGTAATTTATCAAATAAAACTGTGCGTGTAAATAAACCATTTTGCGGTGGTTTGCTGTAATTAGATAAACTGGATTAGATGAACCGGAAACATTTGATAGTATCAATCAATTTCCGGAACCGGATCTTCTTTGCCAACTTCTTGGATTAGAAGATTAAATCTCTGATCTTGTTAGTTCCGCTACTACAGGGGTGGACATATATACCCTAACAGTTAATCAAATACTAACTTTATTAGATGACCATTAGAATTTCGGTATATTTTAACTTGTGAAAAAATATAAATTCACGCCAATTATAGTTTTAAAAATGCGGATGTATATTTAAAGATGATTTAGATAAATTTATAATTATAAACAAAGTAAATTGCATATCACTCGGGTGATATTAAACAACTCACATGCTTGCTACCCATAAAAAACATAATTATAAATGTAAATACCGCACATCAAATTCTATGGTTATCGCGCAAGGATCTTAATTTAAAATAATGGCGTATCATCTCAGAATGGAACCGGAAACGATAAAACCGGAACGGGAAATTCAAGCTGTGCCTTACTAAGGCCACTTAGATCTCTGATATTATAATTCGGTCAACTACTAAACAAATGCAGTCAGCGCACTATTTTCAGCATATATTTACGCCTTTTACCCATTACTGGGTGTGGCACTCTATCAAAGCAATATATAAATAGTATGTTTAAAATTATCGGAATTAAATAAAATACATTACTTGGTGTCGCACTAGTAGATATTTTTTTGCGCTTTTGTCAGCCGTCAAATAACTGCCCCAGAGATGTTAGTGGAGAGAGAGACACAGGGGTAATATTAGTGAAAATTGTTTGTCGGCTGTGGGAATCAAATCACAAAATTACTGAGCAGCTATAAAAATTTGTTTGAAATGATTCAGTTACGATAAAATAAAATTTTACCAAATATATTTTTTTACGATTGCTATGAAAAGTTGACAATTACGCTCTCATTTGTCATCGTAAAGTTGACGTTTTTCTGTGGAACAATCGAAAAATATCTTTTTTGCGCGTCTCCAATGGTAACGCGCGAAAAAGATATTAAATGCGCGCTTATTTCAATAGTTACCAGGGATACAAACAAAATAGAAACTTGTCATATTACCAGTTGACAGAACGAACTTATTTTCAGTACGCATACGTTTTTTTAATAATTTGAAGATGCAATCGTAGAAAAAATTATGTGTGTATCACGAGCGTAAAGTGTCTTTGTTCCTCTTACACTATTACCATATTCGAGTAACAAAGAATCACTTTACGCTCTTAATACACAAATAACTATATAAATATACTGATTTTTTATTGCTTTCCTTTTCTTTTTTTAAATTTGAAATCATTTTTCATTATTATTAGGACATAAATTTAATATTTTCAAAAATATTACAATACTTCAAACCTTCAAAAATATGTACAATACAATCATATGTTTCATTTATAATAACAATAATATCTTGATTCAAAGAGGTCACTGTTTAGGTGCCACAAAATAAATAAATAAAATAAATATATCATCAGGCCTTTTACCCATTACTGGGTGTGGCACTTTGCCTAAGCAGATCTCGGTAAGTTATATATTTCTTCGCGTGAAGTGCAGTTACCAGTCGTCAAATCACGGCCCCTAAAGATATTAGTGAAGGGAGAGCCACAGGGGTAGATTTAAATTGGTGAAAATTGTTTGTCGTCTGTGGGGATCGAACCAGGGTTCTCAAGAACCCAATTATTTATTTATTTATTTATGCTACTCTGTACAACAGGAATCTTTCAAAAAAATATTTGTTTGTTTTTCATTGTGACAGCTCTGTAATTGCAGATTAATTGATTGAAGTATGAATGACGAAGGATGAAGTTAGTTAGATCAGAATCCATTATCAGTGGTTGGTTTTGCCCACAAATATACTCTGCACGAGAACATTAATTCGATCGCTATTTGTGCAGTAATAAATTGCTCCCGGAGTAAAAACTTGTACAGTAGGCCATGAATGGACGTTGCTTCCATTCATTGGACATAAATTGAAACCTCTCGATGTGAATCGTCTTTACAAAGTAAACACTCAATGTGATTCGTTTTTTGTGGTGTTCTCAACAGCGACTGCGATCCACGGGGCCAAATATGCTTTAGGGCTCAGCGCATTACCTACAGCAAAGGGAAATAGACAACTACTTGACAATGACATGAACATTCGACACTGCGAAACTGTCAATATATAAATAATTAATAATCCTCAAGATTTACTAAAAATAATAATTTTTCTACGATTGCTATGAACAGTTGACAATTACGCTCTCATTTGTCATCGTAAAGTTGACGTTTTCTGTGGAACAATCGATAAATATCTTTGTCGTGCGTCTCCAGTGGCAACGCGTGAAAAAGATATTAAATGCGCGCTTATTTCAATAGTTATCAGGGATACAAACAAAACAGAAACTTGTCATATTAACAGTTGACAGAATGAATTTATTTTCAGTACGTATACGTTTTTTAAATAATTTTAAGATGCAATAGTAGAAAAAATTATGTGTGTATCACGAGCGTAAAGTGTCTTTGTTCCTCTTACACTATTGCAGCTCTCGCTGCAATTACCGTGTTCGAGTAACAAAGAATCACTTTACGCTCTTAATACACAAATAACTATTTTGCGCGTCTCCAATCGCAACGCGCGAAGAAAATGTTAAATGCGCGCTTATTTAAATAGTTACCAGGGATACAAACAAAAGAGAAACTTGTCATATTGACAGTTGACAGAACGAATTTATTTTCAGTACGTACATGTTTTTTAATAATTTAAGATGCAATCGTAGAAAAAATGATGTCTGTATCACGAGCGTAAAGTGTCTTTGTTCCTCTTACACTATTGCAGATCTCGCCTTCGCCTCGCGCTGCAATTACCGTGCTCGAATAACAAAGAATTACTTTACGCTCTTAATATACAAATAACTATTTTGCGCGTCTCCAATCGCATCGCGCGAAGAAAATGTTAAATGCGCGCGTTTCCAATGGCAACGCGCAAAAAAAATATTGAATGCGCGCTTATTTAAATAGTTACCAGGGATACAAACAAATCAGAAACTTGTCATATTGACAGTTGACAGAACGAATTTATTTTTAAATATTTTTAAGATGCAATCGTAGAAAAAAATATGTGTGTTCCTCTTGCACTATTGCAGCTCTCGCCTTCGGCTCGCGCTGCAATTACCGTGTTTGAGTAACAAAGAATCACTTTACACTCTTAATACACACAAATAACTAATATCGATAAAATCAAAAGGTTTTGTGTTACTATATTTGACAGCACAAAATGTGACACCGGTTTATAAATATGATTCCAATTCGGCCTACAGAAAGGACGTACCTTAGATTCCTGTAGTAATGTCAGTGTTTAGCACCATCCTAGTAAACACGTCACTCTCTCCACCTCCCCTCTTGTCGCTCACTGCACAAGATCCGATGTTTACAAACATACATACATATGTATACACCAGCGAAATGAGAGCGGCCATGCAAATGTGCCTATGTGCCGAATAAATGAATAATAAACTGAACTAAACGACCTAGCCCAACCAGCGACAACGACAGACGGAACTTGAAGTCAGCGTGAGTTCTTCGGAGTTCTTGAGTTCTTGAATCGTTGCTGACGTCACGAGGCGATACTTGGAGACTGCATTCTGCATTGGTGATGAGCGAGTCAAGTGATACTTCGCTTCGGCAACGTTGCGAAAATACATTCTTAACATATCAGTGTGGAGTTTGATCAGGACGAGGGATTGATGCTAGTTCTGCAGTTGCAGATCTTTATAGGTTATCATTTATGGATATGATTGAAGGATTTTATTTGAAACATTTTTCGAAAATAATTTTATAAATGTTTGTCAGTGCAGGAAACGGTTGACAATACACTCTGACAGATGTCAACTGAATGTCAGTAATGTTGCCATTAACATGACTAAAGATGAAAAGTATCACTTTCTTTTCTCAATTGAGTCGGTGAGGCCAGACCCTGTACTGCAGTTAAGATTCAGTTCCTGCTGTACAGCGTAACATAAATAATAGCTATTTATGAAACTAGTAAGGAAATGAAGGTTATTACCTTACGCATGTGAAATTTGCAGAACGAGGCGTAGCCGAGTTATGAAAACACATAAGTAAGGTAATAACCTTATTTGGCCGAGCGTGTTAAGGCACATCTCTTAACATACTGTGACGTCACCCGAACCAAGGTTCGTCAGTTCGAATCCGCCTGTCGACAATGTGTGATTTGTCGTAAAATATAAAATATGCAGCTACATGTATTTATCACACTCGGGCGCTATAAGCTAGTCACTTATACGCCTTAAATAATATAGCATTCGACTACGAAAACCGGCAGTACGGCAGTGTAAAAACTGCGGCTCGGTGTGTCCGGTAGGCCTAGGCCCGATCTCGGGCTGTAGTGCCACAGATGATGATGATGATGATGAATAACCTTATTACCTTACTAGTTTCATACAATATTTTTTCTACTTCCGTTCTAATAAATACTACGAAAGAGCGTTTTTGAAATTATGAAATTTTGCCATATTATTGATAGATATAAATTCAAAAAATAAAAGAATAACACATCAGAATTCGTCTACCAAGATATCTGTTGCTATGTTACCTTATTATTTCACTAGTTAAATAATGCAGTTCATTATCTAACTCAACTATTTCCTAACGGAAGTAGAAAAAAAGATTTTTTCTACAACTGTCAAAAAATGTTAATTTTTTTTCACTAATATCCATACGCGAAGTATGTGATTTTTTCATCATTTACATTACCATGACAACGCGAATTTTGCGCATTATTTTGCGCCCTAGTGCGCAAAATACTCATTCGTATTCTAGTGCGCAAAGTTAATATCTCGCACGTACTCCCAAATTATTTGTTGTCAGGTTTCATTAGTTACAATACATCAATAGTATCAAATTAATATTATTGTTGATTGTTTTCCTTCATTTTACTTAAATAAATCAATAATTATTGTATTATTCTTTATTTACAGTTGTAGAAAAAATGTAGTTTGTATTTCGTGGGTAAAATTCTTGTTTCTTTACGCGTTCGAATGATTTTTATTGTCTCAACCAAAAGTAACATTCTCACGCGCAACAAAAAACACTCATTTTGTGCACTTAATACACAAATAACTATTACAGAAAATAATAAATTAACGTTTTCCAGCAGAAAATATATGATGTAAAATATGACAGATAATCTGTCTCTCTTGTTTGAGATGTTTGGTTGTTGAAGATCCCAGTTGCACGTGGAAGTAAGTAGGTCCCAGCATTGCAAACTGCGAAGGCGTCACATGCGTTTCACACTCGACACCCGTGTAGGTTTAATCACTTTAGAACAGTTACAACGATAAAATTACTCAATTATACATCTCTCCAAAGTTACTTAAACCCATTACGGCCATTATTAACAGTGCACCATGATTAATTGGTTTTAAAACGATACACACGTGATGTTTTCAACAGAAATGCATTTGGATAAAACTGGACCCGTTCCATCGAGACTTACGCAACTAAATTTGGAATGCATCTATGGAGATTGTTTTTGTGCGAATTAAGAGATGAATAACGGATCTGTACGACATGAACGTAGTTATAAATCACGCAGGTATTTCTATTGTTTTATTCTCTTCGATAATTAATTCATAAAAAAGGTTGTTTATGTTTCCTTTAATTCCTGCACAAATACTTCTTCAAAATTGGACACTTTACACTGTTTTGTGAGAGTTTTCACTTTGCTCTGCAACTTCAGAGCAATGAGTATACAAGATCTAAACAAATCGTCAATCACATCCATCCATTCGTTCCTATTCACCTGTCATTAATCTTTCAATTACGCCCAATTCTCTAACAACAAACCTAAAAATATATGAAAGGAATATTGCTAAAAACCAAAATAAAACTTGTGTTTGCTAATTATCCAGCCTAAGGTCGTGGGTTTAAATCTCGCTGACATAAACTTACAGTCAGTACGGTGGTGTGGATAGCGATATGGAATTCGAATCCGGAGATCCCGAGTTAGAATCTCACTCAAACTAAAAATTATATAAACTACCACACTGCGCTTCGGTGAGTGCGAACCCTGTACTGTAATTGGGATTAAGTTCCTGTTGTACAGCGTAACATAAATAAATAAATATAAATATGATTAGGTTTGAGTGGATCTGATTCCACTATAAGCAACTGTTATTATATGTGTCCTTTTGTGCAGCGTAGCAAATAAATAATAAAATGTTGAAGGTTTTTTTGATTCGAGAATATGCAAAAAAGTATTTCGCTTCTATCTAATTTCAAATCAATGCACGAACTAACGAAGCGCAAATCGAAGACCGGAAATCATTAGAGAATACTAATAAATCCGAGCGAACAGGATGACACATCTTCCGTTGGGGCTACGCCTACTACAGAGGGTTCAGTACAGGGCTTTAGCATATTATATGCAGTTCATTTTACAGCTGTACTTCTTAGAAACTGGAATATTATATATGTTCAACAATATTTTATGACTGGAGCTGTCGTAGTAGTTCATATACTTTATTAAAATAATAGTTGTTTGTATATCCAGGGAAGAAAATGAGACATTTCTTCCCGAACGTGCATTTTTATATTTCAAGGCGAAGGCGAAGAATGACACTCTTGTTTACGAGATATAAATACCGGGTGACCCAAAAAAGAGACATACCTCCTAAAAAAATATGTATAAATCAATTACATTTATTTTACAGATTTAGAAACTTCATGAAAAAGCGTAATTTTCACCAATTTAAATCTACCCTTGTGGCTTCTTTTCCACTAACATCTTTGTGGGCCGTGATTTGACGGCTGGTTCACGCGAAGAAATATATCACTTACCATGATCTGATACGGCAGAGTGTCACACCTAGTGATGATATATTTATTTATTTATATTATTTGTGGAAACTTGGTGTGTTGGTGAAATTGTGGATGAGGAATTGTGTGGATACACTAGAAATAATAGATGAATATATTTTATTGAATGGGGTAGGTGGCTCAGTGGTATCGAGTCGGCCTGTGGATCTTGAGAACCCTGGTTCAATCCCCACAGCCGACAAACAATTTTTACCAATTTAAATCTACCCCTGTGGCTCCTCCTCCACTAACATCTTTGGGGGCCGTGATTTAACGGCTGGTTCACGCGAAGAAATATATCACTTACCGAGATCTGCTTCCGCAGAGTGCCACACCCAGTAATGGGTAAAAAGCGTGATGATATATTTATTTATTTAATTTATTAAAAAGCGCGTGAAACTATATAAAAATTGGGAATGCTGATGTCAAATCATATCGTTGTTTTCCAGTTGTCATGGATATGGCGTTTACTTCCTTCCCTAAGAATGAAAATTACTTTTTTCTATCAATTGGAGAAAGAAAATTTAATGAAGAATAAACTAGCCAGCATTAATTTTAAAAACATTCAAAATGAAATAAATTCAAGGAAGTAGAATCTGTAACAGTTAGAATTTCAAATACATAATTCAACGAACTTGTTTAATATTTAGCGTCAAAAAAGAAAGAGAAACAAATAAACCTCATATCAACACCATTGTTTTCTTCACGCGATTTCTTCCTCTACTTTTGTCAGTGAGTATACAAGTCCAGCATTCAGACAATAGGCATGGTAGCAACGTGATGGTATCTGGGTATTGGTTTGTGAGAGAAACAGAGTAAAAAATCCACGAAACCGCGAGTGACCGGGGCGAAAATAAACCAAAACCACCTCCTCATCTGGACGCATGCACTGACCGCGCTTATTCTGCCCGTGGGCTGCGGACACTTACCTTGAAGAAGTAAACAACTGACTGTTGAACTGGGTTGAGGAACACTTTATACACGCTGCGAAAATACAACAATATTCATAAATATTTTCATCTATTGTACAAAGGGTGGAGACTCGCTCAGCCGGTCATAGGGATTTAACATGGGAAATCAGTTTTTTGCAATTTCCTGCTTCCCTAATTATTGTAAGCAAAAACGCGTCAAATAAAAGTTTTAGGGCATTAAATTCTGCATCTAAATCAGTAAACAGAATTACTTTTATGTGCTTTGTAACGACAGAAATTAAATATGAATATGTCGAAAATTACGTTGAAAATATTGATAGCCATGGAATTGAACAAAAAATATTTTCATCTATTCATCTACAAAGTATATACATATTCCATTAAATCCTTAGAGACATTAACTCATCAGATTCATCAAATAATCAATCACATCTATACACCTGTTTATTCATCTTTTATTCGACATACGTTTCATATCCTCCAAACACCTCAATTCACTCTCGCTTACTAACAATAAATCTAAAAAGATAAGAAATGAAGTGAGCACAACATTCGCTTATATTGTATAAATAAAAGAATAATAAATATGATTTTCGTAACACATGCACAAGAAACACGTTCTTATTCCCTAATTTTAGAGAGAGAAACACTGCTTTTCTCCCCTAAGTAGCATGTTTCTCTCCCTAGAGAGATGTTTCTCTCCCTAGAGACTACGATTATTAGCTGTTAGCGGCGTATCCTAAGTAACTAGTTACACAACCCATATTTGACATTTGTCTCGATAAGACAGTAATTTTTGTGCACTTGTTACGAAAAGTATAATATGCTTCACGGGAGAGCGCGATTATCCCTTGTGTGAAGTTGAACGCGGGAATAATTGTTTGTTTTCCTCCCTTGATGCATAACATATTATTTCTAAGGCTTAATATTATTTTCAATTTTGTCCGTCAATACGAGAATATGAAGATTCGATGTTCGAATCGCACTCAAGCTAAAAATGAACTGTCGTGTAATTGGGATTAAGTTCCTGTTGTACAACGTAACATAAATAATAGTTATTTATGGTACAAGTGTGTTATATTACAAATAAGTCACGCAAGAAAAATATTAGTCTACGAGGCCGCAGGCCGAAGGGAATAATTTTCTGAAGTGACTTATTTGTAATAACACACGAGTGGCATACGAAATTTTATCCAACAACTACAATTAAGACATTAAAATATAAATTTTGACACAATTGTCTACATTTCAAATAATATTCTAATTAGCCATACTTTCTTGTTTCGTTGTCTAGGTTACTCAAATTTTTTAAATAAACAAAGTTGAAAAAAGGTTGCAGCTGTAGTATTCGAAATGGAAGATGAGAATTTTATTCCCGAAATAATGATTAAGGAAGCGAAAGAAGGGGTTGTTGATATTTTACCAAAAAAGTCTAGAACTTCCTATGAAAAAGAATTTCATATGTTTGAAGACTGGATAACAACTAGAAACGTCAAAGGTATGAATAAAAGTGTTTTTCATAGGAAGTTCTAGACTATTGGTAAAATATCAACAACCGCTTTTCCGCTTCCTTAATGATTATATCGGGAATAAAATTCTCGCCTTCCATTTCAAATACTCAGGATTCGAAGATATATATCGATCGATATATATCATGATATTTATTTTGATATATATCGTCATATTTTTGCAATGATATATATCCATTATATAAAAATATCAAATAGTTTTTGTGATATAGCCTCCGGAGAAGTGAAATTTTTCGTATTTTTCAGTTTTTTTACTTTTCCGAGGCTATATCTCGAAAACTAAATGTGATATGAAAACGCGCT
Source organism: Pterostichus niger (assembly GCA_947425015.1). Classification (NCBI taxonomy): domain Eukaryota; kingdom Metazoa; phylum Arthropoda; class Insecta; order Coleoptera; family Carabidae; genus Pterostichus; species Pterostichus niger. The sequence goes on from OX380348.1 coordinate 2,530,522, forward strand.
CAACGGCATTAATTTTCTCGTGCTTCAGTTAACTTATAAACATAGTTTCAGCGATTTTGATTTTTTTTCAATTTTCCGCCAAAAAAATCGCAAAAAGCGGTTTTTTAACATTTTCTCGAAAACCAGAAGTCATATGCATTTGAAGATTGCACCACTGGATTCAGTGGGTCAAAATACATATGTATGTAAATTTTCGTTTTAATAATCCTACGATTAAGGATTTTTGGTAAAATTGAATTAAAATCTGAAAAAACCAAAGGGGTACCCCTTAGGAAATAATTAAAAATATTAAATTGCATAAAATTGTATGAAAATTTGCTTATAAGTCAATTCGGACACGGGGAATTCAACGCCGTTGAGCGCATTTGCATATCTTGTTTAGTTTTTGAGATATAGCCTCCGGAAAAGTGAAATTTTTCGAATTTTTCAGTTTTTCTACTTTTCCGAGGCTATATCTCAAAAACTAAATGTGATATGAAAACGCGCTCAACGGCATTAATTTTCTCGTGTTTCAGTTAACTTATAGACAGGGTTCGAAGATATATATCCATTATATAAAAATATCAAATAGTCTATAATAAATACAGTATACCTCTCATTATTACTTTCATAAATTCAGTTAAAATTATATTCTAAAGATAATTCTTACTTTACTAGCTTTTGACTAACTTCACATCAACGACATAAATCCAAATTGTGTGTCATTTGTGATGTCATTAATGGCAAAGTCTGAACCATTTCCAAAATTTTTATTTGGTACTCATTTTAGAAATACAAATCCTTTAATATGGTGGAAAAGTGTAACTATTAATGAGTCAGAGTGGCCAAATAAAAGTACATTTATTGAACTATGTGAATAGTTCTTCTTCTGATGGCACTACAGCCCAAATCGGGCTTGGGCCTACCGGACACACCGAGCCGCAGTTTTTACACTGCCGTCCTGCCGGTTTTCGTAGTCAAATGCTACAGTATTTAAGGCGAATAAGTGACTAATTTATAGCGCCCGAGTGTGATAAATACATGTAACTGTATTTTTTATATTTTACGACAAATCACACATTGAACAGTTACACACTGCTGTAACAGCCACAGCAGGGCTGGAACGATATTTCTCCACTTTTGGCATTGTCCAATCTCAATTACGTAATCGTCTCGGTAACGACAATGCCGGTAAATTAGTTTTTATGTTTAAATATTTAAACCAAAAAGAAACTACAAAAAAAACTAATTTAGATTGGATTTGGCCAAGTGAGTCTCTATCTGCAACGCTATGTTCAGGAAGTTCATCAGAAGATGATGATTTGCTCCTATCTAGGATATAGGATTATTTAAATATTCTTACTATTCTTAGTACTATATGTGTATCCATTCAATGTATATTTACTTTTTTCATTACCTATGTTAATTTTTTATTTAGGAGTAATAATTTATTTTGTATTTCCTATTGTGATAATAAATGTGTACAAAAACTACCAATTTAAAAATCTATCCCTGTGGCTCCCTCTCCACTAATATCTTTGAGGGCCGTGATTTGACGGCTGGTAACCGCATTTCACGCGACAAAATATATCACTTACCGAGATCTGCTTAGGCAGAGTGCCACACCCAGTAATGGGTAAAAAGGCGTGATGATATATTTATTTATTTATTTTAAAAACTAAAATTAAAAAATTAATACCCAAAAAGTGATATTTATCTGATATATATCCTATATATCAGATATTTTGATATTTATTATAAATATCATGATATTTACGAACCCTGCAAATACTACAGCTGCAACCTTTTTTCAACTTTGTTATATTTAAACTCAACAGTGAGTTACAAGTCATAATTTATGCGTGACTTATGACTTATAACTCACGTGTGACTTATAAACCACTTTACTAATCTAAAATGACAACAATAATGACTTTATAAGTAGTGGGTGTTGGATAAATAAATAAATATATTTGAAGTCTCAATAATTATTCACCTGCACTTTAGAGCGCATAGCTGCCGTGTACATTCTCTTCAACGTCTTGCAATTCATCGGAAGAAATGTGGATGTCTTCGTGGACATGTCGCAGGAGAGATCAAGACACAGGCTGGCTAGATGTTGCACAACTCAAGACTTTATTTAATTATATCTTTGGATTTATCTCATTCACAACTGTTCATGACTCGGCGAATTTAAAAATTAATCAGCTTCGGTTCAACAACCCACGCATGTATGTTGATTTGTGAGGCTTAAATACATGCATTCAGACTATTTGAACAGTTAAGACGATGGCTAAAGGATATTAGATACTGTGGTTGAAGCTTCAAGCTTGCTAAACTATTTTTTATTTTATGACCCTGTTGAAATTTTTCTTTTCGGAACACATGCACAAGAAACACGTTCTTATACCCTAATTTTAGAGAGAGAAACACTGATTTTCTTCCCTTGGAAGAGAAACATTCTGTTTATACATAATGTTTCTCTCCCTAGGTAACATGTTTCTCTCCCTAGAGATATGTTTCTCTCCCTAGAGACTACGATTATTAGCTGTTTGTGGCGTTTTCTAGGTAAATAGTTACGCAACCCATATTTGACAGTAATTTTGTGCACTTGTTACGAAAAGTATAATATGCTTCACGGGAGGGCGCGATTATCTCTTGTTTCCCTCCCTTGATGCATAACATACTATTCTGCATTTGAAAGAAGAGAGTGATGCTTTTCATCTCTAGGAAAGAAAACAATTTATACTTAATGAAGAAAGTGTCATTTTTCCTCTAGTTTTCGGCTGGGGAATAAAACGATATCTTCACTTTCTTATAGTTAAACATTCTCATCCGAACACTTCATCCTCGCTTGAACCATATTCATAGTTTTCTTCATACAAACTTATTTATTCATCACGCAACAAACAGTAGTATCAAGTCGGTCTGTGGATTTAAAATCTCGGGTTCGAATCCCACAGACGACAAACAAGTTTCACTACGTTAAAACTACCCCTGTGGCTTCCCAACCACTAATATCTAAGGAGGCCGTGATTTGACAGCTAGTAACCCAGTACAACCAGTAATGGGCAATATATCATCATACCTTTTACTCATACTGGGTGTGGCACTCTGCCTAAGCAGATCTAGGTAAGTGATATATTTCTTCACGTGAAGTACGGTTACAGCCGTCAAAGCACGACCTCCAAAGATGTTAGTGGTGGGGGACCCACAAAGGTAGATATAAATTGGTGGAAATTGTTTGTCGACTGTAGGTATTGAACCAGAGTTCTCAAGATCCACAGGCCGACTCGATACCACTGAGCCACCTACCCCATAAATACAACTTGATGGTTTCCCAATGTTGTACTTAAAAAAATAGTAATTAAAAATTTATACATTTTGATACAGGTGCGTTTACCAGACGTTTCTACTAGATTTTATAAAATTTTGAGGCTAATTGGAGTACTATAGATTAATTAGGGCAGCACAGATTAATTAAGTTTTTGTTTTTTTTGCCGGAAAACACGACACTGATTAATATTCATATTCTTATCGCAGGTGTTAAGATTTTTTAGTTCATTTCCGTCTGTTTGTTTAAAATGCACCCGACAAAAAAGTAATTAGCATAATATGACATACTGGTCAAAATAGACTTCACTAATCCTTTGTTGGATCTAATTTTTTACTGAAGAATTGATTTACAATTCTTTAATCTGATAAAAAATTCGTCTTTCAAAAGCAACCAAATGGTACAACTTTTTTCAGTATTGATTTTATATGGTTATTCAAAGGCGGATCCAGGGGAGGGGTCATGGGGGTCATGACCCCCTCCCCTAAGCATGGACTTTTTTTTTAATGTTGGCTCTAATACATAATAATGATGTCATTATTTACGATTGTTAAACAAATTAAATAGAAAATATTATCTAAGAACTTAAAATTCTAAGATAATTAAGAACTATTGTTTGATTTATTATTCTAATAAATTGCCAAAAACCAATATTTTGTGGGGATATTATTTCGACCCGCAGATGGGAGAGGTATTCTATTTAAGATCTAGTCAAGTATGTGACTACCGACATTTGCACTTAGAAAATCAACTTCTAATTCAATAATTTTTGTATTCTATCGAAGAACCGTTTATGATTTAATGCGATTCCAAAGACGATTTAATTTGATTTAAAGTGATTGTAAAAATTATTTAAAGCAGGAATATAATATGAGCAAATACAAATGTTTTTTATATTTAGAAGATGGACAATCCTCCCTCCACTCCCGAGACAAAATTCACTCCATGACCCCTCCTAATTCGAAGCCTGGATGCGCCCCTGTGGTTATTAAACTAAATAATTGTATAAAGTTATAATTATGAATGTGGATGAAGCATAACTGGTATTGTATACAACACTGCAATTGCAGAATACATTATGGTATCAGTTACAAAAAATGGCATCTTTAGGGGGCCGTAATTTGACGGCTGGTAGCTGCATTTCTCACACATCTATCAAAATCTGCTACGGAAAAAAATCGCCACATTCAATAATGGGTAAAAGGCGTGATAATATATTTATTTATTTTTATTTTACAAAATATTATTTGGTACTACTTTTTTGTTGGTTATATATTAATTTAAACACATAAGAAATAATGTATATTAAATATCAGGGCGTATGAATACATATTTACAAAATATGTTATAGGAAATTATGTTTTATTAACTTGTTAATTATTGGTTATTATTCCATAAACCTTTGATTCGTTAATCTTCGGTGTGACGTGAACGAACGAACATGCAAGACATTTCCAATTCCTGCTAGATATTTAGTTGCTCTGAGTGAAGAGTAGTTTTTTATCTACACATAATGGCGAAAATAAAAATGAATTTGTGATATATGTGATGTGTAGTGTAGTGTTTTGTAAATAGTTTATTGTGCTAGTGCAGTGTAACAACTTAAATTATGATGTGGAATATTAGGAATGGTGTACAATGAATCCGGGGATTTTGCAATCGGCTTAGAATTATAAGGTAATACCTAACAATTTTTTTAAATAAATATTTTCGAGATAATGATTTGCTAGTTTAATTATTATCGCAATAATCATGATTATAAATGCATATATACATTAATAATTCGTAAGTGTTTAGTTTGTTGTTGACAGTTATTTAATTTGTAAAGCAGTGATACTCAAAATGTTGTACGTGTTTAAAATATAGTCTCTGCTACCATCTGTTAGCTCCGCAATTTATTGTCGTCTTAAATATGTAATTACAGATTTAAAATGTATAAAATATTCTTTAAAGTCAATTTAAGTTTATTGTAATAAATTTTAATAATTTTTACTGTTTAAAATACAGTCTTTACTAACGAGTTTACTAAAAATATATGTTTCAACTTGTAAATAGTATCCGAAGTATTTAGTATAAAATGTAAAATGATAGTTTGTCCCGCGTGGTAGCCGCGCGGATTGAGGGCCTGACTGACGACCATAAGGTCGTGGGTTCGGGTCCCGCCCGTGGCAGCCATACCAAGAACATATCGGCATATGACCTGAGTAGTTGGTCCGATATATAAATTTAAAAAAATGATAGTGTGGTATAAGATTGAGAAGAATGTTGTTAGAAGAAATAATAAATAAATAAATAAATATATCATCACGCCTTTTACTCATTACTGGGTATGGCACTCTGTCGAAACAGATCTCGGCAAGTGATATATTTTTTCGCGTTATCAGCCGTCAAATCACGGCCCCCCAAAGATATTAATGGTGGGGTAGCCACAGGGGTAGATTTAATTTGGTTTAATTGTTGAGAAATTGCGTAGATGATCCTGGTTCGATCCCCACAGCCGACAAACAATTTTCATCAATTTAAATCTACCCCTGTGGTTCCCCCTCCACTAATATCTTTAGAGACCGTGATTTGACGGCTGGTAACCGGTAAAAATATATCACGTACCGAGATCTGTTTAGTCAGAATGCCACGCCCAGTAATGGGTAAAAGGCGTGATGATATATTTATTTATTTTATTTCGAGTCCTAGGATCGCTAGAGTTTTTAAGAATAAATGGATTGATTGAATGTTTGTTGCGTGAATGAAAGATGAAACGAGGAATTATGAGTGTGGATAAAGTAATGAATAGACGGGAAATAAATTGATAATACCGGTTTCTATGACAGTAATTATGAATGTAGATGAAATATGATGTAATAGAATCTAATGAATAATTATTTGGATATATGGAACGTATGTCGAATGAAAGATTGAGAAAATTTAGGGTGAGAGATCCTAGGGTCCCTAAAAATAAATTGAACAAAAGATAAAAAAGGAATTATTTATTTATGTTACGCTGTACAACAGTAACTTAATCCCAATTACAGTACAGGGTCCGCACTCACCGAGCCGCAGTGTAGTAGTTCATTTTTAGTTTGAGTGAGATTTGAACTCGGGATCTCCGGATTCGAATTCCGTATTGCTATCCACACCACCGTACTGACGGACAATTATGAATATGGATGAAGTACAATACATACATACATAACATCACGCTATATCCCATTAAATGGGGTAGCACGAACCCGTCAACATTCTCATCCTGACACACGATACTCGATTCGACCACATTAACACTTCCTCCATACAAACTCTTTCTTTTCTCACAACCAAAATCCATCAACACGCAACAAACATTCATCCATTCGCTCCTGTACACCTGTTTCGTAAATCTTCACTTACGCCCACTTCTCTAACAACGAATCTATAAGAAATGAAGGCAGCATCGCCTGCGCTTGTTTAAAAATACATTTAACACAATTTGTCGAAGAATAATTTAATATATGAATAGTATCACCATTTGATGCGACATGATATTATCCATATATGTAATTAAAAACAAATCACTTTAGTATTTTGTAGTTATACAAACAATATTAATTGTAGCAATAAAAACATGCATATAAAACGGCAATAAACAAGTACATATTCCTGGAATATAATAGGTAATTTCATTTCATTGCATTTAATCATGAAAGCCTTGTTAAAAGTGATATATCGCTGTAAAAACTCGCTAAAGCTCTTCTTATTTCATTCCTAGAACACTGTTACTCGTACTATCACAAGTTTTTGTTTATTAATCAATGATCGTGTTGAACCGTGAAGTATTGAATACATTTTGTTCCAAAAAACTTGAATGTGGTTGAAACAGAATGTTTTATTGTAATTACTTAGTTTAAGCTGCATTTTGTTGTTAACTTTAATTAAATTTAATTTGATTCAGTTCGTTAAATTCGTTCATTTTACAAAAAAAAAAACATGAGAATTATTTGGTTGTTACTTTTGTGGGGCACAACAGGAACTTAATCCTAATTACAGTAGCTTATTGTTTAATCAGAACCACTGAGATACAATCATATTTTTGGATATAAGTTGTAGGCAGCGAGATTTGAACTCACGACCTCTAGTTTATTAATTAATAAACGTAATAAATATGGGGTAGGTGGCTCAGTGGTATCGAGTCGGCCTGTGGATCTTGAAAACCCTGGTTCGATCCCCACAGCCGACAAACAATTTTCACCAAATTAAATCTACCTTTGTGGCTCTTCCTCCACTAATATCTTTGTCGGTCGTGATTTAACGGCTGGTAACCGCATTTCACGCGAAGAAATATATTATTTATTGAGATCTGCTACGGCAGAGTGCCACACTCAGTGATGGGTTAAAGGCGTGATGATATATTTATTTATTTAATCGTTTTATCCCGATCCCTCCAGTTTTAATTACTAATTTGATAGCTATGAACTCATTGGGGTAGGTGGTTCAGTGGTATCGAGTCGGCCAGTGGATCTTGAAAACCCTGGTTCGATCCCCACAGCCGGCAAACAATTTTCACCAAATTAAATCTACCCCTGCGACTCCTCCACCACTAACATCTTTGGGGGCTGAGATTTAACGGCTGGTAACCGCATTTCACGCGAAGAAATATATTACTTATTGAGATCTGCTACGGCAGAGTGCCACACTCAGTGATGGGTTAAAGGCGTGATGATATATTTATTTATTTAATCGTTTTATGCCGATCCCTCCAGTTTTAATTACTAATTTGATAGCTATGAACTCATTGGGGTAGGTGGCTCAGTGGTATCGAGTCGGCCTGTGGATCTTGAGAACCCTGGTTCGATCCCCACAGCCGACAAACAATTTTCACCAAATTAAATCTAGCCTTGTGGCTCCTCCTTTGGGGGCCGTGATTTAACGGTTGGTAACCGCATTTCACGCGAAGAAATATATTACTTATTGAAATCTGCTACGGCAGAATGCCACACTTAGTAATGGGTAAAAGGCGTGATGATATATTTATTATATTTTACGTAATAAATATTGTCTTTGCGACATATAATTCACAGAAATAATTTGTTTTTATTGTTTGACACAAACATAAAGACATAAAAATGTAGTTACCAGCCGTCAAAGTTCAGCACCCATAAACATTTATAAATACTGAATACAACAGAAAATTAACAATACACAATACAAGTATTGCAAGTTTCTTTCTTTTTTAATCTTTTGCCATAAACTTTTCATATACATGCTTACATATACATACATGTTCAATACATATGTATGTATACATGGTCTCTTGTGCATATGTGCTCGTATGTTAAGCTGTACTGATCATGTACAAATATAACAAGTAAGTAACAACAAACAAAAGAGTTGTGTGTATGTGTAATTTGTAAGTGTGTTCGTGACTTAGGTCGAAAGCAATAGCTACCGCACCTTGGCTAGACACTCCTAGACCAGTGCTTCTCAAACAAACTGCTTTTACCCATTTCTGCAAGTAACAGATGGTGTTTGTTAAATATTATTGATGAAACTCGGCAATTTCAATAAAATATTAATGTAGTATCGTACATTTCCTGCTCCCAAACGGTTGTAAATTATTTTATAGGAAAATGCTTGAAATAAAAGATATAGAAAACATAATTTTCTACCACTTTTATTTGAAACATTTTTCACTAAAATAATTTAGAAACGGTTGGCTGTAGAAAATATCTAATGCCAAATATTCATAATTCTATAATTGCATATTTCATCATCTGTGGCGCTACAGCCCAAATCGGGCCTGGGCCTACCGGACACACCGAGCCGCAGTTTTTACACTGCCGTACTGCCGGTTTTCGTAGTCGAATGCTACATTATTTAAGGCGTATAAGTGACTAGCTTATAGCGCCCGAGTGTGATAAATACATGTAGCTGTATTTTATATTTTACGACAAATCACACATTGTCGACCGGCGGATTCGAACTGACGAACCTTGGTTCGGGTGACGTCACAATATGTTAAGAGATGTGCCTTAACACGCTCGACCACCGCGCCTAATTGCATATTTAGCATTGTTTAATTTCTTCTGTCATATGCTACTAAATTAGTTTCATGAAAAATGTTTCAAATGCAGGGAAATTTTTTTTTTGCAACTTCTATTTGAAACATTTTAAAAATGATTTAGAAACGTTTTATAGATGAAAATATACGATGCCAAACTTACAAAATTTTATAATTACTACTGTCATAAGTGTATAAATTATTTTATTGAAAAATATCTCAAATAAAAAATACAGAGAATTAACTTCTATTTAAAGCACTTTTCTCTAAAATGATTAGGGAACATCTAAAAGTGAAGAATAAATAAATACATAAATATATCATCACGCCTTTTACCTATTACTGGGTGTGACACTCTGCCGTAAGCAGATCTCGGTAAGTGATATATTTTTTATCTTGAAGTGCGGTTACCAGCCATCAAATCACGGCTCCTAAAGATATTAGTAGAGGAAAAGCCACAGGGATAGATTTAAATTGTTGTCGTCTGTGGGGATCGAACCAGGGTTCTCAAGATCCACAGGCTGATTCGATACCACTGAGCCACCTATAAAATACTTAATGTACAATACAAATACTCAGCGAATATTCATGATTTTTCGTGCATTATAATTTAGTTGTTAAGTAATTTGTAAAGTGACATCACTATGTCAATTCGTTACAAATCAACAACTGTATTTGTAGCTGAAGTGGTAGAGCAGTCACCTAGCGAGTGAAAGGTTCTGGGTTCAAATCCCGGCGAATGCTCATGATTTTTCAAAAATTCTAACATATTTACTGGACAGACAGAGATGTCGAATATATATAATTCTTAATCAATAATAATATTTGTACAAAATTCTCTGTTTCATTATTAGAATATATATAAAAATTAAATTAAATTGGGAAATACTAAATACATACTTGTCCTTGCACCCCTATAAATAAAGCTTAAATCCCTAACAATAGACCCGCTGAGAGGGCCATAACGGAGTATCTTTGAACATAGTATATTTATGTTCGTCTCTTAAGTGCGTGGGCTGCGTAGAATCTTCGGCAGAATTAAATTGGATATGGTTGTTAATGCCCAGTGGCATATCTAAATAGTGTTACAGATTTTTATCTCCCGTACATTAATTTGGATAAATTATGTGTAAGGAACATAACGTTTAAGGTATTTGACTCTGTTGGTATTCAAATTACATTCTTGGGAAGTATTTAACGAAGCAGAAGAGGACCAAGAATTTTTTAGATTTTTAGAAGGAAAAAACTAAATTTGATGCAGGAACTTATGTTATTTGTTTAATTAATGATGTTGTTATATAGGCCTATTATTTAGTTTTGATTAGTAGAGATCTGCAGTTGCACTTTTTGGTGGTGCCAAAACTATAAGTTTATTGTGAATATTAAAGTTATGGGGTTTAAATCTGGTTGACTGGTCTGAGTGGTTCGGATTTTACTATAAATTCCTGTAATTGACAAATAATTAAATTTCCCGTGTTTCAATTAACCTCACTCGTTCAAACCGCATATCAATAGCTTGCTTAGTTTTTGAGTTATAGCCCCTAGAAGATTTGCTGTTTTCAAACAATTTTCAAAATCAGATTTTCAACTTTTCCGAGGCTATAACTCGAAAACTAAGCAAGATATTGAGATGCGGTTTGAAAGGTTGAATTCCCCGTATTTCAATTGTCCTTTAGGCAAGTTTTTAGCGATTTTTATTTTATTGAAAAATTTTCGCCAATTTTTTTCCTCGTAGAGTTTTTGACCATTATCTCAAAAACGATAAGACTTATGTACATAAACATTACACCATTGGATTCAGCACGTCGAAATACATATGTATGTAAAATTTCGTTACATTATTCGTACGAGAAATAGTTTTAGAGCAATTTGTTTAAAAATCATAAAAATCCTAAGGGGTACCCCTTGAAAAATAATTAAAAAATTTGAAAAAACTTTATTTGCTTTAAATGAGCTAAAAATTTGTATACAAGTCAATTCGGACACGGGGAATTCACTCGTTCAAACCGCATATCAATATCTTGCTTAGTTTTTGAGTTATAGCCCCTAGAAGATTTGCTGTTTTCAAACAATTTTCAAAATCAGATTTTCAACTTTCCCGAGGCTATACCTCAAAAACTAAGCACGCTATTGATATGCGGTTTGAACGATTGAATTCCCCGTGTCCGAATCTACTTGTATACAAATTGTTAGCTCATTTAAAGCAAATTATCTTTTTTGAAATTTTTAAATTATTTTCCTTGGGATTTTTATGATTTTTAAACAAATTGCTCTAAAACTATTTCCCCTATAGCCCCTAGAAGATTTGCTGTTTTCAAACAATTTTCAAAATCAGATTTTCAACTTTCCCCAAAATTTTCGCCAATTTTTTATCCTCGTATAGTTTTTAACCATTATCTCAAAAACTTTAAGACTTATGGACAAACATTACAGCAGGAAATGCTCACATATTTAAATCTAAAAATTCTAACTAATTCAAATAATAGTCACGAGTGTCTCTACGTCTACTAACTACATCCAACTAACACACACACGCACACACATATATACAGAGGCATTCACATTGGTTACACAGGCCGCCACTAGCAGCGATAATTGCTTCCTTTGAGTTACTGCTAGGTGTAATTTAGTCCGACCAACAACCTTAACTAATTAACGCAAAGTGACGAGAGATCCCTGCTTCACTGTTCCTCCCCTCTCGCCGGGGTTGCGTGCCCGCATTTAGCGATGGGGGCGGTTGCAGACACGGTTTTTACTTGAAATGTGATATGTCTTTTATAAATATCATATTAAATAAATTATATTTTTCTATGATTAGCAAAAAAATACAGTTTTCGAACATTATTTGGTGACAGAAAATGAACAAAAGAGATTTTTTATAATTTTTATTATTTTTTAATTAATAATTTATTCTTGTAGGTTATAATTGTTAACCAACAAGTAATAACAGTGCGAGAAAGTGTTTTGGACCTAGGTTGAAATAATTATTTGTATATCAATACAATTTATTTTCACCACTATTAGAAAGTAAAATTTACAGAAATAAATTATAACAACAAAAACTAAATTAATTGTCATCCAACACTTGGTGAAACAAGGTTTAATAAAAAGTATAAAATACACACTTGGCTATGTTTCACAAAATTCAGCCTCCAAGTCACCTTATGAGGGCATCGTCAGAGGCTGACCAGCACAGTTAGTAACCATAGACGCGCTTCGCTCTTATTAGAGCTCATCAGTATGGTATAACTCATTTCTTCACCTAGAACGATGCCCTCATAAGGTGACTTGGAGGCTGAATTTTGTGAAACATAGCCAAGTGTTTATTTTATACTTTTTATGAGATAGATTATTTTGATAGATCGTACCGTTGTTTTTCAGTTGCCATGGATATGACTTTACTTTCCCTAGGGATCTTAAGGATTAAAAGTATTATCTCCTTTTCTCAATTGAGGAAATAGTTTATTATGAATACTAGTAAGGAAAGTGTTTAATTACTAAAGTTGGAGCACGAGCGATAGCGAGTTTTGCAATGGTCCTTGCCCACTTGTGTTTAGGGTTGTGCATTTGACCAGACAAATATTTTTCGGTCAATTGACCGACTATTTGTCCGGTCAATTGACCAAGAAACATTTAATAAAAATCACAATTAAAATTGTAATTTATTTATATAGTACTGTTTACTATATCCAATATTACTGAAAATGAAAAACCAACAACAACTAATAAACAAAACCACATCAAATTCAAAATAAAGGGGAAAATAAAGTAAATGACGAAATGAAATTAAATAATATGTATTTATTTTATTTGTAAAGTAAAGTAAGCAAATTCTCCAGAACTCAGAATACCAAACTAGATATATTCATGTAATAATAGTAAGTAGCTATTTCTATTGAACAACAGATATCATGGCGATTCCATTTATATTATTTGACCGTTTTATTTGGCCGTCAAATATTTTTGGTAAATTGACGGTTAATTGACATGAAAATTACATTTTTATGTTTGCGATACAAAAAATTTCATAATTATTTTGTATAAATCAAAGAAGTTGTATTAGCAAATGCATATTACGTTTCCGTAGTCACCATGTCAAATGACATTTTCCTCACTTAATTTAGTGTGAGGGAAACGGTTACTATCACAACTAAATTGATTAAAAGGCAGGGTTCGAAGATATATATCGATCGATATATATATCATGATATTTATTTTGATATATATCATCATATTTTTGCAATGATATATATCCATTATATAAAAATATCAAATAGTTTTTGAGATATAGCCTCCGGAAAAGTGAAATTTTTCGAATTTTTCAGTTCTTCTACTTTTCCGAGGCTATATCTCAAAAACTAAATGTGATATGAAAATGCGCTCCACGGCATTAATTTTCTCGTGCTTCAGTTAACTTATAAACATAGTTTCAGCGATTTTTATTTTTTTTTCAATTTTCCGCCAAAAAAATCGCAAAAAGCGGTTTTTTAACATTTTCTCGAAAACCAGAAGTCATATGCATTTGAAGATAGTACCATTGGATTCAGTGGGTCAAAATACATATGTATGTAAATTTTCGTTTTAATAATCCTACGATTAAGGATTTTTGGTAAAATTGAATTAAAATCTGAAAAAACCAAAGGGGTACCCCTTAGGAAATAATTAAAAATATTAAATTGCATAAAATTGTATGAAAATTTGCTTACAAGTCAATTCGGACACGGGGAATTCAACGCCGTTGAGCGCATTTCCATATCTTGTTTAGTTTTTGAGATATAGCCTCCGGAAAAGTGAAATTATTTGAAATTTTCAGTTTTTCTACTTTTCCGAGGCTATATCTCGAAAACTAAATGTGATATGAAAACGCGCTCAACGGCATTAATTTTCTCGTGCTTCAGTTAACTTATAAACATAGTTTCAGCGATTTTTATTTTTTTTCAATTTTCCGCCAAAAAAATCGCAAAAAGCGGTTTTTTAACATTTTCTCGAAAACCAGAAGTCATATGCATTTGAAGATTGCACCATTGGATTCAGTGGGTCAAAATACATATGTATGTAAATTTTCGTTTTAATAATCCTACGATTAAGGATTTTTGGTAAAATTGAATTAAAATCTGAAAAAACCAAAGGGGTACCCCTTAGGAAATAATTAAAAATATTAAATTGCATAAAATTGTATGAAAATTTGCTTATAAGTCAATTCGGACACGGGGAATTCAACGCCGTTGAGCGCATTTCCATATCTTGTTTAGTTTTTGAGATATAGCCTCCGGAAAAGTGAAATTTTTTGAATTTTTCAGTTTTTCTACTTTTCCGAGGCTATATCTCGAAAACTAAATGTGATATGAAAACGCGCTCAACGGCATTAATTTTCTCGTGCTTCAGTTAACTTATAAACATAGTTTCAGCGATTTTTATTTTTTTTTCTATTTTCCGCTAAAAAAATTGCAAAAAGCGGTTTTTTAACATTTTCTCGAAAACCAGAAGTCATATGCATTTGAAGATTGCACCATTGGATTCAGTGGGTCAAAATACATATGTATGTAAATTTTTGTTTTAATAATCCTACGATTAAGGATTTTTGGTAAAATTGAATTAAAATCTGAAAAAACCAAAGGGATACCCCTTAGGAAATAATTAAAAATATTAAATTGCATAAAATTGTATGAAAATTTGCTTATAAGTCAATTCGGACACGGGGAATTCAACGCCGTTGAGCGCATTTCCATATCTTGTTTAGTTTTTGAGATATAGCCTCCAGAGAAGTGAAATTTTTCGAATTTTTCAGTTATGTGATATTTATCTGATATATATCCTAGATATTTTGATATTTATTATAAATATCATGATATTTACGAACCCTGTTAAAAGGGGAATGTTATTTTCACAATTATTTCTTATTGTCTAGCATCAACTATAACGTACTGGAATAATGAATTTTTCTGTTTGAAAACCCTCTGGAAAAATGTCATTTTTCGTTCGATCAAATAAAAAATGATAAAAATAAGAATTATTTAAGCGATAATTTAATTGCTTCCTAAATTTTATTTTTAAATAAAGTGACCCATAAAAAATACATCAAGCCTCCTCTCCCCAACCGTTCAATACAAAACTCCCTGAGACATTTTCAACTAAACGATTAAATCACCAAAGTCCCTTGAGTTTCTAAAATCAACCATTCTTCGCTGTCAACGTTAGTAAAGTATAATCTTGCTTTCCGTTAGT
Source organism: Pterostichus niger (assembly GCA_947425015.1). NCBI lineage: Eukaryota > Metazoa > Arthropoda > Insecta > Coleoptera > Carabidae > Pterostichus > Pterostichus niger. The sequence continues at coordinate 2,546,091 of OX380348.1, forward strand.
TCTGAATCATTTATTGGTTTTACCGGTTCCCCTTAGCGGTAACGCGAAGTGTGAGAGCATCGTTTAGCGGTGATTTCTCCGATTTAGGAATTACCGAATCGAAGTGATGTGTAAAAGATTTAAAAGTGGATAAGTAGATTTTGGTTAGTTTAGGTTTTGTTCTGGGATTGTATGCATTAGTGCATTTATTATTTAGGAATGTTTCGCTGTTTGCTGGTGGCAACATTGATAGAAGATTTTCACCAATTACTTCACTCACACAACATTTATTCATTAGATTTGTCCTGAAATGAATCTTTTACATATATTCTGGTTCGCCACATTTGCTTCGCTCACATTTATAATTCCTTTCATACATGCTCATTTATTTCTTCCACTTTCAATCTTGATATATTTTTTCAAACAATTTTCAAAATCAGATTTTCAACTTTCCCGAAGCTATAACTCGAAAACTAAGCAAGATGCGGTCTGAAAGGTTGAATTCCCCGTGTTTCAATTGACCTTTAAGCAAGTTTTTAGCGATTTTTATTTTTTTGAAAAATTTTCGCCAATTTTTTTCCTCGTACAGTTTTTGACCATTATCTCAAAAACTATACGACTTATGGACATAAACATTACACCATTGGATTCAGCACGTCGAAATACATATGTATGTAAAATTTCGCTACATTATTCGCACGAGAAATAGTTTGAGAGCAATTTGTTTAAAAATCATAAAAATCCCAAGGGGAAAATAATTAAAAAATTTCAAAAAAGTTAATTTGCTTTAAATGAGCTAAAAATTTGTATATAAGTAGTTTCGGACACGGGGAATTCACTCGTTCAAACCCCATATCAATATCTTGCTTATTTTTTGAGTTATAGCCCGTAGATGATTTACTGTTTTCAAACAATTTTCAAAATCAGGTTTTCAACTTTCCCGAGGCTATAACTCGAAAACTAAGCAAGATATTGAGATACGGTTTGAAAGGTTGAATTCCCCGTGTTTCAATTGACCTCTAGGCAAGTTTTTAGCGATTTTTATTTTTTTGAAAAATTTTCGCCAATTTTTTTCCTCGTACAGTTTTTGACCATTATCTCAAAAACTATAAGACTTATGGACATAAACATTACACCATTGGATTCAGCACGTCGAAATACATATGTATGTAAAATTTCGTTACATTATTCGTACGAGAAGTAGTTTTAGAGTAATTTGTTTAAAAATCATAAAAATCCTAAGGGGTACCCCTTGGAAAATAATTAAAAAATTTCAAAAAACTTAATTTGCTTTAAATAAGCTAAAAATTTGTATACAAGTAGTTTCGGACACGGGGAATTCATTCGTTCAAACCGCATATCAATAGCTTGCTTAGTTTTTGAGTTATAGCCCCTAGAAGATTTGCTGTTTTCAAACAATTTTCAAAATCAGATTTTCAACTTTCCTGAGGCTATAACTCGAAAACTAAGCAAGATATTGAGATGCGGTCTGAAAATGTCTTTCTTCCCTCAGGTGCTTTATATCCCCCGCCTTGGGGTTGAAAAATAAAACGGCATCTTCAAGGATAAATGTCTTATTTTCTTTCCTTTTCATCGAATAACTATTATTTCAATTCTAATAATTTATTTCTTTTGTTCTAGGTACGTACCAATTTGTCCGTAATATATCATCTTTTCGTAAGTACTTGATTAAAATTACACTAGTTCGTAATAAAAATATAAGTTATAAATGAACTAGATTGACACATAATATCTAATCGTAATAAATATTTATTCAATAACTCATTTTAAACAGGATATAATATACGTCAACTATATGGCATGATAACCAAAAATAAATAATTAATAATTGAATTGAGTCTACGAGTAGATTCCATTCATAAAAGTGGACTATATTTATAAAAAAAAAAACACTTTTGAATTCAATTATCATAAAATCTCAATAGATTATGCTAACAACTAAAATTTAATTTAAAATTCCCTGCTTAAAATTTGAATTCATGCCAGGAGAGTTTGAAAAAACTGTAACGTATAATCAAGAAAAATTAAAAGTTTGAAGAACCGTAAACAAATTGATATTCGTTCCTACATCTCATCGCTTGTAAATTACCGGTTATTACGATGTAAAATTACGTAAAATTACGACTTGTTTGATGCGGAAAATTGTGAACCGTTTTTAAAATGAATAAAGATAGTTATTTATTTTTCTTGAACTTAACAATCATTGTTTTCTGCATTTTTAAGACTTCTGTCCTTTTTTTAAGATGGTATTTAATTTTGGAGTTATAAACAAGTGACGGTTATCTACAATTGTAGCTTTATGGTAGCACAAACCTTTCACAAGCAAGAGAAATAAGTTTAAATAAATAAATAAATAAATAAATATATCATCACGCCTTTTACCCATTACTAAAAGTGGCACTCTTCCTAAGCAGATCTCTGTAAGTGATATATTTTCTACGCGTGAAGTGCGGTTACCAGCCGTCAGATCACGGCTCCCAAAGATGTTAGTGCAGGGAGAGCCACAGGGGTAGATTTAAATTGCTGAAAATTGTTTGTCAAGATCCACAGGCCGACTCGATACCACTGAGCCACCTACCCCATTAATAAATATTTCATTTACCTATAAATGGGTGTGGTACTCTGCCGTACCAAATTCCGGTCAGTGATATATTTTTTTGCTTGAAACGTGTTTACCTGACGTCAAAGTCGTCTACCAAAGATGTTAGTGGAAGGGGAAGTTTTAGTGAAATATCACTGAGCCACCTACCCCATTAATAATAAGTTGCATTTATAATAAAAATATTATAAATAAAATAAATATATCATCACGCCTTTTACCCATTACTGGGTGTTGTACTTCCCGTAGCATATTTCGGAAAGTGATATATTTTTTTGCTTGAAACTCGGTTACCGGACGTCAAATTACGGCCTCCAAATATGTTAGTTAAGGAGGAGTCACTGAGGTAGTTTTAGTGAAAATTGTTTGTCGGCTGTGGGAATCAAACCTGGGTCCTCAAATCTATAAGCCGACTCGATACCACAGAGCGATCTACCCCATAATAATAATAATATGTTTCAAACCCAAATATGCTCATGATTTACTTGAGTTTCCTGCTTTTGACTTGAGCTGAAATCGAACCTGACTCTTTAGTTGACAAGCTAACCAATCCCTAAACTTTGTTAGAAAAATAAAATTGCAACAAAGACAAAATTAATTGTCATCCATACACTTGGTGAAACTAGGTTTAATAAAAAATATTAAATATACACTTGGCTAAGTGTCACAAAATTCAGCCTCCAAGTCACCTTATGAGGGCATCGTCAGAGGCTGGCCAGCACAGTTAGTAACCATAGACGCGTTTCGCTCTTATTAGTGGAATTTTGTGAGACTTAGCCAAGTGTTTATTTTATATTGTTGTAAATAAAATTGTATACGCACAAAAATAAGTAATTTAATTAAAAATGTATCTCAGTTTTTACATGAATATTTAAACCGGTAATAAACGCGACTTTGTATATTTTAAACCCCATTTAAAATACGATCATTCCCACACAAGCAATCAGATATGAAACATAGTTAAAACAATATGAAATAATTCCTGTTTACATTGTGTTGGTTAGAGTTATCAGTGTCGTTCGTGTAAATCCCTATTCCTGCAAAAGTGTTCAAAACATGCAACTCATGGGGCATGGTTGATAACGCAGCCCTACCCTAACCCGCCGCCGCTGCCCATGACACACGCGACTTATATAAAGCTTGGTTTATACCATCAAACAAAAGTTCCTTCAAATCTTGTTCATTTCAACTTATATACGAAAATACGATTGTTCCTAAGTGGTTCGTATTCCATTATAAGCTACTGTAATTCAGTTCCTGTTGTGCAGAATAACAAAAACTAAATTAACAATCAATTAAAATATTTAAAATTCATTGCATATAAAAAACAACAAAGACAAAATTAATTGTCTTTAAATGCTCACTTGGTGAAACTAGGTTTAATAATAAAATATCAAACTAAACACTTGTCTAAGTCTCACAAAATTCAGCCTCCAAGTCAACTTATGAGGGCATCGTCAGAGGCTGGCCAGCACAGTTAGTAACCATAGACGCGTTTCGCTCTTATTAGAGCTCATCAGTATGGTATAACTCACTTCTTCACCTAGAACAAAGTTCACGTGAAGAAGCTGGTGACGAAGAACTGTGCCAGCAGAGAATAAGATCTCTAACAAACAGGTAAAATGACATGAGAAGTTCTGTGGAACAGGTCATGCCATCTACCGAAAAAAGGAAAAGCTACGCAATAGCAATTTAAATAACAACAAAGACAAATTTAATTGTCATCCAACACTTGGTGAAACAAGGTTTGATAAAAAATATAAAATAAACACTTGGCTATGTTTCACAAAATTCAGCCACCAAGTCACCTTATGAGGGCATCGTCAGAGGCTGGCCAATATATAATACTCACTCCTTCACCTAGAACAAAGTTCACATGGATCCTTCATGTTTTATGTAGTTTTATAATTTTTATTATATATAAATGAATTTAGAGAAAAGCGTTTAATTTCAAGCATTTTATTCTCAAATAATTTAGAAACTTTTAACAGCAGAAATTACATGAAACTAGGCCCGGTTGCATAAAGCGTTATTAACTATATTGCTATGGGATAGGTAGCTCGGTGGTATCGAGTCGACCTGTGGATCTTGAGAACCCTGGTTCGATCCCCACAGCCGACAAACAATTTTCACCAATTTAAAATTTACCCCTGTGGCTTTGCCTCCACTAATATCTTTGAGGGCCATGATTTGACGGCTGGTCACGAAAAAATATATCACTTACCGAGATCTGCTTAGGCAGAGTGCCACATTCAATAATGGGTAAAAGGTGTGATTATATATTTATTTTATTTTTATTTATATTTTATAAATTTGCATTCTTCTCTAAAATAATTTAGAACTAATAGATATGGTTGCTTGTCGCAACTAACTGTCAGTCATTTATTGCGTGGTAATTTTATTTATTTATTTATGTTACGCTGTACAACAGGAACTTAATCCCAATTACAGTACAGGGTTCGCACTCACCGAGCCGCAGTGTAGTAGCTTAAGTGAGATTCTAACTCGGGATCTCCGGATTCGAATTCCATATCGGTATCCACACCACTGTACTGACGTATTCTATAGTGTAAAATAAACTTTAGGACAGTCCTAAAGCCCCCTAAATAATTGTTAATAGCTTTATTTACAGTCTTACTTCATAATCTAAATAATGTTGATAAAAATACTGCAATTACGCACGCACATTCTTAGTTGAAAGTGTTCTTAGTAATGTGCGTTTTTATGCGTAATGGCCTAGGTAAAGCGAGCTCGTTATAACAGTAATTTACGAGGCAAGTTCTTTAATCAGTTAAATTCAGGTGTTTCATTAATAGCGAAGCCCACTACGCGAAATGTGCCAAATCAGGATTCAAATCTGCATAGTTAATTCCTGATGCAGGACTGAATTAGAGTTTTTTTTTACATTTAGGGTTTTTGTTTGTAATTAGTGTTGAAATGTGCTCGGTGGCTGGTTCGATTCTTGCGTGTTTAATGACCTATGCGACTTGACAAAAGACTGTTTTTGTTGGGCTATTTTTAACAGTTGAAGTGTTAAATCAGCGTTGTTGAAGGCTTTTCTTTGGAATTGTAAAAACATTCTGAAAATAGCGTTAAGATCGACTTACATTCACTATTTCTACACAAATACACCAACTAAATTCATTACATTTATATTTGTTTATAAAAGAACGAAGGCTATGGCCAGCGTTTTCTTGTTATCCTAATTTTTATTAAATATCTTTTATAGTTATTTTTGAGTCTAGATTGCGAAATGTTACTTTTGCATTCTCGAATGCAAAAGCATTTCGCAATCGAGTATCAAACAACGTTTTTTCGAAAACTATGTCCCAAAATTAGTAATAATGTAATGAAAAAATTTTGACGTTTAGGATTAATTAATGTGACATCTAATGTCTCCATGACAACAATGTATGTAATATAATTGCTATCAAATCTAGGTATTCTCTGGCCAGCAATTGACAGCTGGTTGGCAATAGAAACCAAACAAACGTTCTAATTTTTTTCTGCGATTTATTGGGATTCGCATTGCATTTCTCAAGAAACTATTCCAGTTAGCTTCCTCAAGCGGGATAAATATGAATAATTGCTCAATTGGAACATTAAATATAAATTTTGTTTGTTTCTAAGCAAAAAAATAAAGTGACAAATTTTATTAAATTGTGAGCCTTTCTTCTATCAAAAAATTGCAGGATACAAAAGTCTTTTGCGTTCTGTAGACAAAAACACTCATTTCGCGTGTTGATAGTTGTCATGTAAATTTTAACTATATATGACAATTTTCGAAAAAATATATTTTACTCCCCCTGAAAGTGGTATATTATGTAACAAGTTTAATAAACGTCTCTTTAGTTAAAAGTGTATAAAAAACGAGTAGCTAAAGAGTTTATAAAACGAGGCATATACTATACCTTTTCTCCGATTGCAAATTAAGAAAATAAAAAATGTAAAGTTTTTTTAATTAATATTATTATTAGTAAGATTACTTCACTCGGTGCTTCATATCTCAAGCCGTGACTAAAACATTCGAAGGCACAGCTTGTCAACATGTGAATAAATTGTTATTAGCGCCATGGAAACCAGTACGTTAAATAATATTTTAATAACAAAAGTATAACTGTTAAACAAAGTTAACATTTATCCGCACAATTCATCTCTGGAAATGATTTCAAAATGCCGTCGATAAATAAACAACTTATTAATTTTTCTGAATACGTTTCCGTGGTTACACATTCATATTTATAAATTAAATTTATAATAAATTTTAACTAACATTTTTAACGCCCGCGATATGACGGATGTTATGCGTACTCCACAGAATTCAAATCCGGAGATCCCGAGTTCGAATCACACTCAAGCTAAAAATTATATAAACTACTACACTGCGACTCGTTGAGTTCGGATCCTGTACTGTAATTGGGATTAAGTTCCTGTTATACAGCGTAACAAATAAATATATTACGTATCGAGATCTGTTACTGCAGAGTGCCACACCCAGTAATGGGTAAAAGGTGTGATGGTATATTTATTTTCTTAAGAATTTCATTTTGTTTGAATGGTTTGAATTCCACTATAAGCTACTGTAATTGGAATTAAATTACTATTGCACAGAGTTGCAAACAAATCTTTAAATATTTGGGGAAAAGGCGTGATTATTTATTATACTAAACGCTGCAAATTAGGATGAAAGAGCATAAAAACAAAATTGACTATCACAAGTGCTTGAACATCAAATCTAATTTTTCGTTATTCGCATTTTCATTGATAACGTCTTTGTTAATAATTCCGCTGTTATCTAATCAAGCTGGCGGCGTCTTTGATGTATTCCTAGAATCACTTGTCACGTGTCGAAAATGATTCTTCTATCTCTATCTCTCTCGCACAACCTATAATATACTTTCTTTCTTCCTTACATCTTAGACAAATGCATTATTTATTGATGTTGTGTATTTGTCTAGAATGACGCGTCGTTTTAATAGACAAGTGCGATAAACTTGCTTACAACGAGCTCGGATAAAACGATACTGCACTAGTACATTCTCTAGGAAATATAAATAAAATAAATATCTGCTATCTACAGATTATATATACCAGATGTCAAATAACAGCATCCACAGATATTAAAACAGGAATGATTTTTATATTTTTACGCATTATCTACCTTGAGAACCCTGGTTCGATCCCCACAGCCGACAAATAATTTTCACCAATTTAAAATCGACCCTTGTGGCTCCTCCTCCACTAATATCTTTTAAGGACGTGATTTGACGGCTGGTAACCGCACTTCACGCGAATAAATATATCACTTACCGAGAACTGCTTAGGCAGAGTGCCACACCCAATGATGGGTAAAAAACGTGATGATATATTTATTTTATTTACGCATTATCTACAGAGATCTGTAATTGCAGAGCTACCAATAGAAAACTGACAATATTTATTTTCCCTAAAAATTTCCGGTTAAACTTTGCGTTTTCGTGTTTGTATAATCTTGGTAATATTTTCTGAAAAATGTACTTTTTATGTTATCTGAGTTACAACCCCTACAGGGGTGGATTAAGGGGTTAGGGTTGACGTCTTAATCAACACGGTGATTCGGGGGTGGCGCCACTGTCGCCATCTGTGTGACTGATTGCGAACATACCGGCTTAATAAATGCACAAATGTAAATACACACACCTTGAGTGAAGATAAAAAATCACGCGAGTTATAACGTTAATGTTACGCAGGGACGGATCTAGTTTTCCTTAAAATTGTAATACAAATGTACTGAAGTAGAGTGTACTATATTTGTTTTTGTTCTTAATTATTTTTGAGATATTAAAACAATTTTTTCTACGATATCTATGAAAAGTTGGCAATTACGCTCTCATTTGTCATCGTAAAGTTGATGTTTTTTATGGAACAATCGGAAAATATCTTTTTTGCGCGTCTCTAATGGCAACGCGGGAAAAAGATGTTAATTGCGCGCTTATTTCAATAGTTACCAAGGATACAAACAAGACAGTAACTTGTCATATTGACAGTTGACAGAATGATTTTATTTTCAGTACGTATACGTTTTTTAATAATTTTAAGATGCAATCGTAGAAAAAATTATGTTTACGCTCTTAATACACAAATAACTATTGTCTACAGCTGTCAAAAAACGTTCACTTTTTTCATCAGTAACAATACGGAAAGTATGTGATTTTTTCATCATTTACATTATCATGACAACTCGTATTTTACGAACTATTTCGCATTCTAGTGCGCAAAATGAGCATTTTTCGCACAGTTCCAAATTATTTGATTCACATTCCATTGGTTGCAACATAGCAATAGTACCAAATTCAATATTATTTTTGATTGTTTTCCTTTAATTTATTTGAATAAATCAATAATTATTGTATTATTCTTTTTTGACAATTATAGAAAAAATGATACTTATTTTCTTGGCGGTTCGAATGACTTTTCTTGTATCAACCCAACATTGAATGTGGCACTCTGCCGTAGCAGATTTTAATAAGTGATATATTTCTTCGCGTGAAGTGCGGTAATCAGTCGTCAAGTCAAAGATTTTAGTGGGGAGCCACAGGGGTAGTTTTAACGTGGTGAAAATTGTTTGTCGGCTGTGGAAATCTAACCAGGGTCCTCAAATCACCACTCAGCCATCTACAAAAATAACTATTTTTGAAAATTTCTTTTGCATTAATATATAAATATTTTTTTTTATTTAAAAAAACTATAGTAATAGATCAAAATTCGTAATGGGGTAGGTGGCTCAGTGGATCTTGAGAACCCTGGTTCGATCCCCACAGCCGACAAACAATTTTCACCAATTTAAAAATCTACCCCTGTGGCTCTTCCCTCCACTAATATCTTTGAGGGCCGTGATTTGTCGGCTGGAAACCGCACTTCACTTGAAGAAATATATCACTTCCCGAGATCTGCTTAGACAGAGTATGGGTAAAAGACGTGATGATATATGTATTTATTTTATTTATTGATGTTACGCTGTACAACAGGAATGTAATCCCAATTACAGTACAGGGTCCGCACTCAACGAGCTGCAGTGTGGTAGTTTATATAATTTTTAGCTTGAGTGAGATTCGAACTCGGGATCTCCGGATTCGAATTCCATATTGCTATCCACACCACCGTACTGATGGTACGGTAACAATTTCAAAAGCAATTTGTTCACGTATGGAATAATATATTTGAAGTCAGTTTCAATGTAAAATGTTCATGTTATTTTATATTTGTTGAAACCACAATATCCATTTCATGTGTCGTTTGATCTGTTGAAACATCTGGTCATCAATTTACTTTCACATCTTTGACAAATCAAATGCATTCTTGATTTTCATTTTCAATTCACAAAGAATAGTTCAATATTGATGATGTACGCAAAGAAAACGTTTGAGAATATCTGGTAAAATCTATCAGTGCCTGTTGCGTGAAAATCTGATATCATATCAAAACTAAATAAACAATGAAGAGTCGTATGAGCTGACCCGCCCATTGAGGTATAATCAGAGGGAAGGGAGATATATGCGAGAAAGCACACATGTGTATTTTCTGCAAATGTCACTCAATATAATATAAGGAAGGACTACGTCAAACGATATTTATAATTGACAATTCTCTAGCTTTATATTCTAATGCAAAGTAGGCTTCGCCGCTCTGTCATTATTTCACTTGAGTCTTCTTTAATTTTCTTCTCATTTTTCCTGAATTTACTATTTATATTCCTCACTTTCCACTTATTTCCATGCCTTTTAATTTGCGTTTCTCGGTTATTTTATAATCTCTTTCTGTGGATGTCTTCTTGATTTCTTATTCAACCTCATTCGAGCTTTGTAATTATGTCTCTTTCTTACATGATTCATGAGGATAAATCTAATGTAGAATTTTAAGTCATTTTCATTCTTTCTGTACAACGAAGAACAAGAAGAATCCTACTGCGCAGTATTTATTTTATTTTTTTATACGGAAACTAAGTAGGCAGAATGTATTACCAGTCCGTCATTTTTATTTTATAACTATAATTATTTATTTATTTAATTTAAATAAAATATCTGATGTGGACACCACATGACTTCCTTGTACACGTATTAAACTATAGATATTTTTTTAATTACACATGTTTGACATTAAATCTTTTATTTTTTGTTCTAATCCATAGCAAACTTAATTTAAAAAAAAATCATAAAATATATAATATTTAAATTTAGATATCTCGTTTATGCAAAAAGCTAATTTAAAAATTCTTAATGTGCTAGACGCAGAATTTAATTCTCTAAAACTTTTATTTGCAGCATTCATTTCTAAAATTAAAATAATACCATTTTTTTCAAGAAAAACTGTTAGCAGCTTCATGTAATGTGCCACTTCCGGTTAGTCTATTTTAACCAAAATCTATTATGTTATTTCCATTGATATAGTAGTCTTATATACCAAATTTGGAAAGTTTTAAATTATATTTGAATATAGTTTTTCATGAAAATCTGTTATAGGCTTCAAGTAAAGTACCACTTCCGGAAGTTGTATAATGACCAAAAAGGGAGGTGCACAACTAGATGTTATAACAGTCCTAAATATAAAGTTTCAATTTTCTACGGCTTACCGTTTTTGAGTTATGCGAGATACGTACGTACATACGTACGTACAGACGGCATGACGAAATTAGTCAAAATGGATTCAGGGAGGGCCAAAACACCTATTTCCGTTGAAATCTGAGAACCGCAAATTTTCGCGATTACAATACTTCCTTTACTTCGTACAAGGAAGTAAAAACAACGCGTCTATGGTTACTAACTGTGCTGGCCAGCCTCTAACGATTACCTCATAAGTTGACTTGGAGGCTGAATTTTGTGAGACTTAGAGAAGTGTTTAGTTTAATTTTTCATTATTTATTTATGTTATGCTGTACAACAGGAACTTAATCCCAATTACAGTACACGGTCCGCAGTAACCGAGCCGCAGTGTAGTAGTTTATATTATTTTAGCTTGAGTGAGATTCGAACTCGAGATCTCCGGATTCGAATTCCGTATCGCTATCCACACCACCGTACTGACGTATATATAACCGGTATAAATTTATCGTTAGATAACAATATTTTTAAGCTAGAAATAAAAAAACATAATTACAAAATGCCGCCAATAAATAAACAATTTGTTAGTTTTATTGAATACGTCTCTTTGGTTAAACATTCAAATTTATATAACCATAATAATAAAATGGGGTAGGTGGCTCAGTGGATCTTGAGAACCCTGGTTCGATCCCCACAGCCGACAAACAATTTTCATTAAGTTAAATCTACCTCTGTGGCTCCTCCTCCACTAATATCCTTGGGGCTGTTATTTGACGGCTGGTAACCGCACTTCACGCATAGAAATATATCAGTTACCGAAATCTGCTTACGGCTGAGTGCCACACCCAGTAATGGGTAAAAGGCGTGATGATATATTTATTTATTTACATAATTTCTAAAGTAAATTTGTAATAAATTTTGAAGTTTTTTAATAAACATTTATGAAGTTTCTGCTCTCAGAACATAGTCTGTCTCTACCGACTATCTTTTTTTTCGACGAACACAAACGATCATTTCGCAGACTACACAAACAACTAAATTTAAAATAAAAACTGGACAGTTATTGAATTCTTTACAAACCACATAAAACTTAAAATAAGTATTTCTTTATCAAGTTTAATTTTAAGGAACTGTCAAACAACTGAGTGCCTAAAAAAACAAAAGCTCTCACCTGAAAATATGCATCGCCTGCTAAGATATTCCCAAATCATCGCTAATGTATATTCCGCCATTCCCTCCCTCCACGATTTTATTCCAATATTCCCAAATCACTATCCATCTCCCAGGCGGCTATGCTGTGACAACAGAGCCGTATTAGCCCAAGTGACAAACCCTAAGCCTCCCCTAGTAAATTGAGATAATATATGTCAAAGTGCATGGATTCAATCTCTCACGCTAATGCTTCAGTACTCCCACGCTCCCAGTGACGGAGGAAGGAGGAAGGACTCGGCAGTTACGAACGCAAAGAGAATATTTGATGTTGAAGGTTTAACAACGAGGATGGAGCTTTTCCTACCCCTTTGGACGCCATTTGTAAGAAGAAGAATCGCATTTTGTACAGAGCAATATATAGAAAATATTATTTTATTTGCTGCTCTGCATAACAGGAATTTAATCTCAATTACAGTAGCTTAAAATAGAATAATCGACAATCGTATTTTTTTATACAGGGTGAGTCTGGGAAGACGCCCCCCCCCTTTAACTTTTTTATTATGAGTAATAGAAAAAAATGGTTCATATGAAAGTTTTATTATTTTAAATATACTATTTGATGGCAGATGTAGATATTTTTTATAAAGTCAGGTTTACAAGATACGACTATCAACTTTTATTTTTTAAATAGCAACCTATAATTATTTTACTAAAATAAAAACCGCCATTTTTTTCTCTTTTCAACGGTGTATTAGTTTTTATTAATGTATCTGAAAAAATTCGAGAAAAATAAGAAAATTGAGAAATACTAGAAATAATTTTTATACAAATATTATAGGTGGCTATGTGAAAATAAACAAAATGTAACAGTGTTATACAACTTAACAAACTAAAGCAACAAATTCAGTAACAAAAACAACTTAAAACAAATTATTTTCATATAGCCACCTATAATATTTGTATAAAAATTATTTCTAGTATTTCTAAATTTTCTTATTTTTCTCGTATTTTTTCAGATACATTAATAAAAACTAATACACCGTTGAAAAGAGAAAAAAATGGCGGTTTTTATTTTAGTAAAATAATTATAGGTTGCCATTTAAAAAATAAAAGTTGATAGTCGTATCTTGTAAACCTGACTTTATAAAAAATATCTACATCTGCCATCAAATAGTATATTTAAAATAATAAAACTTTCATATGAACCATTTTTTTCTATTACTCATAATAAAAAAGTTAAAGGGGGGGGGCGTCTTCCCAGACTCACCCTGTATAAGTTGAAGTCAGTGAGATTTGAATCTACGACCTTTTTTGTTTAATACCCTACATTTAAAAACAAATGTAAAATTATATTATAAATTTTCACCAATTTAAATCTACCCCTGTGACTTCCGCTCCACTAATATCTTTAGGGGCCGTGATTTGTCGGCTGTGGGGATCGAACCTGGGTTCTCAAGAAATATTCTATATATTAATTTAAAAACGTTTGAAAGTGGAAAATATACGAATGTATAAAGTTTTTTTTATATTGTAAGTGTGAATCGCTTTGGGAAGATGCAACAGCCAAAACTGGGTAAAAGACTTGACTAATTTTTTTTTTTATCGGTGTAGAAACTAAAGAAAAACTATGAATCAGGTAACGTTAGAAATCAGACTGTTATGAGTATTACATCGATTATAATTTAATTATGTTTTTTGTGTTTCATTTGTGCGGTAACAAATGAACAAGGTGACAGTTGCTAATGACATCATGGTGTGCCATGACTGTGCTTATAACACGCGTTTCAAACACGAATTTATATTTGTGGTTCGTACAATGACCGCTTGAAAAATGCTGCGCTGATGACGGGCAGAAATAATGCAGAGAAAATTATTTGTTGCTAAATAAAATATTCATATAAAATTTGCACGTTTTTGCTAGACTTTTTCTACATTATTTTTTGGTTAATTAAATATTAATTAGTGTTTGATGAGTGTGTATAATTTTTAATTATGTTTTTAATAGCTCTTTGATCTAGTTCTACTAACAAGTCATTTTTACGTTTGTCTTGTTCATTTAAATACTATTTGATAATAGTAATATTATAATATAGAATTGATAATGACGTCAACAAATACAAATAAACCAAGAGTAAGCTAATTGTCCGTCGTTTTGATCAAATTATTAACTACTTAAAAAGGTAGCTTTATAATATTATTTTTAAACTACACAGAACAAAATTTAAAAAAATAAATAAATATATCATCACGCTATTTACCCATTACTGTGTGTGACACTCTGCCTAAACAGATCTCGGTAAGGGTAAGTGAAATATTTTTCGCGTGAAGCTGTCAAATCAGGGCCCTCAAAGATGTTAGTGGAGAGGGAGCCACAGGGATAAATTTAAATTGGTGAAAATTGTTGGTCGACTCTAGGTATTGAACCAGGGTTCTCAAGATCCACAGGCAGATTCGATACCATTAAGCCACCTACCCCATAAAAAAATAATCGCTGCAAACTATAGTACTAATAAGTTATTTGTGTATTAAGAGCGTAAAGTGATTCTTTGTTACTCGAGCACAGTAATAGCAGCGCAAGTCGAATGTGAGAGCTGTAATAGTGTAATTTTTTTCTACGATTGCATTATTAAAAAACGAATACGTACTTAAAATAAATTCGTTCTGTCAACTGTCAATATGACAAGTTTCCGTTTTGTTTGTATCCCTAGTAACTATTGAAATAAGCACGAATTTAACATCTTTTTCGCGCGTTGTCATTAAAGACGCGTGACAAAGTAATTTTTCGATTGTTTCACAGAAAACGTCAACTTTACGATGACAAATGAGAGCGTAATTGTTAACTTTTCATCAGGGTTCGTAAATATCATGATATTTATAATAAATATCAAAATATCTGATATATAGGATATATATCAGATAAATATCACTTTTTGGATATTTATTTTTTAATTTTAGTTTTTGTACACATTTAGAAAAACTGAAAAATTCGAAAAATTTCACTTCTCCGGAGGCTATATCTCAAAAACTAAACAAGATATGGAAATGCGCTCAACGGCGTTGAATTCCCCGTGTCCGAATTGACTTATAAGCAAATTTTCATACAATTTTATGCAATTTAATATTTTTAATTATTTCCTAAGGGGTACCCCTTTGGTTTTTTCAGATTTTAATTCAATTTTACCAAAAATCCTTAATCGTAGGATTATTAAAACGAAAATTTACATACATATGTATTTTGACCCACTGAATCCAGTGGTGCAATCTACAAATGCATATGACTTCTGGTTTTCCAGAAACTGTTAAAAAACAGCTTTTTGCGATTTTTTTGGCGGAAAATTGAAAAAAAATAAAAATCGCTGAAACTATGTTTATAAGTTAACTGAAGCACGAGAAAATTAATGCCGTTGAGCGCGTTTTTATATCACATTTAGTTTTCGAGATATAGCCTCGGAAAAGTAGAAAAACTGAAAAATACGAAAAATTTCACTTCTCCGGAGGCTATATCACAAAAACTATTTGATATTTTTATATAATGGATATATATCATTGCAAAAATATGACGATATATATCAAAATAAATATCATGATATATATCGATCGATATATATCTTCGAACCCTGCTTTTCATAGCAATCGTAGAAAAAATACATTTGACGATATTATAGTTGCGTATCTAAAAATAATAGCTAACTAATACTCAGCTGTGACTACAAGAAATTATTGTATAATTCAGAGAACATCTAGTTTAAAACTGAAATAACATTTTATAAATTAAGAAAAAGACTTAAACAAAAAACAAAACATTTACTGTCAAGTTTGTAAGCTGATCTTCTCGACTATTGTTCTCCCTTCAAATTTATGTTACACTTGAACCATCATTTTTGTTTAAACAGTAGCCGTACTCAATGAACAAAAGGTGAAATATTTTAAAAGGATATATATTTTAGAAGTATACCTAAACAAAAGAACAACACAAAAACCTGTACACAATTATAAGAGTTAGGAACAATAAGATTTGTAATTTAGTGCCTTGACAAAAGAATTATGTTTTCCTTAGGTTAGTAAATCATGTTTCTGACTGGTTGACACTTAATGGGGTAAATAGTGACATGAGAACTTGAACTATTATCTATCTGTGATTTACATACATAACATCTGATTATGGAACATCATACTTCATCCACATTCATAATTCCTTTTATACTAACCAGTCTCATTTTTCTTTAGCGCAACAAACCTTTAATCATATCCATTTATTCTTAAAGATCTACGTAATCTTTCAGTCTTAATTTCATCCACATTCATAATTTCTTTCATATAAGTTAATTTACCCCTCCTAATAAAAATTTGTCATTCACGCAACAAACTTTGAATTATATCCATTTATTTATTTAAATATGAGTTTTACGAACTCTTAAAATATATTAATAATGGGGTAGATAGCTCAGTGGTGTCGAGTCGGCCTGTGGATCTTGAGAACCTTGGTTCGATCCATACAGCCGACAAACAATTTTCACTAAATTAAATCTACCCCTGTGGCTTCCCTTTCACTAATATTTGACGGGTGGTAACCGCACTTCACGCGAAGAAATATATCACTTACTGAGATCTGCTAACACCCAGTAATGGATAAAAGGCGTGATAATATATAAATGCTGAAAATATTTATATATTTAAAATATTTATCTATAAAATGTATTCTGCAATTAATCATTTTTATGTTGACACATTCATAATTCTTTTTATACAAGCTCGTATCATCTTTCATTCAGGAAACAAACCTACAATAATATTCATCCTTTTATACCTAGGGACTCGAGGTATTCTACGGACCCTAGGGACCCTAGGGATCATAGATCATCCACGCAATCTTTCACCTTCATTTTCTCCATTCTTTCATTCGATATACACAACCACTTTTGTTTCATCCAAATTCATAATTTCTTTCATACAAGTCAGTTTATTGTTATTTTTGTTTTTCACGTAACTTGTAGGTGGCTCAGTAGTATTGAGTCGGACTATGGATTTGAGAACTCTAGTTCGAATCCTACAACCGACAATTTTCACCACATTAAAATTACCCCTGTGTTTCAACCCCCTCTCTATTGGTAACTTCTTGACGGCTCTTAACCTCACTTCACGTATAGAAATATATCATTTACCTAGATCTACTATGGGAGAGTTCCGCACACATATTCATTTATATCTAAGGACCTTAGTGGTCCTAATTCTCAATTTCACAATTCTTTCACTCGACATATATTCCATATACCCACACATCAAATAATACATGCTCAAGCTTCTATCAACATTCTTCTCAATCTAACCCTCATTATGTATGAATATATTCTATACAGGGTGTTTCACAACTTAGAGCAAAAAATTAAAGGGTATATTCTGTACGACGTGTTGATCATGAAACAAAAAGAATTTTTTTTTAAATTGCAAAACTATTTTCCATGTTTCCCAGTCCAAAATTTTTCGTTGCCACTGCCACTGGGTGGATGATTATGTTAAAGTTATTAATTAAATAAAATTCTATTATAAATAACTGCTAATAATTGAATTGTGTAATTATTCTTTCGTAGTTGATACCTACTTCATTGTTTGTGTTTAATAGGAAAGCGAATCCAGTGCAGTACTACAAAAAATGTTTTAGGTTAAGAACCCTTAATTTTTCGAATTTAAAAAAAATTCATTTTGTTTCATGATCAGCACGTCGTACAGAATATACCCTTTAATTTTTTGCTCTAAGTTGTGAAACAACCTGTATTTATAGAACTGGTGTATTTATATTTTTATGGGGTAGGTGGCTCAGTGATATCGTGTCGGTTTGTGGATCTTGAGAACCCTAGATCGATCCCTAGAGCCGACAAACAATTTTCACCAAATTAAATCACCCCTGTGGCTTTCACTAACATCTTTGCGGGCCGTGATTTGACTGTGTAAATATGTCACTTACCGAGATGTGCTACAGCAGAGTGTCACACCCAGTAATGGGTAAATAGGCGTGATGATATATTTTTATTTATAAATAATACACTAAGAGAAGAAAATTATATACCTACAAAACCAGTAAATTAATTTAACAATGTCAAAGACAAAAGAATAAATGGGTTTTAGAGCTATTGTGTGTATATTTGGCAATATCGATATTTTTCATATAATTATAATTATTTTACAATTTATAATTGTTTCAGAAATAAATTAACATTTTGTTTGCAAATTTTATTAAAATTCATTTCTCTTTTCCATCCGTAATTTAATATGTCAATTGTCAACACTTTATTGTTACCTATGAATTTGTAATTCATCAAAAAGCTAGTTAATTGCAACAAAATTAATATTTAATTATTTATTAAAATAAAGCATAGCACATCAAACATGCATTTGTTTTTATGATCTGAAAATCAGCTACATATTTACAGTAAAAAAACTAACCTAAAAAAAAATAATTACTACACCTACAAATTAGCCCCCTCTTCCACCAATAGTACATCCATGGCATAAAATATGAAACATAATGTAAAATTATCGGTAAAAAAATTCCGGCTGTATGTCCAGATTCATAAGGGTAGTTTTTGCGTCCGATGTCACATCGTCGCGTGTAAATTTTTAATAGCGGAGGGTTGGCGACACTGATAAACGAACGGGGGTGGAGTTCACTAATTAATGCGTGAACTATGGTTAACTGGTCATGAAGTTTTGTTCGACTAGAATAGTTTCAAAATGACATGAGTAAATTTTTAAATATCTCGCACTGCAATTTAAGTACGGTCAAAGAGGATAAAAAACTAAAGTTTGTTTAATTATTAACTGATTTCTTTTTGATTCCATAGATTATTAATTACAGAAGGGTGTAATTTAGGAATTTTGTCGTAAAGGGTTACAAAAAACTTTTATCGTTTTACAGTGAATTATTTAATTATTCTATTGATTATAGGCTAAAAACTTTTAAATGTTTTTTGATTGAGGGGTGGAAATAACCCTTATTTTTTCAGATAATATTTTATTTTGATTAAACTGTGGAAATAACGAAGTTTATGACTGATTTTCATCACAGTAAAATTACTTATATCTTTAGATATGCAATTCCAGGATATTCTGAAAAAAGTTTGGAATTATAAAACTTAAAATCCTAAAAAAATTTTGATTTTGTTCGGCAGTACGATGGCATGGATAGCGTTGCGGAATTCGAATCTGAAGATACCGAGTTCGAATTCCACTTAATCTTAAAATTATATGAACTACCACACTGCGGTTTTGTGAGTCCCTGTACTGTAATTGGAATTAAGTTTCTGCTGTACAGCGTAACATAAATAATTTAGTTTATGAGAAATAGTTATTTATGTAAAAAGTCAGGAAAGCGTTCAATTACAGGATGAGTAGATTACGAATGCTGTACGACGCTTTACTGACGTGTTACGTATAACATTTTATCTGAAACTTATAAACAAATATTTTATATTAATTTAAATTAAAAGAAATATTTGACTTACATATTCAGTCAGTATTTTATGTTGCTAAGTAACCAGACAATCACGTTAGTTTCATTACCTGCCTAGACAGGCAATATGTTATTTTCTTGACTAGGCATGCAAAGCAAAGCTTTCCTGATTCTTAAAGCTCAGGCAAATGTTTAAATGTCTTTTGTCTATTACTGGATGTGGCACTCTGCCATAGCAGATCTTGATAAATAATATATTGAGACAAATGTGATATTAATTACGAGTTTATATTATTTAATACATGAAAAAGTTATTTATTATAATAATGACAGATAAAAATAATAACTTTTAATTGATACGTTTGATTTGTTATTTCATTGCACTAATAATTTTAATAAAATTACCAATTACATTTCTGTCATTTTTCTGGTTGTAGGTAGAGTAAAATTATAATTATTAACGTCAAAAAATGTAGAAAATTTTCCTCTACAATATATTATTTAACTTGATTGATGCAAAATAATTAGGAAAGACAATAATTGAACATTTAAAAAATACTATTAAATACACTATGGTACGTTCTTCGATTTACCATCCTGTATCAAAATTAACAGGAAAATTTAATTTGAAATTTTGTTGCCCGGATTTCATACTCAAAAATATGGGGTAGGTGGCTCAGTGGTATCGAGTCGGTCTGTGGATCCTGAGAACCCTGGTTCGATCTCTACAGCCGACAAACAATTTTCACCAAATTAAATCTATCCCTGTGGCTCCCCCTCCACTAACATCTTCGGTGAGGAGGAGGTGATTTCACGGCTGGTAACCGCACTTCACGCGAAAAAATATATCACAGAGTGCCACACTTAATAATGGATAAAAGGCGTGATGATATATTTATTTATATTTAAAATACAATCGATTAGTTCAAATTCCAATACAAGCTGTAGTTTTCTTATCCTGTAATTATGTTAAACTTCCTGTTGTGCAGTATAGCAACTAAATAAAGTGTGTCTATACAAATTGATTAATCTGCAACCATCTCAATCATGGCGAAACCATAATTTGTCAAAAGTAATTTTCCTTCGTAATAAAATAACGCGCTTACAAAATACCTCCAAGTGCAAAAAAGAATACTTCACCAGAAGTTCATAACTCACATCTAGCTAGCGTTGCTTTGCTTCAAGATAAAAGACGGCGGCAAGATCAAAGGTAACTTGATTTGATAACACTGTCCATTAAGCAAGCAGATTGTTGACTAACACATGTTATTGAAAAGTAAACACTGTGAGATAATTATCAGATTATTAAATAGCTTGTATATATTGTACGAGCCAGGCGAATGACTTTACTTCGTCTACAATTCGTGATTTGTTACTATGCTAATTAAGATTTTCATATTAAATTGGTTTTTTGTTGAAAGGTATCTTAATTGTAAATTGTAATCGTGCTTAAAATTATATAAACTGGTTTGTGATAAACTATCTTATAATAAATTAGACAGATTAATTAATTTGATGATTAAAAAATTTAATTGGTGTTTGATACTAAATTTAAAATGCAATATGACGAAGCTATACAAATATTTATTTATTTATGTTACGCTGTACAACAGGAACTTAATCCCAATTACAGTACAGGGTCCTCACTCACCGAGCCGCAGTGTAGTAGTTCATTTTTAGCTTGACTACGATTCGAACTCGGGATCTCCGGATTCGAATTCCGTATCGCTATCCACACCACCGTACTGACGGACATGAGATACTCTACAACTTTTTTAATAAAAATACTAAAAAGATAAATTCAAATTTTATGACTGATTGTACAAACTTGACAACAATTTCAAATTCAAATAAAAATCCTTTCTTTGGAGTGTACTTTAGCGATTACTTCTTAGTTTGCAAAATTTTTAACAATAGTCCTAGCCCCACACTATTTTTTATATAAAATTTCATCTAAATTGAAAACAATATATGTAGAAAGTAATATTAATTAAATCGGAATGATTTGTATTTTTAGTTATAAATGTAAATCAATGAAGTTTGAATCCCCTCTTTTTTTTGTGAAACGACAGTGCTAATCATTATTTATTTGAAATAATTTTGAAAAAGTATCTGTGCGTCTTTATCCAAAAATATGTCATTACAAAGGTATGGAATTGCAGATCTATCCGCTGGAAAATAACCAAAAAACTACAGAATACATTATTACAATAATTCCAAATTACAATACGTCAAATTCTCCAGAACAGTGATTTTTAACAATGTATCAAATCTAACGAGGTTGAACCGTAGAAATAGAGGAAGTACACCCCTGTTCCTCCCCAAGAATTCAGGAACGGAGCAGGAGAAACCGGGAACATGTTAGGCATTGTGTCTTGCAAGAAATCATTAATTTTGTAAATTCATATTCTGGAATAATTTAATGACTTCTCGTTTCCAACGCAGGTGAAATGAGCAACTATGGAATGGATTTCACAAAATTCACTGAGATGTTATGATAGTACCTACTGGAAAATGGGAAATTATATCGAAATTCCTACCGGAAGTGAATTCCGGACAGAAAGTTAACCAAATTTTAACTTCATTATTTCTCTGAAAATATTAAAACAAAAAATAAATATATAATTATGCTTTTTACCCATTACTGGGCGTGGCACTCTGCCGTAACAGATCTCAGAAAGTGATATATTTTGGGCATGAAGTGCGATTACCTGTCGCCAAATCACGGTCTTCAACGATGTTAATATGATCAAAATTATTTGTCGGCTGTGGCAATCGAACCCGGGTTCTCAAATCCACAAGCCATCTACCCTAAGACAGCTTAGTAACTTAGGCAACATAATAGACAATAACATGTTAAATAGTTACTTGCACCAACAAACAAAATAAAAGCAATGTCAATTATTCCTTATGACATTAAACTTCGATTTGCTTTTATTAATTTAAACCAATTTTAAAATATTATTAAATTCAATTTTCCTACGTTGACATTCTAAATACGCGAAGAAAGTTAAATACTACACTATATGGTGTGGGTAGTGTTACAGCATTCGAATCCGAAGATCCCGAGTTCGAATCCTACTCAAGTTGCGTCTCTGTGAATCTGGATCCCTGTACTGTATTGGAATTAAATTCTATAAATAAATATGTTACCTTTCAGTAATATTTATGTTGTTTTAAAGAACAATTGAATCAGGTGTATAGGAACGAATGGATGGTTGTGATTGAAGGTTTGGTATGTGATGAAATGTGAGGAATGAATGAGCTTGTATGATGAAGGAAATGTGGTTGAAACGAGGATGGTGTATCAGGATGCTACCTCATTTGATGGAAGCGTAATGTTTTGTATGTATGTAACAAATAGTTATTTGTGTATTAAGAGCGTAAAGTGTCTTTGTTCCTCTTACACTATTACAGCTCTTACCTTCGGCTCGCGCTGCAATAACTGTTCTCAAGTAACAAAGACACTTTACGCTCATGATACACACATAATTTTTTCTACGATTACATCTTAAAATTATTAAAAAAAATACTGAAAATAAGTTCAATCTGTCAACTGTCAATATGACAAATTCTTGTTTTGTTTGTATCCCTGGTAACTATTGAAATAAGCACGCATTTAAAGTCTTTTTCACGCGTTGCCATTGGAGACGCGCAAAAAAGATATATTTTTCGATTGTTTCACAGAAAACGTCAACTTTCACAAATGAGAGTGTAATTGACAACTTTTCATAGCAATCGTAGTAAAAATAGTTTTCAGAAACTGCTTTAATATTTGTCTGGTATTGTCTGTATTTAATCATAATTCATATTCGTATGTGCTGAAAATTGAAATTAGAAAATAAAACCTTCATTCTGTAAAAAAAATATGTACCGAATTTTTTGCCTCCCTTGCATTGAACATGAAACGTAGATCGTAGTTTTGTGCCAAGCTTTTTTTATTTTCTCATTAATTAAAGCAAAAACGAAACCGTAAAATGCGTTCTTTTGTGCTAAAGAGCTAAATTACTGCGTTGTTTTAAAACTAGTCAAATGAACAAACTGTTCCTGTTTCTATTACGACTATTCTACCATCCGTCAAAACATAACTTGGAAAGATGTTAGTGAAAAGCGAATTCTAATTCGGATTCTTAAATCTCTAATAAAAATGTATTTAAAATAAAATAAAATAAATATATCATCACGCCTTTTACCCATTACTGAGTGTTACAATCTTCCTAAGCACATCTTGGTAAGTGATATATTTTTCGCTTAAAAAATATGTATTTGTATTTAGTAATTAATAATGTTTGAAGAAAATAAATAAAAACCGAATGTAGGTGTAAGCAAGGTGTAACGTGGTTCGTGCTGTCGCATAGCAATATTAATCATGTCGCTTTTGGGGCCCTGGGACTGATGTTGTCACCGGCTGAGGCCTCGGTAGGGCTGTGCCCCAGTCTGTTCCACAGTGCGGTCATCGCCGAACACATTAGTAAAGGGGCGTGTACATTACACCCTTGAGAATTAGCTAGCATGTCGCATTTGTTTGCGGTGGTGTTAAAATACGAGGGGTGTCAACATGAATCTGATTTTTAGAAGAATGTTTATATTTTATACTTGCGTGTAGTTGTAGTATTATACTAGCGCTCTCGAGGCACAAGCGAGAGTAAGTTACTGTAATTACCTATATAAAGATCTGCTAACTATGGGGTAGGTGGCTCAGCTTGTGGATCTTGAAAACTATTTACCAAATTAAATCTACCCCTGTGGCTTCCCCTCCACTAACATCTTTGGGGGCCGTGATTTGATGGCTGGTGACCGCATTTCACGCGAAGAAATATATCACTTACCGAGATCTGCTTCGACAGAGTGCCACCTCCAGTAATGGGTAAATGGTGTGATGATATATTTATTTTATTTATCTGCTAACTATAGAGTGTCAAATAAATACAATTTAAATATGCACATCATTTTCACCAATTTAAATCTACCCCTGTGGCTCCCCCGTTCCACTAACATCTTTGAGGGCCGTGATTTGACGACTGGTAACCGCACAGAGTGCCACACTCAGTAATGGGTAAAAGGCGTGGTGATATATTTATTTATTCTATTTATCTGCTAACTATAGAGTGTCAAACAAATACAATTTAAATATGCACATCTTCTAATCTTCCGATGTGGTAACGGCTCCTTCGCGTTCTTGTTCGTGTTATACCTCTGCATCGCGTGTGTAGGTCTCACACCCCGACAGGTGAGACCCGACCGTCAGTTCGCCGTTGCCACCATCAGTAATTTACAACAAGCGAGCCCGCGAACCTGCCGACGTAACAACATCACGTGAACGTGGCCATACGACGTCGTGCCGTTCGCTGCACCTCGTAAATCAAACCACAACTGACTGTACCTCTGTACACTCTAGTACACCATCAGACCTGCCTAACATTGCAGAGAGAGATGATAGCGATTGGCATTCGCAATGTAACGATCATGCAAATATCAAAAATATTTATTTTGTTTATTACTCGTAATGCTGAGATATTTAATCTATCAGATAATATGCATTCTAATCTAGTAGATACAACTAATGTCTATTGGACAAATACCTGTTATTCCTCTATAAACAATAATAATGGGGTAGGTGGCTCAGTGGTATCGAGTCGGCCTGTGGATCTTGAGAACCCTGTTTCGATCCCCACAGCCAACAAACAATGTTCACCAAATTAAATCTATCCCTGTGGCTCCCCCTCCACTAACATCTTTGTGACACTTGATTTGACGACTGGTAACCGCATTTCACGCGAAGAAATATATTACTTACCGAGATCTGCTTAGGCAGAATGTCACATCCAGTAATGGGTAAAGGGCGTGATGATATATTTATTTTATTTATTTTACATTGTATTTCCTGTTACATATTTCAATTCTACACCCGGTATATATGCTTCAAAATAATAGTAATTGTAGTAGGGTTTAATTGCAAAAGGAGTACGAAATTTGCAATGGCCCTTTCCCACAATTTTTCAACAATAAACATGAAAATTACATATTTGTACGTTCACAATATAATAAATTTAATAATTATTTTATATAAATCAAAGGAGTTGTATTTGCAAATGCAGTCTATATGTCAAATGACATTTCCCTCATTCAATTTAGTTATGATAGTAACTGTTTCCCTCATTACTGAGGAATGTTATTTACTAGTGAACAACTAAAATTGAGTGAGGGAAATGTTATTTTCAAAAGATATTTTAGAGAAAATAATTTTCACAATAATATCAATTACTATTTATCGAGCGATTTAAAAAACACTTGTTCAAATGAACTTCACGTTAAAATCTTGCTAACAAAATGCGTTTGTGTCTGAGTGATTCGAATTGCACTATAAGCTGCTGTAATTGTGATTAAGTTCCTGTTGTGCAGAGTAACAAATAAATACATAAAATGGTTGTACATGTTTGAAGAGTTAGTCTGAAAGCAAAATTGAAAAAAGGAAATTTGATTGTTCCATTGACGTCATAAACAATTAACCCTAATCATCTATTTGCATCTCAACTGTTTCAATCAGAAAATGAGCTTAGAATAAAAGCACAAGGATGTCTAAAAATATTTGCCACCTTCACTACTAAAACCTACCAATAAAACAATGACGAAACATAAAATTTAATTCACAAACATTTTTCAGTTTAATAATTTCCTTTAGACATAATTCACCCTTAATTTTCCCAAAAAAAACTAATGGTAGGTAAGAAAATCTCTCCATAAAATTTAACGACGCGTAATATAATATTTGCGTCCGTGCACATCAATTATACAAATTCGATATCAATCTAAGGTAAAATAAAGTCGACATTAAAATTCCGCGATCATAAAAGTCATAAGCGTTTTTACGGTGAGAGAATACGGACACGAACCAAACGAAGTTGGCTGCGACTGCGACTGAACACGTGAATTTACTGTCACAGATCGTAATAAAGATTAACGTAGCTCTGGATACGACTGAGTTGAGTAGCTTGCAGGAGGGGGGACTTTGAAGGAAGTGAACAAAAAAGAAAAATATATATTTTAGCAAGAAACCTTCAATAGTTTCTACTGACATAAATACTGCTTTTTGTACGATTTTATAGTTTATTTATTTGTTAGTCTGCACAACAAGAATTTAATCCCAATTACAGTAGCTTATAGTGGAATCTGAAACAGTATCAGTTGAAGTCTGCGAGATTTGAACGCACGACTTCTTGCTTGTTCTGTTCTGTTCTGTTAGAGATACATGGCGGGCCCTACAGTCAATCCTGGTTTATATACATTCTGCTAAGTATTGAATAATAATAATTCAATATCCGAACAGAATCGCCAGGCCGGACCATACACCCTAGACATAAATACAATACACTCCGCTCAGTTTCTGGCAAGAGCTGGACTGACCTGCTTATACCTTAAATGAAAAACAAATCAGACGGCGCCACAATACATAAAACATCCAGAGGACTCCCTAATTTCAAAGTAAAATCAGTGTTGTGTGAATTTTTCAACCACACTTTGTTGCTTCTTTCCAAAATGTAGTTCAAGTTTAGGGGTGACTTACTAGTAGTTGAGTTAAACGCACGACTTCTTGCTTCACAATTAATAAATATTTGGTACCGGATATCCGGTATAATAAAAATTTGTAGGGACATCAGCATCTGCAGTTGCAGATCCGGCTAAAATATATCTAAATGCTACACAAAACTAATATCATTCACACATAATTACATAATGGGGTAGGTGTCTCAGTGGTATCGAGTCGGCCTGTGGATCTTGAGAACCCTGGTTCGATCCCCACAGCCGACAAACAATTTTCACCAAATTTAAATCTACCCATGTGGCTTCCCCTACAGAAACACCTTTGGAGGCCGTGATTTGACGACCGATAACCGCACTTCACGTGAAAAAAATATATCACTTACCGAGATCTGCTTAGGCAGAGTGCCACACCTAGTAATGAATAAAAGGCGTGATGATATATTTATTTATTTTATAATTACATCTCACGGCCGACAAACAATTTTCACCAATTTAAATCTACCCCTGTGGCTCCCCCACCACTAATATCTTTGGGGGCCGTGATTTGACGACTGGTAACCACACTTCACACGAAGAAATATATCACATACCGAGATCTGCTTAGGCAGAGTGCCACACCTAGTAATGGGTAAAAGGCGTGATGATATATGTATTTATTTTATTTTTATAATTACATTTTTTTAAATAAATTTAAATTACCCCTGTGGCTTCCCTTTCACCAACATCTTTGAGGACTGTAATTTGACAACTTGTAACCAAACTTTATGTGTATACCAAGATCTGCTACGGCAGAATGCCATGCCCAATAATGAGCAAAAGGCATGATGATATATTTATTTATTTATTTGAACATACAACCTCTAGCTTGTTATTTTGTAAACACATGTTTTATTATGTACAAGATCTGCAATTGCAGAGCTATTAACGAATCAGTAGCAAGTAAATTCTGGTTACATTAGCGAAGTCTGAACCACTCAGATTTGAAACGGCAAACTATTGCCTGTGAAGGAACAGTGCAACCATGGAGCTACAACTATTGTCAATTACAGACAATTATAGTACAGTAACAGTATGTTTAAATAAAAATGGCTGTCGCTGACTTCAACCTATAAAACATCAAATAAATACTAATTTATCATTTAGGAATCTTTGAAGCATCTTATGTTATGTTGGCACTTTCGTTTGTTGGTTGGTACCACCTTCAACATTTTTATTACCCAGTTCTGCGGCTGGGTTCACCTCGTACGTGTTCCTGAAAGTGCGTTTCAACATTCACGCATGATTGCAGCTGCCTGATGGAAAATTTATAGCGAAAAGAGTCGGCTACGCAGCGCACAATCGACAACCGACTGTTTGACATGAACTCTCACTAACCAGTACGATTTGTACGCAACTTGTAATAATATTTAATGTTATACTTTACTGCACTAACTGTATGTTGCAGTTTTACATTTTTACTAGTTGACGTGATTTCTTACAACTGGTAGAAGAGGAATATTGATTCCTCGTTTTACTTATTTCATTTTATACTACATTTATCGCAAGTCCAAAGTAGTTATTTATTTAATAAAATATAATACTAAACACTTGTCTAAGTGTCACAAACAGTGTTTAGTTTGATATTTTATTATTAAACCTAGTTTCACCAAGTGAGCATTCAAAGACAATTAATTTTGTCTTTGTTGTTTTTTAGTTATTTATTTATTTAGTAGGAACTTAATCCCAATTACAGTAACTTATAATAGAATTCAAACATCTCAAACAACCGTATTTTTAGACATAATTTGATGACAGTGAGATTTTAATGTGCGAACTCTTGATTACCCTTAATATTAGGGTACTTCTATTAATTTTTTACGACCCTATTAGAAAGTAAAATGTACTTGCCTCATTTTACAGAGGAAGGTGATATCTCTGGGACTTCTAGAATTCCTAGGATCCCTAGAAAAGAAAGCATTTTTTTGTATGATTTAAATATATATATCATCACGCCTTTTACCCATTACTGGATGTGGCACTCTACCGTAAGCAGATCTCGGTAAGTGATATATTTCTTCGCGTGAAGTGCAGTTACCAGTCGTCAAATCACGGCCCCCAAAGATGTTAGTGGAGGAGGAGCTACAGGGGTAGATTTAAATTGGTGAAAATTTAACATTTATTTATTTATGTTACGCTGTACAACAAGAATTTAATCCCAATTACAGTGCAGGGTCCGCACTCACCGAGCCGCAGTGTGATAGTTTATATAATCTTTAGGTTGAGTGAGATTCGAACTAGGGATCTCCGGATTCGAATTCCGTATTGCTATCCACACCACCGCACTGACGGAACATTAGTGATATCCTGATGATATGTATCAAGAGAATAATAAATATTTCTGTAAATTTTACTTTCTGATAAGGTGGTGACATATTTCATGAAGAAAGTTTTATTCTTCCCTCAGTTGTTTTGTATCCCACGTCTTCGGTTCGGGAATTAAAATGGCACCTTCAAAAACAACTGTCTTACTTTCTTCCTTTGATATACAAATAACTATTTTCCCACCCCGGTCAAAAAGCAAAATTGTCTTCACTAAATAGAGAGAAGAAAGCTATACTTTTCCTTCCTAGGAAAGAAACTTAATTTTCTTCAGTCTGATTTGATATTAACATGGCCAGCTGTCTTACTTTTTTCCAGGGTTCGTAAATATCATGATATTTATAATAAATATCAAAATATCTGATATATAGGATATATATCAGATAAATATCACTTTTTGGATATTTATTTTTTAATTTTAGTTTTTGTACACATTTAGAAAAACTGATAAATTCGAAAAATTTCACTTTTCCGGAGGGTATATCTCAAAAACTAAACAAGATATGGAAATGCGTTCAACGGCGTTGAATTCCCCGTGTCCGAATTGACTTATAAGCAAATTTTCATACAATTTTATGCAATTTAATATTTTTAATTATTTCCAAGGGGTACCCCTTTGGTTTTTTCAGATTTTAATTCAATTTTACCAAAAATCCTTAATCGTAGGATTATTAAAACAAAAATTTACATACATATGTATTTTGACCCACTGAATCCAGTGGTGCAATCTTCAAATGCATATGACTTCTGGTTTTCGAGAAAATGTTAAAAAACCGCTTTTTGCGATTTTTTTGGCGGAAAATTGAAAAAAAATAAAAATCGCTGAAACTATGTTTATAAGTTAACTGAAGCACGAGAAAATTAATGCCGTTGAGCGCGTTTTCATATCACATTTAGTTTTCGAGATATAGCCTCGGAAAAGTAGAAAAACTGATAAATTCGAAAAATTTCACTTTTCCGGAGGTTATATCTCAAAAACTAAACAAGATATGGAAATGCGCTCAACGGCGTTGAATTCCCCGTGTCCGAATTGACTTGTAAGCAAATTTTCATACAATTTTATGCAATTTAATATTTTTAATTATTTCCTAAGGGGTACCCCTTTGGTTTTTTCAGATTTTAATTCAATTTTACCAAAAATCCTTAATCGTAGGATTATTAAAACGAAAATTTACATACATATGTATTTTGACCCACTGAATCCAGTGGTGCAATCTTCAAATGCATATGACTTCTGGTTTTCGAGAAAATGTTAAAAAACCGCTTTTTGCGATTTTTTTGGCGGAAAATTGAAAAAAAATAAAAATCGCTGAAACTATGTTTATAAGTTAACTGAAGCACGAGAAAATTAATGCCGTTGAGCGCGTTTTCATATCACATTTAGTTTTTGAGATATAGTCTCGGAAAAGTAGAAAAACTGAAAAATTCGACAAATTTCACTTCTCCGGAGGCTATATCTCAAAAACTATTTGATATTTTTATATAATGGATATATATCATTGCAAAAATATGACGATATATATCAAAATAAATATCATGATATATAGAAACTTAATTTTCTTCAGTCTGATTTGATATTAACATGGCCAGCTGTCTTACTTTTTTCTCTTGATATACAAATAACTATTTTCCCAACCCGATCAAAAAACAAAATTATTTCTAAAGTTATTTATGGAGTAGGTGGCTTACTACCATCTAGCCAAACTCTGGATTTGAGAACCCGGGTTCGATTCCTACAGCTGACAAACAATTTTCTCCACATCAAAATAACCCTTTTTACCCCCCTCTACTAACATCATTCGAGGTCGTAATTTGACGGCTGGTAACTGCATTTCACGTGCATAAACATATCACGTACCAAGATCTGCTTCATGTAGCATCACACCAATAATGGCAAATAGGCGTGATTTTTATTTCTATTATAATGTATATATCGTGAAGAAAGTATCATTATTCACACATGTACTACGGGAGGAAATGTCTCACTTTCTTCTCTTCAATTTAAATTTAAAGCTATCTTATACCTAGATTGCAATTTTGTTTAAAATTCATTTCTATCAATTATTTGGTAGTAAAGCAGTAGCTTATCCTGGCAAGTAAAATTAATGATTGTTTCTTTGTTTATAGGTACGTAATCTTCTGCTTTCTAAATATCCATGGTTCATCTTCAAAATGTCGTAAGTTTTTTACTATATCTTAGGAACTTTTACACAAATTCCTTGGTAAAAATTTATGTATTAGCAAGACATTATGTAAATAACATACATTGCTTTACAGAATATAAATTCTTTTAGAAATATTTCAGTTCTACCAAATACAGAAACACAAATTAACATACGTGCATTCCAACGAATTTATAAATTATTATTATTTTTTTTTTGTATGATTAAATTTGTGGTAATTCTTCCTTATGGGGAAAAGTCCGTCTGTCTATTGTCCTTTTCAAAACAATTTTTACAAAATAAAATGACCGCGACAAGGAATGAATAAGCAATATTTCTATTGCACTATTGATGCTTCCATGCATATGCTATTTACTATTTTGCATTGAAACGTCAGTTATTCAGACTCAGCTTGGCTGTGGAAATAAGAGACAGTCGCGCCTGGCACACTAGATTCTAGATCGAATCTGTCTCTACTTTATTATGTTTACATGTCAGTTTATATCCGACTTATATTATTCTAACGCATAAAATGGTGAGACTGTAATAAATTGATATGGGGTGCATTTCAAATTTTAGATTAAAATTGATTTTCTTTTGTTATGGAAAATCATGACGCTTTTGTTGACGGCGCTAGTCTTCTTATTTTCAATATTGCGAAAAAGAAACTCTGCATTACTCGTTAGTACGGCGCTAGTTGATATACCCGCTCTGGAAATTTAAAACTAGGAATTTTAGTGGCACATGAAACGGCCATAATAAGCGTTGCGCAAATCAATCGTTTCAGTTTTCATGGATATGTCTTTACTTGCTGTCTTTTATTATTTATTAGTAGAAAATTTGACCTTCTGACCGGGTCGTAAATAGTTATTTGTGTATTAAGAGCGTAAAGTGATTCTTTGTTACTCGAGCACGGTAATTGCCGGAAGAGCTGCAATAGTGTAAGAGGAACAAAGATACTTTACGCTCAAGATGCACACATATTTTTTCTACGATTGCATCTTAAAATTATTCAAAAAACGTATACGTACTGAAAATAAATTCGTTCTGTCAACTGTCAATATGACAAGTTTCTGTTTTGTTTGTATCCCTGGTAACTACTGAAATAAGCGCGCATTTAATATCTTTTTTGCGCGTTGCCATTGGAGACGAGCAAGAAAGATATTTTTCGATTGTTCCACAGAAAACGTCAACTTTACGAAGACAAATGAGAGCGGTATTGTCAATTTTTCATAGCAATCGTAGAAAAAAAAAACTTTCATATTAAAAATGAGATAACCAAGTTATTCTGTTGAATGTACTTCGCTTCCCATAACACCTTGTAATGCCTACAGCTGATGACTATTCATAACTTTTGCTTGTGACTGTTTCGAATTCTGTGATTGATTGATCTGATCACCTTCGCACATCTTTTGTTAGTCAGTAACGTTGTTGTGCCATCAAGTAGGCGGACTGGTTTTCTTCGTTCTTCGCTTGTTTTATATGCACAGCATATGTGATTATTGTTTATTAGTTGTAGCATTTAGCGCGTCTGAATATGAGAATTGTGTAAATTTGAAAAGCAATGGCAAACGGAAAGAAGTTTTTTGTTTTCATGGTTTCCTAGTTTATTTTATAATAAAATTTTATTGTATTCATATTTAATGCGAAGTACTAATAATTATAGAGATATTTATGTTATTATTATTGAAATGCGCTTTACCTATTTTATTGGGAGATTTCTTGATATTTATGAGAAACTACTTTCTATTAAATGTCCGTTAACATTCCTTTTAAGTAATAAATTTACACAACAAACATATCAATAAATAATATGTTACTTATACGAACTATTCATTTTAATATAAACTTTATTTGAAAAGTAATTGAACAATTCAAACATAAACGTATAATTTGAGTATGTTGAAATGATATGAAAATTAATGCTTATGCTTAATTTCATAGTCAGTTAATTATTATAATTAAAGCCCGGATTTTTAGGCAATTGCCTAGATTCAAATTTTAATATACTTCAGGAAATTTAGTTTTTCTATACACAGGTAATATGTTTACGTGTAATGGAAGGTTTTTTTTTTCGTGCTTTAAAGCCTATTTTTTCTATATTTTGATTATTGTGCCTATTTTACCTTATACAGCCCATTTTGCCTATTTTTGTTGCCTATTTTAACTTTTATTGAACAGACAAGGTTTATCAGCGCCATGTATCATCTATTTCGTTGACTAATTCAGCACTCGATAAAGTGTTTCAACCTAACCTATAATATTTAAAGTACTTATTACTTTAATCAAGTTTTTGTGTGCGGATTTAAAATTCCGAAAGAAAAAACGTGTTTTAGTCAAAATTTTACGTGGCAATTCAATTGTGTCTTTGCCATTAATCAATGGAGCTGAGGTAATACGTAATAATGAGACGATATGGCTAAATATAAGAATGCCCCTGACACATTTTGTGATGTCGAACGAAGTTTTCAGCTTACAAGCATGTTCTGACAGACCGAAGACAGTCCCTTTCTGAAAATTCCATAGAGCAATTGCTCGTAATATTTTGTGAATCAAAGTATAATACATAATTTGAATTTGTATAATAGTTAATAAAATGAGAACCTTAGATTTTTGTTTAAAATGATTATTTTTTTTCTAATGAAGAGTAGATACAATTACCAATATTAGAAAAAGGATTCGTTTTTTTTTTATTTTAAACAAATTATTTACATTTAGGCTGCCTCAAATCTCGCCTATTTTAGAGTAATTACCGGCCTATATGCCTGCTTATTTGGGTGTTTTTAAGTGCCTAAATATCCGGGCTTTAATTTATAAATATTACAGAAATAATCCTGAAAAAAGTTACAATTTTCTAAACAAAGAATCCCGCTTGAAAAAACTCATATTCGAACCCGAAAACAATGGTTTTTACCTGCGGAACATAAATTAATTCAGCGACCACAAACTTGCCAATAAATCTGCCACACAAAAAAAGAAAAACATCGAAGAACACAAAAACAAACATTGGAGAATGGCCTCTGGATTAGAATTGCAAATAATACAAATTCATTGTTTTTTCGGATACACCAGACGGAATTTTTTCCAAAATCTATTAAAAATCGTTAACATAAGTTAAAAACGCGAAGGTGAACAGGTTCACTGATAAATAACTGCTCAAATAGATCAATATGTTTTTGTCATCAATACACATATATCCAATATTATAATAAATATAAATGTAGTATTTAATAACACATTTATCTCACTAAATTTAGTTGTGATAGTAACCGTTTGCCTCACTAGTGATGAAAGTAAATAACTTTCCTCACTAGTGAGGGAAACAGTTACTATCACAACTAAATTGAGTGAGGGAAATATCATTGAACATGTGCTTTTCAAATACAACTTCTTTGATTTATATAAAATAATTATTAAATTTCTTGTATCGCAAACGTAAAAATATAATTTTCAAATTTAATGTTGAAAAAAATAGTATGTAACAGACGCTATTGTACTTGTACTCGATTTGCAATGAAATACTTTCCTCACTAGTATTATAATAAACTAATTTCCATGATTTTACTAGAAAGTAATATTTTCTTTCCTAAATTGAGAGAAGAAATTGGTACAAGAGTCAAGTTTTTTTTCCTAGGTAAGAAAAGTAAAGCAATATCCATTGCATCTGCAAAACAACTTTGAACTTTAGTGACATCCAGGCATTATTTATCAACATAATTATAAATCTTATTTAAATTTCTGAAAATATTATTTCTGATAGAGTTGTGAAATAATTATATATATATGTATATACTTCTTGAAGAAATTGTTTCTTCTTTCGCCTTGGATTAGAGAAACGAAACAACATTTTCGGGAAGAAATGTTTACTTTCTTCCATTTATTTACAAATAATTATTTCTTATGAACCTGTCAAAAGTAAAATTTTCTTGCCTCAAGTGAGAGAAGAAAGCATCACTTTCGTCTTGAAGGAAAGAAAACTGCATAACAAAGGTGTGATTTGACATTAGTGACATCTGTCAAGAGAATCATAAATCATATCTAAATTTCTAATTTACTTTCTAATAGGATAATAAAATATATATATATATATATATATATATACCTCGTAAAAAAGTGTTACTATTCCCTTAGGCGCTTTATTTCCCTTGTATTCGACTCGGGAGTAGAAATATCTCACTTTCTTTCCTTGTTATACAAATAACTATTATTACATCACAGCCGACAAACAATTTTCACCAATTTAAATCTACCCCTGTGGCTCCCTCTTTACTAATATCTTTGGGGAGCCGTGATTTGACAGCTGATAACCGCACTTCACGCGCATAAATATATCACTTACCGACATCTGCTACGGCAGAGTGTCACATCCAGTAATGGGTAAAAGGCGTGATGATATATTTATTTATTTTTTTCTATTTTTTTAATTTAAGTTGATATGCAGTTGAAATTTTTAAGTTAAGCTCGAGAAAAACTCAAATATTTCTTTTTCTTTGTTTGTTGTGATCTCTTTTAAAAATAAAAATGTAAATCTCTTTGAATAGAATCACCTTGGTTATTATTAAAAGTCGGCAAACCTCATATTAGATATGCCATCATCACCTACTTTGTAATAGCACCGTTTATAATCACCAGGTCCACACAAATGTCATAAAAAGATGCTAAGAACACATATTAGACCTGTCACTACTATCCGACATGCTCCAATACTTCTGTCTTCTTCTATCTCACCGTGAACATCAACAACTTGTGTTTGAGCTACCTTGTTACTCGCGGCGGCATTTTCAAAAGAATAACGCGTGCCGCGTGCCTCTCTTCGTTCTGATTTGAACATCCGGTATATTGTCTATCTCTAGCTTAGAGAGAGTACGAAATAAGAGAGGAGAGACTTCTGTTATTTAATTGATGGACATGTGCTACACATATTTGTATTTTTAATAACTAGCGACTAATAATAAACACGACTTTAACGTTTGTTTCTTCAAATTAAAAACTTAGTTCCAAATTAAATTCTTGTAGTAAAATTACTGCATAAAATTATACATCGTTAGTAATCTACTTCTCTAGTAATATTCTAATTGTCACAGCATGCAAGAGATCATTATGAAGTACTTTGCAAGCATGTAACTGACAACTTAACAGTTTCTAAATGAATTATAAAGTATAAAAGTCCTTAAGGGGTAAGGCCACTCTAGACAAGGAAAAAAAGGGTCATTTTCAAGATTTTTTTTAACGTAATCTAAACGTGCTGCTTAATAACTGTTTTTGGATCTTTATTTAGTGTTCTTTAAACTTTATTTAAAAAATGTTGTAAAGAAAATATTCAAAATTGTCGTCAGAAATTAAAAAAAATGGCGAGTCCTCTCGGCGCGTAGGGCAAATCGGGCGAAAACATTCCGGGAACAGCAATAGACCTGGATCAAAAAGGGATATGTTTTCTTAATCTCTGATGTATACTCTAAAAAACTACGGGCTGGATTTTGAAAATTTTGATTTTTAACAAAATGGCGCACGTTTGAAAAAAAGTTCATTATTCGGGACTAAATTTCTGTATAAAAACGACCATAAAAAACTAATGAAGCACTTAAAAAAAAGCCTCCGTAGTTTTTGAGTATTTTATATCTAGAATAAGAAATAAAAAGATTCAGCATGATCCATCAATTAGTATTTCAGATTTCTTTTCGCCC
The DNA here is from genome assembly GCA_947425015.1 of Pterostichus niger. Taxonomy (NCBI): domain Eukaryota; kingdom Metazoa; phylum Arthropoda; class Insecta; order Coleoptera; family Carabidae; genus Pterostichus; species Pterostichus niger. Next base: position 2,583,611 of record OX380348.1, read on the forward strand.
GATTTTGAAAATATGATTTCGAGAAAAACGCGTTTAAAGTTTCGAGTCATATATCTATATAAATATTAGTACTAATAGATATATGCTTTTTTTCCTCTGAAATACTTCCGCGCGGCATTTAAATTAATTGTCCCTTATTCATAAGGGTTTAAACTATAATTTAAGCAAATAAAAAAAATATGCATTTTTAAAAAATTCTAGAGTGGCCTTACCCCTTAATGCATGTAATTGTATAGAAACATGTTTTGTACGGAAAGAACTCGTCCAAAACGAAGAGTAACTCATCCTTAAATGGTTTTTAATTCACAAAAGTTAGTGTCAATATTTTTTCTATTATTGCTGACAAATAATGTAACTAATTAATGTGTAAAAATTGCTAAAATTAATTTATGAAACCTGATTGAAATTTGGGAAAATATAATTTATATTTTAATAATGAAATAATTACAAAGTAAACGTCAAAAACAACAATGTAATATTAAAACAAAATGAATTATAAATGACACTTTTGATAGTGTCACACTCATTAAAACGTTTAGAAGATTAATTAAATTTCATAAAGTTAACAAAATTTAAACTGACATTATTTTTCATTATTAATACTCGTACTAACACAATAATTGCATACAATAATTAATTTCTTTTTTTAGTTGCTTTGAACGACATGAAAAATTGCTCAGTGTACTGAAATGATGGTTAGGAATCCCTGGTTCAATTTGAGCTCGTAAATAAACTCAAATAAAATAAATATATCATCACGCCTTTTACCTATTACTGGGTGTGGCACTCTGCCTAAGCAGATCTAGGTAAGTGATATATTTTTACGCTTGTAGTGCGGTTGCCAGTCGTCAAATTACGGCCCTCAAAGATATTAGTGGAGGGGGAGCCACAGGGGTAGATTTAAATTGGTGAAAATTGTTTTTCCACCACTGAGCCACCTACCCCATAAATACATAAATAAACACATCCTCAACCAATTTGGACTTGATAATTGATAAGATGTGTAATGGGGTTTTTTACTATAGCCACAATTTAATAAATTTGTTATTTATATTGGAACTAGGCCCAAAGACAATTAAAGTTTTAAAAATGTTATTAATTTTTAATGCCATTTAGTCTGACGTCAGAACATTGCGATCTTTCTTTAACCATCTCTCTTGCACATCTAGTTTATTCAGAAATATTCCTAATATTCATGTTTTCTATTTTTTTCTAACTGACAATTAATTTTGAGGTTATTGTTATGTTTGCCTCGTTATATACGGTGGTATACTATTTTCATTTTAAACTGGAGGGATCGGCATAAAACGATTAAACGTCCCTGTCCCATATAACTACAATGAAATCTATTAGTGCGGCTACCACAAATCGCTTAACGATGGTCACAACAAGACAATTTTTAAGGATCGTATTCAGTCTAAAATTATTTTTGTTTTCTCCTATGATTGACCATTTAAAAATACCGGCGAATGGGGCTGTACAACCCTGTGTGAACCTTGTGAAACTAGTTACAATGGGTCATATTTTGAGTTCATTTATAAACGTAATTTCGGTGCATTTAAACGTTTTATGCCGATCCCTCCAGTTTAAAATGAAAAACCCTGGTTCGATCTTCACAACCGACAAACTGTTTTCACCAATTTAAATCTACCCCTGTGGCTTTCCTTCACTAATATCTTTGGTGGCCGTGATTTGACGATTGGTAACCGCACTTCATGCGAAAAATATATCACTTACCGAAATCTGCTTAGGCAGATTGCCACACCCAGTAATAGGTAATAGGCGTGATGATATATTTATTTATTTCTTAATTAATTAATATGTTACTTAGATTAAAGGGTTGTTACATACTGCCTAGTTCGTAAGTTTGGTTAGGTTCACATAAATCAGTGAAGGGAAAGTCAAACTGAATGGTGTAGATCAGAATATCATACAAGACTAAAATAATCTTACAGTTTATTTATTTTTCTTTCTAAAATAACTGATAGCAATGCATTTACCACGAAAGTTTTTTAAACTTCATTTATATATTTTTCTAAATGATAAAGTAGATCATATATATGACTACAATTATATGTAAGGTCCACTGTTTGAGATACACATTTTCTTAAGTCTAATGAATATCAATTAAGAATTTCTAGAACTGTATATTGTTGCAAATTAAATGAAATTTTATATAAAAAATAGTGTGGGGCTAGGATAAAGTGACCACACGTCCCGATTTTGGCGGAACAGTCCCGCTTTTTGGTGGACTGTCACCAATAATTAATAATAAATACATTTTTATTCAAGTATATGAATGTATACAATAAAATATATATAAAAAGTATAAAATAAACACTTGGCTCAGTTTCACAAAATTCATATAATTCATAATTCATATAATTCATAAATATATAATTCATAAATATATATAACTAAATTGTAATTCTCATTTCATCCCATTTGTCCCGCTTTGTCCCAATGAAAATGTGGTCACTTTAGGCTAGGATTATTGTTAAAACATTTGCAAGCTAAGAATTAATCGCTAAAGTACACTCCAAAGCAATGATTTTTATTTGCATTTGAGATTGTTTGTACAATGTGTCGTACAATCAGTCATAAAATCTGTATTTGTCTTTTTACTATTTGTTTACAGTAGTAGTATAATTTGTGATTTACGACTGTGTAAATTTTCAACAGCACACTTCACAAAAATAATGAAATAACAATGATATTACATAGAATAAACCGAACTATTTATTCTTCATTCGGTTAGGTAAAACAAGAAGAAGAATCGCGCCTACTGAGTCTAAATTCTAAAAGAAGTATCGTCTTTTAACAAACAAAACAAGTTCGGTCACTTGAGCATCAGCAACACTCCGAGATCCGAGTTCAAAGAGATGCTACGAGTAACTTATCATGTTATTTGCTCAAATACAAAAGCATTTTACTGTCTTATTTTTACAAAACTGTCAAATTCACTCACGGAAAACATGTTTGCAGGCGTTGAATTATCTGCTTTATTTCTACCTGAATTGCTGCAATGTTTTTTTCATCCAATTATTTATCAAAATACATCAAGACAACTTTCAAATTTTCTATCAATCTTAAATACTGAAAAGAAAACTTAAATAAACATGTCATCACGCCTTTTACCCATTACAGGGTGTGGAACTGCACCGTAGCAGATCTCGGTAAGTGATATATTTATGCACGTGAACAGCCGTCTAATCACGGCCCCCAAAGATGTTAGTGGAGGGAAAGCCACAGGAGTAGATTTAATTTGGTGAAAATTTTTTGTCGACTGTGGGGATCGAACCAGGGTTTTCACCACTGAACCACCTACCCCATTAAATGAAAACTTCTAATAGCATATTATGTAACAAGTTTTATAAACTTTTTTTTTTAGTTCCGCGTGTATAAAAACCAAGTATCTAAAAAGTTTATAAAACGAGTCACATTCTATACTTTTTCTACGATCGCAAATTAAAACAACAACAAAATATAAAGTTTTATTAATTATTTCAAAGGTAAGGTTAAGTTACTATGGCAAATGCTAACTTCACCCCGTGCTTAATATCTCAAGGTAAAACGTTTGAAGCCACGGCTATATGTGATTAAGATGTTGTTTAGCGCCATGGAAACCAGTATGTTCAAAGACATTTTAATAATGGGAACAGAAAAATATAAAAATAAAAAATAAAAATGGGGTAGGTGGCTCAGTGGTATCGAGTCGGCCTATGGATCTTGAGAACCCTGGTTCGATCCCCACAGCCGATAAACAATTTTCACCAATTTAAATCAACCCCTGTGCCTCTCCCACCATTAATATCTTTGGGGGCCGTGATTTGATGGCTGGTAACCGCACTTCACGCGAAAAAAAATCACTTACCAAGATCTGCTTAGGCAGAATGATATATTTATTTATTTATTTAAAATATATTTATTATTAAGAAACAGAATACCAAGTGATTTAAGAAAAAAATATATTTTCATAATTCACATTATCTGTGGTAAAATTTGGCATATTTTATGGGGCTATTATTTTAGTTCGAATATTTGCCGGACTACTACTTATTAGTGGCGCTGTATTATAGGTTTGCATTCACAGTTTTTACTCTTGTAATTGGAATTAATGTCTTGAGCGTTTCGTCCATTGTAAATTATATTTATTTAATTGTGATTAATTTGATTGAAAGAACTTGAATATTTCTCGAGTGTTATTTGAGAAAATATGTATATGTTTGAAGTGAACAGACTTCAAACATATATAAGTGGTAGTACATTATCAATTGTATACATTATTTCTTCAATTTGCCTTAAGTAAATATTTATACAATCAAGTTCATAATTCTGTTTAATAAAGATTGAAATCGGTAATGCACCAAGACCATCTGTTAGCTCATTCATTTTTTCATCATTTGCGCGAAGAAACATTCTTATGTACAATTACTTTCAACCCTCAATAATAATAAGATTTAAAAACAAATAGTCTTAACTTAGACCCTAACAAGCAAAACGTCGTGTGTTCAAACCTCGCTGACTTCAACTTAAAAAATATTATTGCGTTTGAGTGGTAATAAAATAAATAAATATATCATCATGCCTTTTACCCATTACTGTGGCACTCTGTCGTAAGCAGATCTCGGTAAGTGATATATTTGTTCGCGTGAAGTGCGGTTACAAGCCGTCAAATCACGGCCCACAAAGATATTAGTGGAGGGGGAGCTACAGAGGTAGATTTAATTTGGTGAAAATTGTTTGTCGGCTGTGGGGATCGAATCACAGGGTTCTTAAGATCCACAGACCGACTCGATACCACTGAGTCACCTACCCTTAAGCTACTTTAAGTTACTGTAATTGGAATTTGATGTTATTATCAAAAGTTGTACAAATTTTTTTAGAATATTTTTGCAAAGATCTGCAATTAGGAGATTGTAGTATGATGGATAAAACTTATATTTGAAGCAAGAGGTCGTGTGTTCAAAGTTTGCCCACTTCAACTTGTGTCCGAGTGGTTCGGATTCCACTCGTAGCTACTATAGATGGCGCATTGCTATCGAGTCGGCTTGTGGATTTGAGAATCCGGGTTTGATTCCCACAATTGATAAACATGTTAAAACTACCTCTGTAGCTTCCCCTCTACTAACATCTTTAAGGGCCGTAATATGACGGCTGGTACTTGCATTTTATCCGAAGAAATATATCACTTATCAAGATCTGCTACAGCAGAGTGCCACACTCAGTAATGGACGTTTTATCTGTCAATCGTTGACATTAAAACGCCAAGCATTTATTTATTTTTTGTTCAATTCCATGGCTGTCTGTATTTTCAACACAATTTTCGACATTTTAATATTTAATTTCTGTCGTTACAAAGCATGTAATAGAAATTATGTTTATTGATTTAGATGCAGAAATGTATGCCCTAAAACTTGTATTTGAAGCTTTTTTGCATAAAATAATTAGGGAAGCCAATAATTGAACATTTGAAAAATAGCATTGAAAACCCTATGGTGCGCAATTCGATTCACCACTCTGTATATATATTATTGGGATTAAGTTACAAATATGTTACATATTTTTATGGATACACAAATTCTAATCTATAAATTCAGAGCACTAAATAAAATTTACAGGCAACCATAGTTTAAATAAAATGTTCGTTTCAAACAAAAGGTCTTACGTTCAAATCCCGTTTGCGTAAAATATTCGATTGTACCTCAGTGATTCAGCTACTGTAATTGTGATTTCTGTTTTGTAAAGTAGCAAATAATCAAATTAAAAACTGTGTAACTTAGAATAATGTAAGTTACTGGTATGAGAGAGTACTGTATCGAAAGTAGCAGGTAGTGTTTGTTTAAGAACATAATGGTTTTGAAGTTTGAAGTGTTCTCACGTTTCCCAACGTGGGTGGTCCACATTTACCCTAATTAAAAACCCGACAAATCAACACAATACGAACTTTTATTACCTATTCTTGTAATCGCAATATCATTTTTCACATAAGCAAGCTTACATTCGCATTCGATAACATTCGTATTGTAGTTTTTTCGCACGTTTATACACTTAGTTCCGACATACGTCACTAGCAGTATCATGCAATAGAAGAAGACAATATTTCTATAAAAATAGAAATAAATATTAAATTTGTGAATCCTAAATAAAATAAATATATCATCACGCCTTTTACTCATTACTGGGTGTGGCACACAGCCGAAGCAGATCTCGGTAAGTGATATATTTCTTCGCGTGAAGTGCGGTTACCAGCCGTCAAATCACGACCCCCAAAGAAGTTAGTGCTGGGGGAGCCACAGGGGTAGATTTAAATAAAATAAATATATCATCACGCCTTTTACTCATTACTGGGTGTGGCACACAGCCGAAGCAGATCTCGGTAAGTGATATATTTCTTCGCGTGAAGTGCGGTTACCAGTCGTCAAATCACGACCCTCAAAGATATAAGTGGAGGAGAAGCCACAGGGGTAGATTTAAATAAAATAAATAAATATATCATCACGCCTGTTACTCATTACTGGGTGTGGCACACTGCCGAAGCAGATCTCGGTAAGTGATATATTTCTTCGCGTGAAGTGCGGTTACCAGTCGTCAAATCACGACCCCCAAAGAAGTTAGTGCTGGGGGAGCCACAGGGGTAGATTTAAATAAAATAAATATATCATCACGCCTTTTACTCATTACTGGGTGTGGCACACTGCCGAAGCAGATCTCTGTAAGTGATATATTTCTTCGTGTGAAGTGCGGTTACCAGTTGTCAAATCACGACCCTCAAAGATATAAGTGGAGGAGGGGCCACAGGGGTAGATTTAAATAAAATAAATAAATATATCATCACGCCTGTTACTCATTACTGGGTGTGGCACACAGCCGAAGCAGATCTCTGTAAGTGATATATTTCTTCGCGTGAAGTGCGGTTACCAGCCGTCAAAACACAACCCTGAAAGATGTTAGTGCTGGAGGAGCCACAGGAGTAGATTTAAATAAAATAAATAAATATATCATCACGCCTTTTACCCATTACTGGATGTGGCACTCTACTTAAAAGATATTAGTGGACGGGGAGCCACAGGGGTAGATTTAAATTAGTGAAAATTGTTTGTCGTCTGTGAGGATCGAATCAGGGTTCTCAAGGTCCACAGGCCGACTCGATACCACTGAGCCACCTACTACATCAATAGATTGATTTAATTTGGTGCAAATTGTTTGTTGGCTTTGGGGATCGAACCAAGGTTCTCAAGATCCATTTGTGAATCGCATTAAATAGGGGTCGTAATATTTGTAGAAATCTGTTGTCTTTCTAAGTATTCCGCGTTCAAATCTCCCTAACTTCAAGTTACAAAAAACGATTGTGAATAAGTGGTTTGAAATGCGCTATAAGTTACTGTAATTGGGATTAAGTTCCTGTTGTGTAACAAATACATTAATATTAAAGTTATATGATTATAATATTCAGTGTGTTAGAAGAAGATAGGTATACCAAAGTACGTCTTCCCATTCTGTGATTGACATTTTGTAAGGTGTTTGCCACTCCTTAAGATTGTTTGGAATTCTTTTCAGAAGATTCTTAGAAGGACGAACTGTTAACGTAGCTAGTGGCTCTAAATAAGTGGCACCCGCCCTCCAGGTATTTGATTTTTGTTTGGTGACTCCTGGTTTATTTTTAGAAACCTCCGTGGAGTAATATAATTGATAGTTGGGTGGATAATTGTTTGCTTGGAGTTGATGAAAAATTAATTTGGCGGTGGTTAGTTTTTGTTTGATATATGCCGGGGAATTTTGTTGCAAAGTAGCCTATGTTTAATTATATTCATTTTTATGACATGAAGACATAAATTATATATTATATTGCTGTTGAAATTGTAGTCTTTTAAGCAAGGGGTCGTGCCTTCATATCTCGTTGACTTCAACTTATTATAATTGTGCCTGAATGGTTCTGATTCCACTATAAGCTACAGTAATTGGAACTAAGTTAAGTAAATATGTATTTATGTTACGCTGTACAACAGGAACTTAATCCCAATTACAGTACAGGATCCGCACTCACCGAGCCGCAGTGTAGTAGTTCATTTTTAGCTTGAGTGAGATTCGAACTCGGAATCTCCACCGTACTGACGAACATAAAATATATTAGATTGTTTAACAGAATTTATCGTAATATAATCTCGTTTTAATATAGAGTATGTTATACAATAATCTGCAGTTGCAGAGCTATCATTCTTATGTACAAATTTTAATTTATTTTAAATACTTGCCAATATCTTTCAAATGTAAATCTTAAGTACATTATAAGTTCTTTTCAAGCATCAAATAATATGCTGTGAACATTTTGTTGGCCACTGTTCCAAACCCCCGTTGAAAAGTAGTAGTCTGGTCCTATAGTCTGGTAGCAGGTAGTCAGCATTGTTCCTCTAAGTCATACATCAGATTTGGACATCCAAAAAGTAACTTAAATTTGACCCAACCCTGAGAAGTCCAACTACAACATTTGTTCGCTCATTCGTTGAAAATCATAAACTCCTCATGTGGAATGTGTTTGACAGGGGAATTATAATTCGTAAGGTGGCAACAATAAGACTGGAAATTGTTTCATTATATTTAAATTAATTCCAATTATAGTTGAAGTCAGTAAAAACTTCTGATGTAACAGCTCTATCCGGGTGAAATAACCGGCTCACTTCTAAAGAAGGCAGCTCTGCAATTTCAGATCTCAAGGCAATGATTTCCAGTAACAGTAGCGTAGCTTATAACAACAAAGACAAAATTAATTGTCATCCAACACTTGGTGAAACAAGGTTTAATAATAAATATAAAGTAAACACTTGGCTATGTTTCACAAAATTCAGCCTCCAAGTCACCTTATGAGGGCATCGACAGAGGCTGGCCAGCACAGTTAGTAACCATAGACGTAGCGTAGCTTATAGTAGAATCTTGAATGTAGTTATATTATTTATTATAAGTTGAAGTCAGTGAACACTGAATCCGCAATCATTTACTTATAAGGAGATAGAAAGAAATAGAAATAGTCAAATAAGATTGTTACAGCTGACTGATTATCAGTAGTAAGTTAGTAATTATTTCGTTACTACTCATTAGTGTAATGATCTTCAACAGACTGTCATTTGTCAACGTTTCATCTCAATTTATCAGGTCTATTTTTAAAATGAAACAAATAAAAGAAATACTGGATCATTAGAACTGGCAACTTCAAGCGAATCATTTTAAAAACAAACAAAAATATATCATCACGTGTTTTATCCTTTACTGGGTGTGGCACTCTGTCATAGCAGATATTTATTTATTTACAACCTTCTAACAGGATAACAAGTATCTAAATAACAGGAAGGTTAAACAAAAAGCAAATACAAAAAAAACAGCACAACATGCTTACAATAAATAAACACATAATCACAAAAATTAAATACAGAATAGAGAATGGAATCAATTATAAAATTCTAGACTACAGTGAATATACATTTTCAGATAAGTAATTTTTAAATTGTTGAAGACAAGTGAAATATATCTACTACATCATTAGCTGTACTTTCAAAATCATTAAAGTTCATAATTTTTTGTGCGTGATATGTGATTACCAGCCGTCAAATCACAGAAACTTAATCTTAATTACAGTAGCTTATAGTGGAATCAGACCCACAAAGAGAATAATATTTTTGGGTATAAATTGAAGTTTGCAAGATTTGAATACACTGCAATTGCAGATCTTATTGGATGTCTCATATAGTTGTAACATTCATACTATCTATTGTTTGTAATATTTATTAAGTTTAACACTGTTTTGTATCTAGTATCATCATTATTATCAGTACGAAAAAAATCTGTTCGTTAATTATTCATTGCAGTCCTGCCAATAATTACCGAGGCAACAGCAAAAACCCTGTGCCTTATCCGCAATTATCCCACAACAGTTGAACAGGGATTTTCTGATTTTCACAGTTGGTTGAATCTGACAGAAAGCAGAGTTTTTCAGCGACCTTGCACTGTAGTTGTAGACTTGTGCATCGTTTATTTTTATTATTATTGTCGTCGAGGAGGCTTTGAACGATCAGAACAGGTGACGAACGTTCAAGTAATGAAGTTAACAAGCCTGAACTATTCCTAATTGCAATTATTTGCTCTTGGCATCGTAGTTTGAAATTTTTAATTACTGTACTTTATTATTTGCTAGTAATCTTGAATTGTTACCATTAAAATTTTACTGCGGTTTAAAACAATGATTTATAGATGTACTGGACCCGGGATTCAAGAATTGAATAGTATGATCCTCTTCATACACATTCATAATTCCTTTTATAAAAGTCCATATATATATACAGGGTGTTTCACAACTTAGAGCAAATAATTAAAGGGTATATTCTGTACGACGTGCTGATCATGAAACAAAAAGAATTTTTTTTTAAATCGCAAAACTATTTTCCATGTTTCCCAGTCCAAAATTTTTCGTTGCCACTGGGTGGATGATTATGTTAAAGTTATTAATTAAATAAAATTCTATTATAAATAACTGCTAATAATTGAATTATGTAATTATTCTTTCGTAGTTGATACCTACTTCATTGTTTGTATTTAATAGGAAAGCGAATCCAGTGCAGTACTACAAAAAATGTTTTAAGTTAACAACCCTTAATTTTTCGAATTAAAAAAAAATTCTTTTTGTTTCATGATCAGCACGTCGTACAGAATTTTTTGCTCTAAGTTGTGAAACACCCTGTATATATATACATATATATATCGGGTGTCTACTTTTTTCCGGACATAGGAAATTCAATGAAAAATTTTTGATTTATCGATATCTCTTTACCTATTAATTTTAGAACAAAAGTGTACTGAAGAAAAATGTTCGGAATGAAAAACTGCATTCATAGAGTATAAGTTTGTTGTTCAATTGTTTCTTATGTCCGAGTTAGAAGCAAAAGAAAATACACGCGTTAAAGCAATTATCAGAGTGTCATGAGAAATAAAACAAATTAGATAACTTAATAATAGGTATTTATTTGTCTAGATTATGTAGAAAAAAGAAAATAATAGTTAGCTATAATTAATTTTATTATTAAATTAAATGCTCGAATAAATAAATAAATTAGAGTAAGCTTCCAATTCTGGTCCAATATGTCAAATAATGTCAGACACAACAAACAAATTATTGTTTTATTTTCTATATATATATCCATCCATCCGTCCATTTATTCCTTGGTCACTGACACATTCTTCTCAATATTATTTTCATAAATTAACATATAGAAGAAAAATGTAAAATTCTCGTATCATATACCTCTCATTCGCCTCATTCCAATCTTTTTTCATTTCTCATCAGGCGGCCGCGACAGACAATATAACAAAACGTTACTCCAGTTGAAAAACTCAGCAGGCCACGTAAACGAACAAAACAATCAGCAATCGAAAGCTGTAGAATCATTTATGTATCCGTTAAAGGTGTTATCGTTTCCTAGGGCATAAGCGACGCGATCAGAATGAGAATGATTCGCAGGTGAAAAACAACAGGAAGACAAAACACAACGACACGACTTATTAACAAATGTTGCATATTGTGACATTCTGTATGTATTTCTGAGGGTATTTACTTACTTTGCACAACAGAAAATTCTTCCTAATTATAATAATTAAAACAACAGGAAGTTTGCAAAATGGACGAAGCAAAGAAAACCTCTAAAATATATCGTATACATTTTTGTTTTTATAACTGATTTAAAAGTAATAGACGTTATGGTCAGTGAGTCCGTACCCTGTACTGTAATTTGGATCGATGGTGAAATTATTTGTAAATCCTTTAGTTTAGAAAATATGTAAATAATGAACAAAATCGCAATTAAACTTATAATTTTATGAAATATTTTTAATATTTATCAACATATTTTAATTTAATTTTGTTTATTTTTACAAATTTGCAGATCTATAAACATATAGATTTATCACAGAATTTCACCATAAGTTGCAGCGTTCCAAAGTCGCAATAAATAAATAAATAAATGACAGTTTAAAGTAACAAAATTTGCCAACATTATGCTGTTTCCTATGCTACCTAAGTAACTCAGTATCATTGGCCAATTTTAATATATTTTCTAGAGATTTAGACGAAATTATACTTTTCCTTAGTTGTACTGTTTCTTTTCCTCGAATCAAACATTCAATAATTATTTAGAAAAAGAATAACATTTTGTAGAGATTACAGTTTACGAACAGTTCGCATATTTTTAAAGATTTAGAACCTTTTGTTTGTGCTGCATTGTAGGTCTGCAGTTGCAGATCTTGTACTAGAGGCGGATCCAGACTTCGAATTAGGCGGGGGGTATGGATTGAATTTTGTCTCGAGGGGGGGAATATTGCCCATCTTCTAAATATAAAAAACATTTGTATTTGCTAATATTATATTCCTGCTTTAAATAATTTTTACAATCACATTAAATCGTCTTTGGAATCATATTAATTCACATTAAATCATCTTTAGAATATACTGAAATAACAAAAAAAGTTTTCACCTCAAAAATTTCCCCTAAGAACGCCAACACTTTTTAAATCATAAAGTTTCAATATCTAAACGGTTCTTCGATAGAATACAAAAATTATTGAATTAGAAGTTGATTTTCTAAGTGCAAATGTCGGTAGTCACATACTTGACTAGGTCTTAAATAGAATACCTCTCCCATCTGCGGGTCGAAATAATATCCCTACAAAATATTGGTTTTTCGCTATTTATTAGAATAATAAATCAAACAATAGTTCTTAATTATCTTAGAATTTTAAGTTCTTAGATAATATTTTCTATTGAATTTGTTCAATAAATTTAGCTATCGTAAATAAGGGGGGAGGGGGTCATGACCCTCCCTGGATCCGCCGTTGTCTTGTACTGTATTAAACTGGGAACTTCTAGACATTGTAGCCAACGTCTTAACTCACCAAAATCAAATAAATATCTTCAACCTTGTAAAATGGCAAAACTAAAGATCTCAGCTCAGATAAACCCTCCAAAATTGAAATATTTCTGGAAAGTGCTCCAGCAATGTTGTGGTTTGTTATCTGTCGCTTTTAAAATTCTAGGCGCCTGTTTAGGGCTCACTTTGGATCACTTGGTCTAGAGACATGACAGATAATAGCAGATAAACATAGAACGACCACCCTATTACAAATAGCAAACAGTCAAAGATAATTTATCTTTTCAAGGGTAGGAAACAGTTTGAAGAGACGGCAAATATGTTTACAAAGCTACGAATGTTATTTAATTTAAAATGCGTATTTATTTTGTAAAATAAAGGTTACTAGATGTTAATATGTTTGTGCAGGCTGCGCTTTGAGTTGTAGAAATTGTACCTGGAGTAAATAGTAAACAACGATAAATATATTTCAAAATAATTAAAAGAATTCTATAAAAAACTTGACGTTTATCTTATAATAAATAATATTTCAAAATGATAATAATCAGTGATTTTATTTTGTAATAAGAAAGTTTAATTTTGTATTAAATGTTCGAAATATTACGCGTGAGTATGTTACTTTTAGTCGAGTCAAAAAAAGTCATTCGAATGCATCAAAAAATGCTTTTTAGGAGTATAAACCACCTCTGAAAGGTGGTAAAAGCAAGAATCGCCATAAATGTAATTAAATAATATCAAAATATTAGGCGTTCAACATTGGTTACCCAAGGGTAACCTCGAAAATAGATTTCTCGACCCCAAAAAACCCCGAGTAACTAATTTTAAACCTAATACTCTGTTTCAGTTGAATATCGTAATTTCATCCCCTCATCCGCTTTTTAACCCCTTAAAATAGTGCATATAATCAAAATGACCCCGAAAATAGATTTTGGCGATCTCAAAGACCCCTGGGTAACAAATGTTGAACGCGTAATATTTTAGTATTATTTAATTTCAATTATGGCGATTCTTGCTTTCACCACTTTTCAGGGGTAAAAGTAACTTCCGGAAAAAAACAAATAGGGGTTCAATATTTTTTAGAGTTTTATTAGTGTGTCAAGTTTCATGCGGTGAGTGACAGTTGGGTAGTGTTACTTTTCAGACACAAACGTATTTTGTTATATCAACGGCAAATGTTAGAAAATACATCAAATTGATTCGAATTAAAAAAAATAAATATATCATCACGCCTTTTATCCATTACTGGGTGTGGCACTCTGCCTAAGCAGATCTCGGTAAGTGAAATATTTTTTCGCGTGAAGTGCGGTTACCAGTCATCAAATCACGGCCCACAAAGATATTAGTGGAGGAACAGCCACAGGGGTAGATTTAAATTGGTGAAAATTGTTTGTCGGCTGTGGGGATCGAACCAGGGTTCTCAAGATCCACAGGCCGACTCGATACCACTGAGTAAAGCAAATTTATTTTGCGCTATATAAATTTAAAGTAATCGTCTGCTATGAGGATCTATACTAGTATATTTCAAATTTTAATTTATATTCTCACCGATTAATTTAAATTTACCCCTGTGGCTTCCCCATCACTAATATCTTTGAGGGCCGTGATTTGACCGCACTTCACAAACAAATATATCACTTACCGAGATCTGCTTAGGCAGAGTGTCACACCCAGTAATGAGTAAAATGCGTGATATTTATTTTATTTATTATTTATTCTTACCGAAAGAAAACAAAATGTATCTTTTCCGATCCTTGCGCATTTATTGTCTGTTTAAGCAATGTTTTCCTCGGTGGTGTTTTTGCATGTAGGTGCGATTAAAACATTTAGATTAAACAGGACGTACAAATAACTAGATGTAATCGCCTGATTGGTTACAGTTCACAGTTTCAGATAAGATTGAACGCTTTCAACCTCAGCTTGTATGAATTGGTAACACTGCGATGAGGTTTTTACCATCGTCTGAGACAATTGAAAGTCATCTTGGTTAATAGTAGGAGACACACGTTGGAAAGAAACGCGATGAGTCTTAAGGTTCAGACAAGAACTGATGCTAACTTTAGGTTAAGTTCTAGCAGCAATATTTCACAATTCCTTTAATTGTTAATTTGTTTGAGTTTTGTACAATATTGTCAACTGCACACTGGTCGAAGAGCATAGATGAGCTCTTCGATGAAACAACAGAACGCAAAAATAGAGGCTCCTCTATTTCCATCGATGAAACAAACGTATCTCATTTCACTCGTATCTTTTGTGTCTCATTTCACGTTACCATATTTTTGAAATTTAGTTTTTCTTTGTCAACTTTAGAAGCTTTTATTTTTCGTCTGCCCCTGCGACTATCCTTCCGCTAACATCTTTGGAAGCCGAGATTGGACGGTTGATAAGCACACTTTACGCAAAGAAATATATCATTTATCAAGATCTGCTTGCGCATAGTGCCATACCTAGTAATGGATAAAAAGCGTGTAACAACAATATTTCACGGTTACTTTATCTATTAAACAGTCTAGCATTTGTAAGAACTTGTCAATTATATCTGGCAGTACGGAATTCGAATCCGGAGATCCTAAATTCGAATCCCTCTCAAGCTAAAAATTTTACGGCTCGTTGAGTCCGGACCCTGTACTGTAATTGGTATTATCCTATTGTACAGCGTAACAATTTATTTATTATTTATTATTATTACACTGCCCTACAGGACGAGCTTAATAAAAGGACAGGAACAAAAATATTCAAATACATAAATGTCTGAAAAATGAAAATAGAAAATTAACAAAGAATTACAGAGTATTATATTAAAAATATATCCAAAATTAATATAAATTATTTTGATTGTTAACAATTTTCACCAAATTAAATCTACCCCTGTGGCTCTCCCTCCACTAACATCTTTGTGACACTTGATTTGACGACTGGTAACCGCACTTCACGTGTAGAAATATATCACTTACCGAGAGTGCTACACCCAGTAATGGGTAAAAGGCGTGATGATATATTTATTTATTTTTTTATTTATTATTAATAATTTTTTTCGGGAGGTGTGACTTGACGTCTGGTGTAAAATATCTAACAATTATAATAATATATAAGTTGTTCAAATTCCACTAAAATTCTAGTATTAAATAAATAAATTTAATAATCTTATTGGTGGTAGAATAAATTCTAGCACATCCAAGTATCTTTAAATACTTTATCACAAATCTAAATCCATTGCACCGTCTCCAACGCCACAATTTCCTTCAGCAACAGTTCTAGAATCACAGAACCAGTCTGGCTCGAGATGCTCAGCAACGATAAGCTTCTAAAAACCAATGTAATGGTCTTGACGACGTCGCTCTATCAATCGAGGTTGTTTTGCGCTGTGTTCGGATCTAGCAACCGGTGGCTACTTATCAGCGTTCTTCTGTTAATTGGCCGCGGTAACGTATAAGGGAAGCTGTGGAGTGTAACTGGCTCTCCAAGGGGTTCGTTTCCCACTCAATTAGGAAAATCATCACGAGCAAATTAATTGTGGAAAAACGGACACTTTACTAGTTCCGTGTTTGGAAATTTACTCTTTTTGTTTCTAATCATATCTCTGACAGAACGTTAAATTTTCGGCCTTTAATTGTTTATAAAAAGTAATACTTTTCTTTACTAACACAGGAAACTAAAAATTAATTGTAGTTGGCTCAGTAGTATCGATTTCCATAACCGGCAAACAATTTTATTTTCATATATAATATAACAAGTAGTATGAAAATTGCTGAAAATATTTTGACATAAATTATGAGTTGTTATGGAAATGGAAACATAACGAGTGCGACGCACGAGTTGTGTTTCCTATTTCCGTAACAACGAATGTATATTTATGTCAAAATATTATCTGTCAATTTTCATACTACGAGTTGTATTCGGCTTGAGAATTTACCGAACAAGAGTTAATTAACAAGAATAGTTTGGTATTTATTTGCACATTATTAATTAGGTATTACAGTGATAAAAATTTTGAATATTAAATGTACACTGAAAAAATGTAGAATTGACGTTTATGAAAATATTGAAAATATCATTTATTTTATTCGTAACCAAGGATATTAATAACAGTGGTATTTCCGATGAAATTTCACTAGTGATGAATTTCCGACGAAATGTACATTTCATTGGTTCAATTTCAAACAAATTCGTGATCCTATTGGTTGACAGTGACGTATGGTGAATTCTCTAATAAATAGTAAAATAAATTATATGTATACATAAATAAATAAATGAATAAATATATCATCACGCCTTTTAGCACTCCACCAAAGCATATCTCGGTAAGTGATATATTTTTCGCGTGAAGAGCGGTTACCAGTCGTCAAATCACGGTCCTCTAAGATATTAGTGGTGGGAGAGCCACAGGAGTAGATTTAAATTGGTGAAAATAGTTTGGGGTAGATGGCTCAGTGGTATCGAGTCGGCCTGTGGATCTTGAGAACCCTGGTTCGATCCCCACAGCCGACAAACAATTTTCACTAATTTAAATCTATCCCTGTGGCTTCCCCTCCACTAATATCTTTGGGGGCCGTGATTTGACGACTGTTTGCTCGCATAAATATATTACCTACCGAGATCTGCTTAGGCAGAGTGCCACACTCAGTAATGGGTAAAAGGCGTAATGATATATTTATTTATTTTATTTATAAAATTGTTTGTCGGCTGTGGAGATTGAACCAGGGTTCTCAAGATCCACTGGCCGACTCGATACCACTGAGCCACCTACCCCATAAAGAATTTGTTATTATTCTTCAGAAAGAGATATTTCACTTTCTGCCCTTGATATACAAATAACTATTTATTTCAATTTAAATTAACTAAATTTCAAGTCGTTGATCAAGTGGTTAGATTTTTCCAGTCTTATAATTTAATAAATTTCGAAGTAGGCATAAAAATGCTGTCGTATTTCTGAACAAACACCCAAAAAACTCTCTATTACTTTACGCCACATTCGTAATTCCCAACAAGAAAACTTATAACTTTGAAACTTGTGAAAAAGTTTTCATTCCATTAGAAATTAAATTTACTGCTCTTCGTTTTGTTTGTTTACTTCTTGTAGTACGTTTCCTGTTGTTGTCACATTGGTAATCTTCTCTTATCCGACCAACGGAAGTGGTGCTGCGTTTCCGGTTTTAAGGGATCTAGGGATAAGAGATTAGGAGGGTGACTAAAATTACCTATCGATTCCCTAATAAGTGGGCGTAAGTGAAGATTTACGAAACTGGTGTACAGGAGCGAATGGATGAATGTTTGTTGCGTGTTGATGGATTTTGGTTGTAAAAAAGAGTTTGTATGGAGGATGTGTTAATGTGGTCGAATCGAGTATCGTGTGTCAGGATGAGAATGTTGACGGGTTCGTGCTACCACATTTAATGGGATATAGCGTAATGTTATGTATGTATGTATGTATGTATGATTCCCTAATATTTTCAGAGAGAATGGAAGAAATTGCTTAGAGAATATATTGGTTAGATGAGAAGAATGTTGCTAGAAGAAAGGGAATGAATTATAATAAAAGCTTAAATGAAACGAATTATGCATGTAAACGTCTTGCTACCTCATTTGTTTTACTACAATCTAATGTTATTTATTTGTACTCCGCACAACCTATTCCCAATTACAGTAGTTCTCATCGTATTTTGAAATCGACGAGATTTGAACGTACGACCTCTTGCTTGTTCATTTTGAAATGCACTGAGCTACTATTGCTTGTATAAATAAATATATCATCACGCCTTTTACCCATTACCGGCCGTAACACTTTGTCATAGAACTCAGTGATATATTTCTTCGCTTGAAGTGCGGTTATCTGCCGTTAAATCACGTCCCCCTAAGATGTTGGTAAAGAAGGAGCCACAGGGATAATTCTAACGTGGTGAAAATTATTTATCACAAAATAAATAAATAAATATATCATCACGCCTTTTACCCATCACTGGATGTGGCACTCTGCCTAAGCACATCTCGGTAAGTGATATATTTCTTTGCGTGAAATGCGGTTACCATCCGGCAAATCACGGCCCCCAAAGATATGAGTGGAGGGGGAGCCACAGGGATAGATTTAAATTGTTTGTCGGCTGTGGGGATCGAACCAGGCTTCTCAAGATCCACCACTGAGCCACCTACCCCATATTTATCGGCTGTGAGAATCTCAATTCCACTTAGTCCATATAGATATGTATGTAAATAGTGAAAATAAGTGCTTGATTGTGATTGGCCTGTGTCACATATTTGTAAGAGCTACTGTCAAAAATATGCTTCTTGTTTCTCTGGGTGCAGCTTAGCGTGTCACCAGTAATTAATAGAACAAATGTATCTTAATTAATTCAAATTATTTAAATTTGGAGTGATGAAACAAGTGCCTGTCAGACTGTTGGGCCAAATTGGTAATAAAACTTTAAATATAAAACACGAAGCCAGCTGACAGTAAGTTGTTCGTTACAGCTGGTTCCTCGTTCGAAGTGTTTGATAATCTATCTTATCTCTGTTGATAATTATATCTTTTATAATGATGAATAATGGAAATAATGAATTTTCCACACGCTGATTGTCACGTACCAGACGTTAAGTCACATCCTCCGAAGATATTAGGTACAGGGAAATACAAATAGTTATTTTTGATTCTAGATTGCGAAATGTTACTTTTGCATTCGAGAATGTAAAAGCATTTCACAATCGAGTATCAAACAACGTTTTTTTCGTAAACTGTCCCAAAATTAGTGATAATGTAATGAGAAAATTTTGACGTTTAGGATTAATTAATGTGACATCTAATGTCTCCATGACAACAATGTATGTAATATAATTACTATCAAATCTGGTATTCTCTGACCAGCAATTGATAGCTGGTTGGCAATAGAAACCAAACAAACGTTCTAATTTTTTTCTGCGATTTATTGGGATTGGCATTGCATTTTTCAAGAAACTATTCCAGTACACCAGTTAGCTTCCTCAAGCGGGATAAATATGAATAATTGCTCAATTGGAACATTAAATATACATTTTGTTAAAGAATAGAAGTATTATTTCTAAAAAATAAAGTGACAAATTTTATTAAATTGTGAGCCTTTCTTCTATCAAAAAAGTTTTTGGCATCCTGCAAGCAAAAATCTTTTGCGTTCTGTAGACAAAAAACACTCATTTCGCGTGTTGATAGTTGTCATGTAAATTTTAACTTTATATGACAGTTTTCGAAAAAAAAAATTTTATGGTGAATTCAAATCCTACCAAAAATTCAACTGTACCCGAGCTCATATTATATTTATAAGTTGTAGCATAATGGTAGAGCTGTCCGTTCACAGACAAGAGGAGGATTTGTTTGAATTTTGTTATAAATTTTCCTGTTGTGCAGTAAATAAAAATAAATAACTGGGTGTGGCACTCTGCCTAAGCAGATCTTGGTAAGTGATATATCTTGTCGCGTGAAATGCGGTTACCAGCCGTCAAATCACGGTCCCCAAAGATACTAGTTTAGGGGGAGCCACAGGGGTAGATTTAAATTGGTGGAAATTGTTTGTCGGCTGTGAGGATCGAAGCAGGGTTCTCAAGATCCACAGGCCGACTCGATACCACTGAGCCACCTACCTACTGTTGTGCAGCGTAATGAATAAATAAATAAAACTATTGAATTATCCATGAAATCTGTGAAAAGTAATCAATATTTACAAAGTGATCTAGTTGAAATAATTCCGTCAGCGTATCAAATTATGATAGAAGTAAGCATTCTTTCCACCCCTGAGGAGAAGTGGACGGAACATTGAACATTCTCGACGATTTGCAGTCGTTCGTTGGTCGTCTTTGTATCCGGAATACAAATGTTTTCGTAAACGAGCTGGCAGGCAGGCAGGCAGGCAGCCATGCCATGTCATAAACCTCACAAGACTGAACACTTTGAACAGACTCAAGGTCCGTTACACGGTAGGATATTCCGAGCCTGAGTCTGAGCTGTTCTTTACAAATCCAACGTTTTTCACAATTTGTATTGACCAGCAGTTGTATTGTGTTCGCTATGTTCAATGTAAATATACGTAATCTTATCAGGATGAGAATAAATACACATTTTTGGCGTTTCCTGACAAGGAGGGAATAGTTTGTTTTTTTATTTACTTCTTTTTGAAACGAATTGACATGTTACTAAATATCTTTCACAAATCATAAAATTATGTATGAGATATTTCATAAAGAGGGAAACGCGTCTATAGTTACTAACTGTGCTGGCCAGTCTCTGACGATGCCCTCATAAGCTGACTTGGAGGCTGAATTTTGTGAGACTTAGCCATGTGTTTATTTAATATTTTTTATTAAACCTAGTTTCACCAAGTGTATGGACGACAATTAATTTTATCTTTGTTGTTATTTCATAATCGGTTTACGAATAAGTAGATGGATATGATTGAAGGTTTGTTGCGTGAACGAAAGAAGAAAACATTTGATATAAGATTATTTTAAATTGTTGGCGGGAAATTCAGTGAAGAATAAATGAATGAATGAATGATTATTTATTTATGTTACGCTGTACAACAGGAACTTAATCCCAATTACAGTACAGGATCCGCACTCACCGAGCCGCAGTGTGGTAGTTCATTTTTTGCTTGAGTGCGATTCGAATTCGAATTCCGTAACGCTATTCACTTCACTATGCTGACAGAATAAGTTTCTGTTTTGCAGTGTCGTAAAATAAAATAAATATTGTATATTGTAATACAATTGTTGAAAGGATAAATATCATTTTACATTACAAGGAATTATTAAATTTTTAAAGCTTCTTTTATTTATAAATAAATAAATAAGTATATC
This sequence comes from Pterostichus niger, assembly GCA_947425015.1. Classification (NCBI taxonomy): domain Eukaryota; kingdom Metazoa; phylum Arthropoda; class Insecta; order Coleoptera; family Carabidae; genus Pterostichus; species Pterostichus niger. The sequence goes on from OX380348.1 coordinate 2,605,333, forward strand.
ATCACGCCTTTTACCTATTACTGGATGTGGCACTCTGCCTAAGCAGATCTCGGTAAGTGATATATTTCTTCGCGTGAAGTGCGATTACCAGTCGTCAAATCACTGCCCCCAAAGATATTAATGGAGGGGGAGCCACAGGGGTAGATTTAAATTAATCTGTGAGAATGTGAATTTAAATTTGAAATATACTATTATAGATACTCATAGCAGACGATTACTTTTTTTTTGTCGGCTGTAGGGATTGAACCAGGGTTCTCAAGATCCACAGGCCGATTCGATACCACTGAGTCACCTACCCCATACTTTAATTTTTTTTATCTCAAATAATACGAAAGGTAGTTGCGATTCCAATATCTGACTGTTATTTTATGTTTTTATGAAAACCGAAAACATTAGCATTATTTTGTTGACACTTGAGTACAGAAAATAATAACATCCTGCACGCAAATGAGTGTGAAAATTTGTGGTTTCTGCACTATTGTAAGAAAATTAAATGAAGATAACTATTGTGTGTGGGAGGTTGGGATTCTGCTAGAAGTTATGGAGGCCCTGTAAAGTAATTAGGATGAAGTTAGTGTTGTACAGAGTAGAAAAACAAAATGTGTGTACAGTGTGTGTAAAAAGTAATCGTCCATTACTGTTGGTAAAATGGTTCTTAGTAAAAAGCACTTTCCAGCCGAGCGAATTCGTCGTCCGTGTGTCGCTCGTAAACCCTGCCTCGAATTCGTAAAGAGTCACAGTGTTCATCCTCCATCGTGGGTGGCCCGGGCTAGTTCGGCCGCCTGCCGAGGTCTGCGACACCATCGTCACAGCTAAACCTCGTTTTTGCTTCTCTGATTGACAGACTCTGCTGAGTTCCTCCGCTTACAAATGGCTGGTAGAGCAACGCAAAAACGTGGACGACACAAGTTCATGCCAGGCACGTCTACCCGGGTTGTAATGTAGTCGTGAGGATGCGTTTACGGCGCTCATGTTATGTGACCAACAATTTAGATTAGGATGGATTTTGTCCTCATCTGCATTGCTGACAATTCAGACGATCTTTACCTATACCAGGAAACTAAAAGTTATGACAATTTAATTGTAGGTGGCTCAGTGGTATCAATTTGAGAACCCAGGTTCGATTTCCATAACCGGCGAACAATTTCATTTTCTAATAAATAGTAAAAGAAATGATATGTATACATAAATAAATAAATATATCATCACGCCTTGTACCAATTTCTGAGTGTGGCACTCTGCCGTAAACAGATCTCGGTAAGTCATATATTTCTTCACGTGAAGTGCGATTACCAGCCGTCAAATCACGGCTTCCAAAGATGTTAGTAGAGGGGGAATCACAGGAGTAGGTATAATTTGTCGGTTGTAGGGATCAAACCAGGGTTCTCAAGATCCACATGCCGACCCAATACTCGATACGATATTTATAACAGAACCTTAACTATTTAATACTAAATTTAGTAGCTCTGCAATTGCAGATTTGCAGATTATTGCTTAATAGGATAGGTGGCTCAGTGGTTACGAGTCGGACTGTATTTGAGAACCCAGGTTAGATTCTCAAAACCGCCATCAATTTTTATTTAAAGTCTCTTTGAGAACTATGATTTGACGCTTGATATCCAAATTTAATACACAAAAATATATCACTTACTGAGATCTGCTTCATCCAAGTGCCACATCCAGTACTGGAGAAAAAGCGTAATGATATATTTATTTTATTTATGCTTCAAATTAAACTTTTTTTTATGTCTCTTCAGAAAAGGAAATTTTCTTTGATTCGTTTTTTACACGAGCGGAAAAGTATTATTTTCTTTTCTCAGTTGAAAGAAGAAAGTAATACTTTTCATCCCTACGCAAGAAAAGTTTGCTTTCTGGCAGAATTTTTATTAGTATATTGTAATACTAATGAGGAAAGGGTTTAATTGCAAAACGAGTATGACAGTTGGAGCACGTGTTTTACATACTATTTTTATCAACATTAAACGTGAAAGTTACATTTGTACGTTTGCGATACAAGAAATTTAACAATTATTTTAAATAAATCAAAGGAGTTGTATTTACAAATGCACATCACGTTTCCTTGGTCACCATGTTAAATTTCCCTCACTAATTTTAGATGTGATAGTAACCGTTTGTCTCACTAGTAAATAAGGAAAATAATTTACTTTCATCACCAGTGAGAAAAACGGTTGCATTCACAACTAAATTTAGCCAGAAAAATATCAACTTAACTGTCAAACTAAATTGATAAGCTGTCAGCTAATTTGCCACCAATAAACAAATAACTTGTAAATTTTTCTGAAAACGTCTTCGTTATCACACATTCATATTTATTTATTATGGGGTAGATGGCTCAGTGGTATCGAGTCGGCCTATGCATCTTGAGAACCCTGGTTCGATCCCCACAGTCGACAAACAATTTTCACCAAATTATATCTACCCCTGTGGCTTCCCCTGCACTAACATCTTTGAGGGCCGTGAGTTGACGGCTGATAACTGCACTTTATATATTATTTACCGAGATCTGCTACGGAAGAGTGCCACACCCAGTAATGGGTAAAAAGTGTGATGATATATTTATTTATTTATTATTTAGAAATTAAATTTATAATTTATTTAGAAGTTTTTTTAATGAATATTATTTTGTGTGTACAATGATTTGCTACCTTCGACAAATACAATGATTATTCCTTTTGCAAACAAGCGAATGAAATGAACCCCACCAATAATTCTTCCCCGGTTAAATTTTGCACAGAAGCAACGCGCTTCGGTCTGGAGCCAAGCACTTCCACTAAAATTCTACACAATTATGCTAATGGGTTCAAGTTTATCGACAATTACTGTCGGATACCGATCTTTATTGTGTAATTTTAGTGCAACGCCGGCTAGTAGGTGGACATATGTAAATGAGAGACAGAGAAATACTGAACCTTAAGTTAGGTTCACTTAAGGATCAGTTTGGATTGGAGTTGGACTTCGTGATCGAGGAGTGATCCTGGTTTTGAAGGAAATGAAAGTTTTTTGTCATGAAAATCGTAAAATCATAAAATCGAAAAGAGAATGGTATTTGGAGATGTGGAATCAGCTTTATAAGTCACAGTTTGCGGGTTCAAATCTTGATAATCATTATACATCATAAATTATATGCATTTAAAATAATGACAAAAATATAATTGATTAGAAATTACAATATCACAGTCACAGTCTTGCAGGATTGCAAGCTACACAATAAAAACAAAACAATTTAATTGATTTATTTATATTACGCTGTACAAAAGGAACTTAATCCCAATTATAGTACAGGGTCAGCACTCACCGAGCCGCAGTGTAGTAGTTCATATAATTTTTAGTTTAAGTGCGATGCGAACTCGGGATCTCCGGATTCGAATTTCGTATCGCTATCCACACCACCGTACTGACGGATAGAGAAAATGAGCTCAATCCTCGACAGGATAATTGAAAAAATATAATTGTCATTTATATAATAATAGAATAATTTTTAACAGTAGCATTGATTAGTATGAATGGAGAGATTTAAAAGTCATTTTTCTAAATGACCGCTGGATGTATTATAAACACATTGAGTAATTTTCAAAGCTCATGTTGTATAAGGAATCAATTTGCTACTTTAAATAGATTATTTATTATAAGAAATATAAAATGTACAATTGTTATTGATAAAATTGCTAGAGGAAATATCAAAAAAATAAAATTTTCGTAACACATGCACAAGAAACACGTTCTTATTTCCTAATTATAGAGAGAGAAACACTGCTTTCTTCCCCTAGGGAGAGAAACATTATATTTCTCTCCCTAGGTAGGATGTTTCTCTCCCTAGAGACTACGATTATTAGCTGTTTACGGCGTTTCTTAGGTAACTAGTTACTCAACCCATATTTGACAGTAATTTTTGTGCACTTGTTACGAAATAGTATGTTATGCATCAAGGGAGGGAAACAAGCGATTATTCCCGCGTGTGAAGTTGACAAACCGAGACGTAAGTGAGAACCGAAGGCTCGAGGTTTACCATCTTCACACAAGGGATAATCGCGCCCTCCCGTGAAGCATAATATACTTTTCGTAACAAGTGCACAAAAATTACTGTCTTATCGGGACAAATGTCAAATATGGGTTGCGTAACTAGTTACCTAGGAAACGCCGCAAACAGCTACTAATTGTAGTCTCTAGGGAGAGAAACATGCTACCTAGGGGAGAAAAGTAGTGTTTCTTTCTCTAAAATTAGGGAATAAGAACGTGTTTCTTGTGCATGTGTTACGAAAAGTATAATATGCTTCACGGGAGGGCGCGATTATCCCTTGAAGCATAACATACTATACTTGTTTGTTTATTAATATCCATAGATACGATTCATTTGTCTGTGACCGAAATGCGCAAAAGTTTGTTTTGCGAAATATGCAATGTTATACAGCGTAACTAAGGAAAATTGAGCTATCCAATTGGTCTATTTTCTGCTTAATTGTATAATAATCTAATTTGTAATAAAAATGAGGTATCAGATTGAACATTAATAATTCCTAGCCACATTTTAAAAATAAATCTCTCTCTACAACATCAACATACTACTATCTCATATATGCGCCTGTCAAAAACAAAAACCTAAAAATGTACAGAGAAAAACCTCTCCAACAAAACATATTCCGCTCGTGTAAAAAACGAAGCACACTAGCGCCGCTTTGCGACATGGTGGACACTACACATCGTCGCTAATTACAGCATGAAAGAAACGGACTCGGCGTTGGTGAATGTTTCATGAACAGAAAGGACAGACACACAGAATATGTGACATGGAAGCTATGTGATGACATAAAAAGACTACGAGGGGATTATTCTGCGAGGTGCTTGCTAGAGGAATACGAGGTGAATTTGTTACTGGATGAGTCGAGAATCTGGTGTTGTCGATCGAATGATGCTAATTTAAGAGTGGTGTAGTATTTTCATTTTAAACTGGAGGGATCGGCACAAAACGATTAAACGTCCCTGTCCCATATAACTACAATGAAATCTATTAGTGCGGCTACCCGAAATCGCTTAACGATGGTCACAACAAGTAATTTTTTAAGGGTCGATTCAGCCTAAAATTATTCTTGTTTTTTCCAATGATTGACCATTTAAAAATACCGGCGAATGGGGCTGTACAACCCTGTGTGAACCTTGTGACACCAGTTATAACGGGACATATTTTGAGTTCCTCTTTAAACGTAATTGCGATGCATTTAATCGTTTTATGCCGATCCCTCCAGTTTAGAATGAAAATAGTATATTAGTTAATATTATCCGTCAGTACGGTGGTGTGGATAGCAATACAGAATTCGAATCTGGAGATCCCGAGTTCAAATCTCACTGAAGCTAAATATTATATAAACTACTACATTGCGGCTCGGTGAGTGCGGACCCTGTACTGTAATTGGGATTAAGTTCCTGTTGTACAGCGTAACATAAATAAATAAATAAATATAGATCCAGGAATTTACCAAATAAATTGCAACTGCAACTATATTTAAATAGCACAAACTGGACGTAGTTTCTACACTGAATTTAAGGTACATTTTAAATAATCATAAAAACAAAATACTCCAATAAAATGTAGCGAAACATTTGATAAATTACACCCAAAATTTCTCAGTAGAAAATTTATCAATTTTCCGTAGAACAGATGAAGATTTACAATATACCTTTTTAGAAGCTTTCGAAAGCTTCAAAAAGCCCTGAACACAGATACAAATTTATTGAATGAGCAAGTAGATTTGATAAATTCCCCATAAATAAATAAATAAATATATCATCACGCCTTTTACCCATTACTGGGTGTGACACTCTGTCTAAGCAGATCTCGGTAAGTGATATATTTTTTCGCGTGAAGTGCGGTCACCATAATATATTATTTATCATGAAAATGTAATTCTGAAAATTCGTATATTTTAATTGAAAACTCATGTCGGTACATTAAATAGGTACTAGTAATTGCAGCTGATAGTAATTCAATTTTTATCTGCAGATATGCAATCAAAATTTAGATAGATACTTATTTATTTTTATCTGAAAAATTTTGACATATTTTGATTGATGAACAACGATTTCTTTCTAGTAAATCTGATAAGTACAAATTAATTTCAGATTGCAGCAAATATAAGAATTTTGCGGTATTTATATACTTGTTACTCTGTACAACAAGACCTTAATTACACAACTTTTTTTATTATCCGCTTATAATTGGTCCATTATTATTATTTGATTAAATAAATGACACAAGATAGAACAATTGTAGATTATTTCCTGCTTCAAATAAATGTTGTAAAGCATAAACTTTTATATTAAAATTAATAAACAGAATTAATTTTGTTCGGCAATTAATGGAGCACTTAATTTAAGATAATTTTGAGTTTAATATTATTGATAATAACAAAAAACAACGGTTCTTTTCAGGACCATCAACACTTTTACAAAATAGTTATTTGTGTATTAAGAGCGTGTAATTCTTTGTTAGTCGAACATATTTTTCTATATAGTTCAGAGCACGAGAAATGCACTCGTTCAAACTGCGTTTCAATATCTCTTTTAGTTTTGGAGTTACAGCGATTTTTGACTTTTTTTAATGCTCAACTTTGAGACGCCATAACTCAAAAACTAAAAGAGATATTGAAATGCGGTATTTCTAGTGCGCTACTTAACTTGTACGGGTATTTTGAAAATTTTGAAAATTTTTAAATTTTTTCGAAATTTTCTTTTGTCGATATTTCAAAAAGTTGAAAAGATAATGGAAATACCAGTGAATTCCTCGCGTGAAAATATATAGGTATGCAAATTTTCAGAAGAAAATTCGAACGGATACATTTTTTATTACAAAAAATCGAAAATGGCTGTGTTTTGAAAATTTCTTAAGGGGTTAGCCTTAAGATTTTTACGATTTTTGGCCATTTTTCGTTTTTTTTGTAATAGAAAATTTATCCGTGCGAATTTTGTTGTAAAAATTTGCATACCTATGTATTTTTACGAGAGAAATTCACTGGTGTTTTCAGATTTGCATTATCTTTTCAAGTGTTAGAAATATTGAGGAAGAAAAATTTTGAAAAAAAATGATAAATTTTCAAAATACCGGTACAAGTTAAGTAGCGCACGAGAAATACACTCGTTCAAACCGCATTACAATATCTCTTTTAGTTTTTGAGTTATGGGCTTTCAAAGTTGAGCTTAAAAAAAAGTCAAAAATCGCTGTAACTCAAAACCTAAAAAAGATATGAAGATGCGCCTTGCGCCATTTCTCGTGGTCTGAATTATATAGAATCACATTTTAATAATTTTCGATTTTTGCACTGGTTCAACCCAAAATTCTCATTATTTGTATGTACGACCTCTTAATCGAAGAATTTGGGAACAAACCTCTACACAAAAGAACTTGTAAATTGTTTTGAGGTTCTAAATTTATACCTAATGTTTAGTTAATGTAATTTAAAGTAATTCATATTCATTTAATTTGTTTAAACTTAAAATGTTTCTTTTAGACTATTACACTTCAATGCATTGCTGAAAATATGATTTTCCCTATGTTTACTTTTAAAATAAACGCTCTAATGTATTGCTGTCAAACTTTGTAACTGTAACTATGGTAATAATATATCCCTATGTTTACTGATAAGAAAAACTCCCGGTATATATATATATATATATATATACAGCATCATCTTACGATTAATATGTGCGGTTTCAGTAGTAAATCATAATAATATCTAAAATACATGATAATTTCACTGAGCACAGGAGGAGAATAAAGTCTTGCCGAGTTGAATCTGAAAGCGTGAGGCACGCATCGAACGCCGAATAGCGCGGAAACATCAAGAGCTGTTTGTTTTTCTAATTTGTTGTTCCTGGGAGCCTTTGATCTCCCGGGTTTATTTAATGGCGACGGCACCTGTTTATTAGTTTACGTTTGAAGAAGTTATGTAAGCGGTGGCGAGCGTTCAATTACGTTATGTTCGAGAAACTTTGCAAGAAAGGAAATTTCTTCAAGGGTTTTATTTGTCCCTGGATTATTCACACGATATGCCACTGGAATATGAACATGATTTTTATTAGTTACTACATGATTTTAGTGGGGTAGATGGCTCAGTGGTATCGAGTCGGCCTGTGGATCTTAAGTACCCTGGTTCGATCCTCACAGCCGACAAACAATTTTCACCAATTTAAATCTACCAGTGTGACTCCCCCTCCACTGATATCTTTGGGGGCCGTGATTTGACGAAAAGTACACCAATAGTAGATCGTATAGATTTGATTAATATTTATTATGTTGTACTAGTTATTAAATAATAATTTGGGATATAAATTACATCAACACAGGTTTCTTTAATTTAGAATAAATAATAGTATATTATACAACGACGCTATAATGGATGCTCTTATTCCCGAGGATGAAGTTTGCAACCCGAGCGAGCGGAGCGAGCAAGGGTTGTAATCATCCGAAGTAATAATAGCCATTATAGCGAGTTGTATACTATACTTTATATACGACTAACATATACGACTAATTTAATCAAAATTAGTAAATTTTTATATTATTCTATTAATTTTTCATCTATTTACCTAATAAATTTACATCTAATTGAAATGAGTAAATGGAGTAAAAAGACCGTAATGAAGATGATTTGTATTTTTCACCTAATTCAGTAAAATATGCCAACAATACATTTTCTGAATACGAATTTGTCTTCATTTTAATACGCCAGTCCATAAAACTTTGGTATGCTTTGTCATAGAAATTTTTAGACTTTTGCGGTAATAAACCATATGTAGTAGCATCAGCGATTTTCGTTATTTCTGGTGGTGTAGAACATATACTGTAATATTGTCCATTTTTTCAATTACAGTTGAACACAATAATTTAACACAATTTGCAAGACCGTTTTTAACAACTTCTCAACGATGATTTCGTTTTGTTTGTTTCCGATTCGTTAACAACACTGAACTTAGCAACGAGCATGTTTAATTTAAATATGAGTCGCTATGGCAACACTGTTCCGATGGTACAATAAAACAATGATCCATGTTTTAAGCATTTTGATTGGTTCACGAGCGGGAATAATGACCATTATTCCTGACTCATTATTCCCGGCGGGATTAATATATAGCATTATTTAGCAAAAAACGCATATATAATGATAATATTATTAGTTAGTCGTATATAAATAAATAAATATATCATCACGACTTTTATCCATTACTGGGTGTGGCACTCTGCCTAAGCAGATCTCGGTAAGTGATATATTTTTTAACGTGAAGTGTGGTTACCAGCCATCAAATCACGCCCCCAAAGATATTAGTGGAGGGGGAGCCACAGGAGTAGAATCTAAATTGAAGAAAATTGTTTGTTAGAATGTTGCCATATAAAGCAAAATGGCGACCAATTATTTAATTTTAAAAAGATTTCTCATTTAATTTGGCAGCAATATTCGGATTCGAAAATCCACAAATAAAACAATAATCATGAACTATAAAAAGTTGTCATTAACATATCGATCGATGATTAATTACAATCACTTAGATAAATTAGGGGTGAAGGTCACACAAGCCACCCTCAAAAATAGGTAAACATCCCCAGTGACAATATATTTATCTTTCAATCTCAGTGTCCATTCGCTTTCGTTAGTTGTCCGATCACGTCCCAATTTCCGATTGCCTGTCTCCCTCTGCCCCCAGATTGTCGACAGATCCCCAAGGGCCCCGATGTGCCTAATCAGGCGCTCTGATTTGTACACATAGAGATATCGCGTCATACGCCTCATCACATATGGACAAGGACTTGAGGATATCCTGGCTTGACCACAGGGTAGCCGCAGTTATTGGATTGAAGGGTAAATAGGGGAGATGTTTCAGGTGGACACGTGAAATGTAAATATTTGCGATTTGTTTATTTGCTACTTTACACAACAGGAAATTAAACACTTTTTACCTCCTTGTACGAAGTAAAGGAAGTATTGTAATCGGTTCTCAGATTTCAGTGGAAATATGCATTTTGGCCATCCCTGCATCCATTTTGACTAAATTCGTCGTGACGTCTGTACGTACGTATGTATCTTGCATAACTCAAAAATGGTAAGCCGTAGAAAATTTTATATTTGGGACTGTTATAACATCTAGTTGTGCACCTCCCTTTTTGGTCATTATATAACTTCCGGAAGTGCTACTTTACTTGAATAATAGATTTTAATGAAAAACTATATGAAAATATAATCCAAAACTTTTCAAATTTGGTATATAAGACTACTATATCAATAGAAATAATATAATAGAATAACCAGAAGTGACACATTATATGAAGCTGCTAACAGTTTTCCTTGAAAAAAAATGATATTATTTTAATTTTAAAAATAAATGCTGCAAATAAAAGTTTTAGAGAATTAAATTCTGCGTCTAGCACATTATGAATTTTTAAATTTGCCTTTTGCATAAGCGAGATATCTAAATTTAAATATTATATATTATTTGTGTTTTTTTAATTAAGTTTGCTATGGATTAGAACAAAAAATAAAAGATTCAATGTCAAATATGTGCAAATAAAAAAATATCTATAGTTTAATACGCGTACAAGGAAGTCATGTGGTGTCCACATCAGATTTTTTGTACTCCTTTCAGGGCCGTGATTTTGTAATATATCACTTACCAAGATCTGCTATCTGCTACGGCAGAGTGCCGCAGTAAAGGGTAAAAGGCGTGATGATATAAATCTTTTTAATTCAAATTTATAAAATCATATTTTCAACTCTTCATTAAAAACTCAATTTTCGATATCGTCTGAAAAACAATTATCATGTAATTTCCTTGGATATCCTTGAAGTTTCGTGGCGGGTGGTAGGGGGTAAGCAGGAAGAGGAAACTCGTGATCACCCCCTGGTGGGGTGAGGGGGTGGCACGGTTCACGCTTGGCCGAGACCAATTCAGAACAGGAATTTATCCTATCAATTTCTGCCCGGTGAACCGACAAAGAGCGCGAACGATGGGCGTTCTCGCCGCCCCCTGCGCGTCCACCCCCTGGAATGGGGGCGCTACTGGAGCTACGCCAACTATGCTCTGCATGCGAGAGGGATGTATTGGTGCCGGCGGACTACATGTGATGAGAGAAACATCTTCGAAAATTGCAAAATTCTTTACAGTTTCACAAACAAACAATATATATTGCATCGCAATCATAATTATTAAAATTATACCAACGGTCATCATAGACGAATAAATTTATTAGAAATTTTGAAAGAAGAAGGCATATGTTAGCTTCCCGGATTACTTTACACAAAAATGTTTCAAATAAAAGTTGTAGAGAATGAAATTCTGCATCTAAATCAATTAACATATTTCATTTTACTTATTTCATTACTGTTAAAATTTATTTTAAAACTTATATCTACATAGTTAGTCATGAAAATGGAACAAATACAAACAAATGTATAACTGTCACGTTTTAAATTTGATTTTAACAGTAGCTAAATAAGTATTACAGTTGATAATATTCTAAAACTCTTGTATCTTGTTGTAGTTCTGAAGATGGTTATAAATTAACCGAAACGTTAACGAAAAATATCATGAATGTTTGATTATTTTATTGTCCGAATACCGACTATCTCGTTCCTTAACAATCATCACGTGACACGATCAGCTAATCCTTTCTAAATAAGTAAAGTTTAGATGCAAACTTGACGTATTAAGATCCAGATTCAATAGTAACAATGGGTATTGAGAAAGAGGACTAAACATAAAAGTAATTTGATAAAAAATAAGATTGACGCTCCGCAACTTTTAGGTAAACTGGCTTTTCATGTACCCAGAACATCGTCCCGCTCACGTAATACATTTTATTTGCCACACTATAAATCCTTAGCATTAAGTAAGTCACCTATTTTTGTTATGTGTACCCTATATACTAACAACTGTACTATGTATGATATTTTTTCTTAATGTTATGTATATTTGTTTATTTTGTTTTATGTTTCATGCTCTATAACTTTGTTACATTTACTTGTTTAGGGTTCTAACCTGTTAAGTAATAAAGAGATTATTATTATTATTATAAAAAGTTGTTTTAAAACGTTGAATATGAGCATTTTCCATCAAAAACATAACAAAATCTACCGCCCGCTGTTCAGAAAATAACAAATAGCGAGGCGACAACTCGAAAATCCGTCTCCGTGTGAAGCAACAACGCAGTGACGTTGCTCGGTTAAAATGTCAATCACAACTCACAGTCGGCCAGTTCACCACCGCTGAGTTTCCCTTTACGTTGAGGTGGATACTCTGCTGGGCGACTGTAGTTTTGATAATCTGTTACGTGCTAAAATATTATAGATTTAAAATATAATTTAGTAACAGAAAGAAAATAACGTTGTGAGAATGTTGCTGAAGTAAATAAAGTTTGAAACAAACGAATTTCTAGAAGAAAATTGGATTTTTCTGCGGTGGATAAGAGTGTGCACCTGACGGATAGATTTAGAAGTATTACAAAGTTTTATTTTTGTTTTGGTGTCAGCTGTCATGTTTATGATTAATTCCTTAATATTTCTATCAAATAAATATGCAATGAGCTTCTCCATTATAATAACAAACTAATAAATCTGTCATTTTGAAGAAATTTGAGTTTTTCATGCCATTAAGGGGTAAGGCCACTCTAGACAAGGAAAAAAATTGTCATTTTCAAGATTTTTTTTAACGAAATCTAAACGTGCTGCTTAAGAACTGTTTTTGGATCTTTATTTAGTGCTCTTTAAACTTTATTGGAAAATTTTTTTTAAAGAAAATATACAAAATTTTCGTCAGAAATTAAAAAAAATGGCGACTCCTCTCGGCGCGTAGGGCAAATCGGGCGAAAACATTCCGGGAACAAGCAATAGATCTGGATCAAAAAGGGATATGTTTTCTTAATCTCTGATGGATACTTTTGATTTTTAACAAAATGGCGCACATTTGAAAAAAAGTTCATTATTCGGGACTACATTTTTGTATAAAAACGACCATAAAAAACGAATGAAGCACTTTAAAAAAAAAGCCCCCGTAGTTTATTTAGTATTTTATATCTAGAATAAGAAATAAAAAGATTCAGCACGATCCATCAATTAGTATTTCAGATTTTTTTTCGCCCGATTTTGAAAATATGATTTCGAGAAAAACGCGTTTAAAGTTTCGAGTTAATTTTGAAGTTCTTGTTACATTTACGTCGTTATATACAGAATTAATAAATATATTTTTTAAAAATATTTATTTATATTACGCTGTACAACAGGAATTTAATCCCAATTACAGTACAGGGTCCGCACTCACCGAGCCGCAGTGTAGTAGTTCATTTTTAGCTTAAGTGCGATTCGAACTCGGGATCTCCGGATTTGAATTCCGTATCGCTATCCACACCACCGTACTGACGTATAATGAATATTATTTCTTAATTAATTAGTACGTTACTTAAAGAAAATGGTTCTACATCCCTAACTAAAATTTCGAATCAGTGAAGGGAAAGTCAAACTGAATGGTGTAGATCAGGATATCGTACCAGTAGTAGACAAACCTTTTACTAAAATAATCTTACAGTTTATTTATTTTTCTTATTTAAACTTCATTTATATATTTTTTCTACGACCACTTAGAAATCTGCTCATTGTATGTTTGTTGTTGCTATGGAAATGAGGTACATTGCAAGACATCGTGCGAAATGAATTTGTTTTGTAGTCATTTCAGTACAGGTATATAAATAGAAATATTTATTGAATCACTTATTTAGTTATTTATTACTTTCATACTCGTAGGAAATGGATACCATTCCATGCTGGTTGTACAATATACTATTTCTAAATGATAATAAAGTAGATCATATATGTGACTACAATTAAATGTGAGCTCCACTGTTTGAGGTTCACATTTTCTTAAGTATGACGACACAAATTTTTGTAAAAATTATTACTTTTTAGAGCTGTGTGTTGTATTTAATTTAGTTGAAGTTACGCATTTAAATAGTTCCACTGATTGCAATTCCTTTATATATGTGAAAAAATCCCTTAAATTTATAAAACCCACCCTCGTCACTAGCACCCATTGACCCATCAACAAATTTTCTTTCGAATTTTCCTCCCCTTGCAATGCTAGACATCACTGCTCGTTTACATGCACCCCAAGCTTAGGGTTCAACTTAAGATTCACCCCCATTCGCCCTCTGTTTAAGGGTGAGGGCGCGTTTCGCTGCCATCTTATCCTGACACTTGACAACGACGAAATGTCGAATATCGTAGATGTGAATTTTGAGACGATGATGTGATAGGTCGAGGCATGTTAAGGGTGGTTTTTAAGGGTTGAAGTGAAGCTGGAACTCAGTTCTAAATAGAATTATGTACACGAGGTTTATAGAATTAATTTATGCTACTCTGTATTTGAATCCGGAAATTCTGTGTTTGTATCCCGCTCAAGCTAAAATGAACCACACTGCGGCTCGATAAGTTCGGATCCTGAACTGTAATTAATATTTTATTTAATTGCAATTATAAAGGCTTATATATAAAGCAATCTGAACCACTAAGACAGGATTGTATTTTTTTTACTCGATTATTTTTAATATTACCGAAATTATTTTAAATTAAAATGTCCTCATATCTGCAATATAAATTGTTCTGTGGATCTTGAGAACCCTGATTCGATTCCCATAGCTAACAAACAATTTTCACCAATTTAAAATCTACCCCTGTGGCTCCCTCTCCACTAACATCTTTAGGGGCCGTAATTTGACGTCTGTTTACGCGAAAAAATATATCACTTACCGAGATCTACTTAGACAGAATGCCATACCCAGTAATGGTGTGATGATATATTTATTTATCTATATTTATTTATATGCAACTTTATATTTGTAAATGGAACTTATATTGCAGATATGTGGGTATTTTAATTTAAAATAAATTTAGTTTCAAAATATTTTTAATAATATTTAAAATAATCGATTAAAATAAAATATAAGTTGAAATCAACCAGATTTAAACGCACAATCTCTTGTTTGTTAATTAATAAACGAAAGTTTTACGTCAAGTTTGATTTTTTACAGTTGATCAGATTGATCGAAAATCAATTCAATTCCATCTACAATCTCCTAGAATCATCACACACCTATTCCATGTACTCCTCCCTCCCAAAAGCAAACACTCACTCAATTCTCTCCATACTACATTGTCGATCACGCTCTCATCGCACGTTCCAAACGCATCACAATGTGCGTGTACGTGAGAATGTGACAGAGGGTGATGTGAACATCAACGCAAGTCAAGATGGCGTTGGCAGTGACGTTGAGAAACAGTCGAGTATAGAAATAACGCACTGATGTTTGCGTATGTAAAACAACCCCCATGTCAACAGTTTTTCTACATACATATGAATGCAGATGCTAACAGGGGTTAAAACAGAAATGAAAGGGGAATTTCGATACTGGAAAATTGTTCTTCTACGATTGCTATGAAAAATTAACAATTACGCTCTCATTTGTCATCGTAAAGTTGACGTTTTCTGTGGAACAATCGAAAAATATCTTTTAAGCGCTTCTCCAATGGCAACGCGCGAAAAAGACGTTAAATGTGCGCGTTTTCAATGGCAACGCGCGAAAAAGATATTTATTGCGCGCTTATTTCAATAGTTACCAGAGATACAAACAAAACAGAATCTTGTCATATTGACAGTTGACAGAACGAATTTATTTTCAGTACGTATACGTTTTTTAATGATTTTAAGATGCAATCGTAGAAAAAATTATATGTGTATCACGAGCGTCAAGTGTTACTCTATTGCAGCTCTCGTCTTCGACTCGCGTTGCAATTACCGTGTTCGAGTAACAAAGAATCACTTTACGCTCTTATTACACAAATAACTATTTTGTAAAAGTTTGATGGTCTTGAAAAGAACCGTTGTTTTTTGTTATTATTAATAATATTAAACTCAAAATTGTCTTTGTTCCTCATGCACTATTGCAGCTCTCGCCTTCGGCGTGTTCGAGTAACAAAGAATCACTTTACGCTCTTAATACACAAATACACTATTTTTTTATGCTACAGCTGTTATTAGAATTTATTATTGATATTTTGTACTCTGCACAACAGGAAATTAGGTAGAAACAATGGCTGCTAGCACAAGCTATATTTTTGGCTGTTTTAAGAGCAGTGTTTTTGGGTGTTTTAGCTATCTTTAACATGTTAAAACTGTGCTCTTAGAACACCCAAAAACAGAGCTTGTGCTACCAGTCTATGTTTTTTAAATTTATAGGTCAGTTTTGTCCTTCTGTTAAAATTTTGAAATAAGAATGAGATAGATAGCGCAGTGGTATCGAATCGGCCTGACAAACAATTTTCATCACATTAAAACTACCCCTGTGACTTCCCCTTGACAGGTAACCGCACTTCGCGTCTAGAAATATATCACTTACCAAGATCTGCTAAAACTACCTTAAAATATTTAATAAATAATTGAAATTTAGGTGAGAAATTGATATACATTTAATGGAATTGTGTATTTTATTTATATATTTAATGTTATTAGGTTAGGTTAGGTTAATTATGAAACGGCCATAATAAGCGTAGCGCAAATCTACGAAAGTAGGCGCGGTGGCCGAGCGTGTTAAGGCACATCTCTTAGCATACTGTGACGTCACTCGAACCAAGGTTCGTCGGTTCGAATCCGCCTGCCGACAATGTGTGATTTGTCGTAAAATATAAAAATACAGTTTCATGTATTTATCACACTCGGGCGCTATAAGCTAGTCACTTATACGCCTTAAATAATCTGACTAAAGAAACCGGCAGTACGGCAGTGTAAAAACTGCGGCTCGGTGTGCCCGGCCCCTATGTTCCGACATTGGAATTATGGGACTCATTATTATATATATATATATATATATATATATATATATATATAAATCTACGAAAAATGATACTCTAGTGACATCTAGCAGTTAATTTATAGTTGACACTTGAGCACTGTACAACAGGAACTTAATCCAAATTACAGTACAGGCTCTGGACTCATCCAGCCTCATTGTGTTCATATATTTTAGCTTGAGTTAGATTCAAATTTGAGTTCTTTAGATTCGATTGGCGTAAGACTAATCACACCACTGTACTGAGACACAAGCTGATCTTATTGAAACAAGGTATTACTGTCCGTCAGTACGGTGGTGTGGATAGCGATATGGAATTCGAATCCGGAGATCCCGAGTACGAATCTCACTCAAGCTAAAAATGAATTACTACACTGCGGCTCGGTGAATGCGGACCCTGTACTGTAGTTGAGATTAAATTCTTGTTGTACAGTGTAACATAAATAAATAAAATAAATAATAAATGGAAAATATTGTACATATGTTTGATGTTTGAATTCATCTATTAAGACAAAGAAGATATTCTCTATAAAATGCAAAAAATCTGATGTGGACACCACATGAATTCCTTGTACACGTATTAAACTATAGATATTTTTTTAATTGCACATATTTGACATTAAATCTTTTATTTTTTGTTCTAATCCATAGCAAACTTAATTTAAAAAAAAATCAAAAAATATATAATATTTAAATTTAGATATCTCGTTTATGCAAAAAGCTAATTTAAAAATTCTTAATGTGCTAGACGCAGAATTTAATTCTCTTAAATTTTTATTTGCAGCATTTATTTCTAAATTTAAAATAATACCATTTCTTTCAAGGAAAACTGTTAGCAGCTTCATGTAATGTGCCACTTCCGGTTAGTCTATTTTAACCAAAATCTATTATGTTATTTCCATTGATATTGTAGTCTTATATACCAAATTCGCAAAGTTTTAAATTATATATGAATTTAGTTTTTCATGAAAATCTATTATAGGCTTCAAGTAAAGTACCACTTCCGGTAGTTGTATAATGACCAAAAAGGGAGGTGCACAACTAGATGTTATAACAGTCCTAAATATAAAGTTTCAATTTTCTACGGCTTACCGTTTTTGAGTTATGCGAGATACGTACGTACGTACGTACGTACAGACGGCACGACGAAATTAGTCAAAATGGATTCAGGGAGGGCCAAAATACCTATTTCCGTTGAAATCTGAGAACCGAAAATTTTCGCGATTACAATACTTCCTTTACTTCGTACAAGGAAGTAAAAAGAACATATCTGCAAATGCAGACTAGATGCAGCAGACTCCTTAAGAATTACCTATGTAAAAACATCACATACATTTCAATCTGGTTATCTCATATCAGACTGCAGTCTTCCAGTCCAAGTCCATCGAAGCAAGTCCACAGTCCGGCAAGTCCGGCCTCTTGCCATTAAAATGAACAAATTCCCCGGAGTCGTCGTCGTACGCGCTTATTTTCTTTTATTTCCCGGAGTCGAGTCCGGAGCTCGCCTGGAATCCTTCAATATATATACGCTGAAGGTTTGCAAGGAAGGGGGAAGGCTAACGGTCAACGCCAACTTGATATAGCCGTGTTTTCGCTTCAAGAATTTGAATTTGAGATTTGGAGTATTGGAAATATATTTTGGTTATGCCTTTTTTTAGTGGAGTGTTGGTATTACTGTATTTGGTTTTGGCTGGCAATGTATTTGTTTATTATAATAGTTGTAGCTCTATGATTGGGCTTTACCTTCAAGTGTTTTCTATTTATAACCAAAAAAATAAATATCTAAACTTATAAATCGATTCAGACACTTTCAATGTCATTGTATCTTTATATTTTGTTTATTTTTAATATGTTGCCTCAGAAAAGTTAAATTTTTTAAAATGTCATCAGATTTTCGACTTTTCCGAGGCTATATTTCCAAAACTAAACAAGATATGGAAATGCGCTCAACGGCATTCAATTTCTCGTGCTTTAGTTAACTTTTAAGCAAATTTTCAACATTTTTCACCAATATTTTCTCACACAAAATAGTTTTTGAACAATATCTCAAAAACTAGCGATTTTGCCATTGGATTCAGAGGTTCAAAATACGTATGTATGTAAATTTTAGTTACAATATTTGTACGAGAATTTTTTTTAGAACAAATACCTTGAAATTGGCCTAAAATTTAACAAAATCCTTAAGAAATTTTCAAAAAATTAAATTACTTTAAATTTGCTTATAAGCTGAGCCACCTAATTAATCAGAAATTGGCCTAAAATCAAAAAAACTCAAGAAGTTTTCAAAAAAATTAATCGCTTGAAATTAACTAAAAACTTGCTTATAAGTCAATTGAAACATTAGTAATTCATTGTCGTTTTGTTTAGTTTTTGAGATATGGGGAAAAATTGAACTGCTCCCAAATTCTATTCATTTCTGATTTTGTATTCTCCCGAGGCTATAATCTCTAAACTAAACTAGATATGAAGATACATAAAATCTCACCTCATATCTTGAAGAAATTTTCAAAAAATTCAATCGCTAAAGTCAGTTTTGACACAAGAAATGTAATGCCGTTTTAATTTTAATTTAGACGAGACTATAAAGTATAAAATCACCCTGTATCAAGTTGAAGTGAGAGTTCAAGCAAAAGTCTCCACTTGATATTAAATAAATTAAAACGACAAAATCGTAAAAAATTCATTCCGGCAAAAATTGGCGGAGTCGCGATCAATATTCGCTCATCCAACTCGTTCGGTAATCTGAACAACCTAATGAAGTTATGGATTACTCTCGCTAGCTTACAACCCCCTAAGAGGCCTTTGGCCAACGCTGCAGGGGGGTGAGTCTCTCAGCATCCCCTATTTACCTACGCTAAACATATAAAAAGCGTTATCAACGTATCTGTTGTGTGTGACATCACATATGTCGTGGGTATTGTCGCGGCCAAATGTACCGACGCAAGACAATGACACGCGCCCTGGGAAGCCGGTTGCTACCCCCCTCAATAGGGATGATTGACAATTGTCAACGGAAAGGATTAGTTTGGACTTATACGGCTTGGGACAGTATTAGAAATTGAAATGGACACATCACAAAATGGTACAGTTTGTTCTACAAATACATCGGCGGAAAGAAATTGTTTGATATATTTAAAATATCTGATGTGGACACCACATGACTTCCTTGTACACGTATTAAACTATAGATATGTTTTTAATTGCATATATTTGACATTAAATCTTTTATTTTTTGTTCTAATCCATAGCAAACTTAATTTTTTTTAAAATCAAAAAATATATAATATTTAAATTTAGATATCTCGTTTATGCAAAAAGCTAATTTAAAAATTCTTAATGTGCTAGAAGCAGAATTTAATTCTCTAAAACTTTTATTTGCAGCATTCCTTTCTAAAATTAAAATAATACCATTTTTTTCAAGGAAAACTGTTAGCAGCTTCATGTAATGTGCCACTTCCGGTTAGTCTATTTTAACCAAAATCTATTATGTTATTTCCATTGATATAGTAGTCTTATATACCAAATTTGGAAAGTTTTAAATTATATTTGAATATAGTTTTTCATGAAAATCTATTATAGGCTTCAAGTAAAGTACCACTTCCGGTAGTTGTATAATGACCAAAAAGGGAGGTGCACAACTAGATGTTATAACAGTCCTAAATATAAAGTTTCAATTTTCTACGGCTTACCGTTTTTGAGTTATGCGAGATACGTACGTACGTACAGACGGCATGACGAAATTAGTCAAAATGGATTCAGGGAGGGCGAAAACACCTATTTCCGTTGAAATCTGAGAACCGAAAATTTTCGCGATTACAATACTTCCTTTACTTCGTACAAGGAAGTAAAAAAGTTAAGTCCAGCTACGCTGTCAGGATCTAATTATGCCATTTTTGACACTCAATTATCTGTCTCTACGCAACAACTAATCGAAATTTTGCCGATAAATTTTTGGCTCTTGGAATAGTATTATCTATGAAAATAGCTAAGGGTTGAAAGTAACCTACAAAGATACTTTCAACTAGAAATGTAGACATATTTTCTACGTTCAGAAATTAAGATTAATTAATATACATCTACTTAATAAAATTTAAAATAAAAAAATAAATATATCATCACGCCTTTCACCCATTACTGGGTGTGGCACTTTGCCTAAGCAGATCTCGGTAAGGTATATACCAACCGTGAAATCACGGCCCCCAAAGATATTAGTAGAGGGGGAGCCACAGGGGTAGATTTAAATTGGTGAAAATATTTTGTCGGCTGTGGGGATCGAACCAGGGTTCTCAAGATCCACAGGCTGACTCGATACTACTGAGCCACCTACCTCATTTAAGAATTTAAACAAGACAAAAATGTAAATGGGGTAGGTGGCTCAGTGGTGTCGAGTTGACCTGTGGAGTTTCAGAACCCTGGTTCGATCCCCAGCCGACAAACAATTTTCACCAATTTAAAGCTACCCCTGTGGCTCCCTCTCCACTAACATCTTGCGGCTGGTAACCGCACTTCACGCGAAGCAATATATCACTTACCGAAATCTGCTACGGTGGAGTGCCACACCTTGTAATGGGTAAAAGGCGTGATGATATATTTGTTACAAAATATCGACGCCATTTTAAAGTATTATTTCATAGCTATTTAATAGTTATTTATATATCATGGAGTAGATGGCTCAGTGGTACCGAGTCGGCCTGTGGATTTTGAGAACCCTGGTTCGATCCCCACAGCCGACAATCAATTTTCACCAATTTAAAGCTACCCCTGTGGCTCCCTTTCTATTAACATCTTTGGAGGCCGTGATTTGACGGCTATTCACGCGCATTAATAAATCACTTACCGAGATCTGCTTAGGCAGAGTGCCACACCCAGTAATGGGTAATAGGCGTGATGATATATATATATATTTTTAATGTAAATGACAATTTTGTAAATCTTAACGAATTTTTAGAAGTATTTGATATAAATATCAGTATGGAATATTAACAGATATGTCTCATAAAAAGATGAAATAAATAAATAAAAATAAAATCCAGGTCAAATAATCATTGATTTCCCCGTTGGCAAAATATCGCAGGTCCCACTGCCATTTTATTTCTTTTTTTCGATTCAGAGCCTCATTATTCAAATTGAAATTTTTAATGTATTTTAAGCTAATATTTACACGGATTTAACTTATATATTTTGGGAGTCTTTGATCTTTGCCGCTGAATTTGGCGAGTGCTTTTTTCATCCTACGAACGAAGCGAGAACGTCGGATAAAAATTATTTACTTTCCGAACATGCGTTCAAAATATACTCATATGAATTTGATTCTGCTTTTTCATTTGTTTAACTGTTTGCTTTTACTTTACATTTATAGATCGTTTAACTCTATAAATTTATTCCATTCTTTAAATTAATATTTCATTATACTTGCAATAATATGTCTTTTGTTTTGATTTCATTATAAACAAGAGGAACATATTTATGTTAATCTGAAAATTACACAAATTATTAGTTATTCCATTATCAATTGCACCAGCGATGAATTTCCGACGAAATGTACATTTCATTGGTTCATTTTCAAACGAATTCGTGATCCTATTGGTTGACAGTGACGTGTGGTGAATTCTCGTTACAATATTCAAACAAAAAGGAATTTTAGAGCAAACAGTCTGAAATACGCTCAAAATTGAAAAAACCCAAGAGGTACCCAATAAGAAAATTTCAAAAAATTAAATCGCTTTAAATTTGCTGAAAATTTGTTTATAAGTCAATTCAGACACAAGGTATTCAATGCCATTGAATATATCTGTATATCTTGTTTAATCTTTAAGACATAGCTTATGGGGTAGGTGGACAAACTGTATTTCTGATTATAATTCTCTCAATTTATTAGTTCGCCCAAAAAAGTATTGGTTGTTTTAAAGGAAACACCCTGTAGTTTACGTGAGACTTAGTACACATCTGTACACGATATTAAAAGCACTCTTAGGCGAATTATATCAAGTAGTCGAATAATAAATAATCTATTTGTTGTATAAGAATCAATGAAATATTACTTACAAAATTATGCTTTTAAATACAGATTAACCATCGTAATCATGTACAAATATCATTACCTAAAAACTAAAAATAAAAATCAGCTTTCATCAGCAAAAACGAAGAACAGAGTCGAACATTAGTTTCAAATAACTAAATATTTAATGCAACTAAAACAAACGAAAGGTCTGTTAGAAACAGCTGCCGACTAGCGACGATCGTTTTGCTTTTGTTAATGATAATCTTATACAAATAGTGAAATAGATCGTGAGTTGATCTTGTCGTTTGCATTACGATCAAGTCAGCCATGAAACCGGTAGTCCACTGAATAATATAACTGTATAAACATTTGCAGTCTAGGTTTGATACTCATTTTAGGATAGAACTTCTGATAAGAGCAAAAATGATTGATGACTTTTTTTTGATAGTATTTTTATTGTATTCTGCTGGTCAACGTTTTTAAATGGAAAACTGGTTCAAATAAAGGATATTTTCTACCACTTTTCTTTGACACATTTATGTGATGCCAAAATAATTGATTTTCTGTTGTACTGCATAGAACATTAATAAATACAAAAACAACTTTAAAATATTTGAAAAATGATGTTTATAAGATAAAATGAAATACAAGTAATGGAATTCCGTTGATGTTAGCGAGATTTGAACGAACGACCTCTGGCTTGTTTTGTCCTAGATTTATCCACTTATTATGAATGTGGATGAGCTTGTATAAAAGGAATTATGAATGTGGATGAGCTATAAGATATATGTGAGTAAGATTAAGGGTGAGAGATTGCAACAGTTTTTCAATATCTCAAAATATAAAATAAATAAATATATCATCACCCATTACTGAGTGTGGAACTCTGCCGTAAGCAGATCTCGGTAAGTGATATATTTCTTCGCGTGAAGTGCGGTTACCAACCGTTAAATCACGGCCCCCAAAGATGTTAGTGGAGGGGGAGCCACAGGGGTAGATTTAAATTGGTGAAAATTGTTTTTAAACAAGCGCAGGCGATGCTGCCTTCATTTCTTATAGATTCGTTTTTAGAGAAGTGGGCGTAAGTGAAGATTTACGAAACAGGTGTACGGAGCGAATGGATGAATGTTTGTTGCGTGATGATGGATTTTGGTTGTGAGAAAAGAAAGAGTTCGTATGGAGGAAGTGTTAATGTATCGTATGTCAGGATGAGAATGTTGACGGGTTCGTTCTACTCCATTTAATGGGATATAGCGTGATGTTATGTATGTATGTATGTATGTAAAATTGTATGTCGGCTGTGTGGATCGAACCAGGGTTCTCAAGATACACAGGCCGACTCGATACCACTGAGCTACCTACCCCATCAATATCAAAATATCAATGCGTTTATTTATAGATTACAGCTTACGTATAGGGGCAGTTACACTTACACGACGCAGCAGATCCGAAAATGCGGATCAAAATAAAATGCCTACAAAGACGATTTTAAACGTAATGGGGAAAGTAAAATCGGACCAGAAAAAATCCGTCTCGAATAATCTCCGCGTTCTTCTCAGACGATTTCTTAGGATTTGCAGAGGATGAAGCGAAAGCTCTGTCATCATTTTTTCGCATTTCACTTTCTTAATTCTTCCAGAACGACAGGAAATTGTATTGTTTAGAGTTCATTTAAGGTACTAAGATTTTTCATTCATCAGCAAGGAAATGAATCCTCAATTACAGTAGCTTATAATGAAACCCGAACCACTCAGACTTAATTATATTTTCAGGATATATGCAATTTAAGTCTCAATTTTATTTATTTATCTATTTTTAAATCATTCCTTCCTTATTTATTTATTTATTTATGTTACACTGTACAACAGGAACTTAATCCCAGTCACAGTACAGGGTCCGCACTCACCGAGCCACAGTGTGATAGTTTATATAATTTTTAGCTTGAGTGAGATTCGAACTCGGGAATTCCTTATCGCTATCCACACCACGTACTGACGGATGTATCTAATTCTAAATATATAAAGCTGCTCATATGACTAGTTTAATATAAAATTTCATATTCCTCGACTTGATTCCAACCAATAGCATTTTTATGTTTCAAGCACATTGTTGTCGTTTGTTATGTTTTACTAGTTTTGTTTTCTTTACTTAAACAGTTATAATATTATTTTTCTAAGATTGCTATAGAAAGTTGACAATTACGCTCTCATTTGTCATCGTGAAGTTGACGTTTTCTGTGGAACAATCGAAAAATATCTTTGTCGCGCGTCTCCAATGGCAACTCCCGAAAAAGACGTTAAATGCGCGCTTATTTCAATAGTTACCAGGGATACAAACAAAACAGAAACTTTTGTCATATTGGCAGTTGATAGAACGAATTTATTTTTAGTACGTATACGTTTTTTTAATAATTTTAAGATGCAATCGTAGAAAAAATTATGTGTGCATCACGAGTGTAAAGTGTCTTTGTTCTTCTTAACGTGTAACAAAGAATCACTTTACGCTCTTAACACACAAATAACTATTGTTGTACAATTAAGATAAATAGGTACGCACAACCTCTTCATACATTACATATTTCTTTATACGAGGGTCGTTCAATAAGTCCTTAGAAAAAAGTAGAAGAAACACTTTTTTTGGGTAGATTTTTTTTCTATTTTTCTACATAATCTCCTTTTAGCTCTATACACTTCTCTAATTGTTTTCCCAAATTTTTTAAGCCGTCCAAAAAGTAGGATTTCGGAAGCTCCTCAAAATAGGCTTCCGTTTGGGCGATGACCTCCTCATTGGACGTAAACTTTCGTCCGCCAAGCCATTTCTTTAAGTTTGGAAATAAGAAAAAGTCACTGGGGGCCAAATCTGGTGAATATGGTGGATGTTGCAATAATTTTTTACTACAATTGACAACAACAATGAAACTACGTGACGGCTAAAGCTAAAACAGTTGACTAGTTAGGAGTGCTGCTTACTGGAAAAAATTCATTTTCGATACTACGAGCACCATCTCTTGTATTTTCTAAGGACTTATTGAACGACCCTCGTATGATATCTCTGCAATAAAGAAAAGTCGAATACAAGTTCTCGTTGTTATCACGCGCAATCTCCAAAATTTTCCCTTGGTATTATCTCCGGAATTCTCGGTGAAACAACGGCGTGCTACCCGGACTAGGCGGGTTTCCGGATGCAATCACCACCTCCGGAACCGCTCCGGAGCCGCTCCGGTTCTCTCCCCGCTCGTAACGTACGTGTCACCGACAGGCGCGCACTCCTTTGAAGTCCGGCAGCAGAATCCGGGCAGAGGTAAACACGAGGCGCGCGCGGGGCGCTGAGGTGGGAGCGGCGGGCACAACCGGGTTGAGGCCTCCAGCGGTGAAGCTATATTACGTTGGATGCTGGAAAATCCTGGATTTGAAATCAGCAAGAGCTGCTGCCTGCGCTCACTGCTGGAGAGTAAATACGACGATGGAGGTATGTCGGTTTAAGGTACGAGAACTGTTTAAACAACACAAATATCAATGGAATTGATTTGGTTTTACTTGTGGCAAACGTATGTTGTATTAGATATTCCCAACTAAATATTTAGTAATAAATATCAAAATAAACACTTGTCTAAGTCTCACAAAATTCAGCCTCCAAGTCACCTTATGAGGGCATCATCAGAGGCTGGCCAGCACAGTTAGTAACCATGGTTAGACTTAGACAAGTGTTTATTTTGATATTTATTATTAAACCTAGTTTCACCTAGTGAGTATTTAAAGACAATTAATTTTGTCTTTGTTGTTTTTTATATAAATATTTAGTCTCTGCCAGTCATACACTAGACTTCAATTCATATTTGTTACCGACTACCAAGTTTAAAAACCATCCAATGTACAATGGGGTAGGTGGCTCTGTGGTATCGAGTCGGCCTGTGGATCTTGAGAACCCTGGTTCGATTCCCACAGCCGACAAACAATTTTTATCAAATTAAATCTACCCCTGTGGCTCCCCCTCCACTAATATCTTTGGGGGCCGTGATTTGACGGCTGGTAACCGCACTTCACGCGAAAAATATATCACTTACCAAGATCTGCTTAGGCAGAGTGCCACAGCCAGTAATGGGTAAAAGGCGTGATGATATATTTATTTATTTATGTTAAATTATGGGGTAGGTGGCTCAGTGGTATCGAGTCGGCCTGTGGATCTTGAGAACCCTGGTTTGATCCCCACAGCCGACAAACAATTTTCATCAAATTAAATCTCCCCTTGTGGCTCCCCCTCCACTTATATCTTTGGGGGCCGTGATTTAACGGCTGGTAACCGCACTTCACGCGAAAATTATATCTCTTACCAAGATCTGCTTAGGCAGAGTGCCACACTCAGTAATGAGTAAAAGGCGTGATGATATATTTATTTATTTATGTTAAATTATGGGGTAGGTGGCTCAGTGGTATCGAGTCGGCCTGTGGATCTTGAGAACCCTGGTTTGATCCCCACACCCGACAAACAATTTTCATCAAATTAAATCTACCCTTGTGGCTCCCCCTCCACTAATATCTTTGGGGGCCGTGACTTGACGGCTGGTAACCGCACGCGAAAAATATATCACTTACCGAGATCTGCTTAGGCAGAATGCCACACCCAGTAATGGGCAAAAGGCGTGATGATATATTTATTTATTTATGTTAAATTATGGGGTAGGTGGCTCAGTGGTATCGAGTCGGCCTGTGGATCTTGAGAACCCTGGTTCGATCCCCACACCCGACAAACAATTTTCATCAAATTAAATCTATCCTTGTGGCTCCCCCTCTACTAATATCTTTGGGGACCGTGACTTGACGGCTGGTAACCGCACGCGAAAAATATATCACTTATCAAGATCTGCTTAGGCAGAGTGCCACACCCAGTAATGGGTAAAAGGTGTGATGATATATTAATTTTTGTATTTCAATGTACAACATTTTTATTATTTGCTAATTTTTCTTTTGATGGCGCTCCAGCCCAAATCGGGCCTGGGCCTACCGGACACACCGAGACGTCACAGTATGTTAAGAGATGTGCCTTAACACGCTCGGCCACCGCGCCTGTACATTTACTAATTATTTTGTATATACGTTTCGCAGAAATGGCAGTTGCCCAGGGCGGGGTAGGTGGCTCAGTGCTATAGAGTTTACCAATTTAAAACTACCCCTGTGGCTCTTCTTCCACTAACATCTTTGGAGGCCGTGATTTGACGGCTGGTAACCGCACTTCACGCATATATCACTTACCGAGATTTGCTACGGTAGAATGCCACACTCAGTAATGGGTAACAGGCGTGATGATATATTTATTTATTTATCAAAAAATACTAATTGAAGAGACCTGTAAAATTTTACAATGCTCAGAAAAAAAACTAATATAAATTAATTAAAAGTAATTCATCATCATCTGTGGCGCTATAGCCCAAATCGGGCCTGGGCCTACCGGACACACCGAGCCGCAGTTTTTACACTGCCGTACTGCCGGTTTTCGTAGTCGAATACTACATTATTTAAGGCGTATAAGTGACTAGCTTATAGCGCCCGAGTGTGACAAATACATGTAGCTGTATTTTATATTTTACGACAAATCACACATTGTCGACAGGCGGATTCGAACTGACGAACCTTGGCTCGGGTGACGTCACAGTATGTTAAGAGATGTGCCTTAACACGCTCGGCCACCGCGCCTGCTGATATATAGGATATATATCAGATAAATATCACTTTTTGGATATTTATTTTTTAATTTTAGTTTTTGTACACATTTAGAAAAACTGAAAAATTCGAAAAATTTCACTTCTCCGGAGGCTATATCTCAAAAACTAAACAAGATATGGAAATGCGCTCAACGGCGTTGAATTCCCCGTTAAATTAAAAGTAATTACTTGCAAGAATATATTTTCTTAAACTGCAAGACAATCGCCTTCGAAGTCTTTGTCGGGCATTAAATCCATTATTTAAAATTATGTCTAGAATTCATGAAACTGTTGACACTGACTGTAAGTTGTTCGATCACAGCACCACGACAACGTCTAGCTATAAATTGTCCTACCGCCAACAACCCTTCATTACAAAATGTAATGTATCTTTTTACTTCCTTGTACGAAGTAAAGGAAGTATTGTAATCGCGAAAATTTTCGGTTCTCAGATTTCAACGGAAATAGGTGTTTTGGCCCTCCCTGAATCCATTTTGACTAATTTCGTCATGCCGTCTGTACGTACGTATCTCGCATAACTCAAAAACGGTAAGCCGTAGAAAATTGAAACTTTATATTTAGGACTGTTATAACATCTAGTTGTGCACCTCCCTTTTTGGTCATTATACAACTACCGGAAGTGGTACTTTACTTGAAGCTATAATAGATTTTCATGAAAAACTATATTCAAATATAATTTAAAACTTTCCAAATTTGGTATATAAGACTACTATATCAATGGAAATAACATAATAGATTTTGGTTAAAATAGACTAACCGGAAGTGGCACATTATATGAAGCTGCTAACAGTTTTCCTTGAAAAAAATGGTATTATTTTAATTTTAGAAAGGAATGCTGCAAATAAAAGTTTTAGAGAATTAAATTCTGCGTCTAGCACACTAAGAATTTTTAAATTAGCTTTTTGCATAAACGAGATATCTAAATTTAAATATTATATATTTTTTGATTTTTTTTTAAATTAAGTTTGCTATGGATTAGAACAAAAAATAAAAGATTTAATGTCAAATATGTGCAATTAAAAAAATATCTATAGTTTAATACGTGTACAAGGAAGTCATGTGGTGTCCACATCAGATATTTTAAAAGTAATCAAAATGAATAAAAAAATCGCTGTGAAGGTGGAAATTCGAATCCGGAGATCACGAGTTCGAAACTCACTTAATCTAAAAATTATATAAACTATCACACTGCGGCCCGGTGAATGCGGACCCTGTACTGTAATTGGGATTAAGTTCCTGTTGTACAGCGTAACATAAATAAATAAAACTTAAAATTAATTTTTACTGGGCTCATTGAATTCGTCGCTCGCGCTCAAACTTTCCATCTAGCCCGTAAAAATTAATTTACTACGCTTGCCATATAAATAATATTACAGGTGAAAGATAATGGTCTACTTACAGAATAGGTGGGTTTATAATTTGACAGGTGGTAAAAATTATATGTACAACCTCAGAGCAAAATGCGTATAAAATTGTTCAAACAGTATCATATATGCAATAGGATCAGATAACACCTTATTAATATGAAAAACAAACCATAATTAAAGTCTCTGATAAAACAAAGCCCTATCGCCGATATGACGTCACACGAAAATCCATTTTCAGCTCATCTCACGCTTTTAGACAGATTGCCA
Organism: Pterostichus niger; assembly: GCA_947425015.1. Classification (NCBI taxonomy): domain Eukaryota; kingdom Metazoa; phylum Arthropoda; class Insecta; order Coleoptera; family Carabidae; genus Pterostichus; species Pterostichus niger. Next base: position 2,635,581 of record OX380348.1, read on the forward strand.
ATTAAGAACAACGTATTACACGATCATAGTCACACACTTGCTAGTAAATTAAAACCTTTGTTACGAAAAGAGGGGTCTCCTCTCTCACTCTCTCTCTCTCTCTCTCTCTCTCTGTTCTCTTTCACCAGCCGGATTTTTTATCCAGCCCCGATGATTTACATTTTGATAGGGGCAGATGAGATCTATTGATGGTATGTTACATACTCTTTAATATAATCCAATATACGAACGTTGGGGTGCGTTCAAAATAGGATGAGAATGTCACCGGAATTATTGGAAAATCAGATGCAGTGTACCTTAAGAATTCATGTTTTCGGACGTTTTATTATTAGCTGAATTTCAAGCGCGGATAAGAAACATAATTTTTCTACTTCCGTTAGGGAATAGACATTTTATTTCACTTATTTGAGTTAGGTAATGAACTGCATTATTTAACTAGTGAAATAATGAGGTAACATAGCAACAGATATCTTGGTAGACGAATTCTGATGTGTTATTCTTTTATTTTTTGAATTTATAACTGTCATTAATATGTCAAAAGTCAAAAGTTCCTTAAGGAAGAATGACACTTTCTTCACGAGGTATACATATCATTTTTTACTACCCTATCAAAAAGTTAAATAAATTATAAATTTAAATAAGATTTATGATTCTCTTGACAAATGTCACCTGTATATTACTAATGTCCAATTAAACAGTTGTTTTTTAGTTACCTTAGATATTATTTTACTTTTCTTCCCTACGAAATAGTGAGGAAACTTAGTTTTTTCAAGATGACTTGTGAAAATGACATTTTTCTACTTCCGTTGGGAAATATACATTTTATTTCACTTATTTGAGTTAGGTAATGAACTGCATTATTTAACTAGTGAAATAATGAGGTAACATAGCAACAGATATCTTGGTAGACGAATTCTGATGTGTTATTCTTTTATTTTTTGAATTTATAACTGTCATTAATATGTCAAAAGTCAAAAGTTCCTTAAGGAAGAATGACACTTTCTTCACGAGGTATACATATCATTTTTTACTACCCTATCAAAAAGTTAAATAAATTATAAATTTAAATAAGATTTATGATTCTCTTGACAAATGTCACCTGTATATTACTAATGTCCAATTAAACAGTTGTTTTTTAGTTACCTTAGATATTATTTTACTTTTCTTCCCTACGAAATAGTGAGGAAACTTAGTTTTTTCAAGATGACTTGTGAAAATGACATTTTTCTACTTCCGTTGGGAAATATACATTTTATTTCACTTATTTGAGTTAGGTAATGAACTGCATTATTTAACTAGTGAAATAATGAGGTAACATAGCAACAGATATCTTGGTAGACGAATTCTGATGTGTTATTCTTTTATTTTTTGAATTTATAACTGTCATTAATATGTCAAAATTTCATAATTTCAAAAACGCTCTTTCGTATTTATTAGAACGGAAGTAGAAAAAATATTGTATGAAACACGTAAGAAAACTCGGTTATTACCTTACTTATGTGTTTACATGCGTAAGGTAATAACCTTCATTTCCTTACTAGTTTCATAAATAGTTATTAAATGAAGCATTTTTGCGAATGCAATGCCTGCAATTTTATTTCACTCGTGTATTACTTTATTTAAGGTAATTCTAAAATTATTACTAGTCTTTGATCTAATTAATTAAATTCCTTGACAACAACAAAAAAACGTATATAAACAAGTTTGTTTATATCAAATTACATATTATTTCCAAATTGGAATACCAATAATACAGCGAAGAATCCTCGGAAGACACCCAAGAAATTGTTGATGCAGCTTCTGCACCTGTTTTTAAATTTTATTTGTTTCATTGTATTTTACAACTGAACTGTCAAAATTATATACTCCCTAACTCCCTAGAGGAATATATACACATTATGTAGGGTTCCCAGGGATGAAATGATTTACTTCTGTCTCAATTGTTGTATCAGAAACGATTAAATACTCGTTACCACTTATAGCAAACAAACTCAAAATTCGACCAGACATCAAATTATTTTCATATATAATATAACAAGTAGTATGAAAATTGCTGAAAATATTTTGACATAAATTATGAGCTGTTATGGAAATGGAAACATAACGAGTGCGAATGTATATTTATGTCAAAATATTTTCAGCAATTTTCATACTACGAATTGTATTCGGCTTAAGAATGTACCAAACAAGAGTTAATTAACAAGAATAGTTAGGTATTTATTTGCACATTATTAATTAGGTATTACAGTGATGAAAATTCTACATTTTTCTAAAACATAATTTCGATTACTACAAAAATCCATGAATTGCCGCCAAACATAATCTCTTGTTTTTTTGGTATTTTTTGGGAGGTTTTAATAAAAATTTCTTCTGTAGAAGCTGTTCCCCATTGAGAATTTGCCATTTTGACAGATTTTTCAATTGACGTTTATGAAAATATTGAAAATATCATTTATTTTATTCGTAACCAAGGATATTATTAACAGTGGTATTTCCGATATCAATTTCACTAGTGATGAATTTCCGACGAAATGTACATTTCATTGGTTCATTTTCAAACAAATTCGTGATCCTATTGGTTGACAGTGACGTGTGGTGAATTCTCAAGAAAATAACATGATTTAACATTCCATTCGCCATTTTGATTGATTTCAAGTAGTCAAATGTCGAAGAAAATTAGAAAATACTAAACTAGAGCTTGTGGCATATGAGAACCCGGCAATAAATAGCTTTCACTATATGAATCCAAAGTTAAACTCGGTTTTAATTCCAGGTGCTTCTCTTCCAGGCTACTGCGATAATTAAACATTATCAGTATCCTGTATTTTATTACAAAGGGCTGGATCATTACGGTCCAAACTTCGTGCGTGCGATTTTGCTCAATAACCGACAGTCATTTGTAATGCGATATGTTTTTGTTACGCGTTCGCGGCTGTCTGCCAGTAGCGATGTTACGCTGCCTTTGATTTGCATCTCGCAGGAGCCGCGTAGCTAAACTAGACCAATTATATGATGTGGCGCACATGGATGTGTCGGCACTCTTTGATGTTCTCTTACACGCCCACCACCCCCCACACCCCAAGCCGAGGGTGCGTACTTAATATTCCCTTGATGAACTCTACAATATTCTTCAATTATTCTAATGATGGAAATGCACGACTTTTACTATTTATTATTTTAAAAATATAAAATAAACACTTGGCTAAGTCTCAGGAAATTCAGCCTCCAAGTCACCTTATGAGGGCATCGTCAGAGGCTGGCCAGCACAGTTAGTAACCATAGATTAGAGCTCATCAGTATGGTATAACTCACTTCTTCACCTAGAACAAAGTTCACGTGAAGAAGCTAGTGACGAAAGACTGTGCCAGCAGAGAATAAGATCTCTAAAAAACGGTTAGATGACATGAGAAGTTCTATCGAACCGAAAAAAGGAAAAGCTACGCAGCAATTTAAATAACAACAAAGACAAAATTAATTGTCATCCATGCACATGGTGAAACTAGGTTTAATAAAAAGTATAGAATAAACACTTGGCTAAGTCTCACAAAATTCAGCCTCCAAGTCACCTTATGAGGGCATCAGCAGAGACTGGCCAGCACAGTTAGTAACCATAGACGCGTTTTGCTCTTATTAGAGCTCATCAGTATGTTATAACTCACTTCTTCACCTAGAACAAAGTTCACGTGAAGAAGCTGGTGACGAAAGACTGTGCCAGCAGAGAATAAGATCTCTAAAAAACGGTTAGATGACATGAGAAGTTCTATCGAACCGAAAAAAGGAAAAGCTACGCAGCAATTTAAATAACAACAAAGACAAAATTAATTGTCATCCATGCACATGGTGAAACTAGGTTTAATAAAAAGTATAGAATAAACACTTGGCTAAGTCTCACAAAATTCAGCCTCCAAGTCACCTTATGAGGGCATCAGCAGAGACTGGCCAGCACAGTTAGTAACCATAGACGCGTTTTGCTCTTATTAGAGCTCATCAGTATGTTATAACTCACTTCTTCACCTAGAACAAAGTTCATGTGAAGAAGCTGGTGACGAAAGACTGTGCCAGCAGAGAATAAGATCTCTAAAAAACGGTTAGATGACATGAGAAGTTCTATCGAACCGAAAAAAGGAAAAGCTACGCAGCAATTTAAATAACAACAAAGACAAAATTAATTGTCATCCATGCACATGGTGAAACTAGGTTTAATAAAAAGTATAGAATAAACACTTGGCTAAGTCTCACAAAATTCAGCCTCCAAGTCACCTTATGAGGGCATCAGCAGAGACTGGCCAGCACAGTTAGTAACCATAGACGCGTTTCGCTCTTATTAGAGCTCATCAGTATGTTATAACTCACTTCTTCACCTAGAACAAAGTTCACGTGAAGAAGCTGGTGACGAAGGACTGTGCCAGCAGAGAATAAGATCTCTAAAAAACGATAAGATGACATGAGAAGTTCTATCGAACAGGCAATGCCGTCTACTGAAAAAAGGAAAAGCTACGCAATAGCAATTTAAATAACAACAAAGACAAAATTAATTGTCATCCATACACTTGGTGAAACTAGGTTTAATAAAATATAAACTAAACACTTTCACTCTTAAAACTGTAATTGGAATTTATTTACTGTTAAAATATCTACATCCAAAAGAAGGTAAAGAATTGCCACAATAAAAAAATAAAAAAAAATCACTCGGCACCACTTAGAAATATGTATAAACCCTCTTACAATACATGTATGCACCCCACTCCAATTTGTATCACTAATGGCCACAGAATGAAGTTGAAGGGGTGCGAGTCAGTCAGGGTCATTCCCCAACCCCCTACCAGCTCACTCACCCCCTCCCAGTCATTTAGAGCGAACCCAAGCGCGAATATGCCTCGCTATGAATTATTATATCATAACTAGTGCACAGTCGTCCAGTGGAGTACTCTACGACGCTGAGTGTGTTGTATGGGGATGGTTTAGTTGGAGGGATGGACGATATGGCATTAGGGTGGTTTGGTTACCCAAGTCGGATGGGTATAAGTGGTGTACTATTAATATGTTTAATGCTTCAATAAGCTGAAGTATGAAAGGGATGATTATTATATTTTTGGTGGTGATGTTGAGGTGGCTTATGTAAGTCGAGATCGTTTTTTGTTTGATGAAAACGGAGGAGAATTAGTCCTGCAAATAGTCCACAGTTGCAGACTTTCCATTTATAATACATTTATAAGTTTTACTTTATTTTAAGGTGCCTTACAATTAGTGATAACAAGTCGGCTTGTAGATATAAAAGAACCCGGGTTCGATTCTCACAGCCAATCAAGTTAAAACTACCTCTGTGGCTTCCCCTTCATTTCGGAGCCGATATTTTACGGCTACAGAGATCTGGTATAGCGGAGTGTCACACCCAGTAATTTGTGAAAGGCGTAATTTATTTTATTTTAAAATGAGGGTTTTTACTTCCTTGTACGAAGTAAAGGAAGTATTGTTATCGCGAAAATTTTCGGTTCTCAGATTTCAGTGGAAATACGCATTTTGGCCCTCCCTGAGTCCATTTTGACTAATTTCGTCGTGACGTCTGTACGTACGTATGTATCTCGCATAACTCAAAAACGGTAAGCCGTAGAAAATTGAAATTTTATATTTAGGACTGTTATAACATCTAGTTGTGCACCTCCCTTTTTAGTCATTAAACAACTACCGGAAGTGGTACTTTACTTGAAGCCTATAATAGATTTGCATGAAAAACTATATTCAAATGTAATTTAAATCTTTCCAAATTTGGTATATAAGACTACTATATCAATGGAAATAACATAATAGATTTTGGTTAAAATAGACTAACCGGAAGTGGCACATTACATGAAGCTGCTAACAGTTTTCCTTGAAAAAAATGGTATTATTTTAATTTTAGAAATGAATGCTGCAAATAAAAGTTTTAGAGAATTAAATTCTGCGTCTATCACATTAAGAATTTTTAAATTAGCTTTTTGCATAAACGAGATATCTAAGTTTAAATATTATATATTTTTAGATTTTTACAAAAAAATAAGTTTGCTATGGATTAGAACAAAAAATAAAAGATTTAATGTCAAATATGTGCAATGTAAAAAATATCTATAGTTTAATACGCGTACAAGGAAGTCATGTGGTGTCCACATCAGATTTTTTATTTTTACAATTGTAAGGCAAATTTTGTCACTCAAACGACAAATATTTGAAACTGAAATATTACATCGCGTGATGTGCAGTTACCATCCATCAAATTACAACCCCCAAAGATGTGTAGAGATAGTTTTAATGTTGTGAAAATTATTTGTCGGCTGTGGGAATCGAATCCGGGTTCTCAAATCCACAGACCTACCCTACCCCAAATTTGATTTAATTATATTTTAGTTGAAACTAATAACCCTGGCTTGTAAAATAAATAAATATATCATCATGCCTTTTATCTATTTACCGGGTGTGGCACTCTGCTGTAAGCAGATCTCGGTATGTGATATATTTCTTTGCATGAAGTGCGGTTACCAGCCGTCAAGATATTAGTGAAGGGGGAACCACATGAGTAGATTTATATTGGTGAAAATTGTTTGTCAGCTGTGGAGATCGAACCAGGGTTCTCAAAATCCACAGACCGACTCGATACAATATAATACATTTATAAGTTTTACTTTATTTTAAGGTGCCTTACAATTAGTGGTATCGAGTCGGCTTGTATATTTGAGAATCCGGGTTTGATTCCCACAATCAATTAAGTTAAAACTACCTCTGTGACTTCTCCTCCATTTCGGAGCCGATATTTTATGGCTGGTATATTACTTACAAGGATCTGCTATGGCGGAGTGCCACACCCAGTAATTGCTGAAAGGCGTAATTTATTTTATTTTAAAATGAGGGTTTTATTTCTTCGCGTGGAGATATGTCGGCTGTGGGAATCGAATCTGGGTTCTCAAATCCACAGGCCAACTCAGTACCACTGAACCACCTACCCCAAATTTATTTAATTGTATTTTTAGTTGAAACTAACAACCCTGGATTGTAAAACGATGTATTTATTTGCTGCTCCGCCCAGAAGTAGAATCTTGAAAATGTCGCCAAATTAAAATTTGTTGTAAAGATAAAAAACTAATAATAACGATTTTGGCAAGTGCGTTCAAATCGTAAAACTTAAATTTAGAATTTTTAAATGTCGACCCAAGTATAAGAAATATTTCAGCGAACCGATAAGTGAACTATAAACGTCAAGACAAACGCAGTCAGTTGAAATAAAGGCGGGTCAACACGAGACACGATAAATCATTCTGGTACCGTTTGATAATAATTTATGCTCGAGTGTTAATTTTATTTCACTCAGCATGTGCACTTACTTCTGCCCAGATAATTTACTGTTCGTAGACCTATGTGTACGCACATGAATTACTATACTAGTACTACTAAATTCGGTCAGAAACTGATGACTTACGTTTTTATTATCGAACTGAAAACAATTATAATGGGTGTCTGTTAGTTTGGACGTAAAGAACGGAATGAAAGATTGCTGAAATTGAGGGTTTAGGTGGTTAACTATGATTGAAGATTTGTTGCACTGCACAACAGGAATTTAATTCCAATTACAGTAGCTTATAGTGGAATTGTAGCCACTCAGATAAAAATCGCTGAAACTATGTTTATAAGTTAACTGAAGCACGAGAAAGTCAATGCCGTTGACCGCATTTTCATATCGCTTGTAGTTTTTTGAGATATAGGCTCGGAAAAGTACAAGATCTGAGTAAAATTAATAATTTCACTTTTCCGGAGCGTATATCTCAAAAGTTAAACAAGATTTGAAAATGCGCTCAACGGCATTGAATTCCCCGTGTCCGAATTGACTTGCAAGCAAATTTTCATGCAATTTAATATTTTTAATTATTTCCTAAGGGGTACCCCTTTGGTTTTTTAAATTTTAATTCAATTTTCCCAAAAATCCTTAATCGTAGGATTATTAAAACGAAAATTTACATACATATGTATTTTGACCCACTGAATCAAATGCATATGACTTCTGGTTTTCGATAAAATGTTAAAAAACCGCTTTTTGCGATTTTTTTGGCGGAAAATTGAAAAAAAATAAAAATCGCTGAAACTATGATTATAAGTTAACTGAAGCACGAGAAAATTAATGCCGTTGAGCGCGTTTTCATATCACATTTAGTTTTCGAGATATAGCCTCGGAAAAGTAGAAAAACTGAAAAATTCGATAAATTTCACTTTTCAGGAGGCTATATCTCAAAAACTAAACAAGATATGGAAATGCGCTCAACGGCGTTGAATTCCCCGTGTCCGAATTGACTTATAAGCAAATTTTCATACAATTTTATGCAATTTAATATTTTTAATTATTTCCTAAGGTTTTTTCAGATTTTAATTCAACTTTCCCAAAAATCCTTAATCATAGGAATATTGTAATGAAAATTTACATACATATGTATTTTGAGCCACTGAATCCAGTGGTGAAATGTTTAAATGCATAAGTCTTATAGTTTTTGAGAAAATGTCAAAAAACCGCTTTTTGCGATTTTTTTGGCGAAATTTAAAAAAAATAAAAATCGCTGAAACTATGTTTATAAGTTAACTGAAGCACGAGAAAGTCAATGCCGTTGACCGCATTTTCATATCGCTTGTAGTTTTTTGAGATATAGGCTCGGAAAAGTACAAGATCTGAGTAAAATTAATAATTTCACTTTTCCGGAGCGTATATCTCAAAAATTAAACAAGATTTGAAAATGCGCTCAACGGCATTGAATTCCCCGTGTCCGAATTGACTTGTAAGCAAATTTTCATGCAATTTTAAGCAATTTTATTTTTTTAATTATTTCCTAAGGTTTTTTCAGATTTTAATTCAATTTTCCCAAAAATCCTTAATCATAGGAATATTGTAACGAAAATTTACATACATATGTATTTTGACCCACTGAATCCAGTGGTGAAATGTTTAAATGCATAAGTCTTATAGTTTTTGAGAAAATGTCAAAAAACCGCTTTTTGCGATTTTTTTGGCGAAATTTTGAAAAAAAATAAAAATCGCTGAAACTATGTTTATAAGTTAACTGAGCACGTGAAAGTCAATGCCGTTGATCGTAACTTCATATGTAGCTTAGTATTTAAGATATAGTTTCGAAAAAATAGAAAATCTTTAAAAAAATGAAGATATATATATGATATATATCAATGTATAAATATCTTGATATGTATCATGATATATATCAGGATAAATATCCATTGATAGATATCCTTGTGCCCTGGTTGTAACTAATGAAAATAATTTGAAGGCGCGCGCGAGATACTCATTTCGCGCACTAGAATACGAAACAGTGTGCATAATGCTCATTTTGCGCACAAGGGTGCAATATAATGCGCAAAATATGCATTGTGGTAATGATGAAAAAATCACCTACTTCGCGTATTGATATAAGTGAAAAAAATGAACATTTTTTGACAGTTGTAGAAAATAGTATTTTTGGATATAAGTTGAAATTGAACGCACGACCTCTTGTCTGTTAATTAAGAAACTTTGTTACGATGACTGGTAATTTGTTGCGTTAATTATACAGGGTGTTTCACAAATTATAGCACTTATTTTAACCTCGTATAATACTCAACGTACTGATTATGAAACAGGGTATTTTAAAAATTCGCAAACTTAACATGAATTACATTTTAATTATAACATTTCTAATAGGGATTTATCTAATGTGTTAAGAATAATAGCCTATGGCGGTGTTTATAATTATAATTTATAGAAATAAATAAATAAAATAAATTTACCATCACGCCTTTTACTCATTACTGGGTGTGGCACTCTGCCTAAACAGATATCGGTAAGTGATATATTTTTTCGCGTGAAGTGTGGTCAAATCACGGCTCCCAAAAAAGATATTAGTGGAGGGGGAGTCACAGGGTAGATTTAAATTGGTGAATTATAATTTAATTATTAATATATTGGAAATAAGTGTTACACCGCACAAAATAATATCTACAGGGTGGCGACTAACCTGGAAAACCGGGAAAAGTCAGGGAATTTTATATTTTTGGAAAAGTCAGGGAAAAGTCAGGGAATTTTATTCCATGTCAGGGAAAAAAGTTTTTTGTTCTTTAAATTTTTTAATTTAATTTTAGAAAAATAACTACAAACTTTTATTTCAAAATGTGTTTAGTTATTTTTAGATTTTATTGGCAGAATACCCTTTATTAGATAGATAGTATACCTTTATTGGCAACAAATACCCTTTATTGCTTCTTAAGAGTGAGAACCACCATCTATGAAAATATAACCGAAGGATGTTTACTAATTGAAAACTGTTTTGTTTTGTCTAACGTTTCTACCGCGCTATGTTTTTTTCTGTATGCAATATTTAAGGTTGTGTCTTTGCCTGTTTAGAAAGACAACTTGATTTTGCTTTTACTATAAATTTAATAAAAAAAACAATTATATTACAATATATGATATAATATATGAAATGTAACCATAAATTCATAAATAAGTCAATATTCTAGAAGTCAGGGAATTTATTAATATTACTTGAATCGCCACCCTGATCTAATAATGTTTTCTTTTTTCCAGGTGAGTTTCCCTCTTCGAAGACGTTTGCCATTTACCCAAGCCACGAACTGAACCGTGTACATCAAGCAGTGAGTCTAACATTTCAGTCTGTTCTCTGTGTGAGAATAATAATTTTTTGTTGCTTGAAAGCATTCGGTATGACCTTATGTGAGTCATAAATCATCGAAGAAAGCGTTGGAATCTCGCGCAAAAACCATCACGTGACGTGTCGCTTAAACCAGTTATATATGGGCTCATATCGGCAGAGTATGAAATTGTTGACGGCGATCAGCTACCCTCAAACTGTTACGAACTAACATTTATCATACTATCTTCTACATTTGTCATCGCATATTTTATCCTGTCACACGGTTACTAATTATTTTACAGAAAAATGCTTCAAATAAAACTGGTGGATAATTTCGTTATCTGCGACTTTTATTTGAAGCATTTTTTTCTAAAGTAATTAGTACTAGTAGTAACACTATTTTCAAATTTTCCATCGAATATTTTCCGCTATAAAATGCTTCTAAATTATTTTACACAAAAATACTTCAAATAAAAGTGATAACAAATTTAATTCTCCGTAACTTTTATTTGAAACATTTTTTTCTAAAATAATTAGTACTAGTAGCAACACTATTTTAGAATTTTCCATCGTATATTTTCCGCTATAAAATGCTTCTAAATTATTTTACACAAAAATACTTCAAATAAAAGTGATAACAAATTTAATTCTCCGTAACTTTTATTTGAAGCATTTTTTTCTAAAGTAATTAGTACTAGTAGTAACACTATTTTCAAATTTTCCATCGAATATTTTCCGCTATAAAATGCTTCTAAATTATTTTACACAAAAATACTTCAAATAAAAGTGATAACAAATTTAATTCTCCGTAACTTTTATTTGAAGCATTTTTTTCTAAAGTAATTAGTACTAGTAGTAACACTATTTTAGAATTTTCCATCGTATATTTTCCGCTATAAAATGCTTCTAAATTATTTTACACAAAAATACTTCAAATAAAAGTGATAACAAATTTAATTCTCCATAACTTTTATTTGAAACATTTCTTTCTAAAATAATTGAGAAAGGCTTGACCGCAGCAAATATGTAATAAAAAATTGTGTAGTATCATTATCACCCAATTTTAATGTTTCTATAAACAATGAAAATACTGCGTCCTGTGCCATAAAGTAATGAAAACCAACGCGTTGCCAGATAGCTAAATTAATTGAAAACTAATCGGAGTGGCATGAAATTACGTGGGAAATTATCAAATTAGGGCAAGAAATCTCTCAATTCGCACTTGATAACATTTACCTGTAGCTTTTCAGTTTCATTCGACCATATCTCGAAACATATCTGACAGATTAATTATTCGCGAGTGTTAAGCTGAAAACAATCTTTGAATTTCAGTTTTACTGCTTTTGATAAGATTCACATTTGCTTGTTCACAGTTAGACACAATAAAACAGAATTGAAATTAAACCTAATTTCCAATTAATAATGGGTAATCAAACAAAGAAACTTGTACTAATGTGAAGAATCAATATTTTTCTTCAATTTTATGCTGGATTATCAACGACGAAGTTCTTGGTAATCGTTAATAATTAACTTTATTATCCACTGTCAAATGTTTCGACAGTTATTTGTACATCGAGGGAAGAAAGTTAGGCATTTTTATTTCCAACGTGTCGACTCATTTTCCGAGACTGAAGAAAAGATGACACTTTCTTCGTCAGGCGTACATTTATATTACTCAATTAGAAATTAAAATAGAAATTTGAATGACATTTATAATTCTCTTGACAGATTTTTTGTCTGGAATTCTAGTGATACTAGGGATGAAAAGTACCTATCATGTTCTCTGAATTGAAAGAATAAAATTTAACTTTTAGATAGTTGTGACAAATAGTTATTTTTGTATTATGAAGGTTTTTTGTTGCGCGTGAAAATGTTACTTTTAGTCGAGACAAAAAAGTCATTCGAACGCTCCAAAAAAACAAAATTTTGCCCACGAAATACAAACAACATTTTGTTCTACAACTGTCAAAAAAGAATAATACAATAAGTATTGATTTAAACAAATAAATTGAAGGAAAACAATCAAAATTAATATGAATTTGGTGAATAAAAATAATTTGGGAGTGTGCGCGAAATACTTATTTTCCGCACTAGAATGCAAAACAATGCGCAAAATACGCGTTGTTATGGCAATATAAATGATGAAAAAATTACGTACTTCGCGTATTGATATTAGTGAAAAAATGTCCGCGATTTAATCCACAAAGTTCATCTTTTTTGTACAATACTATTTTATTTTATGTTGGTATTTGCGACGGCCGTTAAAACGATTTTATCGACTGCTGTCATTGACAACGTCCACTAAATGCCAGACAAAGTTACCGCTTCCTTGGTTACAGAAAAATGATTTTTACTTCCTTGTACGAAGTAAAGGAAGTATTGTTATCGCGAAAATTTTCGGTTCTCAGATTTCAGTGGAAATACGCATTTTGGCCCTCCCTGAGTCCATTTTGACTAATTTCGTCGTGACGTCTGTACGTACGTATGTATCTCGCATAACTCAAAAACGGTAAGCCGTAGAAAATTGAAATTTTACATTTAGGACTGTTATAACATCTAGTTGTGCACCTCCCTTTTTGGTCATTATATAACTTCCGGAAGTGGTACTTTACTTGAAGCCTATAATAGATTTTCATGAAAAACTATATTCAAATATAATTTAAAACTTTCCAAATTTGGTATATAAGACTACTATATCAATGGAAATAATATAATAGATTTTGGTTAAAATACACTAACCGGAAGTGACACATTACATGAAGCTGCTAACAGTTTTCCTTGAAAAAAATGGTATTATTTTAATTTTAGAAATAAATGCTTCAAATAATAGTTTTAGAGAATTAAATTCTACGTCTAGCACATTAAGAATTTTTAAATTAGCCTTTTGCATAAGCGAGATATCTAAATTTAAATAGTATATATTTTGTGTGTTTTTTTTAATTAAGTTTGCTATGGATTAGAACAAAAAATAAAAAATAAAAGATTTAATGTCAAATATGTGCAATTTAAAAAATATCTATAGTTTAATACGCGTACAAGGAAGTCATGTGGTGTCCACATCAGATTTTTTAATTATAATTTCTAGCAAATTTTGCAGTTTTAAACCGGAAATCGAACCCGTACCGAAAATTGTTCCGAACTCATCTTTGTTTGGAAATCCGAATCGCTGTTAATGTTATTGACTGAACCGGAACCGAACTAATTTTCTTTTAATTTCTGAACCTAAACCCGAACCGAAATAGTTTTCAATTCCTGTCCGTGAAATATATTTGGTGTACTAAAAACCTGGTAGGTGGAGATGACTCATTCTTTAAAAAATAAACTATATGTACTCAAATAACTACAGAAAATCATTCATATCATTGACATGGTATAAAATAGTTCAAACCAGCATGGGCTGAAATAAACTTCTAAAAATGAGTATTTACTTATCCCCATCGTCTGCAAAACCCAAATTTGTAGGTAGGATAATTACAGAGGGCAACCGGAAATTATTTTCCCGCCAATTTGGCAATCACCGCTCGTCTTTTGTTTGTCTTTGTGTGGTTGCGGTCAAAATATCGTTCTTTCTAATGCAAATTGACACCTAAGTTTATGGGATTTTTTACCGGACCTTGTTAAGAAAACACCAAATCTTTTTGGAAAGATCGCGGTGACTCACTCTTTCATTCATTCATTATTTTATTTGGCTTGCGTGTGGTCACACATATATTAAAAAATCTGATGTGGACACCACATGACTTCCTTGTACGCGTATTAAACTATAGATATTTTTTTAATTGCACATATTTGACATAAAATCTTTTATTTTTTATTTTTTGTTCTAATCCATAGCAAACTTAATTAAAAAAAACACACAAAATATATACTATTTAAATTTAGATATCTCGCTTATGCAAAAGGCTAATTTAAAAATTCTTAATGTGCTAGACGCAGAATTTAATTCTCTAAAACTTTTATTTGCAACATTCCTTTCTAAAATTAAAATAATACCATTTTTTTCAAGGAAAACTGTTAGCAGCTTCATGTAATGTGCCACTTCCGGTTAGTCTATTTTAACCAAAATCTATTATGTTATTTCCATTGATATAGTAGTCTTATATACCAAATTTGGAAAGTTTTAAATTATATTTGAATATAGTTTTTCATGAAAATCTATTATAGGCTTCAAGTAAAGTACCACTTCCGGAAGTTATATAATGACCAAAAAGGGAGGTGCACAACTAGATGTTATAACAGTCCTAAATATAAAATTTCAATTTTCTACGGCTTACCGTTTTTGAGTTATGCGAAATACATACGTACGTACGTACGTACGTACGTACGTACGTACATACGTACATACGTACGTACAGACGTCACGACGAAATTAGTCAAAATGGACTCAGGGAGGGCCAAAATGCGTATTTCCACTGAAATCTGAGAACCGAAAATTTTCGCGATAACAATACTTCCTTTACTTCGTACAAGGAAGTAAAAATATATTATATTTTTGATTTATTGTTAACTATTAAAACAACTGTTACGATAATTTATTTGTTATTATTTTAAAAAGTATTTTGGTATTGAAAATCACCCTCAACCTGTAAGTTTTATAATTTAATTTTACCAAAATAAACTGCAATTGCAGATTTATTACAAATGAACCACAATTAAAATTATAATGATCAATAATTATTTGTATTATTTAAGGGGTAGGTGGCTCAGTGGTATCGAGTCGGCCTGTGGATCTTGAGAACCCTAGTTCGATCCCCACAGCCGACAAACAATTTTCACCAATTTAAATCTACCTCTGTGACTCCCCCTCCACTAACATCTTTGGGGGCCGTGATTTGACGGCTGGTAACCGCACTTCACGCGAAGAAATATATCACTTACTGAAATCTGTTAGTGCAGAGTGCCACACCCAATAATGGCTAAAAGGCGTGATGATATATTTATTTATTTAAATTTATTGTTAACTATTAAAACAATTGTTACGATAATTTATTTGTTATTATTTTTAAAAATATTTTGGTATTGAAAATCACCCTCAAATAAACTGCAATTGCAGATTTATCACAACTGGACCACAATTAAAATTATAATGATCAATAATTATTTGTATATCAAGGGAAGAAAGTGAGACATTTCTCAAGCCGAAGACGAGGCATATAAAGCACCTGATGGAAAAATGACACTTTCTTTACTAGGTATATATGTCTTTCATTACCCGATCAGATAGTAAAATAACTTTATTTATTTTCATGGCAGATGTCAACTAGATGTTACTAATGTCAAATTATATTACTTAATTACTTAATAAACATTAATTTACCTGAAACTGACAGGAAAGTAAACATTTATATGTCCTTTAAGACACAGGAAAGCTTTGCTTTGCATGCCTAGGCAAGAAAATAACATAGTCAATGAAAGAAAAGTGTCTAGTTACTTAGCAACATAAAATACTGACTGAATATGTAAGTCAAATATTTCTTTTAATTTAAATTAATTTAAAATATGTATTATTTGTTTATAAGTTTCAGGTAAAATGTTATACGTAACACGTCAGTAAAGCGTCGTACAGGATTCGTAAGCTGTTTCAACTATCTACTCATCCTGTAATTGAACGCTTTCCTGACTTTTTACATACATAACTATTACTTTCTTTTGTCAACTGAGGGAAAAATAATTTTGCTTTACGCTGTTAAACGGTTACAAATAAATTGAGAAAAAAATACTTCAAATAAAATTTTCAGAAAATTGAGTTCTCTATAACTTTTATTTAATGTATTTTTTTATAAAATAATTTAGAAGCGCTTGGCAACGAAATATATACGACGCCAAATGATAATTCACTAAAAAACAAAAGTATTTACTAAAAATTATCTCGTTTCCGGTTAGCCTGATATTTCTGTTGATTACCCAAAATTACAAAATTCCCTAAAAAACAAACCCTACTTAACTGTAGCACCTCTAATATATTTTCTTGTACCCCGCTATCATCTCGTTCCTAAGTAACTTAAACACTCTGTCTTCTAGTCCAAATCTGCCTCATTTACTTCATCTCAGTCTGAAATCAACACCTAAAAAGCAGGACTCCCTAAAAATATTATTCACGTGCTCGAGCACACTTAACCACAAGACACATTAAAACAACAGGCGCTATCGCTTCTCCTCGTTGTAATTTAAGTGTTCCGGAGTTCAGGGCCGGCCGGGTGAGTTTTTTTGCACCGTGGGCCACGCTGGTTATCGCCTCCCCCCCTTGAGACGCCCCTGACTAGACTCAGGGCTTTACGAGCTCAAACACAAACATATAATTATCTATTTTTCGCCTGCCGTGCCTGCCCGCGTGTTCTGGGAAACTGTTACATTGGTTTCGGTTGTGCTTGCCAGTGCCGCCGGAAATTATTTTTTCCTCCAGGAGACATTTTCTTTATTTACTACTCCTTGTTACACCACAGACATAAGTAGATTCATAAACACGCTTCAATTTGGAGTTGGTTAACTTGATTTTATTCCGGATTGAAATGAACAATTTGGAGTGGTTGTTGTTAGTGCTCCATACGTTATATTAAGTTGTATTTTTACCGCCATAATTAGTCATTTGAGTCAATTAAAGTCTGATTCACAGCACTTAACATAGTCACTGTTTTGTCGGTTGTTATAACCTTAAAATATGTGACATAACGTTAGAACATTACCAGCTATTATTTTAATCTTTGTCTTAAGCAAACATAAAATTTTGCAAACTTTAAACTTTGATCTTTGTTTTGATGTTTGAACTTAATATAGTTCATTTTGGTTCTATTTCTTCAATTATACTAAAAATAATAGTAAAATATTTAAACCTGTACTATAGTTTAGTAATATTATATATTTAAAAAATGTATTTTTCGTAACACATGCACAAGAGACACGTTCTTATTCCCTAATTTTAGAGAGAGAAACACTGCTTTTCTCCCCTAGGGAGAGAAACATTATGTGTCTCTCCCTAGGTAGGATGTTTCTCTCCCTAGGTAGCATGTTTCTCTCCCTAGAGACTACGATTATTAGCTATTTGCGGTGTTTCCTAGGTAACTAGTAACGCAGCCCATATTTGACATTTGTCCCGATAAGACAGTAATTTTTGTGCACTTGTTAAGAAAAGTATAATCGCGCCCTCCCGTGAAGCATATCATATTATTATATATTTTTGTGTGTATAACCAGTAAAAAAATCGATGTTTGTGTCAACAACTGGAAATTGTTCAATTCATTTAACAAAGACAACCGTGACAAATGGTGCTATTATTCTGTAATTTTCTGTAACTCTACAGATCTGTAAATCTGAACAAAAGTGCATCATATTTGATTGTCAAATGGAATTAAATGTATTTGTCATTAAAAATCTATGCGCTTTTGTTCAAATTTACAGAACTGTAGCGTTATAGAAAATTACAGAATATCACTATATGTTAAGAACTGCGAATGTAGCTTTAGAAATAATTATCAGACATATTTTGACACTCAAACCATGAACAATTTAATTAAATTATGTTAGCGCTTATTATGCCTGTGAATTTTTACAAATTTGGTACGTCAAGTAATGCCATCTATTGATTTTTATTTCAATTAAATGAAAGTGACCACACTGTCAAGTTACAAAAACAACCTTAAAATACTTGAAAATTAAAGTAAAACAACCTCAAATTATTTGAAAAATGAAGTTTATGTAAATAAAATAAATATAAATAAATATATCATCACGCCTTTTACCAATTATTGAGTGTGGCATTCTGCCTAAGCAGATCTTGATAAGTGATGTATTTAATCGCGTGAAGTGCGGTTACCAGCTGTTATAGCACGGCCCCCAAATATGTTAGTAGAGGAGGAGCCACAGGGGTAGATTTAAATTGGTTAAAATTGTTTGTCAGCTGTGGAGATCGAACCAGGGTTCTCAAGATTCACAGGCCGACTCGATACCACTTAGCTGCTACCTACCCCATAAGTTTATGTAATAATATGAAATAAGTTTAATATAAATAAAATAAATATATCATTACGCCTTTTACCCATTACTGGGTGTGGCACTCAACTCACGGCTCCCACCGATGTTACTGGAGGGGTAGTCACTTAATTTAAAAAATACTTTATCTATGTCTTATACATAAGATCAGACTTACAGGTCAACCATTATTCCTTTATAATAAATTAATTATTAAAGACTATGATTATATTCTTAGGGAAAAGGATTTATACTCCGTACCATCTTTTAATAAGGTCAAATATAGAGCTTCATTCTCTAACTTAGCCCTCATCCTTTATAATAGTATACCAAATTATCTAAAATCTTTTTCACTCCAGAAATTCCATAAATGTGTTAAATGTCTGTTTCAATGAACATTAAATGTATGTATGTATGTAGCTTTATTTACAAAATCTATGTTGGCAATTCTCTTTTTGGGTTATTTTTTTTTGTACTTATCTGTATTGGTTAGGTGGAAGATCAGCCTTTGGCTGAACCTCGCCATTGATATGTATGGATCAATAAAGTTATTATTATTATTATTATAATTTAGCCATTTAACCATTTAATTAGGTGAAAATTGTTTGACATAAGCTACTGTAATTTAACTACGATTAATTTCCTGTTATGCATCGTAGCAAATAAACAATAAATCTCTGAATCTTCTGGGTAAAGATTTAGGTATATCACTCAAATATTCAGCTGCACCGATGAACTATTTTGCGTCATACAGCACAGCACTGTGTTAGTCGTTTAGTCGCACGCATATAGTCTTCTATAACCGTGACTAACCAACCAGCAACACCGGACAACGATGATTCGGTCGCCGGTAATAACACCAGGTTAACGTCGGTTTATCACGCGGTCAGACCGACTACAAAAATACAACAAGAAAAAATACTCAAATATTTTTAGAAGCTCATGACGAAAAATGTTTGGATATTTTTCACTGTAAATCGTTTTGCATTTGTTTTAGAAAAAAATGCTTCAAATAAAAAAGTAAGATAATTTAGTTGTCTACAATTTTTATTTGAAACATTTTTGTCTAAATTCATTTGTAGAAATAATATTATTAAGTTGTGTGATTATTAAAGGTAATCATACCTGTAGTTTTTGACTAAAGTTAATTTATATTGTGACATACAAATTCTGATGACGCCTGGATTCGAACCAGGGCCCTTCCGCATACCGGGCAGAGATGCTAACCGCTACACCACGTCACCTGTGTTCGAAATATGGCATCAACTGAATTTTTTTGTCACAGTGTCTAAGCGTAGCTTCGTTCCGAGAGACTCCTATATAGGCATTGACAACCGGGTTCGTCTACAATTTGAAACATTTTTGTCCAAATTCATTTGTAGAACTTTTACAATGGAAAATATAATTATAGTTAAATATTTTTCACTATAAATCGTTTTACCATAGTTTAGAGCAAAATTCTTCAAATATAAAAGTAAGATAATTTAGTTGTCTACAATTTTTATTTGAAACATTTTTGTCTAAATTCATTTGTAGAACTTTTACAATGGCAAATATAATTACAGTTAAATATTTTTCACTATAAATAATTTTACCATAGTTTTAGAGAAAAATTCTTCAAATAAAAAAGTAAGATAATTTAGTTGTCTGCAATTTTTATTTGAAACATTTTTGTCTAAATTTATTTGTAGAACTTTTACAATGGAAAATATAATTACAGTTAAATATTTTTCACTATAAATCGTTTTACCATAGTTTTAGAGAAAAATGCTTCAAATAAAAAAGTAAGATAATTTAGTTGTCTACAATTTTTATTTGAAACATTTTTGTCTAAATTCATTTGTAGAACTTTTACAATGGAAAATATAATTACAGTTAAATATTTTTAACTATAAATCGTTTTACCATAGTTTTAGAGACAAATGCTTGAAATAAAAAAGTAAGACAATTTTGTTATCTACAACTTTTATTTGAAGCATTATTTTGTAAAATAATTTCCAGATGTATGACAGCGAAAAATATTCCACAATGACTAAACCCTCCTCAACTTCCTTCCTGGTGTTAGCCATTACCACAACCACATCTTATTCCTGTGATTTCCCGGTGCTGAGAAAAGCCATCATTTCCTAGAAGTGCTACGATCTCAGCGATTCGTTTTCCCACTTGTGTCCTGCTCAGTTCACCGGCAATGAGTCCGATGTCGGGAACCGATGGTTCGCTTGCCGGCATTTGCGAGATTCGCGCGCTTCACCGACCCTAAAGTGGACAGACGGGATAATGATGGCACGATGGGAGTGGAGGACGGTTGAAGTGATGGTGAAATCTACCACGCGGAAATCATCCGGGATAATCATCGACGGATGTGCTCTTTACCTGGCAAAAAATAAAACTGTTGATTTCATATCAGCGATATAATAAATAAAATACAATTTTCGTAACACATGCACAAGAAATACGTTCTTATTTCCTAATTTTAGAGAGAGAAACACTGCTTTTCTCCTCTAGGGAGAGAAACATTATGTGTCTCGCCCTAGGTAGAATGTTTCTCTCCCTAGAGACTACGATTATTAGCTGTTTGTGGCGTTTCCTAGATAACTAGTTACGCAACCCATATTTGACATTTGTCCCGATAAGACGGTAACAAACTATATAAAATCTTGATTATTTTTTAGACACCTTCCCTAAAACAAATCTTCAACCTTTTTAGTCTACCATCTTTCCTAAATAAGCATCCAAGTCCTTTTTAAGATGTTCATCTTTCTAAAATAAAAGTTTCAAACATTTATAAAATAGGCATCTGTCCAAAAATATTCTGGAACATTTTGCTGTCGACAATCTTCCCTAAAATATATCAAAGTCCTTTTTAGGATGTTCGTAGTTTCAAAATAAAATTTAATTTTGCCCATTTTCTCAACAAAAATACTAAAATATTTAAAAGTCAGTCATTTTTCCTAAAAAGAAAAAAAACAAAACATTTTACAATTATACATCATTCTTTTTCTTAACATTCGCTTTTTCAAAAAAAAATCTTAAAAACATTCTTAAGACTATTCCCAAATCATATTTATGATATTTTTCGTAACACATGCACAAGAAACTCGTTCTTATTCCCTAATTTTAGAGAGAGAAACACTGATTTTCTCCCCTAGAGACTACGATTATTAGCTGTTTGCGGCGTTTCCTAAGTAACTAGCTACGCAACCAATATTTGACATTTGTCCCGATAAGACAGTAATTTTTGTGCACTTGTTACGAAAAGTATAATATGCTTCACGGGAGGGCGCGATTATCCCTTGTGTGAAGTTGACAAACCGACACGTAAGCGAGGGCCGAAGGGAATAATCGCATGTTTCCCTCCCTTGATGCATAACATACTATATTCTGTTTTGCCAGTTAAATTATTGTAATTGTTCTGGTCCCTTGTTACCAAGTAACTACGTTCTTATAAACAAATACATAGGAAGTCAAAATGTTGGACATTTTCAAAATCGTAATAGTTAAAAACAAAGGAGAATGTATTTTATTTATAATGAATTTTATTTAATTGAAAATGGTGATTATAAATAAAATATAATTATAGCTATATTGAGGTAGTAATTATATATATTTGTTTGATATTTGTTACGTTAATACAACAAAAATGCAGTGAGCATCAGCCGCATAATAATTATTTTAAATTAAAAACATAAATTATTAAACAATTTTCTAGTTAATTAAAATAAAACGTTTAAAATTACAATGGAAAATTGTGTAAATACTGATTAAATATTTAAAGTAATTAATTTAATAACATACTGGAATTTACAATTAAAATAGATGCGCAAAAAAAACTATGTTCAAAATACGCTTCAAATAATCAAATAATTATCACTATTTTAATACCAACATCGGCCAGTAAAAATCCCTAGTATTTAAAAATCACACATCATTTACACTTGCAGATTAAACAAACACGTTTCGCAGTTTTGAAACGCATGAATTAAAAACAGATAAGGAGCAAAGTTGCTAATTCGAATTAAATTGCTCGTTTGCAAAGTGAGAATCGGCGATCTGTCCGCCTACTATCTGTTCTCCTACGGACAGTTCGCAATAAACAAACTTGCCAAGTGGCGAAAATGTTCACTAGTTTTGGAACTTAATATATGAGGTTCAAAACCTTTATTATTTTTCCTACTTGTTACTTTATTTTACATTTTTGCAGGCAATTGTAGCTTTCACATTTTACTCACTTCAACTTATATAACGTATATAAAAAATCTGATGTGGACATCACATGACTTCCTTGTACGCGTATTAAACTATAGATATTTTTTTAATTGCACATATCTGACATTAAATTTTTAATTATTTTCTTATTTTTTGTTCTAATCCATAGCAAATTAATTTAATATATATATATATATATATATATATATATATATATATATATAATTTTTAAATTTACATATCTCGCTTATACAAAAAGCTAATTAAATAATTCTTAATGTGCTAGACGCAGAATTTAATTCTCTAAAAATTTTTTCAAACAAAACTGTTAGCAGCTTCATGTAATGTGCCACTTCCTATTAGTCTATTTTAACCAAAATCTATTATGTTATTTCCATTGATATAGTAGTCTTATATACCAAATTTGAAAAGTTTTGGATTATATTTTGATATAGTTTTTAATTCAAATATATTATAGGCTTCAATTAAAGTACCACTTCCGGAAGTTATATAATGACCAAAAAGGGAGGTGGACAACTAGATGTTATAACAGTCCTAAATACAAAATTTTAATTTTCTACGGCTTACCGTTTTTGAGTTATACGAGATACATATGTACGTACAGACGGCATGACGAAATTAGTCAAAATGGATTCAGGGATGGCCAAAATGCATATTTCCGTTGAAATCTGAGAACCGAAAATTTTCGCGATTACAATACTTCCTTTACTTCGTACAAGGAAGTAAAAACTCGCTATCGCTCGTGCTCCAACTTTCGTCCTCATTTTGCAATTAAATCCTTTCCTCACTAGTATTACAATATACTATTCATACGTGTGTCAAATCATAAATAATTTATAATCAAAAATGAAAATGCCTCTCAAGCTTACATACCCAGTAAAGTATCACTTTCAGGTCTTGTTACATAAGTAACTATTGTCGATCTGGTTTTTATTATTACTGCGTTTTAAAATCATCCTTTATTTTATAATAAAAATATCTTACGTACATTTGAATCGTAATGAACTGTTTACTTAACTCTGTCTCTAGGGGTTACGAGACTTATAACATGCTAGCCCGTGTAAAATTTATAACGGGCTGTTGACATTGGTTATCATGACAACATATCTAATTTTAAACGTTTGACACTTAAATATTTTTTGATTAAACAAAATCTGTCAGATTTTCAAAGTCTACCTTGATTGAACATTTTAGTTATTGCGTTATACTATTGCCATTAATTTGATTAAATATACATATATTGCGATTCAAATGCACATAAAACATTGTACAATGCTCGACCGTTAACTGAAATTTACAGGCTCACAACAGGTTCGCTAGCGCTCGCCCGTTACCCTTCTATGCTCGCCTGTAAATTTCTGTATAACGGTCTTGCAATGTAAATAACTATAACAGTTCGCGTGTTCAAATCTCGCCAAACATATCAACAAATCCAAAAATACGATTGTATCTGAATTGTTCGAATTATTCTAAAAGCTACTGTAATTGGGATTAAGTTCCTGTTATAAATTGTCTGTCAGTACGGTTGTGTGGATAGCAATATGGAATTCGAATCTCATTCAAGCTAAAAATTATATGAACTACCACACTGCGGCTCGGTGAATGCGGACCCTGTACTGTAATTGGGATTAAATTCCTGTTGTTCAGCGTAACATAAATAAATAAATAAATAAAATACCTTGCAAGCAATTTGCTGATTCTATTTTAGTGTTAAAAGTTTATAGAATGTTTCTTATAGTATAAGAAGCGAAACTAATTTAAGTCTAATATTTCCTGCTAATTTTATTGGTAATAAAGCTTGATAATCTGTGAAATCAGTTCTTAAAATATGCAAAATAACATCTAAGACAACCTGAACTGAAGAAACCATTTAGTTATGTTCTTCGCTCGAGGCAAAACTGTTAAACACTTTTTAATCATCATTAACAACAGCAAAAAATACATTATTGACAGGTTTCAAACTCAGACGATCATTAGTGGATCGGATTCATTAAAACCCGTTAAAATGGGATAGTAAATGCTGTGGTATAATACACAAAATAGATTTTGCCGCCGGTGGTATTTACTAATAACTTTTCACTTGGATATTGTTACGTTTTAATACTTAACTAGAATATTTATCAACAAATACAGGGTGTTTCAGGACTAGTGTAACAAACTTTAACAGCTTATTCATGAGGTCATTTTGAGCCAAAAATGTCATATGAACATACGTCCTATTCCTTCTAGTTACCAAAATACAAGAGGTTGAAGTTCTATAAAGAACACGTAATTTTCAAATTTTTGCAATCAAGATACTTTCAGAAAACAAGAGTTTTATTGAAAAGTTATACTTTATTTGTCTTAATTAATTTTATTTATTAATAATAACATGCATACGAATTCAAGGCGCTCATTTTGAACACTTGCTGTAATTTTTTTAAATTTGTTATCTTATTTCATGTTATGTTAACCTATTCCATGTTTGGTTATGTTGTTCTGTGTCTATTTAATTGTATCATTTTATGTTTTGTTCTCTAAATCGTATTCGTTAACATTTTCAATCATGTCAGGTGACCTATACATTTTTTATCATTAAATTGGTCTACTAATTAATTTCTTTATTTATTTATTTGGTAACTTAACTGGACAAAGTCCAATAAAAAAACTTTAAAAAAAACATTTCAAAACTACAAAGAAGGTTGTATTTACAAATGTGTGTTATTTGTGGCACCCGATATATCGACTAGAAATCAACCCAAGCTCGAAATAGTTAAACACAAATTAATAAAATTAATTAATAATTAACCATCAACTAAAAGCAGGGTTCGAAGATATATATCGATCGATATATATCATGATATTTATTTTGATATATATCGTCATATTTTTGCAATGATATATATCCATTATATAAAAATATCAAATAGTTTTTGAGATATAGCCTCCGGAGAAGTGAAATTTTTCGAATTTTTCAGTTTTTCTACTTTTCCGAGGCTATATCTCAAAAACTAAATGTGATATGAAAACGCGCTCAACGGCATTAATTTTCTCGTGCTTCAGTTAACTTATAAACATAGTTTCAGCGATTTTTATTTTTTTCAATTGTCCGCCAAAAAAATCGCAAAAAGCGGTTTTTTAACATTTTCTCGAAAACCAGAAGTCATATGCATTTGAAGATTGCACCACTGGATTCAGTGGGTCAAAATACATATGTATGTAAATTTTCGTTTTAATAATCCTACGATTAAGGATTTTTGGTAAAATTGAATTAAAATCTGAAAAAACCAAAGGGGTACCCCTTAGGAAATAATTAAAAATATTAAATTGCATAAAATTGTATGAAAATTTGCTTATAAGTCAATTCGGACACGGGGAATTCAACGCCGTTGAGCGCATTTCCATATCTTGTTTAGTTTTTGAGATATAACCTCCGGAAAAGTGAAATTTTTCGAATTTATCAGTTTTTCTACTTTTCCGAGGCTATATCTCAAAAACTAAATGTGATATGAAAACGCGCTCAACGGCATTAATTTTCTCGTGCTTCAGTTAACTTATAAACATAGTTTCAGCGATTTTTATTTTTTTTCAATTTTCCGCCAAAAAAATCGCAAAAAGCGGTTTTTTAACATTTTCTCGAAAACCAGAAGTCATATGCATTTGAAGATTGCACCACTGGATTCAGTGGGTCAAAATACATATGTATGTAAATTTTCGTTTTAATAATCCTACGATTAAGGATTTTTGGTAAAATTGAATTAAAATCTGAAAAAACCAAAGGGGTACCCCTTAGGAAATAATTAAAAATATTAAATTGCTTAAAATTGTATGAAAATTTGCTTATTAGTCAATTCGGACACGGGGAATTCAACGCCGTTGAGCGCATTTCCATATCTTGTTTAGTTTTTGAGATATAGCCTCCGGAAAAGTGAAATTTTTCGAATTTTTCAGTTTTTCTAAATGTGTACAAAAACTAAAATTAAAAAATAAATATCCAAAAAGTGATATTTATCTGATATATATCCTATATATCAGATATTTTGATATTTATTATAAATATCATGATATTTACGAACCCTGACTAAAAACCATGAATAATCAATAAATTAAACAATTTCTAGCACATCGTTTACTTTCGCGGTAAAATACATAAACAGTGTGTTGTTTGTGCACTAGCTAACTAGATAATGATGGTAAGTGATCGATCCCGCATGTATGTAATATCCCCGGCGGCGAAGGTGAGAATTAGCGATCTAGGAGGCTAGAACGGTCAGTGCTTGCTGAGATTTCAACGTCGATAACCGATTAATTGGAATTAAACCTCAGGCAGGAATGTTGTGGTTCTGATGATTATTACATACATGCTTGTGAAACACTTAAGTAGGTATACATTCGGATTTAAGTTACAGGAATAGAAAAAAATATAATTGTGGCTGCAACAATTGAATACATTGCATCTAATTGGGGACTAAAGTTAGCAATGATCTACCTCTCTATTTTGTAACTGGATGTTAGAGAAGGTGAACCAGTCGTCAAATTACGGCCCCCAAAGATATTAGTGGAGGGAAGCCACAGGTGTAGATTTAATTTGGTGAAAATTGTTTCTCAAGATCCACAAGCCGACTCGATACCACTGAGCCACCGTAAATAAACAAATTTAGTTTCTTAAAACAGTGAAGAAAGACTTAATACAAACATTTATTTTTGTATCTTTTAACCTCAATAATTTTGAGACAAAACTTCAATATTTTTTTTTTATTATTCGACAGGAATGACTCCTAATTACTAAATATACATACATATGAAATAGAGTGAATAATAAATATATCATCACGCCTTTTACCCATTACTGAGTGTGGCACTCTGCCGTAAGCAGATCTCGGTAAGTGATATATTTCTTCGCGTGAAGTGCGATTACCAGTCGTCAAATTACGGCCCCCAAAGATATTAGTGGAGGGGAAGCCACAGGGGTAAATTGTTTGTCGACTGTGGGGATTGAACCAGGGTTCTCAAGATCCACAGGCCGACTCGATACCACTGAGCCACCTACCCCAAAAAATAGAATGAATAATGAGCATAATTATAATAATATATGGGGCTTGTAAATTTGAAAATCCGGGTTCGATCCCAACAGCCCATAAATATTTTTCACCAAATTAAATCTACCCCTGTGGCTTCCTCTCCACTAACATCTTTGAGGGCCGTGATTTGACGTGTGGTAATAATATATAAAAAATATGTCAAATCTTATTAATACAATTTCTCTATTGTTCCGCCACTGTGATTCAACCAATGTCAGTGTCACATGACGTCACAATATAGCTGGAATCACAGACGATGGTCAAGAGCATCGCGTGATCAAGTCAGCTCTGCTTTTCGTAATATTAAAGACTTGCTAACAAGCTTCTTCAGCGGAACTGCCAAGTTACGAGCTCGTCTACTAAATGTCCTACTAAATACACCTTAGGATAGATTAGTAAACAATTAAGATGGCCATTTAGTCTGAACAATACTAACTTTATCACAATTTTAGTAGAGCAGGTCTATAGCTTATAGTGCAGGTGAAACAAGATCCATCGAAGGCATTGCATATTTGCCGGTATCAATCGTTCTTAAATTATTTTATTTGAAGCATTTTAAAATATTATTTCACAGCTATTTAATAGTTATTTATACAGGGTGTTTCACAACTTAGAGCAAAAAATTAAAGGGTATATTCTGTACGACGTGCTGATCATGAAACAAAATGAATTTTTTTTAAATTCGAAAAATTAAGGGTTGTTAACCTAAAACATTTTTTGTAGTACTGTACTGGATTCGCTTTCCTATTAAACACAAACAATGAAGTAGGTATCAACTACGAAAGAATAATTACACAATTCAATTATTAGCAGTTATTTATAATAGAATTTTAATTAATTAATAACTTTAACATAATCATCCACCCAGTGGCAGTGGCAACGAAAAATTTTGGACTGGGAAACATGGAAAATAGTTTTGCGATTTAAAAAAAATGCTTTTTGTTTCATGATCAGCACGTCGTACAGAATATACCCTTTAATTTTTTGCTCTAAGTTGTGAAACACTCTGTATATCATGGGGTAGGTGGCACAGTAGTATCGAGTGGGCCTGTGGATCTTGAGAACCCTGGTTCGATCCCCACAGCCGACAAATAATTTTCACCAAATTAAAACTACCCCTGTGGCTCTCCTTCCACTAACATTTTTGGGAGCCGTGATTTGACGGCTGGTAACCGCACTTCACACGAAGAAATATATCAATTACTGAGATCTGTTACGGCAGAGGGCCACACTCAGTAATGGGTAAAAAGGCGTGATGATATATTTATTTATTCCATCAATTTTTAAATAGTCTAACGATAATTTAAGAATAATTATAATGAATGCAACTGCAAAAATATAATTGGTTCATTTTATATTTAATTATTATCTATTGCTTTTTTACTTCCTTGTACGAAGTAAAGGAAGTATTGTAATCGCGCAAATTTTCGGATCTCAGATTTCAACCTAAATAGATATTTTTGCCCTCCCTGAATCCATTTTGACTAATTTCGTCGTGGCATCTGTACGTACGTACGTACGTATATCGCATAACTCAAAAACGGTAAGCCGTAGAAAATTGAAACTTATATTTAGGACTGTTATAACATCTAGTTGTGCACCTCCCTTTTTGGTCATTATACAACTACCGGAAGTGGTACTTTACTTGAAGCCTATAATAGATTTTCATGAAAAACTATATTCAAATATAATTTAAAACTTTCCAAATTTGGTATATAAGACTACTATATCAATGGAAATAACATAATAGATTTTAGTTAAAATAGACTAACCAGAAGTGGCACATTACATGAAGCTGCTTACAGTTTTGCTTGAAAAAAATGGTATTATTTTAATTTTAGTAATAAATGCTGCAAATAAAAGTTTTAGAGAATTAAATTCTGCGTCTAGCTAAATAAGAATTTTTAAATTAGCTTTTTGCATAAACGAGATATTTAAATTTAAATATTATATATTTTTTGATTAAAAAAAAAATTATGTTTGCTATGGTTAGAACAAAAACTAAAAGATTTAATGTTAAATATGTGCAATTATAAAAAATATCTATAGTTTAATACGCGTACAAGGAAGTCATCTGGTGTCCACATCAGATTTTTTTTTCGAACAAGAACAATTTATTTAGTCCTGCTCCAATTTAAATATTTATAAGATATATAGCCAATGGAATTGAGAACCAATAAATAGGTATATGACATACTTAAAAAACATCGCATTCTAATTCTCGCAACATCTTGTTTAATTAGTGATAATTTCTCAAGCCAGGTGCTTTCTTGTTCTATGCAGCGAAATCAGTAGTGCGCGTTCGTGGTTTGTTGAAGGTGTTTTCGAGTGTTTTCTCTGTGAATTGTGAACATTTTAAAGGTATTTTAGTATGTAAAGTGAACTTTAAAACGTGTGATGTGTTTTGTAGCAGAGACTGATTTTGCGGTGAGTTTTGTTTTCTTGTTTACATTTTTAAAACGGGGCCCGCTAATAATTATTTACCTAGAGCCTCAGACAGACATGTTCTAGGCATTTTAGTGAGCAATAGTTTAGCAAAAAGCAATATCTTCGTTGACAACTGAGACAAAAACAAAGTCGTAATAACGGATAAATCATTTTAGCTGTCTGGCGAAGTTATTTCATCCTTCATTGCAATTTTTCCAGACTTCAACTGTCTCACACTATCCATCTACAATCAACAAAAAAACATAAGAACTCTAGCGTTGTAGCATCACTATAGCCATGAGATATGTAGGGTATTGTGGGTATATATGGCACACGTAGTCGTTGTGTAATCTCAAAATACGTGCTGTAATTTTAATGAGCATTCTCTCTGTACTTGTGTACAGTCTAGTTCAAAAGTTGCTGGCTGTATTTCGTTTAACAAAAGAGCAAACTGTTAGGGACATTTATTTGTACTCGGAAAGGAAAATCAGTATGTTGTACTGACATTTTTGTTTTAATGGTTGCTAGTTGAATATTGATCTTATTAAAACATGTTATGTATTGTTCATATTTTTCAAGTTACAGGTTAAAAGTATTTTAATAAATTTGTAAACAATTACACTTAATTACAATTAATAATGAAAAATAATTAAAAATTTTGATAAACAAAAAAATTTGAAAGAGACAACACATTAAATAAATATATCAACATTACTGGGTTGTGGTATTCTGCCGTAGTAGATCTCGATAAGTTGTATATTTCTTCGCATGGAGTGCAATTACCAGTCGTCACATCACGATCCCAAATATGTAAGTGATGAGGGAGTCACAGGAGTAGATTTAATTTGTTGAATATTGTTTGTCGGCTGTAAGAATTGAACCTGGGTTTTCAAATCCCTCTGCTCATAAAAAGTTATATTACTCAATAATTTTAAGAAATAAAGTACTTTTCATAGATGTTAGTAGAGATATGTAGTTGTGACTAGATGGTTAGTACTGACGTCTGACAAACAAGAGTACTAAACAAGCAGTTGTTCAATGAATACAATTTGCGTAGTAAGAATTCACGTGTTCAAATCTCGTTGAATTCAACTTATATCCAGAAAATGTGCATGTGTCTGAGTGGTTTGAATTCCACTATAAGCTACTGTAATTGGGTTTGAATCCCTGTTGTGCAGACTAACAAATAAATAAAATACATTTATCATGAATCTAAATTTATACATTAATTTAATACAAACTTTTTCGTAATTTTAGTAGAGCTCTATGATTGCAAATCCTAATTATTAGCTTATATACTATTACTATTATCATATACCTTTTACTCAATTTAAGTATGACATTCATTTATTACAGACCTTCATAAATAATATAAATAAATAAATATATCATCACGCCTTTTACCCATTACTAGGTGTGGCACTCTGCCTAAGCAGATCTCGGTAAGTAATATGTATTATGAAGAGGGTTATCAGCCGTCAAATCACGGCCCTCAAAGATATTAGTGGAGGGAGAGTCACAGAGGTAGATTTAAATTGGTGAAAATTGTTTGTCTGCTGTGGGGATTGAACCAGGGTTCTCAAGATCCACAGGTCGACTCGATACCACTCAACCACCTACCCTATAAATATATAATAATTACAAATAATTTAAGGGGGTAGGTGACTCAGTGGTACTGAGTCTGGGTTCGATTCCCACAGCCGACAAACTAATTTAAATCACCGCTGTGACATGTTTAATAGGCATAATTTGACAGCCAATATCCGCATAAATATATTATTTACCAAGATCTACTACGACAGAGTGTCACACCCAGTAATGGGTACAAGTTGTGATGATATATTTTATTTATTTATTTGAATAATATTCTGCCATTTATATCATCACAGAAACTTGTTCTTTCGATTGTACCGCTCGCTCGTGGAGGGGTATAATAAGGCCCCGTTAGGCTCTGGGCTCCAATTAAGCGTCGCGGCGCTGGTTCGACGTCTCCTGCTCTTTTATCCGCTCTGAGAGAGGAGAGACACGTCTCTCACTCTCGACGACAATGCCTCTCTCAATGTGGAGTAGGTACCTTGTTCGTATGGTTGTGTAGTACTGCTGTACTGCCAGGTATGGTATGCGTGCATTACTTGTACGGGTCTTGTAATTCAATTCTCCGCACTCCAATTATGTGATTACTATGCCAGTGGCTCGCAAACAGTGGCAGATTACCACTGGTTTCAATTAGAGCATTTGTCATTTACCTGGCACTAAACTAAATTTAACTTTTACTTTTTTACTATAATTTTGATGGTTTACTACATGCTGGGAGAATCGTAGTCCAAGCAAGAGGTCGTGGAAAAATTATAATTTCCTATAATACAGGAGATAAAATTAATTTCAAAATAATTTAGAAATTACTTCAATTTGGCGATTTCAAAATTATCGTTTGCATTCTGGTATTACATTCTGTATGGCGAGGTCGTGTTGTGCAGAATACAGCAAATAT
Organism: Pterostichus niger; assembly: GCA_947425015.1. NCBI lineage: Eukaryota > Metazoa > Arthropoda > Insecta > Coleoptera > Carabidae > Pterostichus > Pterostichus niger. The sequence goes on from OX380348.1 coordinate 2,668,403, forward strand.
TCACAACTGTTATAATAATTGTCGATAATTTTTTCAAATTAATTGTCAATTGTTATGTAAATGAAAATATAGCAAGTCGTAGTACGAGCTGTAATGTAATATTTATGTCCATAAGTCTTATGGTTTTAAGATAAGGGTCAAAAACTGTACGAGGAAATAAAATTGGCGAAATTTTGCATAAAAATAAAAATCGCTAAAAACTTGTCTAGAGGTCAATTGAAACACGGGGAATTCAACCTTTCAGACCGCTTAGTTTTCGAGTTATAGCCTCGCGAAAGTTGAAAAACTGATTTTGAAAATTATTTCTCGGGGCTATAACTCAAAAACTAAGCAAGTTATTGATATGCGGTTTGAACGAGTGAATTCCCCGTGTCCGAAACTACTTGTATACAAATTTTTAGCCCATTTAAAGCAAATTAACTTTTTTGAAATTTTTTAATTATTTCCTAAGGGGTACCCCTTGGGATTTTTATGATTTTTAAACAAATGGCTCTAAAACTATTTCTCGTACGAATAATGTAACGAAATTTTACATACATATGTATTTCGACGTGCCGAATCCAATGGTGTAATGTTTATGTCCATAAGTCTTATAGTTTTTGAGAGAATGGTCAAAAACTGCACGCGGAAAAAAAATTGGAGAAAATTTTTCAGAAAATAAAAATCGCTAAAAATTTGCCTAGAGGTCAATTGAAACACGTGGAATTCAACCTTTCAGACCGCATCTCAATATCTTGCTTAGTTTTCGAGTTATAGCCTCGGAAAAGTTGAAAATCTGATTTTGAAAATTGTTTGAAAACAGCAAATCTTCTAGGGGCTATAACTCAAAAATTAAGCAAGCTATTGATATGCGGTTTGAACGAGTGAATTCCCCGTGTCCGAAACTACTTGTATACAATTTTTTAGCTCATTTAAAGCAAATTAACTTTTTTGAAATTTTTTAATTATTTCCTTGGGATTTTTATGATTTTTAAACAAATGGCTCTAAAACTATTTCTCGTACGAATAATGTAACGAAATTTTACATACATATGTATTTCGACGTGCCGAATCCAATGGTGTAATGTTTATGTCCATAAGTCTTATAGTTTTTGAGAAAAAACTGTACGAGGAAAAAAAGGCGAAAATTTTTCAAAAAATAAAAATCGCTAAAAACTTGCCTAGAGGTCAATTGAAACACGGGGAATTCAACCTTTCAGACCGCATCTCAATATCTTGCTTAGTTTTCGAGTTATAGCCTCGGGAAAGTTGAAAATCTGATTTTGAAAATTGTTTCCGTAACAACGAATTTAAATTCATGTCAAAATATTATCTAACAATTATCATATTACGACTTATATTTAACAAGTATTTGCCACTTCAATAGATTTGTTTCAACTCAAGTAGCATTTATTTTATTAGTAATCAAGTAGATTTAATTACAGTGAAAAATTATCATTTATTAGTTTCACTATTAGAAAATTATAAAAATATCTTTCATTTTCAAACAAAATCGTGATGTTATTCTTCATGTGCGTGCCAGAGAGTTTGTTGGTCACTGGCACATCGAGGCGCGACTGCAACGGATGTCGGATTTCACGCGCGCGGCGGCGGCGATGGCGGCGGCGCGATCCTCGTCGCTGAATAAACGAGACACGCGGAATGTTGGTAATTGAAGGAACGAAGAACTGTAGCCAACACTGCTAGACCTGCTAGCTTCGTTCTAACTACACTACAACTACATCTATGAATAGTCTTGCATTTCAGGGTGGTGGTGGTGTGCTCTATGGAATTATTGGAGGGTGTGAACTATATTTATTATTTTATATAAAGTAAGAAGTATCTTCATTATTTCTACATGTTCGCTAGTACGCTGGTGTGGATAGCATTACGGAATCCGAATCAAAAAATCCCGAAAATATGTATGAACTACCACAGTGTGGTTTAGTGAGTTCGGACCCTGTACTGTAATTAGGATTAAGTTCCTGTTGTACAGCGTAACATAAATTAATAAATTAAATAAAACTTAAAATTAATTTTGTCGAAAACTGTCATATAAAGTTAAAATTTACATGACAACTATCAACACGCGAAATGAGTGTTTTTTGTCGAACGCAAAAGACTTTTGCATGCAGGATGCAAAAAATTTGTCACTTTATTTTTTTTGCTTAGAAACAATACTTCTATTCTTTAACAAAATGTATATTTAATGTTCCAATTGAGCAATTATTGATATTGATCCCGCTTGAGGAAGCTAACTGGTGTACTGGAATAGTTTCTTGAGAAATGTAATGCGAATTCCAATAAATCGCAGAAAAAAATTAGAACGTTTGTTTCGAATCCAAAAATCCCGAAAATATGTACGAACTACCACACTGCGGTTTGGTGAGTTCGGACCCTGTACTGTAATTGGGATTAAGTTCCTGTTGTACAGACTAACAAATTAATAAATTGATTGCTCTACAATATTTAATGATTGGCCAGTTGGACCGCCAAAAGTTAAATTTTAAACTTAATTTAAATAAATAAAAGCAAATCAAAATTACATGTCATATGGAACAATTGACATTGTAGTCAAACATTCGAAATACTTTTATTTATTTAAACTAATTTTAAAATGGGGTAGGTGGCTTAGTGGTATCAAGTCGGCCTGTGGATCTTGAGAACCCTGGTTCGATCCCCACAGTCGACAAACAATTAAATCTACCCCTGTGGCTTCACTAATATCTTTGGGAGCCATGATTTGACGGCTGGTAACCGCACTACACGCGAAAAAATATATCATTTACAGAGATCTGCTTAGTCAGAGTGTCACACTCAGTAATGGGTAAAAGGCGTGATTATTATAATTAATTAATTAGAATTTGCAAAATAATTAATAATATTTGTTATAATAAATATGAGTTACTGAAACCCATTCCCTTGTTTAAACAAAAGACAATCACAATCAATTGTAATCAAACTATCACTTATAATTCAGATACAAAAATTAATCAAAATGACATTCATTTGTTATCAAAAATAGTTGTAAATCCACGCCTCTTCCATTCAAAATCCTAGTGTATGAACCAAAACACTATCGAGATAAACTAGTGAGTTGTGACGTCACGAGTAAGATTATTTCACGAACGAATTTAAAATTTAAATTTTGTTGCAACTATCCATAAGATATTAACAGCTGTTTAACATAAATTAAGAAGTCAGTTTTACATCAATCAATGATTAAAATCCCAAATCACAATAATCACATATGTAATCTTACCTAATGGGTTTCATCTTTCCAGTACCGCTCTCCCTTTTATTTCCCGCAGTTTTCCTACGTTTCCCTTACAGTGGTGAAAAGTCCTTGAAGGAAACGGCTGGACAGTTGACTTTTGTCCACTTGTTAGAAGGAATTAAGGTTTCCTTAGGGTTCAAATCCTTGAGTAAACACCGCAAGATTGGCGCCAACCGGAAATTATCCAACAAGGGAGAATATCACAAGGATAATTGATAAGAAAACTTCTTTTATTCCTTGAATTTTATTATGATATATTACCCTCTATTGTATATATCGATTGTTATTTGTTGTTTCCGATCGATAAATTAATAACTACCCTTATTTTTTATAATAGCTCAATAGATTACCAACATTTCCGCTGATGTTTGAATCTCACTCAAGCTAAAAATTATATAAAAACTAGCACACTGCGGCTCTGTAAGTGCGGACCCTGTACTGTAATTGGGATTAAATTCCTGTTGTACAGCATAACATAAATCAATAAATAATGGTAGAAACAGATGAGTACAGGACAAGGTAATTAGGTATCTATCAATTACCGTTTACAGTAGTTGAACCCGAGTAACCAAGAAGTACAAACTATCAGCTAAATGCACTTAGCTATGCTGCTGATAATCTAGATAATTCCTACTGACTAATAAACTCATTACTTTTATAATCCAGTAGCAGGAAAAAAACACCATCGTCATGTTTAGCAGCCACAAAGAAATGAAAATCCAGCTCCCGACAAAAGAAACAACATAGCAAAAACAGTGTAAACACAAGAATAACGCTGAAACATTTGCAACTCACTGCACAGTTCGCAGCCACGTAGATGGCGTAGCGTGCACTATCGCACTTGGCAGGAACAGAAGACAATAGTTGGGATTTGATTGGCTGCAGTTGTATGACGTCGACATTCGTTACGGTCTTGTTAATTAACTTGCGATGTGCTGATATTAATTAAATTCTAAATAAATGCAAGAATAATGTGTGCAAGGCAGTGAAAAACCTTGTGTGTGCCACACTGAGGGTGGTTTCTACAGAGGCGTGCGGGAGGTTTTTAGAATTCTTTCTAGAATTATTGAATCGTTCGAAGCTTAGAAATAATCCAGGAATAGTAACTCTAAAATAAAATAAATAAATATAAATATATCATCACGCCTTTTACTCATTACTGGGTGTGGCACTATGCCGAAGCAGATCTCGGTATGTGATATATTTTTTCGCGTGAAGTGCGGTTACCAGCCATCAAATCACGGCCCCTAAAGATGTTAGTGGTAGGGAAGCCACAGGAGTAGATTTAATTTGGTGAAAATTGTTTATCGACTGTGGGGATCGAACCAGGGTTCTCAAGATCCACCACTGAGCCACCTACCCTATAAACTCTAAACATATTTGAAACTGAAACATAGGACGGTCGCTGCAACTTTCATACATACATACATACATAACATCACGCTATATCCCATTAAATTGGGCAGCACGAGCCTCTGAAACATTCTCATCCTGACACACGATACTCGTTTCAACCACATTAACACTTCCTCCATACGAACTCTTTCCTTCCTCACAACCAAAATCCATCCATTCGCTCCTGTACACCTGTTTCGTAAATCTTCACTTACGCCCACTTCTCTAACAACGAATCTATAAGAAATAAAGACAGCATCGCCTGCGCTTGTTTAAAAATACATTTAACACAATTGCAGTTAGACGCTGTATAGTAAAAACTTAAAATGAAGGTAAAAAAAGATGAGGAAGGAAGGGAGTATCTGCCTGCGCTTGTTTTTGCAACTAAATTCCACACAATTGCAGTTAGACACTCTATAGTAAAAACAGAAAATCTTTCAATGCACTAAATAGAAATATGAATTCAATTAACTTTTGAATAAATTAATAAAATTAGTATATTGTAATACTAGTGAGGAAAGAGTTAAAAAGTCCACTTCCGTCTGGTAAAAATAATTGTGGTACGGCACTGGCAACACCTCATTCACATCACATAGAAGTAGCAGAGGCTAATTTGTATTTCCCATTTTCTGGGACAAAACATCTACAAATTGGAATACAAAAAGAGCTCCGTGCATTTTTCTCATCAGAGCGAGAAATTCTGCGCCGAGCATTCGAACCGCAAAATGAATGCTCATTGCACTAGAGGGCGAATCAGAGAAAGGAAAGCGCAAACATTGAAAGAAGAATAAGAAGAATTGTGCTCTTCAGGACGCGTCAGTGTGAGGACTAATTGCCACCAGAAGATGTAAACTGAAATTATAAATTTGATGATATATTTTAAACACGCATTTTACCAATTACTGGATGTGACAATCTACTTTAGCAGATCTCGATAAGTGATATACTTATGTGCATGAAGTGCGATTACCAGTCGTCAAATTACGGTCCCAAAAGGTGTAATATTTAATGTGGTAAATTTGCAATTGCTGCACAACAGGAAATTGATCCTAATTACAGTACAGAGTATCTACAGCTTAGATATGATTCAATATCACTTGGGTCCAATTGTGTTTCTGGCTGTAAGTTGAAGTTATTTAAGTTTGAACTTACGGACTCTTCTTTTTGAAGCTACAGCGCTACCGTGGTGGTACAACTATCCATAAATAATCTAACATATTTCAAACAAACAAATAAATAAATATAACTACTTTTAATATTCATAATACGTATGTAAATTAGTTGAAAGTTTAAGTCAATAAATTTGAATTTTACAAACTCTCGCTTCTGAAGTTACAGGGCTACCACTGTGCTATAACTATTCGTAAATCGTTGAACCAAATCTAAATAAACACATAAGTAAAATACTGTTCAAGATATGTTTTTTTTTTATATTTATAATAAGTATACAATTTAAGATATAAATTGAAACAAGTTTTGAATTTACAAACTCTTGCTCTTGAAGTTACAGCGCTACTACTGTGCTATAACTATCATTTAACAAACTTCAAATAAACAAGTGTATATAATATTGTGCAAAAAGCACTTGTAATACTTATTTATAATAATTATGTAATTTTAGTTATAAGTTTTTAATTTTGAAACACGCGTTTTTGAAGTTACATTGCTACCAATGTGCTACAACTACCTGTAAATCATTTAACATACTTCAAATAAACAAATACTTATAACATTGTGCAAAAAGCACTTCTAATATTTATAATAAGTACGTAATTAAAGTTAGAAATTGAAAAGAAACTATTTAATTCTGAAATTGTTGTTTCTGATGTTACAAGGCTACCACTGTGCTATAACTGTTCGTAAATTGTTTAACAAAATCTAAATTAAAAAATAAGTAAATTATTATATGGAAAACAATTCTAATATTTATAATAAATAAAATAAATAAATATATCATCACGTCTTTTACCCATTACTGAGTGTGACAATCTCCCGAATTTCGGTAAGTGATATATTTCTTCGCGTGAAGTGCGGTTACTAGTCGTCAAATCACGGCCCCCAAAGATATTTATGGAGGGGGAGCCACAGGGGTAGATTTAAAATTGGTGAAAATTGTTTGTCGACTGTGGGGATCGAACCAAAGTTCTCAAGATATAATATGTTTAAGTCTGTAATTTTAGTTGTAAATTGAAGACATCAAGTTTTCAATTCTTTTCAACTCTCTCCCCTGAAGCGACAGCCTTACCATGCTGCCTCAACCACCAACAGATTATTAAACAAACTCCTAACAAACAAATAACAAAAAACCGCGCAGTAAACATATCTCATATTTATAATAAGTATAATAAACCCCTCGTCTCAACTTCCAAGTTCGTCGCATTCCACTTGGCTGCCTAGCTCATCGACTCCGGGCTTTTTATGCCGCGCTGGCTCCGGTTTCCGGTGAGGCGGCGCGGCGGTCGCTCCGGCAGCGGCTCCGGAGCCTAATCAGCGAATTAAAGAAGCCCGCGAGCGGCACAAATGTGCAGACGGTCGTTAATTCTACACAATGCGACCCGGAGACGTTTTTTTACAAGAGAAAAATATTATATGTGAAGCGAAACTTTATTCGATGTAAGGAAATTACTGTAAACTGATTTGTATTGTAATAGCTTTCGATTTTATTATTAAATTCTTACAATAAATATTAGTTGAATATATTTCGTACGTGTAGTTACTTTATTGAGGTACTCCACTTTTTTTTATTATCTCAATTAAAAACAATCTACAGTTCTGGAAACTCTTAATTGATAATCATTAAGCCATAATGATTTTTTTTTAAATTGTGTGACGTCAGACTTAAAAATATGTGAATCTCAAACAGTGGAGCTTTTTTTTTACTTTATATATCGGACCAACTACTCAGGTCATATGCCGATATGTCCTTTGCATTGCCGCCACAGGCGGGACCCGAACCCACGACCTTATGGTCGTGAGTCAAGCCCCCCAACCCGCGCGCCCATTACGCGGGACATCAAACAGTGGACCTTACATATAATTGTAGTCACATATATGATCTACTTTATCATTTAGAAAATATATAAACGAAGTTTAAATAACTTTCGTGGTAAATCATTAAAAATAAATAAATAAACTGTAATATTATCTTAGTCAAAAGTTTGATTACTACTGGAACGATTTCCTAACCTTCACTATTCAGTTATAGAGTAGGTGGCTCAGTGGTATCGAGTCGACCTGTGGATCTTAAGAACCCTGGTTCGATCTCCACAACCGACAAACAATTTTCACCTAATTAAATCTACCCCTGTGGCTCTCTCTCCACTAACATCTTCGGGAGCTGTGATTTGTCGGCTGGTAACCGTACTTCACGCGAAGAAATATATCATTTACCGAGATCTGCTTAAGCAAAGTGCCACACCCAGTAATGCGTAAAAGGCGTGATGATATATTTATTTATTTATTTACCATTCAGTTTGACTTTCCCTTCACTGATTTGTGTAAACCTAACTAATGTTTCGAACTAGGCACTATTTAACAACCATTTTATTTAATTAAGAAATACTATGTATTAAATATTTATTTAAAATATAGTTATCAATTCTCTATATAACAACATAAACATAACAATAACCTCAAAATTAACTGTTAGTTGGACCAAGTCAGAAGACATAAATAGTAGAATATCATCATCATCACGCCTTTTACCCATCACTGGGTGTGGCACTCTGCCTAAGCAGATTTTTCGCGTGAAGTGCGGTTACCAGCCGTCAAATCACGGCCTCCAAAGATATTAGTAGTAGAATGAATTCTGAATAGACTATACACATATGTGCGAAAGATCGCAATGCTCTGACATTAAAAACTAAATAAAATGTTTGAAACTTTGTTTGTCTCTAGTACAATGTTTTTGGGTCTAGTTTTTTTATTTAAACTACTTAGATTAGATTTGAGAGTAGGTAGTATAAATGGAGGATCCATCAAAAAATGTCAAAAGCAATAAGACAATGAAAATATCGCACGAAAAACCTGAAAATAAATACAAAACCATGCTGGCAACTCCTGTAGAAATGAGAAACACGGAATAGGAAACAGAACGTTAATGATTTGGTTTTACGAAGTGTTAATTAATACTAATTATAACAGTCGTAGGGTGCGCGGTTTGGATGTGCCCCCGTGCGTGCGCTGTTGCCGGCTCGTACCAATTACCTGCATCAAAGTGCCGAAATATGGCAACCACGCACTCAGGACGAATCAGAATATGATGACATCAAATAAGCCAAGGAAGTCAGGATAACAAATGGCAGAAAGATGTGGTTTTGTTGATTGTTAGTTTTCTTTTGTTTGGATTCTAAAGATCCTTGTAGATGTATTCTTTTGGTGGACATATAAATATACAAAGATATACGTTGTAATTGTCAAGGTATTTGGCATTGACAAACACCGTTGCAATTGTCAAATTACTTCCATCAAAAGGGTAATTGTTACCCAAATTTAATCAAAAGCAATCGTAGCGCACTGGATATAACCGGGATAAAACTTGCCTTTATTACTTTACAAACAAGAGATCCTTGCCTGATTAGCAAATAAATATATCACAATTACAACCAATTTTTTCGGGTATTGTAATAGCTTTCGATTTTATTATTACATACTTACAATAAAATTAGTTGAATATGTTTGGTACGTGTAGTTACTTTATTGCAGGGTTCGTAAATATCATGATATTAATAATAAATATCAAAATATCTGATATATAGGATATATATCAGATAAATATCACTTTTTGGATATTTATTTTTTAATTTTAGTTTTTGTACACATTTATTATCACAATAGGAAATACAAAATAAATTATTACTCCTAAATACAAAATTAACATAGGTAATGAAAAAAAGTAAATATACATTGAATGGATACACAAATATTATATAGTACTAAGAATAGTAAGAATATTTAAATAATCCCTTTGGTTTTTTCAGATTTTAATTCAATTTTCCCAAAAATCCTTAATCGTAGGATTATTAAAACGAAAATTTACATACATATGTATTTTGACCCACTGAATCCACTATATGATATTTTTATATAATGGATATATATCTTCGAACCCTGTTTATAAGTTAACTGAAGCACGAGAAAATTAATGCCGTTGACCGCGTTTTCATATCACATTTAGTTTTCGAGGTATAGCCTCGTAAAAGTAGAAAAAGTGAAAAATTCGAAAAATTTCACTTTTCCGGAGGCTATATCTCAAAAACTAAACAAGATATGGAAATGCGCTCAACGGCGTTGAATTCCCCGTGTCCGAATTGACTTATAAGCAAATTTTCATACAATTTTAAGCAATTTAATATTTTTAATTATTTCCTAAGGGGTACCCCTTTGGTTTTTTCAGATTTTAATTCAATTTTACCAAAAATCCTTAATCGTAGGATTATTAAAACGAAAATTTACATACATATGTATTTTGACCCACTGAATCCAGTGGTGCAATCTTCAAATGCATATGACTTCTGGTTTTCGAGAAAATGTAAAAAAACCGCTTTTTGCGATTTTTTTGGCGGAAAATAGAAAAAAATAAAAATCGCTGAAACTATGTTTATAAGTTAACTGAAGCACGAGAAAATTAATGCCGTTGAGCGCGTTTTCATATCACATTTAGTTTTCGAGATACAGCCTCGGAAAAGTAGAAAAACTGAAAAATTCGAAAAATTTCACTTCTCCGGAGGCTATATCTCAAAAACTATTTCATATTTTTATATAATGGATATATATCATTGCAAAAATATGACGATATATATATCAAAATAAATATCATGATATATATCGATCGATATATATCTTCGAACCCTGCTTTATTGAGATACTCCACTTTTTTTATTATCTAAATTGAAAATATGGGGTAGGTGGCTCAGTGGTATCGAGTCGGCCTGTGGATCTTGAGAACCCTAATTTAATCCCCACAGCCGACAAACAATTTTCACCAATTTGAAAAATTCTACCCCTGTGGCTCCTCATCCACTAATATCTTTGGAGGCCGTGATTTGACGACTGGTAACCGCACTTACCGAGATCTGCTTAGGCAGAGTGCCACAGCCAGTGATGGGTAAAAGACGTGATGATATATATATTTATTTATTTATTTTTCGGACCATTTGGATTTTTGACTATAAAATGAAGCAACGTTTGAAGTTGTGAACTTTCTATTGTGAATCAACAGCGCTATGGACTATATAAAATCTTGATTATTTTTGAAACACCTTCCCTAAAACAAATCTTGAACCTTTTTAGTCAACCATCTTTCCTAAATAAGCATCCAAGTCCTTTTTAAGATGTTCGTCTTTCCAAAATAAAAGTTTCAATCATTTATAAAATGGTTACTAACTGTGCTGGCCAGCCTCTGACGATGCCCTCATAAGGTGACTTGAAGGCTAAATTTTGTGAAACTGAGCCAAGTGTTTATTTTAAATTTTTTATTAAACCTTGTTTCACCAAGTGTTGGATGACAATTAATTTTGTTTTTGTTGTTATAAAATAGTCATCTGTTCAAAAATATTCTGTTGGCGACAATCTTCCCTAAAATATATCCAAGTCCTTTTTAGGATGTTCGTAGTTTCAAAATAAAATTTAATTTTTCCCATTTTCTCAACAAAAATACTAAAATATTTAAAAGTCAGTCATTTTTCCTAAAAAACAAAAACCAAAACATTTTACAATTATACATCATTCTTTTTCTTAACATTCGCTTTTTCAAAAAAAATCTTAAAAACATTCTTAAGACTATTCCCAAATCTTATTTATGATATTTTTCGTAACACATGCACAAGAAACATGTTCTTATTCCCTAATTTTAGAGAGATAAACACTGATTTTCTCCCCTAGGGAGAGAAACATTATGTTTCTCTCCATAGGTAGGATGTTTCTGTCCCTAGGTAACATGTTTCTCTCCCTAGAGAGATGTTTCTCTCCCTAGAAATTACGATTATTAGATGTTTGCGGCGTTTCCTAAGTAACTAGTTACGCAACCCATATTTGACATTTGTCCCGATAAGACAGTAATTTTTGACTTCCGCTCGAGCCTTCGGACCTCGCTTACGTCTGGGTTTGGCAACTTCACACGCGCGGGAATAATCGCTTGTTTCCCTCCCTTGATGCATAACATACTATTTTAACAATTTTCAAATAGTCACACTTTCAAAACAAGAGTGCCTGAAATCCTTTTAAGCCACTCATTCTTTCAAAATAGTATCCTAAATATTTTTCAAACAATATTAACTTCATTTTTGTATTTTTGTATAATTGGAGATACTTTTATTTGAACACACTTTTACAATATTTGTCTTGCCCAATAAGTAATGTATTCGTAGCAGCACCTCTTGCAAGAAGTAATTTTTACAGGGAAACAAACATCGCATCTCTCTCTCTAAAAGTTCATAGTTCATCTCCTCTCGTACATATCTCTGTGTAAATCACTCTCGTGCACAATTTCGCATTAGCAGTGACCGGAGCTTCTGTGATAGCCTCCAGTGCTGGATCTGCCGAGCTGTTGCAAACACAACCAAGGCATTCATAAATAAATCTGACAGATATTACGAGCGTGGTAAAATGATATGTTTAACGTTCTGTTCTGCACACACTGCGTCTGTTGGCTAATTGTATGCACACGAGATCTGATCTTCACGACGAACGTGAGCTCTACATGCAGAACAAGATCACCAGACTCTAATTGAAATTAGGAAATGTGCTCTAATTATAAATATATAAAATATAAATATATCATCACGCTTTTTACTCATTACTGGGTGTGGCACTCTATCTAAGCAGATCTCGGTAAGAGATATATTTTTTCGCGTGAAGTACAGTCAAATCACGGCCCCCAAAGATGTTAGTGGAGGGGGAGCCACAGGGGTAGATTTAAATTGATGAAAATTGTTTGTCGACTGTGAAGATCGAACCATGGTTCTCAAAATCCACCTATCCCATTATATAAATATATTTTCGTAGCACATGCACAAGAAACACGTTCTTATTCCCTAATTTTAGAGAGAGAAACACTGCTTTTCTTCCCTAAGTAGCATGTTTCTCTCCCTAGAGAGATGTTTCTCTCCCTAGAGACTACGGTTATTAGCTGTTTGCGGCGTTTCCTAGGTAACTAGTTACGCAATCCATATTTGACATTTGTCCTGATAAGACAGTAATTTTTGTGCACTTGTTACGAAAAGTATAATATGCTTCACGGGAGGGCGCGATTATCCCCTGTGTGAAGTTGTCAAACCTCACACACGGGAATAATTGCTTGTTTCCCTCCCTTGATGCATGACATACTATATAAGCATACAATAAAATAAATTTGTATCAAAATTACCTCAAGATTGAGGATAATATCACAAGGAAGTTTAGTTTTTATCGAATCATGAATTTGTTTGTAAATGAACCAAGGAAATGAAAGCTATTTTCATTATTTTCCACTAGTAAAATTAATAATTCATATTTTTTCACTGTAATTAAATCGTCTTGGGTACCAATAAAATAAATGTTATTTTTTTAAACGTCAAATTAGCAAATTTTCTATGGGGAACTGCTTCTATAGGAGAAATGTTTGCTTGTTAAATTCTCACGCAAAATATAACATGATAATTGCCAAATAATATTTTGACATTATTTAAAAATTCGTTGAAAATACAGTTAATGCTGCGCTCATATCTCTTGTTAAATTAGTTATGAAAAGATTTTAAAAACTTGTGTTGTTTTACTTCAAAGCAGGGTTCGAAGATATATATCGATCGATATATATCATGATATTTATTTTGATATATATCGTCATATTTTTGCAATGATATATATCCATTATATAAAAATATCAAATAGATTTGTGATATAGCCTCCGGAGAAGTGAAATTTTTCGTATTTTTCAGTTTTTCTACTTTTCCGAGGCTATATCTCGAAAACTAAATGTGATATGAAAACGCGCTCAACGGCATTAATTTTCTCGTGCTTCAGTTAACTTATAAACATAGTTTCAGCGATTTTAATTTTTTTTCAATTTTCCGCCAAAAAAATCGCAAAAAGCGGTTTTTTAACATTTTCTCGAAAACCAGAAGTCATATGCATTTGTAGATTGCACCACTGGATTCAGTGGGTCAAAATACATATGTATGTAAATTTTCGTTTTAATAATCCTACGATTAAGGATTTTTGGGAAAATTGAATTAAAATCTGAAAAAACCAAAGGGGTACCCCTTAGGAAATAATTAGAAATATTAAATTGCATAAAATTGTATGAAAATTTGCTTATAAGTCAATTCGGACACGGGGAATTCAACGCCGTTGAGCGCATTTCCATATCTTGTTTAGTTTTTGAGATATAGCCTCCGGAAAAGTGAAATTTTTCGAATTTTTCACTTTTTCTACTTTTACGAGGCTATATCTCGAAAACTAAATGTGATATGAAAACGCGGTCAACGGCATTAATTTTCTCGTGCTTCAGTTAACTTATAAACATAGTTTCAGCGATTTTTATTTTTTTTCAATTTTCCGCCAAAAAAATCGCCAAAAGCGGTGTTTTAACATTTTCTCGAAAACCAGAAGTCATATGCATTTGAAGATTGCACCACTGGATTCAGTGGGTCAAAATACATATGTATGTAAATTTTCGTTTTAATAATCCTACGATTAAGGATTTTTGGGAAAATTGAATTAAAATCTGAAAAAACCAAAGGGGTACCCCTTAGGAAATAATTAAAAATATTAAATTGCATAAAATTGTATGAAAATTTGCTTATAAGTCAATTCGGACACGGGGAATTCAACGCCGTTGAGCGCATATCCATATCTTGTTTAATTTTTGAATATAGCCTCCGGAGAAGTGAAATTTTTCGAATTTTTCAGTTTTTCTAAATGTGTACAAAAACTAAAATTAAAAAATAAATATCCAAAAAGTGATATTTATCTGATATATATCCTATATATCAGATATTTTGATATTTATTATAAATATCATGATATTTACGAACCCTGCTTTAACCTAAGAAAAACTAAACTTGGAGTGATATATATTAAGATAATTTTCCGAATGATTGAATATGAATAAAAGTGTGCGCCTGTTTATAGAATGTCAAACTGAAAAAAGTTTGTTTTGTACATGGAGATAAATGTCTGTCACTTGAATGTGTTGAACAAAATAATACTTGTATAAAGTCATTTGGAACGTCAAAAAATGTATAAATGGAAAACACTGCATTTATATCTTCTTAGAAATATCAAAGAAATGGTCATAACGTGAAACTCCCCTAAACGCCGCGAAACCTCGGTGAGGGTTGTAAGAAGACGTCGAAAGCGCATTTCATTTCTTGCTCCGCTTACACAGCACTTTGCTTAAGCCTCCGCGATGATATTCATCATTTGGGGCCCAACAATGAGTCTCCATTCACGCTGAGATGCTTCCCTCCTCCAATCAAATATTAACGGCGCAATTCTCTTCCCTTCTTCTTCTTTTCTTTGTCGCTGGAGCCTCCTCGAGTTTGTTGCTGTGTTTTAATAATGTTGTGAATTAAGATAAAATTCAGATACTGTTATTGTGCTCGACATAATTATGTTTGTTTTGTGAATTCATCTTTAATTTACGAATGTTAAGAATTATTAAAATCTTTTGTGCTTTTCAACAGGACCGGTAAATAATTTTGACAGGAGCCGGCATTAGGACAATCGAAAGATTAAAATTAAATCTACCTCTGTGGCTCCTTTTCCACTAACATCTTTGGGGGTCGTGATTTGACGGCCGGTAACCGCACTTAACGCAAATAAATATATCACTTACCGAGATCTGCTCACGGAAGAGTGTCACACCTAGTAATGGGTAAAGGCGTGATGATATATTTATTTTGAATATACTGTTGTGGATTAATTAATATACTATTATGGATCTCTTTAGTTTGTTTGTTTTTTTAACTTGAACTAAACCGAAACGAGTGTATAAAAAACGAGGATCTATATAGTTTATAAAACGAGTCACATAGTATACTTTATCTACGATCGCAAATTAAGACAACAACAGACTGTAAAGTTTTATGAATTTTTGAAAAAGTAAAGTTACAATGACAGATGTTTGTAGCTAACTTCATCCCGTGCCTAATATATTAAGCCGTGACTAAAACGTTCGAAGTCACGGTTTGTCAACATGTGATTAAGATATTATTTAGCGCCATGGAATCTTGTACGTTAAATGACATTTTAATAACGGTAGTAGAAAAAATATGTATTATTTCAAGAAATGTAGTAAATAATTAAACGATAGAAATATGTGTTAATCTCAACAAAAACCACCCAAATTACTTAATTAACCCTTTAATAACCTCGTCAAAAATACACCATCTTAAAAAAAAACACTTAAAAGAAAAACATCTTTAAATATCAAAGGGTACTCGTGCTAAAACAACACAACAAAACTCCATCTCCAATGCTTTCCGATCAGTGCCGATCCCTCCCGACCTTCCCCGAGAGGGTATCCACTAGGGGTGGGAATAAGACAGGGGGTAAGTCCTGCGCAGGCGTACACAGCCTCCCTGGGCCAGATCTCTATCTGGTCGATGGTGGAGGCGGGATCACATGTGTATATGAAGTTATCACATACTTTCGTTTGATGTCGAAGATGGGGACGGAGACTGGGGGTGGCGTGGAGGTGGCATAGCGGGGGTGTATTTGTGCGTGTGGTAACATTTATATCTGAGAAATGAGCTGTGGATGGAGCAAGAAGGTTTGGATTAGCGATTTTGAAATAGAATAAAACCTTTATTCTATGTTTAGAAGAACTTAACAATGATAAAATAAATAAATATATCATCACGCCTTTTATCCATTACTAGGTGCGGCACTCTGCCTAAGCAGATCTCGGTAAGTGATATATTTCTTCGCGTGAAGTGCGGTTACCAACAGTCAAATCACGGCCCCCAAAGATGTTAGTGCAGGGGAATCCACAGGGGTAGATTTAGTTTAGTGAAAATTATTTGTCGGTTGTGGGGATTGAACCAGGGTTCTCAAGATCCACAGGCCGACTTGATACCACTGAGCCACCTACCCCATAAAAATGCCTGCTTAAAACAAATTTTGGTTTAGGTGCCGCCAATTACAGATGAAATAAGTAAAATAAAATAAATAAATATATCATCACATCTTTATCCCATTACTGGATGTGGCACTCTGCCTAAGCAGATCTCGGTAAGCGATATATTTATGCGCGTGAACAGCCGTCTAATCACGGCCCTCAAAGATATTAGTGGAGGGAGTGGGGTAGATTTAATTGTTTGTCGGCTGTGCAGATCGAACCAAGGTTCTCAAGATACCACTGAGCCACCATCAAATCACGGCCCTCAAAGATATTAGTGGAGGGAGAGCCACAGGGGTAGATTTAATTGTTTGTCGGCTGTGAGGATCGAACCAGGGTTCTCAAGATCCACAGACCGACTCGATACCACTGAGCCACCTACCCCATATGTTTCTAAGTTTATTGTAGAAATAACTAATCACACACGCACTCTCTCACCCTCCAAAACTACAAACAATATAAAAACAAGTGACAGCAAATAACCGAAGCTTGAAGTATCCTTCCATTTACAAAGCTCGTAAAAATTCACGCATAAAATAACAAAGCTCTCCTGTTCACCCAATAAAAGAAACTCATCTGAAACAAAACCCGCTAGATTTTTTACAAAATCCATTGTAAAACCTACAAAACATGAACTAATAGTGCGGAATAATGCAGGACTGCGTAGGTCCTGCTGCATTCCAACTCCTGTATCACAAACGTGATGCTGTACAATACAAAGTGCGACAAAGAGACGCAATGCCGTCAATGTTATCGACAGATAGACGGCTATAGTTTTATGCAGAGGTAATTAGGAAAATAATTACATTGTGTGATAATGACACTGCTAGCAGCGCATGCGATCTATCGGTTCATCTGGTTACACACACGAAAATTTATACTTTTTACACTCTCAAAGAATTTTGTTAAATGGACTGTGTTATCGGAAACTAAAAGAGACTAGTCTTTTGAATATTTTAGAAGCAGATTTATAGTTTTGTGATATTCGATCTAGAAAGAAACATACTTTTGTGTTCGGTAACTTGATCATTTTCTGTTTAATAAATTAGTGTGGCACTCTGCCTAAGCAGATCTTGGTAAGTGATATATTTCTTCGCTTGAAGTGCGCCAAATTATGGCCCCAAAGATATTAGTGGAGTGGGAGCCACAGAGGTAGATTTAATTTGGTGAAAATTGTTTGTCGGCTGTGGGGATCGAAGCAGGGTTCTCAGGATCCACAGGACGACTCGATATGATCTTTGTCATATGTCAAATAATAATATTGTACACAGTGACAAAATTAAGATTTTATGATTTGCAAGTCCAATCGTTTCAATTATAATTAGTTTAGCACAAATTGCAACAAAATAGTTATTTGTGTATTAAGAGCGTCAAGTGATTTGTTGGTACTTAAGCACGGTAATTGCAGCGCGAGCTGCAATAGTGCAAGAGGAACAAAGACACTTTACGCTCGTGATACACACATACTTTTTTCTACGATTGCATCTTAAAATGATTTAAAAACGTATACGTACTGAAAATAAATTCATTCTGTCAACTGTCAATATGACATGTTTCTATTTTGTTTGTATCCCTGGTAACTATTGAAATAAGCGCGCATTTAATGTCTTTTTCGCGCGTTGCCATTGGAGACGCACAAAATAGTTCCACAGAAAATGTCAACTTTACGATGATGAATGAGAGTGTAATTGTCAACTTTTCATAACAGTCGTAGAAAAATATGTTTTATGGGGTAGGTGGCTCAGTGGCATCGAATCGGCCTGTGGGTTTGAGAACCCTGGTTCGATCCCCACAGCCGACAAACAATTTTCACCACGTTTAAACTACCTTGTGGCTTCCCCTCCACTAACATCTTTGTTGATTTGTCGGCTGGTACCCGTTTTTCACGTGAAAAAATATATCACTTACAAATAACAATAAATATGAATTTTGTTTAATATATATTATTTATATTTCTATTTTCACCATATTAAAACTATCCCTGTGCCCCTCCCCCCACCGCTAACATCTTTTTGGATGTGATTTGACGGCTGGTAAGTGCATATCACGCGAAGAAATATATCCCTTACCGAGATCTGCTATGACAGAGTGCCACATCTAGTAATTTGTAAAAGGCGTGATGATACGAGTTTATTCATTTCAAAATTCTCTACAAATGTTACTTCTCATTAATTGCTACTAATTATAATTTGAATTGTAACTTTTAAGATGCTTCCTCTAAATAATAATTGTAATTACTAATTAAATAGTTGTGAATGAGGTATTATTAATAGACAAATGAATGACAACTCTCATTTATCATGTATTTATTACCTCCATTTTGGAATTTTATAATTAAAATCAATTGAATTGTTTTCCTGTAAAGTCACCAAGGAAGCAATAGTAACTGAAGAACATCCTCTATATCGATAAAAGATTGCTTAGATTATGAATGTGGATGAAGTCTTAGAAGGTTTGTCAAAAATAATTTGCAGGGTGAATGTTTGAAGAATTCGATTCGGTATACGTCATTCGTAGATTTTCAATATACTTATCTCGTTGTCATGGTATACTATTCAAGGTTTATTTGGTGGGTAATAGTTGATTTTCTAAACTGTTAAAGTCTGAAAGCCGGGATTAAAAAAAGTTGAAACCGAATTAAAAGCGTAATACTAACTGAATAGTAAATACTCGGTGAATAAAAGTAATTTGAAAGTATGAATGCTGAGTCGTCTGAGAAACTTTTGAGGAAAGAAGCCTTTAAAAAATGGAAACACTAATTAGAAGTTATTTGAAATATCCGTAGCTAATAAAAGCCGCTTTAATCGCATGTATTCATCTCCCCCGAGTTTTTTCGTACGTACGTTGAAATGCATTTTTGATTACTTTACGTCATTTACAATTCCTTTTCTTCGATTCTCGCCTCACGGAGCATTCTTTCTTTTTTAAAGAGTCCCATTCGTTTTTGGAAGGCTCATTGATTTACCCTCTCTGTTTATCTAGCAGCGAGATGGGGTGTTCTGTTTCGCTCTGGCACATAGAGTGGTGGCATGCTTGATTACGGCGGCCATTTGCATTTAACGAGGAACCGGGGAGGCCAAAAAGAAGTCTCATTTCTGTTTAAAATGTAAATTTGGCAGCTTGATGAGAAGAGACGTGGTGTGAGAGACCTAGCGCGCTGGAATGAAATGCTAGCAAACACCATTTCCTGACGCTTTCACTTATTTCACTCGCATTATTTTCACCCTTAACTTCTATACTATTCTAATCTGCTGGCTGATTGAAAAAATACGGACACATTTTATCAATTTTAGACCTTATAGTTTAAATTACCTAAGTGCATTCTTACTTCCTTGTACGAAGTAAAAGAAGTATTGTAATCGCGAAAATTTTCGGTTCTCAGATTTCAACGGAAATAGGTGTTTTGGCCCTCCCTGAATCCATTTTGACTAATTTTGTCATGCCGTCTGTACGTACGTATTTACGTACGTATCTCGTATAACTCAAAAACGGTAAGCCATAGAAAATTGAAACTTTATATTTAGGACTGTTATAACATCTAGTTGTGCACCTCCCTTTTTGGTCATTATACAACTACCGGAAGTGGTACTTTACTTGAAACTTATAATAGATTTTCATGAAAAACTATATTCAAATATAATTTAAAACTTTCCAAATTTGGTATATAAGACTACTATATCAATGGAAATAACATAATAGATTTTGGTTAAAATAGACTAACCGGAAGTGGCACATTACATGAAGCTGCTAACAGTTTTCTTTGAAAAAAATGGTATTATTTTAATTTTAGAAATGAATGCTGCAAATAAAAGTTTTAGAGAATTAAATTCTGAGTCTAGCACATTAAGAATTTTTAAATTAGCTTTTTGCATAAACGAGATATCTAAATTTAAATATTATATATTTTTAGATTTTTTTTAAATTAAGTTTGCTATGAATTAGAACAAAATATATAAGATTTAATGTCAAATATGTGCAATTAAAAAAATATCTATAGTTTAATACGTGTACAAGGAAGTCATGTGGTGTCCACATCAGATATTTTTATTTGAAAAAGGTCTACTACAGTGTTACTCAATATTCATCAGAAATTAACTTAAAATTTGATAATCTTTGCATTACTCAGGCCGAAAAACAATTTTCACCACATGAAAATTATCTCTGTGGCTTACCCTCCACTAATATCTTTACGGGACGTGATTTGACGGCTGGTACTTACCGAGAAGAATGACAGTTTTAACGAGGTATAAATATAATTTTATTCCTTACTTTATTATTTTTTATAAAGTAAAAGTTTCAGAATTGACAAATGTCACCTGAATGTCGCTAATGTCAAATCCTACCGCTATAATCCAGTTGCCAGGACTATGACTTTACGTTCCTTCCCTAGGAATGAAAAGAATCAGTTTTGTTATGAAAGTTGGCAATTACGCTTTCACTTGTTAACGTAAAGTTGACGTTTTTATAAATAACTTTGTCGCGCGTTGCCATTGGAGCCGAGCGACAAAGTTATTAAATGCGCACTTATTTCAATAGTTACCAGGGATAAAAACAAAACAAAAACTTGTCATATTGACAGTTGACAGAACAAATTTATAAATAATGAATATAATAATTTAAATTTAATTTAATGAGGTAGGTGGCTCAGTGGTATCGAGTCGACCTGTGAATCTTGAGAACCCTGGTTCGATCTCCACAGCCGACAAACAATTTTCACCAATTTAAATCTACCGCTGTGACTCCTCTCCACTAATATCTTTGTGGGCTGTGATTTGACGGCTGGCAACTATGTAAATATGTTACTTACCGAGATCTGCTTAGGCAGAGTGCCATACCCTGTAATGGGTAAAAGGCGTGATGATATATTTATTTAATCATTTAAAAAATCTGTAAAATTAGGTAAAGCCAAATGCAGAGTATTTTTGTGTTTAAAGCTAAACAAAGAAAACACAAATAAGTGTAGTGTAACTAGAGGCTTTTAGCAGTCTGTCCACAGCCATAATCACTCTTGTATGCGGCATCATCCCTTTGTCGCGCGTTGCCATTGGAGCCGAGCGACAAAGTTATTAAATGCGCACTTATTTCAATAGTTACCAGGGATAAAAACAAAACAAAAACTTGTCATATTGACAGTTGACAGAACAAATTTATAAATAATGAATATAATAATTTAAATTTAATTTAATGAGGTAGGTGGCTCAGTGGTATCGAGTCGACCTGTGAATCTTGAGAACCCTGGTTCGATCTCCACAGCCGACAAACAATTTTCACCAATTTAAATCTACCGCTGTGACTCCTCTCCACTAATATCTTTGTGGGCTGTGATTTGACGGCTGGCAACTATGTAAATATGTTACTTACCGAGATCTGCTTAGGCAGAGTGCCATACCCTGTAATGGGTAAAAGGCGTGATGATATATTTATTTAATCATTTAAAAAATCTGTAAAATTAGGTAAAGCCAAATGCAGAGTATTTTTGTGTTTAAAGCTAAACAAAGAAAACACAAATAAGTGTAGTGTAACTAGAGGCTTTTAGCAGTCTGTCCACAGCCATAATCACTCTTGTATGCGGCATCATCCCTCTGTGCACCCCATAGACTCACCCCGACTTGCAGAGTGCTTCTCGTTGCCAATTGACATAATTATATGTCCACATTGTATGAACAGATTGATATGAAATTATGCTTTTGTGTTGGTTTGAAAGCTCCATATTCGAAACACAATCTGATTTATACTGCTGTTTAATATTTGCCGTAAAAGGGCTTCGCAAAGGCAATTGCCCAAGGATTGTCCACGCAATAAACCGAACGCATTATTAATTATTAGGAAATTTTCATCAATCAACCCTTGTAATTATGTATTACTTTATCAATGTTTAGCCTAAGGATTCATTGCGTATTAATTTACGTCAATGACAGTTTCATAATTACTATCAAGTGAAAAATCTTTACCAAGAATTTAACTTATTGCTAATTTGATTGCAGGAACTATTGACAAATGTCGTATCAATATTAACAATGGTACGGAATCAGCATCATTTCATTCTAAATGTGGATAGTAAATCCTTTGATTTCACTACAAATAACTTCCGGTAATAGCTATCTAGATTAGAATGGATTCATTAGACACAAGATTTTAATTAGTATTGTGATATAATGCAACAGATTCAGCAACACACTCAAGCTAAAAATATATGAACTCTGTACATACATACATAACATCACGCTATATCCCGTTAAATGGGGTAGCACGAACCCGTCAACATTCTCATCCTGACACACGATACTCTTTTCGACCACATTAACACTTCCTCCATACAAACTCTTTCCTTCCTCATAACCAAAATCCATCATCACGCAACAAACATTCATCCATTCGCTCCTGTACACCTGTTTCGTAAATCTTCACTTACGCCCACTTCTCTAACAACGAATCTATAAGAAATGAAGGCAGCATCGCCTGCGCTTGTTTAAAAATACATTTAACTCTGTACTGTAACTGGAATTAAGTTACTGTCAAAAATAGTAAATTAAATAATAAATAAATAAATATATCATCACGCCTTTTACCCATTACTGGGTGTGGCACTCTGCCTAAACAGATCTCGGTAAGTGATATATTTTGTCGCGTGAAATGCGGTTACCAGCCGTCAAATCACGGCCCTCAAAGATATTAGTGGGGAGGGAGCCACGGGGGTAAATTTTTCGCGTGAAATGCGGTTACCAGCCGTCAAATCACGGCCCTCAAAGATATTAGTGGGGAGGGGGCCACGGGGGTAAATTTTTCGCGTGAAATGCGGTTACCAGCCGTCAAATCACGGCCCTCAAAGATATTAGTGGGGAGGGAGCCACGGGGGTAAATTTTTCGCGTGAAATGCGGTTACCAGCCGTCAAATCACGGCCCTCAAAGATATTAGTGGGGAGGGAGCCACGGGAGTAAATTTTTTAAATTGGTGAAAATTGTTTGTCGGCTGTGGGGATCGAACCAGGGTTCTCAAGATCCACAGGCCGACTCGATACCACTGAGCCATCTACCCCATTAAATTAGTCATTTATATTTAGACTAAACTCAAAAACTGTGTACTAGAAACGATCAAAGATTCAAAAATATTATTAGTTTTTAATGTCATTTTGATTGACGTCAGATCATTCCGATCTTTCTTCAAATTTAGTTTATTCTTTCTACTTTTAATATCTTCTGTTTTCGGCTAACTTTCATAAAAATGTAATGGTTAAAATTTGCTTCAGATTTTGTACTTTTCCGAGGTTATATCTCAAAAATTAAACGAGATATGACGATGTGCTCAATGGCATTGAATTTCTCGTGCTCAAATTGACTTATAAACAAATTTGAACAATACCTCAAAACCTAAAAGAAATATGTACTTGGAGACTATACCATTCGATTCAGTGGGTCAAAATACATATTTTAAATTTCCTTTATAATGACTGATAGCACAAGCTCTGTTTTTGACTGTTTTAAGAATAGTGTATTGGGTGTTTTAACTATCTCTATTATGTTAAAACCGTGCTCTTAGAAACCCCAAAAACAAAGCTTTGTGCTACCACCCATTGTTCTTAGCAGAAAGAAGTTTAGTGTAATTAATCAGAAATAAATAATAAATAAATATATCATCACGCCTTTTACCCATTACTGGGTGTGGCACTCTGCCTAAGCAGATCTCAGTAAGTGATATTTTTTGCAGTTACCAGCCGTCAAATTACGACCCTCAAAGATTTTAGTGGAGGGGGAGCCACAGGGGTAGATTGCAATTGGTGAAAATTGTTTGTCGGCTGTGAGGATCGAACCAGGGTTCGCAAGATCCACAGGCCGACTCCATACCACTGAACCACCTAATTAATCAGAAATTGGCCTAAAATCGAAAAAAACCAAGAAGTTTTCAAAAAATTAAATCGCTTGAAATTAACTAAAAACTTGCTTATAAGTCAATTAGGACACGAGGAATTCAATGCCGTTGAGCACATCTTCATATCTTTATAGTTTTAAGATATAGCCTCTGGAAATGTTACATTTTTTCCTAATTTTACCTCATCAAATTGTTAACTTTTCCGAGGCTATTTCTCAAAAATTAAACGAGATATGAAAATGTGCTTAACGGCATTGAATTTCGCGCACTCTAATTAACCAGGGTGGCGACTAACTTGGAAAACCGGGAAAATTCAGAGAATTTTATATTTCTGGAAAAGTCAGGGAAAAGTCAGGGAATTTTATTCCATGTCAGGGAAAAAAGTTTTTTGTTTTTTAAATTTTTTAATTTGATTTAAAAAAAATAACTACAAACTTTTATTTCAAAATGTATTTAGTTATTTTTAGATTTTATTGGCAGCATACCTTTTATTAGATAGATAGTATACCTTTATTGGCAACAAATACCCTTTATTGCTTCTTAAGAATGAGAACCGCCATCTATGAAAATATAACCGAAGGATGTTTACTAATGGAAAACTGTTTTGTTTTGTCTAACGTTTCTACCGCGCTATGTTTTTTCTGTATGCAATATTTAAGGTTGTGTCTTTGCTTGTTTAGAAAGACAAATTGATTTTGCTTTTACTATAAATTTAATAAAAAAAAAAAACAATTATATTACAATATATGATATAATATATGAAATGTAACCATAAATTCATAAATAAGTCAATATTCTAGAAGTCAGGGAATTTTTTTACTTAATCAGGGAAAAGTCAGGGAATTTATTACTGTTACTTGAATCGCCACCCTGTTAACTCATTCACAATTAATTGTTTTCAAATTAAATGGGGAAGTCTCATAAAAAAAAATTAATAATAATGGAGGACCCATAATTTGGTGCTATTAAAAATACTATAAAATAAGTTCGTAGTTCCCTATAATTATATGAGCGTACTACAAACTACAAGGGGGTGTATTCCAGCCTCCAGGGGTGATTATTCCAAAGCCTACTCATCTGCTAAAAGCTTGTCATTCAGCCTTATTTGTATAAAATGAACTCAGTGATCCATTGTCCTTTGACAATGTCCTGTACCTCGATCGCTATCGCAGATTTCATCTCAATGCACCCCTGTTGACATAAGGTTAATATATACAATGCGTTCACTCTCAGGGTACCGGGGGGTTGTTTGTAATGCTTGTATGAATGGAATGTTTCGATGTATGATAAGATAGCCCTATGCCCTCTGACTTACTATGGCTCGTTGTAGGTTTTTATTAAGCGAAGGTTTTATTGTATGCTTAGACGAGAAGTGTAAATTATAGGTTGATGGAACTGTGCTTGAATTAGTGTAGTTTATTTACTAGTAATATGTAGTTTGATTGATTTTAACGCTCTGATAACTGCAGTAACAGCTTTACTGTTTGTTCTAAGTGGAGACCAATCATAAATTGTTATGTTTTACTGGCTTTGTTATTACTTGCAACTGTTTTCAATATTTTGAAACATAATAAAATAAATATATCATCACGACTTTTCCCCATTACTGGGTGTGGCACTCTGCCTAAGCAGATCTCGGTAAGTTATGTATTTCTTCGCGTGAAGTGCGGTTACCAGCCGTCAAATCACGGCCCCCAAAGATATTTGTGGAGAGGGAGCCACAGGGGTAGATTTAAATTGGTGAAAATTGTTTGTCGGCTATGAGGATCGAACCAGGGTTCTCAAAATCCACCACTGAGCCACCTACCAGGAACTTAAACCTAATTACAGGATCTTATATTGGAATCTCAGTCAGACACAATCGTACTTTTTAGAGGCCCAAGTTTTATCTCGGGGCAGTTACTAAAATAAATAAAAAACAATAAAAATTGTTTAAGTAATTTTTATTATATTATAATACCAGTTTACGATTTGGGCTTTCCATATTTTTATAATGTTTTCATATTACATCAAGTAACAATAAACAGAAACCTTTTAAAAAATATTTAGTCTTTATTTATTTATTTATGTTACGCTGTACAACAGGAATTTAATCCCAATTACAGTACCGGGTCCGCACTCACCGAGCCGCAGTGTAATAGTTTATATAATATTTAGCTCGAGTGAGATTCGAACTCGGGATCTTCGGATTCGAATACCATAACGCTATCCACACCACCGTACTGACGGATTATACAACAGTATAAATATTAATAATTATTTGTATATCTTCTTCTTATTTACTGAATCTCCAATAAATTTAGCTTCAAATTCGCCAGTATCATACATAAACTTTAGTAATTTAAGCAATTGTATATTTAGTATTAACGTTATTGATAAAAATAAATAAAAATCTTATTAAATTTTTTAGTTATTTAGTTTATTTATTTGAGTCAGGTAAAGTACTTTCACTACTACTACTAGTCCGGAAAGTACTTTACCGGACTGTTTTGCAAATGTTTTGGTAAACACTTACTTTCCATACTAAAATGCGTCAGGAAAGTAGGCATTTTCTTGACGATTTCAGAAAAATGTATTTAATTTTATAACATAAACGTGGCTTATAGTGCAACATTCAAAGACAATTGTATGTTCTTGATGTAAGTTGAAGTCATCAAGATTTCAGCTTGCTGTAATGTGAAAGTAGCTGCCAGCAGGCCCGACGAGAGGGGAGGGTAGGTGGGGTAAAATACCCAGGGCCCGTGGAATTCAAGGGGCCCGGATGTGATGCTATTTTAGAAATTGCTTTTAATTTTCTACTATTTCACCAATTTTATATATTCTTTACTAAAACATGTATAACGAAACGTCTGATACACGTTTCCAACAATTTATTACATTGCATAAAGTACAAAATGACGAAATGCTTGATCAAGGGCCCCAGTTGCAAATATAAAATAAATTTATACACTATTCAAAAGTACATTATTACATTGTTGCATTTTTGTTTGTTATATTACTACATTGTATACAATACACATAGGCAAAGGCTCTATACATTTGTGCGTAGTGCTGTTTTGGTATCCCCTGCATTTATCGAATATGCAACTAGATATTAGATAGTCATACAGTGAGTATACAATACACATCGCTGCACCAATTAACTCAGAATTTTGTATTTAATTTTATTTATATTGTTATAACTTTATTTAGATATTAATAATTCTTATTGTTGTCATACATATATTTATAAATATATTTTTTTTGGTATCTTATATTTAATTAATAAATATTCAAAGTTGAAGGAGGCCCGAATTTGTTTTTTCCCGGGGCCCGCTTTTTCTCTCGGCGCCCCTGGCTGCCAGTTATAATTGTAAGAATTGAAAATATGTCGATTTCCGAAGAATGTGTAAAATTGAATATTGTGGTTGTAGTATCGAATCCATGACAAAAGCACATAGTTGGGGTCGGGGAATAGATATTAACAGAGTTAATAATAAAATACCGCACAACCGGCGGTCATCTTGTTCTAGGGTATTTCATAAAACGCCGGTCGCCGGTCGCCGTGCTCCTATAATATCGCCGTCCATATTTGAATTCCTAAAAGTCGTTGGAACTATGCACAGCACGCCGCGCCGGGCGCATATTTGCCGGCGTCAGTATTGGCTATTGCGCGCCCGGAATTTCATCACAACTCCGGAAAGGGCAGCTTCAGCTTCCCACCCCCTCCCCTCGGATCGTCCCCAGTCTCAAAGGCCACGTCGATTGCATCTGCGATCTCGCCAAGCGCTAATCTGTACATAAACGGGGCATTCGGTATTTCACATTTCAGAATTTAATTTCGAGCAATTATTTTCCAATTGAATCGGCACGTAAAGAAACACTCATCACATTTTCATGCTAAAAGAAGGAATCATTGATGAAAAACTCTAGAAAAAGAAGAGATCAATTAACTTTATGTATAACACATCACCGATCAACGATATTCAACAATACACAGAATTCCTCTTGCTCCATTTTCTTCCCTAATCCAATCATTCCACTACTTGCAAAAAACACCCAAATCTTCACTTACAGAACAACCACTCCCACAATATATCATACATTTTAACAATGATTATCTAAAATATTAATATATATTTAATGCCATTTAAAGGGAAAAATTTTTTAGAACTCATAATTTAAGTTTAAGTTCTGTGTTATTTCAAATCAAACAATTAACCAAAATATTACAATTTTTCTATTAGAGACAGCCATGTTCTTACTTACTTACTTTTTCGCTTTTAATGTTACTTAGGCCATGAACATAATACATACACCTAGGACGAGAATTCTATTTTTCTTTCAATGTTTGTAGTGAAAGAGCTTCGCCAAATTACAACTCGTGAAAATTCATGCATTTTTCTTCCTACTTGTATGTATAATAGTTTTCGTAACACATGCACAAGAAACACGTTCTTATTCCCTAATTTTAGAGAGAGAAACACTGCTTTTCTCCCTAGGTAGCATGTTTCTCTCCCTAGAAAGATATTTCTCTCCCTAGAAAGATATTTCTCTCCCTAGAGACTACGATTATTAGCTGTTTGCGGCATTTCCTAAGTAACTAGTTACGCAACCCATATTTGACATTTGTCCCGATAATTTTTTATTAAACCTTGTTTCACCAAGTGTTGGATGACAATTAATTTTGTCTTTGTTGTTATAAAATAGTCATCTGTTCAAAAATATTCTGTTGTCCACAATCTTCCCTAAAATATATCCAAGTCCTTTTTAGGATGTTCGTAGTTTCAAAATAAAATTTAATTTTTCCCATTTTCTCAACAAAAATACTAAAAGATTTTAAAGTCAGTCATTTTTCCTAAAAGGAAAAAAAAAACAAAACATTTTACAATTATACATCATTCTTTATCTTAACATTCGCTTTTTCAAAAAAAAAATCTTAAACATTCTTAAGAATATTCCTAAATCTTATTTATGATTCTTATTCCCTAGTTTTAGAGAGAGAAACGCTGCTTTTCTACCCTAGGTTAGCATGTTTCTCTCCCTAGAGACTACGATTATTAGCTGTTTGCGGCGTTTCCTAGGCAACTAGTTACGCAACCCATATTTGACATTTGTCCCGATAAGACAGTAATTTTTGTGCACTTGTTACGAAAAGTATAAGATGCTTCACGAGAGGGCGCGATTATCCCTTGTGTGAAGTTGGCAAACCTCGACTTCACACCCGGGAATAATCGCTTGTTTTCCTAACTTGATACATAACATACTATTATCTCACAACTGAATCAGTGAATTTATCTTTTCAATTGAGAGAAGAAAGTGATAGTTTTCCAAGCTAGAGAAGGAAATTAAAGCCATATCTATAGCAACTGGAAAACAACAATATAAGAGGTGACATCTGTCAAGAGAATAATACATCTTATCTAAATTTCTAATTTACTTTCTAATTGTATGGTGAAAATAATTATTAACAAATAATATAGAAGAAAATAATTCTAAATTAAAACCAATAGCACTACAATTGCAGATCACCTAAGAACGAATAACAAGTGACAGTTCCTGCTGATCGTACAGCATCTCAATTCAAATTCACTATTCTGATATATTTAAGTCTTGCACGTGCTCGCTGCCGCCTCGAACACCGCCGCCGCGTTGCGTTGACGCAGGAGGCGGCGAGATCAAACGGTCGCCGCCCTGCACCCCCGAGGCAAGGGGAGCAGGGAGACAGACACGCGTCGTGTGCTAAATCAGATTCGCGCTTCACTAACTGCGTCTCTGTTGCAACGGTTGGCGTCCTTTTCTAGCAAGGATGGTGTGTTGATGGACCATGGGGTGAAATTGCTCAAATTTCACTGTTTTCAGTTTGTTTATTTTATAAGGATACTATTACGGCTACTTATAAGTATTTTACAATTATCTTTTATGCATATTTTCGCTGTCAAATGCTACTAATTTATTTTAGATAGTATTTTCTACATTTTTTATTTAAAATATTTTACCCTAAAATAGTTTAGGAAAGTTTGAGAGAAAAAAAGTATACAATAGTTCTTTATATACCAAAGAAAGTGAGACATATTTTCTCGAAGGTACTCTTTAATTTTCCGAGGAATATAAAGTTCCTTAAGGAAGAATGACACTTTCTTCACGAGGTATACTTATCATTTTTTACTACCCTATCAAAAAGTTAAATAAACTATAAATTTAAATAAGATTTATGTTTCTCTTGACAAATGTCACCTGGATGTTACTAATGTCAAATTAAACCGTTGTTTTTTAGTAAATATTATTTTACTTTTCTTCCGTACGAAATAGTGAGGAAAATTAGTTATTTCAACATGACTTGTGAAAATTACATTTTTCTACTTCTGTTAGGAAATAGACGTTTTATTTCACTTATTTTGTTTTATATGCATGACTTTGTTTTTCAATATTTATTTGACAAATAATAAAAAATATCGCTTCAAAATTATAGCAGAAACTGTCAATTTTTATTTATTAGGATATTGCATTGAAAAAAGATAATTATTCCTCACTCAGTAGTGAGGGAAACGGTTACTTATTTGAGTTAGATAATGAACTGCATTATTTAACTAGTGAAATAATGAGGTAACATAGCAACAAATATCTTGGTAGACGAATTCTGATGTGTTATTCTTTTATTTTTTGAATTTATACCTGTCATTAATATGTCAAAATTTCATAATTTCATAAACGCTCTTTCGTATTTATTACAACGGAAGTAGAAAAAATATTGTATGAAACTAGTAAGGAAATAAGGTTATTACCTTACTTATGTGTTTACATAACTCGTCTACGCCTCGTTCTGCAAATTTCACATGCGTAAGGTAATAACCTTCATTTCCTTACTAGTTTCATAAATAGCTATTCCTTCATTCAGTTAAGTTGTGATAGTAACCGTTTCCGTCACTAGTGTTGAAAGTAAATAACTTTCTTCACTAGTGAGGTAACCGGTTATTATCACAAGTAAATTGAGTGACTGAAATGTCATTTGCCATGGTGACTAAGGTAACGTGATGTGTAATTGCAAATATAACTCCTTTGATTTATATAAAATAATTATTAAATTTCTTGTATCGCAAACGTAAACATGAAATGAACAAAATAGTTTGTTACACACGTGGAAAAGGGTCATTGCAAAACTCGCTATTGCTCGTGCTCCAACTTTCATACTCGTTTTGCAATTAAACCCTTTCCTCTCTAGTATTATAATATAGCATTTCCCTCTCGAGAAAGGAAGAAAATAGTAATATTTCATTGGTATTATTTTACAAAAAATTTATTTAAAATTTTTAATAGTAAAATCAATTCAATTTTATTCAAATAAATAAAATATTACCTTTATTCGAATAAAGCTTTTGTGAGCGTGTCGTGAAAAAACTGTAGTGTCCAATAAGAGAGAAAGGAACTTTTTCCATTTTTGTTCGAATGCCTCACTCACTAAACTCCTGAGGCAAACTTCTAACGAAAGTGGAAAAATATCATTTTCCTATCTAGTCTGTCAAATAATTATTATTTCCGGGGAACAATTGAGGGTAGAACAGTGCCATGAAAAAATTGTTTAAATAAATTTGTAATTTCTGGAGCGTAAAAAGGACTAACCTTCAGCATTTATTACTTTCTAATGATTTAATATTGTTTGTTATAAGTGTTTGCAGTATTAGAATAATATATCACAATTTAAAAATAAGAACATCACCTTTAAGACTTGTACTAATTTCCTCAATCTCACAAAATCCTTTCCTTGTGACTTCCCTGTCACGTGACTCGCTAACTAGTTCCACCGGTGGCCGTGTTCGTGCGTGGCGCTGGCTTCAAAGAGCTTTATAAATAACATAACACAATCTGACGACGCCGGCGCTCGGCTCGCCGACGCATCTGTAAATTTTATTAGTTGACGAGCGTCGTTGTTAGTTGTCGCTGACGACGTTTTGCTTTTTCTTCGGCGGAGTTGAAACACTTTTCACTCTTTTTCTTTCGCTGTCTGTTTACTACTTGGATGAGAATTGTTAATGCATATATTTGGGTAGGACTTGGATAGTTTATTTATTATTAAACATTTTTAAACATGGGACATTTTATATACCCTCATTTATAGACGTACAGGCTACACGTAATTCCTTTTAGAATTACACCCATACTTCGCTATACGGCATTTCGCTATAACGGTCCTTTTCAATTGTTTCGCTATAACGGCAAACACTTTTCCTTTTCCCCCATTGAATTTGTATGAATTTGTATTAGAATTGATTGATTCCTTATACGGCTTTTCGCTTTGCGGCCAAGTTACGTGGAACGTATCTAGACCATAAAGCGCGGTATGGGTGTATTCATTTTTCCGCCCGAATTATGTTGGCGAATGAATGTTAGTAAAAGAGTGAATGTGTATCAGTTGAGATGACGTATGTCAAATGAAAAATTGGTGAAATTAAGGGAGAGAGATTGCATGAACAACTTAGAACCTCTAGGATGAATATGATTGAAGGTATGATGCGTGAACGAAAAGATGAGAAGCTTGCATGAAAGAAATTATGAGAGGTATAGTATTCCACAATTCTATTTAAAGGAGATAAATGGCATAATAAATTTAATAATGGGGTAGGTGGCTCAGTGGTATCGAGTCGGCCTGTGGATCTTGAGAACCCTGGTTCGATCCCCACAGCCGACAAACAATTTTCACCAATTTAAAAAATCTACCCCTGTGGCTCCTCCACCACTAATATCTTTGGAGGTCGTGATTTGACGGCTGGTAACCGCACTTCACGCGAAAAAAATATATCACTTACCAAGATCTGCTTAGGCAGAGTGCCACACCCAGTGATGGGTAAAAGGCGTGATGATATATTTATTTATTTTATTTTTATAAATTTAATGAATGTTTTAAAAATTCGTGCTACCCCAATTAATGGTACAGTTTTTCAGAAACATCATAATTTACTGTCCTATATTTTTCCTTTCTATTTATTTTGACTATACAATTTTTCGAAAAATAGACCAATCAGATTGCTCATTACAGCATTACTAAAATATACAAACCAGTAATTATTTTTTTTGCATTTAATTTACATGGTAATTTTATCTAAAGCAATTGTACATTTAATATTTCTTATAATAAATAAATTCATTGTATAGTTTTAATATACAGGGTGTTTCACAATTTAGAACAAAAGATTAAAGGGTATATTCTGTTCGACGTGCTGATCATGAAACAAAATTTTTTTTTTTAAATCGCAAAACTATTTTCCATCTTTCCCAGTCCAAAATTTTTCGTTGTCACTGCCACTGGGTGGATGATTATGTTAAAGTTATTAATTAAATAAAATTCTATTATAAATAATTGCTAATAATTGAATTGTGTCATTATTCTTTCGTAATTGATACCTACTTCATTGTTTGTGTTTAATAGGAAAGCAAATTCAGTGCAGTACTACAAAAAATGTTTTAGGTTAACAACCCTTAATTTTTTGAATTTAAAAAAATTCGTTTTGTTTCATGATCAGCACGTCGTACAGAATATTTTTTGCTCTAAGTTGTGAAACACCCTGTATACAGGGTGTTTCAGGACTAGTGTAACAAACTTTAACAGCTTATTCTTGAGGTCATTTTGAGCCAAAAATGTCATATGAACATAGGTCCTCTTCCTTCTAGTTACCAAAATACAAGAGGTTGAAGTTCTATAAATAACACGAAATTTTCAAATTTTTGTAATCAAGATACTTTCGGAAAACATATATGCGCGCAAATAGGGGATGGGAAAGTTGGCTTCTATTTGGATATCTTCTTGGTATTCTCTGGACGCATAACGGGCATTACCATTACATAATCCATAAATAAAAATCATATCTGCATATTCAGCAGTACTATAACCATCCATTATGAAACAATAATACAATCAAAAGTACAACAATTTTTAATTAAGACAAATAAAGTATGACTTTTCAATAAAATTCTTGTTTTCCGAAAATATCTTGATTAAAAAAATTTGAAAATGTCGTTATTTATAACCTCTTGTATTTTGGTAACTAGAAGGAATAGGACCTATGTTTATATGACATTTTTTGCTCAAAATAACCTCAGGAAAAAGCTGTTAAAGTTTGTTACACTAGTCCTGAAACACCCTGTATAACTCAAACTTTTAACTGTATTTATAAATTAGTTTACAAAAAAATGTTTCCCACTAAACATGATAGAAAATTTAATTGTCTTCAACTTTTATTTGAAATATTTTTGTCTATTTCCTCTCAAATCAATTTGAGAATGAAAAATATACAATGAAGATAATTTAAAACTGTTGGATTAATTACTATGCAACATACAAAATACAACTTTGTATCTGTTCCTAAAATACCCAATTCCATTATTATAAATCAGGTCCCAAGCCTCCCAAATAAGCATCCAAATCAAAGGCGTGTCGTTTTAGTAAAAGGCCGTGGAGTCATTCAACCGTTTAAAAACTCATCTCATCGGCTCGTAAATAAGTGAGATAATCTCGCCTTAAAATTCTCCACCCCTTTACGTTCTTACAGTCTTGATTGGCCGAGCGATAAACTTAACTCATCTTATTCATTTCATCTTACATCACTTGCGAATCAAAAGACTCACGTTAGTTGCGTTCAGAATTTCTACTAAGCCGAGAACAACTTCAATAGTATGTTATGTATCAAGGGATAATCGCGCCCTCCCGTGAAACATATTATACTTTTCGTAACAAGTGCACAAACATTACTGTCTTATCGGGACAAATGTCAAATATGGATTGCGTAACTAGTTACCTAGGAAACACCGCAAACAGCTAATCTCTCTAGGGAGAGAAACATGCTACGTAGCTCCCTAAATAGGATGTTTCTGGAGGGAAAAAAACAAGCGATTATTCCCGCGTGTGAAGTTGGCAAACCGAGACGTAAGCGAGGGCCGAAGGTTCGAGCTGAAGTCGACGTTTGCCAACTTCACACAAGGGATAATCGCGCCCTCCCGTGAAGCATATTATACTTTTCGTAACAAGTGCACAAACATTACTGTCTTATCGGGACAAATGTCAAATGTGAATTGCGTAACTAGTTACCTAGGAAACACCGCAAACAGCTCATAATCGTAGTCTCTAGGGAGAAAATTAGTGTTTCTCTCTCTAAAATTAAGGAATAAGAACGTGTTTCTTGTGCATGTGTTACGAAAAATTATTTTAGATCATTTATGTAGATGTTAGTTTTGTCTAACATCATTGGGTAAAGGAATTTGACAACTGGTAATCACATTATTCATTTGATTCATCCTGAAATTATAATAAATAAAATAAATAAATATATCATCACGCCATTTACCCATTACTGGGTGTGGCACTCTGCCTAAACAGATCTCGGTAAGTGATATATTTTTTCGCGTGAAGTGCGGTTACCAGCCGTCAAATCACGACCCTCAAAGATATTAGTGGAGAGGGAGCCACAGGGGTAGACTTAAATTGGTGAAAAATTGTTTGTCGTCTGTGGAGATCGAACCAGGGTTCTCAAGATCCACAGGCCGACTCGATACCACTGAGCCACCTACCCCATTAAAATTATTTTGTGCCAAATATACATCTCTTGACGTTCTATCCAAATTTGTGTTTTTTTTCTTTTATACAATCTTTTATATAACTTTAGCTTGAACCACATTCCTTTATATTTTCTAGCTGTATTCAAATTCATCCATTTATTCCTAAGGACCCTAGGATCTACGCAATATTTTTTTCTTTTATTCGACATACGTTTCACATGCCCAAACTATCTCAATTGATTTATACCCATATTCCTACATCATTCAAATTATTTATTTATGTTACTCTGCACAACAGGAACTTAATCCCAATTACAGTACTTGGTTCGTATTAACTTGAGTGGGATTCGAACTCGGAATCTTCGAATTTGAATACCTCTTCGTTCCTAGAGATCCTAGGTCGTTCAACCAATCTTTCACCCTCAATTTCTCCAATCCATCTCATCTGACACTTGCCCACTTTGCCATTAACATTCTTCTCAATCTTACACTCATCATGGATCTATAGATCAGTAATTTTATTCCAACGTTATGTTAAAAACTTGATGATTTA
The DNA here is from genome assembly GCA_947425015.1 of Pterostichus niger. NCBI lineage: Eukaryota > Metazoa > Arthropoda > Insecta > Coleoptera > Carabidae > Pterostichus > Pterostichus niger. The sequence goes on from OX380348.1 coordinate 2,705,100, forward strand.
TTTGACTCAAGTTGTGATCTAAAAATTACAATCCATTTACCAATTCTACAGTGTTCAGCATCTAATTACTAGTTAGTATCATGATTTGAACGAAGCGAAGTATTAACTAATGGTTAATGTGTTGTGAAGGAGGCGAATCGTTCCGCTCTGTTGAAATGCTGATGTAAGTTGTCGGCTAAGCATGTAGTTAGTTTAATGTTGCCGCTCTGTCATTAGTTAAACTAAGAAACGCCCCGATTTTATACCATAATATGTTGTTATATCATATGAGAATGTGTCAAGTTTAGTGTGTCAGCATCTTCAAGCCAGTTAAAGAAGAAAAAGAAGAGTATTTCTCTAGTTTCGTAGAGTGAAACAAGTGTGAAACGATGTAATTGTTGTAGTTTGTTTACTTTTTGTTCTTTCATTCTTTCTTGTTTGGTTTGTGAAGTATTATAAACTGCTGATGGCTTTTTAATTGTAGATGTTTTTTTTTTGTTATTTGATTAACACTTACTTGTAGAGTCATTACTTAAAGTGAAGAAAATTATTCCTAAATAGCTTGCATGAATAAGACGCCGGCTTTTGACCTCAAATTTTTTCAATAGTTTAAATATTTCACAGTTACTTCAATTTTTAAATAGTTTCAAATTTGTAAGATGTGTCAACTGTTATTTGATATAAATTAAAAAGCAAGTTCTTCATTTCCATATAAGAATGCTAGCTCTGCAACTGCAGATCTTGGTATATAGATATTTGATTTAAAGGTGACAATATTTCACGCTTATTTCAAATGTTATACTGTTTGACATTTGTAAGATGTTGTCAACTATTATTTAACATAAATTAAGAAGTAAATTCTTCATTTCTATATGAGATAAATAGCTCTGCAATTGCAGATCTTGATATATAGATATTTTATTTACAAGTGACATTATTTCACAACAAAGACAAAATTAATTGTCATCCAACACGGGGAATTCAACGCCGTTGAGCGCATTTCCATATCTTCTTTGGTTTTTGAGATATAGCCTCTGGAAAAGTGAAATTTTTCTAATTTTTCAATTTTTCTACTTTTCCGAGGCTATATCTCAAAAACTAAATGTGATATGAAAACGCGCTCACCGGCATTAATTTTCTCGTGCTTTAGTTAACTTATAAACATAGTTTCAGCGATTTTTATTTTTTTCAATTTTCCGCCAAAAAAATCGCAAAAAGCGGTTTTTTAACATTTTCTCGAAAACCAGAAGTCATATGCATTTGAAGATTGCACCACTGGATTCAGTGGGTCAAAATACATATGTATGTAAATTTTCGTTTTAATAATCCTACGATTAAGGATTTTTGGGAAAATTGAATTAAAATCTGAAAAAACCAAAGGGGTACCCCTTAGGAAATAATTAAAAATATTAAATTGCATAAAATTGTATGAAAATTTGCTTATAAGTCAATTCGGACACGGGGAATTCAACGCCGTTGAGCGCATTTCCATATCTTGTTTAGTTTTTGAGATATAGCCTCCGGAAAAGTGAAATTTTTCGAATGTTTCAGTTTTTCTAAATGTGTACAAAAACTAAAATTAAAAAATAAATATCCGAAAAGTGATATTTATCTGATATATATCCTATATATCAGATATTTTGATATTTATTATAAATATCATGATATTTACGAACCCTGATTAAAACTAAACTATCATTAAAATAGTTAATAAAATATAATAAAAAATATAATTCTAACTGCACTATAAAATAAAATAAAAGTAAAATTTGTCGTCATTAGACGATTTTGAGATCTCAGTCTCTCTGTTAGCATTTCGCGTCTTTTTCTCAGTTGGCTTGATACTTGGTAGTGGGGGTGGCGTCTGCGTACGACGCCCGCTCTCCGGTTGCCATGACGATCGTTCACTGGAAACTCCGGTGCTTTCCGGATCCTACGGAACAGGCTTATTGTTGCAGAAAGAAATTATAACTTTATAAATAGCCAAAAATAGTAAATAATACTTTACTAGATAGTGAATATTTTTAAACTGACCGGAAATTAATGACCCTGAAATTTAAACTATAATTTGGATATTTTAAACGTCGCTATTAAATATGTTATTTTTGGAGAAAATAACATCAATAACAGTTACAGAAAACTTAATTTTCATTATTAATTTTAAATTCGTTTGATACTTATGAATATGATTCTGTTACCATCGAAACGATATCTTTTTTTTTCGTTTTCATATTAGAATACATAATTTCAAAAATCACTTTGTGTGTTACTAATATCAAATTACACTGTTGTTTTTCGGTTGCTATGGATATAGCTTTATATCTTGTCCTAGGGAAGTATAATTTACTTTCTGCCTTAGGTATAAAAAGTATCACCACTTTCTTCTCTTAATCAGGGGATGAAAATTTCTAACAAACATTTGGTGTTTCCAATAACAGTGGCTGATAAGACTGTTTTATCAGCCGTTACTAATAGCAACGTTAAATAAAATAGGTTTAACTTTACAGACAAAATATTTTGTTGACAGTTGTATAATAGTATATTATGTAACAAATTTTATAAACGTTTCTTTAGTTATGCTTGTATAAAAAACGAGTAGCTAAAGAGTTTATAAAACGAGTCATAACGATCGCAAATTAAGACAACAACAAAATGTAAAACTTATGAAAGTTAGGTTAAGCTCAGTGGTATCGAGTCGGCCTGTGAATCTTGAGAACCCTGGTTCGATCCCCACAGCCGACAAACAATGTTCACCAAATTAAATCTACCTCTGTGGCTCCCCCTCCACTAACATCTTTGAGGGCCGTGAATTGACGGCTGGTAACCGCACTTCACGCGAAGAAATATATCACTTACCGAGATTTGCTTCGGCAGTGTGCCACACCCAGTAGTGGGTAAAAGGCGTGATGATATATTTATTTATTTATTTTAGGTTAAGCTACAATGACAGATACAGGAAGCTAACTTCACCCCGTGCCTAATTTTGCAAGCCGTGACTAAAACATTCGAAGCAACGGTTTGTCAACATGTGATTAAGATGTTGTTTAGCCCCATTAATTAATAATTAGTATCTCAAATGACATTTTAATAACGGTAGTAGAAAATTTGTGTACAATTAATTGGCAGGATCCTGAAATTTTTGTTCTAAAAGTTCCTTATTGCGTCCCTGTCTTAGCAAACATGATCTTCTCGCGCTAAGCGCTCTAGTCTTACTAAGCAAAGCAACAGAGCAGCAGGAACGCTGCTAGATAAATTCGCAGGAATGTATATTCATACTGCTATATTTAAGCGCTGGCTGCAGCGCCACATTAAGACGCTCCCGGTGGGCGATACGCGAACTACACACGACAGGATGCGTCGATAAGCGGAGAGTTATTGGAGGAGCAGGAGACAGGAAGGAAACTAATCGAATGTAAGCTTCAGTGTACTGAAAGGAAGTACAAGACTTTTACTACGTACTTAACATCTCTGAGAGTTCTTAGTAAATTTATTCTTCATGTTTATTAATATATACTAATTAGTATACATGCGTGGAAAGTTCTATAATCCTTCTCTTTCTACTCAGTGATGAATCTTAATGAATAAAATAAATATATCATCACGCCTTGACCCATTACTGGGTGTGGCACTCTGCCGAAGCAGATCTCGGTAAGTGATATATTTCTTCGCGTGAAGTACAGTTACTAGCAGTCAAATCACGGCCCCCAAAGATATTAGTGGAGGGGGAGCCACAGGGATAGAATAAATGAATAAAAGTTAAATAAAATGGAGACAAAACGAGAAAAGGTTTAATAGTTTATTTCGGCTAGAAGTTAAATTAAGTTAAAAATCTTACCGTTTGTTAGAGATCTTATTCTCTGCTAGCACAGTTCTTCGTCACCAGCTTCTTCACGTGAACTTTATTCTAGGTGAAGTAGTGTGTTATACCATACTGATGGATGACAATTAATTTTGTCTTTGTTGTTATTTAAATTAAAAGTTATGCTAAATAAGTAAATAAAAAACTGTAAATTTATATTTGAAGTTTACGAAACAAATACGATTGCGTCTAGTGAAATGGAGTCCACTGTAAGCTACTGTAATTGAGATTAAGTTCCTGTTGTACAGAGTAACAAATAAATCAGGTTTTAAAATTGGCGCCTGCATCCGTGTTAAAACATCATTCTCTCTCTAACAAACAAAGGCTGATTTCATAATAAATCTCATTTGTCTGTTGAGTGCAAACAGCGTACAAAACGAACGACGGCAGACGGTAGCTTGGTAGATGTGGACAGAAGGGCACTACGGTAGTACGTCGCGCACTACTGCAACAGTACTTAACACCACGAGGCTTTGAGGCGGCGCCGGCGCGGCGGTTTCAAAGAGAAAGTGCCGAACACACACTTTTACACAAACGAAGAGTACAAACATGAGATACGTACACATATATCTTCCAGATGGAAGACGAATATGTGGAGGAATTATCTTAAGACGATTATACTAATATCTTTGGAGGCCGTGATTTGACGACTGGTAACCGCACTTCACGCGAAAAAATATATCACTTACCGAGATCTACTTAGGCAGAGTACCACATCCAGTAATGGGTAAAAGGCGTGATGATATATTTATTTTATCGGATTCAAAAGTATGGACAGGAAATTATTTTCTTGTGAAAATGACATTTCCCTCACTTTATTTAGTTGTGATAGTAACCGTAAATAACTTTCTTTACTAGTGAGGGAAACGGTTACAATCACAATCTAATTGAGTGAGGGAAATGTATATATATATATATATATATATATATATATATATATATATATATATATATATATATATATATATATATATATACCGGGAGTTTTTCTTTCTTATCAGTAAACATAGAGATATATCATTACCATAGTTACTGTTAAAAAGTTTGACAGCAATACATTAGAGCGTTTATTTAAAAAAAAATCTGATGTGGACACCACATGACTTCCTTGTACACGTATTAAACTATAGATATTTTTTTAATTGCACATATTTGACATTAAATCTTTTATTTTTTGTTCTAATCCATAGCAAACTTAATTTTTTTTTAAATAAAAAAATATATAATATTTAAATTTAGATATCTCGTTTATGCAAAAAGCTAATTTAAAAATTCTTAATGTGCTAGAAGCAGAATTTAATTCTCTAAAACTTTTATTTGCAGCATTCCTTTCTAAAATTAAAATAATACAATTTTTTTCTAGGAAAACTGTTAGCAGCTTCATGTAATGTGCCACTTCCGGTTAGTCTATTTTAACCAAAATCTATTATGTTATTTCCATTGATATAGTAGTCTTATATACCAAATTTGGAAAGTTTTAAATTATATTTGAATATAGTTTTTCATGAAAATCTATTATAGGCTTCAAGTAAAGTACCACTTCCGGTAGTTGTATAATGACCAAAAAGGGAGGTGCACAACTAGATGTTATAACAGTCCTAAATATAAAGTTTCAATTTTCTACGGCTTACCGTTTTTGAGTTATGCGAGATACGTACGTACAGACGGCATGACGAAATTAGTCAAAATGGATTCAGGGAGGGCCAAAACACCTATTTCCGTTGAAATCTGAGAACCGAAATTTTTCGCGATTACAATACTTCCTTTACTTCGTACAAGGAAGTAATAAACATAGGGAAAATCATATTTTCAGCAATGCATTGAAGTGTAATAGTCTATAGTCTAAAATTTTAAGTTTAAACAAAATAAATGAATTTGAATTACTTTAAATTACATTAACTAAACGTTAGGTAAAATTTAGAACCTCAAAACAATCCAAAAGTTCTTTTATGTAGAGGTTTGTTCGCAAATTCTTCGTTTAAGAGCTCGTACATACAAATAATGAGAATTTTGGGTAGAACCAGTGCAAAAATCGAAAATTATTAAAATGTGGTTCTATATAATTCAGACCACGAGAAATCGAATGGCGCAAGGCGCATGTTCATATCTTTTTTAGTTTTTGAGTTACAGCGATTTTTGATTTTTTTAAGCTCAACTTTGAGAGCTTATAACTCAAAAACTAAAAGAGATATTGAAATGCGGTTTGAACGAGTGTATTTCTAGTGCGCTACTTAACTTGTACAGGTATTTTGAAAATTTTTAAATTTTTCAATTTTTTCAAAATTTTTCTTCCTTAATATTTCAAAAACTTGAAAAGATAATGAAAATATGAAAACACCAGTGAATTCCTCGCGTGAAAATACATAAGTATGCAAATTTTCACAATAAAATTCGCACGGATACATTTTTTATTACAAAAAAACGAAAAATGGCCAAAAATCGTAAAAATCTTAAGGCTAACCCCTTAAGAAATCTTCAAAAAACGGCCATTTTCGATTTTTTGTAATAAAAAATGTATCCGTTCGAATTTTCTTCTGAAAAATTGCATACTTATGTGTTTTCACGCGAGGAATTCACTGGTGTTTTCATATTTACATTACCTCTTCAACTTTTTGAAATATCGACAAAAGAAAATTTCGAAAAAAATTGAAAAATTGAAAAATTTTCAAAATACATGTACAAGTTAAGTAGCGCACGAGAAATGCAGTCGTTGAAACCACATTTCAATATCTCTTTTAGTTTTTGAGTTATGGGCTTTCAAAGTTGAGCTTTAAAAAAAGTCAAAAATCGCTGTAATTCGTGATATGTCTTCGCGCAAAGTGCGGTTACCAGCCGTCACATCACGTCCCTCAAAGATGTTAATAGAGGGGTAGATTTAAATTGGTAAAAATTGTTTGTATACTCATAGAGTAGGATAATATCCTTTTAAAACAAAATTTTGACAAATGAAACGTATAGTAAATAATAGATCAATAATATTTCTGGTATTCTAAAACTGTCGAAATTCTTGTGCATCTGTCACCTAAAAGTAAACACATCTAGCATTTTTAAACATCCAGTATTTATGAAGACAGGCGCGAGGAAACACAGTGGCTAGACACGTCACATAGGGGCTGTTTGTTTAGGACTTTTTCCTACGATGTTTGCAATGCAAGAAAGTTAGTCTAGTGGGGCATACGCTCCATTAGCTCTACCACATTCCTCCTTGTCCCCTCGTGTCCCCTCCTGCCCCGCCTCGACGCCCATGGACGCATATCACTAACGCAAACATTGTCCGCGACATGACCGTATGTAAATACTGCCGATGTTTCGGTTCTTGAGCACAAAACGACGACGAGAAGAAGCACTTGTGCCTAAAGATGGAATGGTAACATGAACTTTCAATTTAAAACCATTAAGAATTGTTACTGGCCATGGCAACGCACTGTTTATGAAGCTAAAGCCTAGTAAACACTACAAATGAAAGAGGTTTTTTACTTTTGTTGCTTTCGTGATGTTGACTCACTACAATGTTTCTACTGAATATTTCACTTTATATATTTGCTGCTGTTTTCTATTTTTACATTATTTTACAAGAAAATACTTCGAATAAAACTGAACTACCATTTATATTTTACTCCAAAATATTGTGAAATGTTAATTTATAAATATTATACAATCATTTAACAGCTATTTATGAAACTAGTAAGGAAATGAAGGTTATTACCTTACGCATGTGAAATTTGCAGAAAGAGGCGTAGCCGAGTTATGTAAACACATAAGTAAGGTAATAACCTATTTCCTTACTAGTTTTATACAATATTTTTTCTACTTCCGTTCTAATAAATACGAAAGAGCGTTTTTGAAATTATGAAATTTTGACATATTAATGACAGTTATAAATTTAAAAAATAAATGAATAACACATCAGAATTAGTCTACCAAGATATCTGTTGCTATGTTACCTCATTATTTCACTAGTTAAATAATGCAGTTCATTACCTAACTCAAATAAGTGAAATAAAATGTATATTTCCTAACGGAAGTAGAAAAACATTTTTTCCGTTGTCAAACATTTCTCAATTATTTTAGAATAAAATGCTTCAAGTAAACTTCACAAAGAATTAAATTTTTACCATTTTTATTTGAAGCATTTTTTTACAAAATAATTGTAAAATGTTTAAGAGCGCTGCTAAATATACAAGTTAATTTATAAATATCTTAAATATATATATTCCGCTGTCAAACACTTCTGAATCAATATAGCAAAAAATTCTTCAAATAAAAGTTACAGAAAATTAAATTTTATACCATTTTTATTTGAAGCATTTTCCTCCAAAATAATTGTGGAACGTTTAACATCGCAGCCAAATATACAACTACTTTTTATAAATAGTATAAAATATTTTCCGCTGTTAAACAATTATTTTAGAAGAAAATGCTTCAAATAAAAGTTATAGAAAACTAAATTTTCTACCATTTTTATTTGAAGCATTTTTCTCTAAAATAATTGGGGAACGTTTGACAGCGCAGCCAAATATACAACTTAATTTATAAATATTATAAAATGTTTTTAAAATATTCGATAAAACACAAACAAATTAGCAATAAATAATATTGTTGTGCGAGATCTACACGTTCAGGCAACCAACTCTACAGCAGGTAGAGAATTAAACAGCCCTGCATTGTGGCTGGGTGTAACGGGATTGTATATGTACAGAGATTCAAGGGGCTCAGCAGGAAAGAAAATTTGTTGCTGATCGCCGAACTGCGATGCCGAGTGACGTCACGGCATTGTACAAACTTGTTACTTAAGGAAGTCGCGTTTCGCGATTATATGTACGTACTATCTATTGCAATTATATAGGTTTCTTGCGGTGACTAGAATTGAAATAAATAATATATTATCAATCCGAAATAATACTAACTATTTCAAAAACATTATTTGTAAATTTTAGAAATTAATTTCGTTTTTACATAAAAGCATCGTGCTTGAAAATTGTTATTTATCAATAATTGAAGCAGAATTCTGTCAATTCAGTCATTATTTTCAAAAATTAAACTTGATCTCTAAAATAATTTTGTACTTATGAATATTTCTTTCTTGTTGCAAATGAGCTCGAATATTTCTTTCTTGTTGCAAATGAGCTCTAAGCTTGGGTATGATTCCCTTAAAATCAAAAACTGTGTCACTGTAGACGAACCCGGTTGTCAATGCCTATATAGGAGTCTCTTGGATCGAAGCTACGCTTAGACACTGTGACAGAAAAATTCAGTTGATGCCATATTTCGAACACAGGTGACGTGGTGTAGCGGTTAGCATCTCTGCCCGGTATGCGGAAGTTCCCTGGTTCGAATCCAGGCGTCATCAGAATTTTTCTGTCATAATATAAATTAACTTTAGTCAAAAACTACAGGTATGATTACCTTTAATAATCACACAACTTAATAATATTAGCTCTAAGCTTGGGTATGATTCCCTCATAATCAAAAACTGTGTCACTGTAGACGAACCCGGTTGTCAATGCCTATATAGGAGTCTCTCGGAACGAAGCTACGCTTAGACACTGTGACAGAAAAATTCAGTTGATGCCATATTTCGAACACAGGTGACGTGGTGTAGCCGTTAGCATCTCTGCCCGGTATATGGAAGGTCCCTGGTTCGAATCCAGGCGTCATCAGAATTTTTCTGTCATAATATAAATTAACTTTAGTCAAAAACTACAGGTATGATTACCTTTAATAATCACACAACTTAATAATATTAGCTCTGAGTAATATTTGTTTATTCTTCTTCTAGGCAAGCAAGATGGGTCTGGCTCCCACGCACCCAGGCACTCTCCCATTCTTCTGCCACAACGGCGTGGGGGAGCACTTGTCGCAACCGCCTCCAGCACACATGGGGATCCCACCCTACCAGCTCGACCCGAAGGGCGCGGGCTCCATGGGTGAGTACTGGCGTGCTGCTGCTCCTGCTGCTGCTGCCCCCGCGGAATGGAGACGACTCGGAACCATGCTCGCCGCCACAGGTACCTAGCACCGCACGCACGGTCTCGAAGTTGGGAGGGGGCGGGATACACACGTGGAGGAAATCACTCGGACCTCGGAAACACTGAAATGAGGATTTATTAGATTATGCAATTTTGGGGACATTTTTTTTACTTCAATTTTTTTCAATATTTTTAGAAGACAACTGTCTTTAAATATGGTTTCAAATTAATTATCTCAATACAATTTTGCAGGATTGTTTTAAAGGATGCAAATCTAAAAGATATATTAGGAATTTTTTTAATAGTTTCAAAATAATTTTGGGGCACTTATCAATAGTTTGATAGACTTAAATAGTTATTTGTGTATTTAGAGTGTAAAGTGATTCTTTGTTACTCGAACAAGGTAATTGCAGCACGAGCCGAAGGCGAGAGCTGCAATAGTGTAACACTTTACGCTCGTGATACATACATAATTTTTTCTACGATTGCATCTTAAAATTATTAAAAAACGTATGCGTACTGAAAATAAATTCGTTCTGTCAATATGACAAGTTTCTGCTTTGTTTGTATCCCTGGTAACTATTGAAATAAGCGCGCATTTAATATCTTTTTCGCGCGTTGCCATTGGAAATGCGCGCATTTAACGTCAACTTTACGATGACAAATGAGAGCATAATTGTCAACTTTTCATAGCAATCGTAGAAAAAATATATTTTAGAAGATTATTGTTTTTTAAGTATTTAGAAATATTTATTAGAAAAATTTAAAAAAATATATATAGAGATTATTTGATTTTAGGAAACTTTTTGAGAAAATTACAAACTTAAAAATAGTTTAAACGATTCTTTAGAAAATAGACTGTCTCTGAATTGTTTTTACGGAAAATGGGCTCTTTAAAAAGATTTTAGGAAAATTCTTGATAAGATGACAAACTTAAAAATATTGGGAGAATTGTTGGAAAGATGGGAGTCTTACAAATGTTTAGGGAAGTTATAAAATGTAACAATGAAGGAATGAAAAAGATTTGGAGAAACTTATTTGGTAGATTAACGTTTTCAAATAAAGATAAATATCTTAAAACGTGTTCGAGGGACTTATAAAGAAAATTGTGGGCGATATTTTGAAGGACAAGTGAAAATAACTGGGCTGATTCTATTGTTTAGCTTTAAAGTTACTAACAATATATTAAGATTTATCGCAAATATTTGTAATATTTTTTATTTAATTAAATCCTCATTTACAGGATATAATGCAAAATATGTTCTAGTGATTTCCTTCACACTATATGGAACACTATGACGTCTAAAAAATTGAAAGAAACATTGAAACAATAATTGTACGATTCAGAAACAAAAATAATACCTACTTATTTCTATTTCTTTAGCATGACAAACAGATTTATTTATATACATCCAATTATAATATGAAAATAACCATACACAAAAGCGTTTCAGCAATAACTTTTCTGTTCATAACTCTTGAAAAATTGTTCCATATAGCTTATTACCAACTGCAACTAAACTCAAACGATCCATAAATCAAAAGAAAACAAACTTGCACAATGGAGTCCAATCACAATTTGCTTTTTCACTAGACTGTACTACTACCACGGATTCCATACAGTCAACACTCACACAAATCATTTTCAGTAACTTCGAGATTGATGTTATTCTGGTTACTACGTTTCTTGAGCATTAACAATCGCAAAAACTTTCTTATTTTTATTCAATTCTATCAACATATTTGATTGTTAATAATTTAGAAATTTAGTCGCCTGTTATTTGGTCGGTGGTGGGATCTGGTGGTGGTTTTTGTAGTTTAACGCATGCATAAATTTATTATTAATTATTATCTCCCCTGTAATGTATGTGTCATGGATTTGAAAATCTTCAAAACCTACATTAAAAATGAAATTGCGCGGTTATAAATTCTTCAAATTAAATTTCTACATATATAGCTGTGTACATTATTTGCGTCAAAACTTATTCAATTGTCATCAACTAATTACAAATTTGTGGCATCATAATTTGGCGGCTGATAACCATACTTTACATTGCTACTTGATCTGCAATTGCCACTCTGATAGGTCCTCCCAATTCCTAAAATTGGGTATAATAATATATAAAGCAGCAAATTTAAATTAACGTTCCATTCAATATTTCCCTTCAAATTTATTTTATAGAAAATGCTTAAATAAAAATTGTAGAAAATTTAGTTTTCCGCAATTTTTATTTGAATTATTTTTCCATGAAATTATTTAAAAACGTTTGACAGCGGAAAATATACGATATTAAATGTTCTAGACATTTGATAATTCTTTCTTTATATTCTATTTCTTGTTGGACAGCGTTATAAATAAATATTTTTTTCTGAAATCGTCAAGAAAATGCCTACTTTCCTGACGCATTTTAGTATGGAAGTAAGTGTTTCCAAAACATTTGCAAAACAGTCAGGTAAAGTACTTTACCTCAAGTAAATAAACTAAATAACTGAACAAATTAATAAGATTTTTATTTATTTTTATCAATAATGTTAATACTAAATATACAATTGCTTAAGTTACTCAAATTTATGTATGACACTGGCGAATTTGAAGCTAAATTATTTATTGCAATCGATAAATTACTTGGAGATTCAGTGAATAAAATAAGCAAGTAGCACATTTTCTGACAAAGTATTTTCTTTATTTTGCTTTTTCCAATCCATGAAAATTTCATAATCTTTATTATATCGATCTTTGGACTTGCTCGGTAATAAATTTTCAACAGCCGCAGTTGCTTGATTTAAGATTTCAGGAGGAGTACTTTAAAATACCGCCTCATACTCATTTTCATCTATATTTTCCAACATTATAAAGAAATCTTCTGTCAACAATATTACTTTTGACACAAATATGTTCAATAGATTTTTCACATAAGATGTTGTTTTCAACAACTTTTGTTATCACCTTGGATATGTAGTTTGCTGCCAATATGATTCTTACCAAAAAATTAAATATTTTGAAATATTTATTCTTAATTATATTGATAAAATATAAATATGAACGATTTCAGAAAAAATAGTATACATAATACGTCACGAAAGTGTTTTACTTGACTCCGCGAATTAAAATACTCGTACTTCAAACAATCGCTTCGTCAAGTAATGCTTCACTTTCCTGACTTATTATGTAATATACTATTACTTTTATCTAAAAAAATTCATTTAAGCTACTGTAATTGGGATTAAGTTCCTGTTGAGCAGAGTAGCAAATAAACAACAAAGAAGTAATAGTTTTTAAAAAATAATTTATGAAATATATGATAAGAAATATGAATCAAATATAATTCGTCCAAAAGCCTGATTCAACCCAGCGAACAAAGCTCACAGCCGAGCTGGTAGAAGGTTGCTATTTTCATCACAACGACAAAAAGAAAAACTCAACATTCCGCTCCGCAATTCTTTGTGTTAGCGGGCGAGAAAATTGGCCTCATCAGGACTAAACGTGCTTGGTTCGATTCCCATACTACAGTCGGCCACCTCGCGTTTCTGTACCTCCTAGCGTTTTGAACGAAGAGAGTTCGTCTGGCCGACAACCAAGTCTCTGATCAAAGGGTTTAAGTTTTGTTTTAAACATGAAACAACTGAAAACGTCTTCCGTAAACGTCATATTTCTTATAATCGCAATTAACTTTATAATTGGATGCGTATGTTTATTGTAATAATTGCGTGGTTACAAAATGGCGGTTGGTACATCACACATCAAACGGACCTACGATTGTCATAAGATGAATGTTTGTCTTCAACATTTTCAGTTTTTGTTCTGTTGTTTTTGTCTTGTCTTAATCACGAGTTTTGTTAATCTTCTGTCTTCTTTGTTTTATTGTTTCATATACCAGACTTGGATATTTTAATATCTTATTATTAACTCTGACGTCTCTTGTTTATGTACTTCTATTTGGTTTATCATATTTTTCAAAATTTGACATTATTATTTCACTTCCGCCGCATATTCTTTTGATGTTGAATGTTTAAGCTCATATATTTGCTTAGACATAATTTCAAGTTCCTCCTATTTTGAAATTTCTAACTTTAAAACTAAAATAGATCCTGATACAAGCATCCATCAAGCGAGAGGTCGTGTGTTCTAATCTCGTTGACTTATTTATAAAAATACAACTTTATTTGACTGGTTCTAATTTCACTATAATTTCTTTTTTCGAAAACTGTCATATAAAGTTAAAATGTACATGACAACTATCAACACGCGAAATGAGTGTTTTTTGTCTACAGAACGCAAAATACTTTTGCATGCAAGATGCAATTTTTTGATAGAAGAAAGGCTCACAATTTAATAAAATTTGTCACTTTATTTTTTTGATTAGAAACAATACTTCTATTCTTTAACAAAATGTATATTTAATGTTCTAATTGAGCAATTATTCATATTTATCCCGCTTGAGGAAGCTAACTGGTGTACTGGAATAATTTCTTGAGAAATGCAATGCGAATCCCAATAAATCGCAGAAAAAAAATAGAACGTTTGTTTGGTTTCTATTGTCAACCAGCTGTCAATTGCTGGTCAGAGAATATCAGATTTGATAGCAATTATATTACATACATTAGATGTCACATTAATTAATCCTAAACGTCAAATTATTCTCATTACATTATTACTAATTTTGGGACATAGTTTTCGAAAAAACCACATTGCGAAATGCTTTTGCATTCTCGAATCCAAAAGTAACATTTCACAATCTAGAATCAAAAATAACTATTCTAATCTTAATGACATAGCTTAAAAAACGACGCAATTATCAAATTATTGAAGATAGTGTATATTCCGAGTCCAATAAAAAACCTGCTGCGTACAAACAACGACAAACAGTACATTTTTCTTTTCAAACCAACATTGCAACAATGTACACGCTGACCACAGTGAGTAAGGCAAGTGGTCTTGCTAGTATTTAGCACTGCAACAACGAATATGCATTAGAAAGCTGCAATAGAATCACAACGAGTTGCATATGCATGAGTCGCCCACAAATTCAACTCTATGTTCAAGCTGCGCATGGCTTATACTCTTATAGGAACCGTATGGGTTTGGTTCAAGACCACAGGTTCTCAAACAGTACAGAAAATACTTTATCAAACAAAAATATATGAATTACCGCACTGCGGATCAGTGAGTCCAGGCCCAGAACTGTAATTGGGATTAAGTAAAGAGTAGAATAAATAAATGTTTGTGGAATATATTGGTGTATAATTGAGAAGAATGCTCAATGGATAAAACATTGGTAAAAGTTGCGTTTAATAATAAAATATCAAATTAAACACTTGTCTAAGTCTCACAAAATTCAGCCTCCAAGTCAACTTATGAGGGCATCGTCAGAGGCTGGCCAGCACAGTTAGTAACCATAGACACGTTTCGCTCTTATTAGAGCTCATCAGTATGGTATAATTTTGTGAGATTTAAACAAGTGTTTAGTTTGATATTTTATTATTAAACATAGTTTCACCAAGTGAGCATTCAAAGACAATTAATTTTGTCTTTGTTGTTTTTTTATTTAAAGTTGCATTTATTAATTAATAAACAAGAGGTCGTACGTTTAAATCTCATTGACTAAAACATCTGAAATATGAGATTGTGTCTAAGTGGTTCGGATTCTACTATAAGCTACTGTAATTAAGATTAAGTTCCTGTTGTGCAAAGTAACAAATAATAAATAAATGTAGAACGTATGTCGAATGAAATTGATTGATTGTTTGATGAAATTGAGGGTGAATGGTTGTGTGAATGATCTAAGATCCCTAGGAATAAATGGATGGATATGATTGATGGTTTCTTGCCTGAATAGAAGATGAGACGAGCTTGTATTAAAAGAATTATGAGTGTGGATGATATATCCAGATAGGAAAGTTTGTCAAATATTACTTACAGGATGAATCTAATGAATACATGTACAGTTGTTGTTTCTATTTTATTAATTTATTTATGTTACGCTGTACAACAGGAACTTAATCCCAATTACAGTACAAGGTCCGCACTCACCGAGCCGCAGTGTAGTAGTTCATTTTTAGCTTGAGTGAGATCTCCGGATTCAAATTCCGTATCACTATCCACACCACCGTACTGACGGACATTTGAAGGGATATAAAATGATGTTATGTATGGATGAATGATCGAGTAGTTATAGTTAAAATAAATGATAAAAAATATAAAGTAAACACTTAAAAAATATTAAATAAAACTCTAGGCAAAGTCTCACAAAATTCAGACTCCGAGTCACCTTATGAGGGCATCGTCGGAGGCCGGCCAGCACAGTTAGTAACCATGGACGCGTTTCGCTCTTGTTAGAGCTCATCAGCATGGTATAACTCACTTCTTCACCTAGAACAAAGTTCATGTGAAGAAGCTGATGACGAAGAACTGTGCCAGCAGAGAATAAGATCTCTAACAAACGGTAAGATGACATGAGAAGTTCTGTCGAACCATTAATGCCATCTACCGAAAAAAAATGAAAAGCTACACAATAGCAATTTAATAACAACAAAGACAAAATTAATTGTCATGAGAGACTGGTGAGACTAGGTATAATAAAAAATATTAAATAAAACTCTAGGCAAAGTCTCACAAAATTCAGTCTCCGAGTCACCTTATGAGGGCATCGTCAGAGGCTGGCCAGCACAGTTAATAACCATAGACGTGTTTCGCTCTTATTAGAGCTCATCAGTATGGTATAACTCACTTCTTCACCTAGAACAAAGTTTACGTACTAACTGTGCTGGCCAGCCTCTGACGATGCCCTCATAAGGTGACTTGGAGGCTGAATTTTGTGAAACATAGCCAAGTGTTTACTTTATATTTTTTATTAAACCTTGTTTCACCAAGTGTTGGATGACAATTAATTTTGTCTTTGTTGTTATTGAAATAAATGAATGAGGATGATGTATCAGGATGAAAATGTAAATGAGATAGCGTGAAGATATGTAAATAGTAAGTAAGCTTAGAATAGTTTGAGGACCTCTGCGTGTACCATACATGTTTATTCAATTGTCTGGCCGTTACGTTAGTAGAAAAGAATGCTTCTTACTCAGTAGACAGTTTTTCTGTGAGGCTCAGCCTTATATGATTCCTATAAGCAATCACACTAGCTCGCAAGTATTGTTTATGTAGCATGTAGGCTTCGGAGATAACAAACGCACAACTTACGGCCAGTTACGCCAATGTACAAGAGAGTGGAGTGTGCGAGAAGAATGTTTAATTAATCTCGAAAATCCCACGTAATTTTTTCGCTGAAAGAATTCGTGAAATAAATAACATTTGTAATTTTCTTGACAAGGAATTTGAAGCAATATTCTATAAGGATACTACAGGAGGATAGAGGATTCAAATGTCGGCAGGGTCTAATGAAAAACAGGGGCGGACTCGCCCAAATATATTTTACTGCATAATTATTCTATCAATTGAGATCGCAATCAAATATTTCTCACAATATTCTCTTTGCAATTTGGAAAAGAAACTAGAAAATTACTTAAATAAAATAAATAAATATATCATCACGCCTTTTATCCATCTCTGGGTGTGGCACTCTGCCTAAGCAGATCTCGGTAAGTGATATATTGCTTCGCGTGAAGTGCGGTTACCAGCCGTCAAATCACGGCCTCCAAAGATATTAGTGGAGGAGGAGCCACAGGGGTAGATTTTTTAAATTGGTGAAAATTGTTTGTCGGCTGTGAGGATTGAACCAGGGTTCTCAAGATCCACAGGCCGACTCGATACCACTGAGCCACCTACCCCATAAAAATTACTTAACGTACAATACAAAGGTCCTACAGTTTATAGTTGAATTTGAACCACTCAGTCACAGTCGTATTTTTTTTACTTCCTTGTACGAAGTAAAGGAAGTATTGTAATCGCGAAAATTTTGGGTTCTCAGATTTCAGCGGAAATACGCATTTTGGCTATCCCTGAATCCATTTTGACTAATTTCGTTGAGCCGTCTGTACGTAAGTATGTACGCTATGGATTAGAACAAAAAATAAGAAAAAAATATAATTTAATGTCAGATATGTGCAATTAAAAAAATATCTCTAGTTTAATACGCGTACAAGGAAGTCATGTGGTGTCCACATCAGATTTTTTGGATATAAGTTGAAGTGAAATTTAAATATCTGAACTCTTGTTTAACAAACCTATTCAATTTTAGCAGTACCCTCATTTAAATATGTCATCTAGCTAGATGGGGTAGGTGGCTCAGTGGTATCGAGTCGGCCTGTGGTTCTTGAGAACCTTGGTTCGATCCCCACAGCCGACAAATAATTTTTACCAATTTAAAAATCTACCCCTGTGGCTTCCTCTCCACTAATACAAAATATATCACTTACCGAGATCTGCTTAGGCATAGTGCCACACCCAGTAATGGGTAAAAGGCGTGATGATATATTTATTTATTTATTTATTTATCTAGCAAGATCTGAAATTGCATAGCTAATATCACACTTAAAACAGAAGAAAAAATTTGATAAATTTTCGATTTAATTCTGCAGAAAAACCAGTATAAAATTTGAAATAATTCTTGTAACAAAAATCGTTCCCCAATCCCGAATCTAAGAGCAGTGACCATATCAAAAATCCACCCCATCTTCTATAGCCAATCACAATCCTCCCTCCGTCTCCTAGCAACCGCGACCGTCGCTTGCAAATGTTCTAATTCCGTGGCACAGCATACTGGATCGCTGGATCGCTGAAACAGCGGCGAACGGTGTGGAAAGGCGAATCATATGCAGTGTGGACCCGGGTTACAAACCCTTGGCTGTTGGGGATGAAAGGGGCGGAGGGAGAGTACAGTCGGCCAGAAATGTACAAGGATGTGCCGGTATTTAGTATTGATTTGGATTTCAAATGCGGATTAAAATGGAGAAATACTTTTTTTAAATAAAACACATTTTTGGTAGCCATTTTAAATGGTTTCTTAATATATTAAATAATATTATATGGGGTAGCTGGCTCAGTGGTGGATCTTGAGAACCCTGGTTCGATCCCCACAGCCGACAAACAATTTTCACCAAATTAAATTTACCCCTGTGGTTCCTCCTTCACTGACATCTTTGGGGGCCGTGATTTGACGGCTGCTAACCGCACTTCATGTGAGGTTAGGTTGTCAAATATTACAAAATTTAACATGGGAAGGATAGGGAATATAAATATAATACACAATTCACAGGGGTTTACAAAGTTAACCCCTTGTTATTTATTTATTTATTATGCTTATTTTTTCTTCTAGAAAAGAAAAGGATTTTTTTTCATGTCTATGTAAAATTTACAGCAGAATCGATTTTTGAGGTCTGCAGTTGCATATCTCTTCTAGTTTCTGAGTTATTTTGGAAGAGAAATATGTTTTATTTAACAATTTTAAATCATTACTACACATAGAAAATACGATTTTTTTCCATGTCTATATAAAATTTTCTGTAGAATCGATTTTTGGGATCTGCAATTGCATATCTCTTCTAATTTCAGAGTTTTCTTGAAAGAAAAAAAATGTACTACTTATAACATTATTTAATGTTAGGTTTGAGCTGCAAAAATTTACCTGCAACATTAAGAAATAGTTTTATAAAATAGCTTCAATTATTTTTAAGCTACAAGCAGAGAAATTAATAGCTACTATGTATAGCTATATATTTTCACATTTAGCGAAGCAACAGCTATAGCCAAAATAATTGTAATTTTACTTGTAGCTATGCTAAAAAAGCATCGAGCTATTGCTTATATCTGCACACTTTATTCATATTTATAATTGCATTCATTCAAGCTCGTCGCTTCATCGTCCATTCTAATTTCACCTACATTGTAAAACCACCTTAACTACATATGACATTCACTGCTCTTGTCGCTGTCAAATATAATAAAGCAAAAATCAAATGAGCATCAAGTACCCTCTCATCTTCACAATTCCGGAAAATGCGAAAATAATTATCAATCGTACAACAATGGCCTCCTGTATCTCTGCGTCTCTATAGCATTTCAATATCAGCGAGCATCATGAATTGTAGTCATGTGATCCATCTTTATTAGTTTACATGTCAGTGGATCGGGGTTGGTGATGCTCGGATGTTCATATCAACAAGTCTGGCCAGGCTGCAGTTCTCTCCATTGACAACGTGCCGGTATTGTAGGCATTGTCATTGAATAATGGAACGTGCAGTGGTATTGTCGAAAATACCCCATCAGGACACAGTTACTCGATGAGTTTTTTTATTAAGGGTGGATTTTTGTTTCTATGCAACGATTGTTTTATATGTATGACTTTGTTTTTCAATATTTATTTGACAAATAGTACAAAATGTCACTTCAAAATTATAGCAGAAACTGTCAATTTTTATTTATTAGGATATTGCATTGAAAAAAGATAATTATTCCTTACTCAGTAGTGAGGGAAACAGTTACTTATTTGAGTTAGGTAATGAACTGCATTATTAACTAGTGAAATAATGAGGTAACATAGCAACAGATATCTTGGTAGACGAATTCTGATGTGTTATTCTTTTATTTTTTGAATTTATAACTGTCATTAATATGTCAAAATTTTAGAATTTCAAAAACGCTCTTTCGTATTTATTAGAACGGAAGTAGAAAAAATATTGTATGCAACACGTAAGAAAACTCGGTTATTACCTTACTAGTTTCATAAATAGCTATTCCCTCATTCAGTTAAGTTGTGATAGTAACCGTTTCCGTCACTAGTGTTGAAAGTAAATAACTTTCTTCACTAGTGAGGGAAACGGTTACTATTACAACTAAATTGAGTGAGGGAAATGTCATTTGACATGGTGGCCAAGGAAACGTGATGTGCATTTGCAAATAGAACTCCTTTGATTTATACAAAATAATTATTAAATTTCTTGTATCTCAAACGTAGAAATGTAATTTTCACGATTAATGTTAAAAAAAATAGTATGTAACACATATATACATAGTGATATATTTCTTCACGTTAAATGCAGTTACCAGCCTTCAAATCACGGCCTCCAAAGATTTTAGTGGAGGGGGAGCCACAGGAGTAGATTTAGTTTGGTGAAAATTGACAAACCTTAAGTATATTAAATAAAAATAAATATATCATCACGCCTTTTACCCATTACTGAGTGTAGTACAATCTTGGTAAGTGATATATTTATGCGCGTGAACAGACCGTCAAATTACGGCCCCCAAATAAGTTAGTGGAGGGGGAGCCACAGGAGTAGATTTAATTTGGTGAAAATTGACAAACCTTAAGTATATTAAATAAAAATAAATATATCATCACGCCTTTTACCCATTACTGAGTGTAGTACAATCTTGGTAAGTGATATATTTATGCGCGTGAACAGACCGTCAAATTACGGCCCCCAAATAAGTTAGTGGAGGGGGAGCCACAGGAGTAGATTTAATTTGGTGAAAATTGACAAACCTTAAGTATATTAAATAAAAATAAATATATCATCACGCCTTTTACCCATTACTGAGTGTAGTACAATCTTGGTAAGTGATATATTTATGCGCGTGAACAGACTGTCAAATTACGGCCCCCAAATAAGTTAGTGGAGGGGGAGCCACAGGAGTAGATTTAATTTGGTGAAAATTGACAAACCTTAAGTATATTAAATAAAAATAAATATATCATCACGCCTTTTACCCATTACTGAGTGTAGTACAATCTTGGTAAGTGATATATTTATGCGCGTGAACAGACCGTCAAATTACGGCCCCCAAATAAGTTAGTGGAGGGGGAGCCACAGGAGTAGATTTAATTTGGTGAAAATTGACAAACCTTAAGTATATTAAATAAAAATAAATATATCATCACGCCTTTTACCCATTACTGAGTGTAGTACAATCTTGGTAAGTGATATATTTATGCGCGTGAACAGACCGTCAAATTACGGCCCCCAAATAAGTTAGTGGAGGGGGAGCCACAGGAGTAGATTTAATTTGGTGAAAATTGACAAACCTTAAGTACTATTAAATAAAAATAAATATATCATCACGCCTTTTACTCATTCTTGGATGTGGGCACTCTGCCGTAACAGATCTTGCTAAGTGATATATTTCTTCACGTGAATTGCGATTACCAGCCATCATATCACGGCCTCCAAAGATGTTAGAGGGAGTAATATGAATATAAATAAATGATAGAAAGAATGTCAGTAGTGTAGAATGTTGGTGCGAGAAAGAAGTAGTAAAACAAAGTAAAAGAATGCGGCGAAAACGAAATTAGCACACGGAACGTTCGCATTGAAAAAGATTGTGAAGTGGTAACCATTATACTAATTATCGTTGTCTGTGTTGACGGCATTTACATATCGTTTAGGCTACGCTACCTAATAAGCTCGTCGGAGTATCAAAGGCAAGGACCTCCTTGTACGCTCGTAGCTTTACAAGAGGTGTTTTCATAATTTGTTACGAGTACGCGAGCTACGGAGCAGTCCTTTGAACTTCAATCTAATTTTCGCGCAGCCACTGTTTTCGATGTTGATTATTTCTTTATTTTTTCACGTGTTGAGAAAGCTGTCATCGTGACTGATGTTCTCATGTTTTTCTTCACACCTACACACTCTTTTCTACTATTTACTCTCATTTATCACGATTACACTACACGACATCTGCAGCTTACACTGGACTCGAAACCATTCAAACACTGCTGTATTTTTGGTTGCTGCTTTTTCAGAATTCTTCCAGAAAGACAAAATACTGTTTCATTATTTTACGTACATTTGAATCGTAATGAACTGTTTACTTAAAAGGGAGAATTTTTAAATAATGCATTTTTTTTATTTGCTTAAATTATAGTTTAAACCCTTAGGAATAAGGTACAATTAATTTAAATGCCGCGCGGATGTATTTCAGAGGGAAAAAAGCATATATCTATTAGTACTAGTATTTATATACATATATGACTCGAAACTTTAAACGCGTTTTTCTCGAAATCATATTTTCAAAATCGGGCGAAAAGAAATCTGAAATACTAACTGATGGATCGTGCTGAATTATTTTATTTCTTATTCTAGATATAAAATACTCAAAAACTACGGGGGCTTTTTTTTTAAGTGCTTCATTCGTTTTTTATGGTTGTTTTTATATAGAAATTTAGTCCCGAATAGTGAACTTTTTTTTTCAAACGTGCGCCATTTTGTTAAAAATCCAAACTTTCAAATTCCAGCCTGTAGTTTTTTAGAGTATACATCAGAGATTAAGAAAACATATCCCTTTTTGATCTAGGTCTATTGCTGGTCCCGGAATATTTTCGCCCGATTTGCCCTACGCGCCGAGAGGAGCCGCCATTCTTTTAAATTTCTGACGACAATTTTGAATATTTTCTTAAAAAAAATATTGTAAATAAAGTTTCAAGACCACTAAATAAGGATCCAAAAACAGTTCTTAAGCAGCACGTTTAGATTTCGTTATAAAAAATCTAGAAAATGACCCTTTTTTTCCTTGTCTAGAGTGGCTTTACCCCTTAACTCTGTTTCTAAGGGTTATGAGACTTATAACGGGCTGTTGACATTGGTTATCATGACTACATATAAACGTTTCATCGTTTGACACTTAAATATTTTTTGATTAAACAAAATCTGTTAGATTTTCAAAGTCTACCTTGATTGAACATTTTAGTTATTGCGTTATACTATTGCAATTAATTTTATTAAATATACATACATTGCGATTCAAATGCACATAAAACATTGTAGAATGCTCACACAGATAACAGGCTCTTTCTATGCTCGCCTGTAAATTTCTATATAACGGTCTTGTAATGTAAATAACTATTTTCGCTCCCATTTCTAAGATGACAAACTTATTTTTACCACATTACCTCTGTGGCTCTCTCTTCCCTAACATCTTTGGTCATCGTCATTTGACGTCTGGTAACCATACTTCACAAGAAAAATATATCACTTATCGCCAGAGCCGGCCAATAACTTTTTTAGCTTAGATATAAGTTTAGTTACAACTATTTTTGTTATAGCTGTAGTTTCGCTAAATGTCAAAATATATAGCTCAAGTGTGTAACGATTAATATCTTTTTTTTTGTAGCCTAAAAATAATGTTGTAAAGCTACTTTTTAGCCAAAATTGTTACAGGTTCTAATATATTAACTGAAAAAGTTGCATCAAAATTTAACGGCTTCTAGTTTTTATAAAATATAAACTAAACACTTGGGTAAGTCTCACAAAATTCAGTCACCAAGTCAACTTTTCAGTCATGACTTGGAGGCTTCATCTGTGGCGCTACAGCCCAAATCGGGCCTGGGCCTACCGGACACACCGAACCGCAGTTTTTACACTGCCGTACTGCCGGTTTTCGTAGTCGAATGCTACATTATTTAAGGCGTATAAGTGACTAGCTTATAGCGCCCGAGTGTGATAAATACATGTAGCTGTATTTTATATTTTACGACAAATCACACATTGTCGACAGGCGGATTCGAACTGACGAACCTTGGCTCGGGTGACGTCACAGTATGTTAAGAGATGTGCCTTAACACGCTCGGCCACCACTTGGAGGCTTAGCCAAGTGTTTAGTTTATTTTTTATTAAACCTAGTTTCAGCAAGTGTATGGACGACAATTAATTTTGTCTTTGTTGTTACTAGTTTTTAGTTGTAGCATCGCTATTTTTCTATTTATATTGATGGTCTAGTCGACCGAAATACGTATTGTAAAATAAACTTTACATTATTTGAAACTAACCTAGTGTTTTTTAATTTAATTTAATTATAAAATGTTTCAACGAGAACCGACAGTTAAATCTATCGAATTTATAAAATATAGCTAAAAGCTGTGGCTTCACTATATTTTTAAGGTATAACAGTAGCTGTAGCTTTTTTGAGTAGCTACCTACATCTGCTACTTTAGAATGCTACACCCAGTGGATAAAGTTTGCATATAGCAAGGTCCTGCGTTCAAATCCCGCTTACTGCAACTTATATCAAAACCATTTGATTGTATTTGAATGGTTCAGATTCCACTATAAGCTACTGTAATTGGGAATTAAATTCCTGTTATGCATAGTAACAAATAAATAAATAAATGAATATAATATCTGATGATAATGGGTGATTAAAAAAAATTGTATCAAATTTAGAAGAACTATCAAGTTTCTAAAATACATTTCTAACAAGTAAAGTTTTTGGTAGTTGGTGAAAGCCATATCGTTTAAATGTTATAATAATCAATAAGATTAAAAATCATAAGTTTGTAATTAATTATCTGTCATAATTGACCAGGAAAAATGTCAGCGATTGTGATAAGATTTTGGTGCCATTTGTAAAATTACTTATTATGTACATATATATTTTTTTAAATTTATATATCGGACCAACTACTCAGGTTATATGCCGATATGTTCTTTGCATGGCCGCCACAGGCGGGACCCGAACCCACGACCTTATGATCGTGAGTCAGACCCTCAATAATATATTTTTAATGTTTCTCGTAGTAGATCTACAACTGCAGATCACAATAGAAACGTACAGTGTATTTTTGAGTCTAGCTAAATATAACCACATTCAAAAACAAAACCTCCCCCTTCTCAGGGCAGCGTACAATACCGAACGATCATTAAAACCGCATGTAGTGAACGCGAGCGTAGCACGCACGGCTGCCAGTCAAGTGGCGTCCCCTTTCACCCCTCGTCTGTCGTCGCCCAGGCGTCGTTATAGGGTTAACACGTGACCGAGTATAATGATAACCTCTCCGAGGACACGGACTCAGGACTCAGATCCGGTCTCGTGCCAATTGTACCAACTGTAAGCAAATTGGGGGGTGGGTGGACCCGGTGAATAGGATTTTATTTTCCTATTTATACGAAAATTTGATTCGTCTACTCTTCTTATTGTAGAATGTTTAACTGCAATTGTGTGGAACTCACTTTCAAAACAAGCGTAGAAGATTTTTCTTTTATTACTAATGTATTTGATTCATTGTTCGCATTTCACGCGAAGAAATATATCACTTACCGAAATCTGCTACGGGAAAGTGCCACACTCAGTAATGGGTAAAAGACGTGATGATATATTTATTTATTTATTTGTTAAGAGGAGTGAGCGTGAATCAATTGAGAAGATTTTATGAAACGTACGTTGAATGAAATATGAATGAAACATGTGTATAGGAGCGAATGGATGGATGTGATTGAAGGTATGTTGCGTGTGAGGAATACATGAGCTGGTATAGACGGGACGTGATTATGATTGAAGCGAGGATGGTGTGTGATGTGTGGATGTTCTGTGAATGTATCAAGGGTTTATACTGCTTCATCTGATAGGATATAGCTTGATGTATGTGTTTTTTATTATTATTGTTTCGAAACAATTTTCACCCCTGTGGCTCACCCTCCACTAACATCTTTGGGCCGTAACTTGACGGCTAAAACCGCAGTTCACTTTCGTAAATATATCTCTTACCGAGATCTGCTACAGCAGAGTACCACGCCCAAAAGAAGTGATATTTATTTATTTTGCTACTTCCGTACAGATGTTTTATTTCACTTATTTGAGTTAGGTAATAAACTGCATTATTTAACTAGTGAAATAATGAGATAACATAGCAACAGGAAGGAAATGAAGGTTATTACCTTACTTATGTGTTTACATAACTCGGCTACGCCAAGTTCTGCAAATTTCACATGCGTAAGGTAATAACCTTCATTTCCTTACTAGTTTCATAAATAGCTATTATGTTACGCTATACAACAGGAACTTAAACCCAATTACAGTACATAGTTCATATAATTTTTAGCTTGAGTGAGATTCGAACTCGGGATTTCCGGATTCGAATTCCTTATCGCTATCCACACCACCATACTAATGGAAATATTCAACTTTGTTTCAAACAGGCCCAATAAGGCATAATTTTAAGAATTATGTGAGAAGAAGATAAGAACTACATAATATATAAGATTCCAAATTTGCAACATGTACATTGTATATCCCTGGTAACATCTGCAAGTAAAATTCACCCCCTCCCCTCTTGCACTCGAGCCACTTGACACCATGCAGTGCGTGACGTCACTGCTAATATGGCTACTTGTCTTTTGTCTCGGCACTTGCATCTTGGCAGCTTTCAAATGCTTCAGTTCAGCTCCGAGATGCGAAAAGCGAGAGCGACTGTTAGTCGTCTCCAATGCGAAACTGCCATTGCGAATAAGAATGCTTGCTGTCGTTCGTTCTATAGGGGGGTATTGTTTCTAAAAAGTGTCGATCTAGTGGCCTAGAGTACTTGACGGAATGTATGATAAGCAGGAATTTTAATTTCATTTATTGATTTTCCAATGATGTATTCGTTTTAAACACATTACTTTATATTTACGAAGAATTTAGTTGTAAGTTCTAATTATGGATAAAAAATATTAAATAAACACTTGGCTATGTTTCACAAAATTCAGCCTCCAAGTCACCTTATGAGGGCATCGTCAGAGGCTGGCCAGCACAGTTAGTAACGCTCTTATTAGAGCTCATCAGTATGGTATAACTCACTTCTTCACCTAGAACAAAGTTCACGTGAATAAGCTGGTGACGATGCCCTCATAAGGTGACTTGGAGGCTGAATTTTGTGAGACTTTGCCAAGTGTTTATTTAATATTTTTAATTATAATGACATTTTACTGATAGGTAAGGCGCTTTAAAGCAGGGTTCGAAGATATATATCGAGCGATATATATCATGATATTTATTTTGATATATATCGTCATATTTTTGCAATGATATATATCCATTATATAAAAATATCAAATAGTTTTTGTGATATAGCCTCCGGAAAAGTGAAATTTTTCGAATTTTTCAGTTTTTCTATTATTCCGAGGCTATATCTCGAAAACTAAATGTGATATGAAAACGCGCTCAACGGCATTAATTTTCTCGTGCTTCAGTTAACTTATAAACATAGTTTCAGCGATTTTTATTTTTTTTCAATTTTCCGCCAAAAAAATCGCAAAAAGCGGTTTTTTAACATTTTCTCGAAAACCAGAAGTCATATGCATTTGAAGATTGCACCACTGGATTCAGTGGGTCAAAATACATATGTATGTAAATTTTCGTTTTAATAATCCTACGATTAAGGATTTTTGGGAAAATTGAATTAAAATCTGAAAAAACCAAAGGGGTACCCCTTAGGAAATAATTAAAAATATTAAATTGCTTAAAATTGTATGAAAATTTGCTTATAAGTCAATTCGGACACGGGGAATTCAACGCCGTTGAGTGCATTTCCATATCATGTTTACTTTTTGAGATATAGCCTTCTGAAAAGTGAAATTTATCGAATTTTTCAGTTTTTCTACTTTTCCGAGGCTATATCTCGAAAACTAAATGTGATATGAAAACGCGCTCAACGGCATTAATTTTCTCGTGCTTCAGTTAACTTATAAACATAGTTTCAGCGATTTTTATTTTTTTTCAATTTTCCGCCAAAAACAATCGCAAAAAGCGGTTTTTTAACATTTTTTCGAAAACCAGAAGTCATATGCATTTGAAGATTACACCACTGGATTCAGTGGGTCAAAATACATATGTATGTAAATTTTCGTTTTAATAATCCTACGATTAAGGATTTTTGGGAAAATTGAATTAAAATCTGAAAAAACCAAAGGGGTACCCCTTAGGAAATAATTAAAAATATTAAATAGCATAAAATTGTATGAAAATGTGCATATAAGTCAATTCGGACACGGGGAATTCAACGCCGTTGAGCGCATTTCCATATCTTGTTTAGTTTTTGAGATATAGCCTCAGAAAAAGTGAAATTTTTCGAATTTTTCAATTTTTCTAAATGTGTACAAAAACTAAAATTAAAAAATAAATATCCAAAAAGTGATATTTATCTGATATATATCCTATATATCAGATATTTTGATATTTATTATAAATATCATGATATTTACGAACCCTGCTTTATAGTAACGTATGAATAATGAAAAAAGTAAATATGTCATCACTCCTTTTACTCATTACTGGACGAGGCATTCTGCCGAAGCAGATCTTTCAAAGATGTTAGTAGAGGAGGAGCTATAAGGGTAGTTTTAACGTGGTGAAAATTGTTTGTCGACTGTGGCAATCAATCCCGAGTCAGATATAGTTGTACCCAGTACTAAATTGAATCCTATTATCGTCGAATCGAAATATTGAATATTCAAATTACGAAATGCTATGCAGTTGGTAAGTAGAAAAGGATGTATATCACATATCAGTGCTCACTCGGATCACTCATTACGAATTCAATAACCGCTAGTAGCGTCTGATAAAGGGCGACATCTCGCATTACAATGAAGGTTTTCGGTTTAAATCCCATGTAATTGTTTCTCCTGTCGAAACCAGATCAAGTTACCCTCGTGCAAATCCGCCCTCGTTCGGGTAAGTCCGCGCCGTGCAACCCTTTACTAAAGACGATACCACTGTTACTGATTTACGCTACGCTTTTTATGCAGTCTTTGCAAAGCGTTGAAAAGAGTTTCTTATTAAGAAGAACCACAAATTAGCCTTTTAAATTTAAAATTCAACGCTGTGGGGTTTTCTTTTTTCGGAAATCGGATTTCTGAAGGAATTTTTTAACTGCGTCGACTAATTGCGTGTTTTAAAAGGCGTTTGAAATTGTAAGAAGCCTTCTTATGTGCTAATAAGACCAGATTTTAATAGATTTCTCTCAGTTTAATTTTAAATAAATTAGACTTCATTATGAATACATTTCTATACCTCAAATAAATTTACTAACATTATTCATTCAATTTAAATGTTTCAAATAATACCAATAACATTATATATGTCTCTTTATTTATTATGCCTACAAGGGACCTACAGATTATAGTGAATTTTAGCACTGGTAATATATTTTATCTACTCTTATTAAATAATGTATTCATTACTTATGAAATTTATGATAAGTAATACTAATCATTATTGACAGTGTTAAGTAATAATTCATTATTCAACACTTCACGACCAATCACACGTCTGAATTTTCATTACTTAACACTTTAATAGCCAATCAAAAAATAACGATAATTGCCGCACGTTAAGTATGCTATGAAACAGTGAAGCGCGCTATTGTTAATTATCTGTCAAAATTAGTTTAAAACGTTTTTGTTTATAATAATACTGTAATTTGTGTGATTATACATGTGAGTTATGAATTCTGAAAGCGAACAAAGTGAAATTTGTACTCCACCAGATATTGTAGAAGCCGCACACGTACGTTTCTTAAATTTACTGCCCGAAAAATCAAAAAAAAGTATGAACAAGTTTATTAAGCTTTTATGGATTGGCGAATACGCAAAAATGTAAATTCCTTTTCGGAAAATGTTCTTATAGTATATTTTGGCGAACTTTCTGATAAATATAAATCATCGTCATTATGGGCTACTTATTCCATGTTAAGTAGTGTTAATATTTATTAAATAAAAATAAAAACAAAAAATTTAAGTAATCTGACTTATTCATAATGTAACATAAAAAAATAATTGTAAAATCTTATTACATAATAACATATAGTCGTAGATAATGTATAGTATTCTATTCGCAAGTAATAGCTATTACTCACTCGAATGATTTACAACACTCATCTTCGGCTCGTGTTGCAAACTTCATTCTCTTGAGTAATAGCTTATATTACTTACTCATTGAATAATATACTATTTTCTACTTCCGTTATTAAAATGTCATTTAACGTACTGATTTCCATTGCTCTAAATAAATAAATAAATATATCATCACGCCTTTTACCCATTACTGATATAAATAACATCTTAATCACATGTTGACAAACTGTGAATGGATATAACGTTAGTTTCCTGTTTCGGAAAAGAAAAATGTTTGTTCTCCAGGATTTCTTGGAATCCTAGGGACGAAAAATATCACTTTCAACTAATGGAAATTTACTTTCTGACAAAATCGTGTAAAAGTTTATTTATTTGTTAGTTTGCACAACAGAAACTTAATTCCAATTATAATAGTTTATAGTTAAATCTGAACCACTCAAATACAACTATTTTTTTAGATATAAGATGAAATTAGCAAGATTTGAACCCACGACTAGTTGTATCTTCTGCACTACGATTGGCTGAATTTGAAGTTTTTAATATAAAAAAAATAGTATAAACACCAATTAATTTTATTTTTCAACTGTCAATGGTTCCTGAATTATTTTAGAGAAAAATACTTCAAAGAAAAATAATAGAAAATTTAAATTAAACTTTTATTATTATTATTTTTCCCTAAAATAACAAAAAATATCACTAGCCAGTTAATTAATCAACAAATAGTAATATCATTCAACAACAAAAAATATTTCAACCCTTATATCATACAAACTAAGAACCACAACCCCCAAACTTCATAGCCACGTTTCCATCCCACCAGTTAATAATTCCTAACAACCCTTTTTACATTCATTCAACCAAACCAATTCTACAATTGTTCAACTGTAACAGTGACAATAAAAACCTAAGTTATAATTGGTGGATTTTTAGCAGCGCGTGCGACACACGTGGACACCCCTGTAACCACACGGGAACCGGCATCATTAACGCGGTTCAACGACAAACCGCGCTTGTTGGTTATTATTTGGGCGGGCAACCGCACTCAACTATCACATGAAAAATTACTACATTCAGTTGCAAATAAATATGGTGCAGGATTTTCTAAAATATATTTTCAGATGTCAAACGATTTTTAATTGTTTTACAAATAATTGTTGAGTTAAACTAAATTTTCTAATACTTTTATTTGAAGTATTTAGCTGTAATATAACGTTTTTCTCTACTCTGTCAGAAACAGGGTTCATAAATATCATGATATTTATAATAAATATCAAAATATCTGATATATAGGATATATATCAGATAAATATCACTTTTTGGATATTTATTTTTTAATTCTAGTTTTTGTACACATTTAGAAAAACTGAAAAATTCGAAAAATTTCACTTTTCCGGAGGCTATATCTCAAAAACTAAACAAGATATGGAAATGCGCTCAACGGCGTTGAATTCCCCGTGTCCGAATTGACTTATAAGCAAATTTTCATACAATTTTATGCAATTTAATATTTTTAATTATTTCCTAAGGGGTACCCCTTTGGTTTTTTCAGATTTTAATTCAATTTTCCCAAAAATCCTGAATCGTAGGATTATTAAAACGAAAATTTACATACAAATGTATTTTGACCCACTGAATCCAGTGGTGCAATCTTCAAATGCATATGACTTCTGGTTTTCAAGAAAATGTTAAAAAACCGCTGTTTGCGATTTTTTAGCGGAAAATTGAAAAAAAATAAAAATCGCTGAAACTATGTTTATAAGTTAACTGAAGCACGAGAAAATTAATGCCGTTGAGCGCGTTTTCATATCACATTTAGTTTTTGAGATATAGCCTCGGAAAAGTAGAAAAACTGAAAAATTCGAAAAATTTCACTTCTCCGGAGGCTATATCTCAAAAACTATTTCATATTTTTATATAATGGATATATATCATTGCAAAAATATGACGATATATATCAAAATAAATATCATGATATATATCGATCGATATATATCTTCGAACCCTGGTCAGAAAGTAAAATTCAGAGAAGAAAGTGATACTTTTCTTCCTTTTAAGTACCAGGGAAGAAAGGTAAAATTTTTCTTTAAAGCCATATTGGCACCTGTTAAAAGCATAAAAATAAATAAATAAATATATCATCACGTTTTTTACCCATTACTGGGTATGGCACTCTGCCGTAAGCAGATCTCAGTAAGCGATATATTTATGTGCGTGAACAGCCGTCAAATCACGGCCTCCAAAGATGTTAGTGGTGGATGAACTACAGGGATAGATTTAAATTGGTGAAAATTGTTTGTCGGCTGTGGGGATTGAACCAGGGTTCTTAAAAACCACAGGCCGATTCGATACCACTGAGCCACCTATTTAAAAGCATAATAAAAAATATAAATTTATTGATTTTATTAGACTTTATTAATTTTAAAATTATTACTAGTATATATATATATGGTGGCTTAACACCCCGTGCAGGGGTTGCGCCGCTTCTTAGAAGCTCTCTAGATCCAAATCATAGCGGGATCAGCCCTTTTCCTTAAACTCTTATATTTTCTTGCAAATTTCACTCCATTTTTTCTTGTTCTTCGTTTCTTCCTTCCATTTATAAATTCCTAATTTGTGCAGATCTTCTTCTACTTCCTTAATCCAGGTTGACCGTGGCCTCCCTCTTCTTCTACATCCTGCGTCCCATTTTAGTGTTGTAGAGATTGTTGTTTCTGCATCAGCTCTCATTACATGCTCTAACCATCTTCCTCTTTGTTGTTTAATTTTCCTGGTGATATCTTCATCTTCTAGTTCTTCCAGTATTTCTGTATTCATTCTTGATCTGTACTCATTATCTCCTATTTTAATTCCTCCTAGGATTGATCTTATAATTTTCTTTTCTGCTATTCTGAGTTGTTCTTCCTCTCTTTGTGTCATTGTTTGTGTCTCAGCATCGAATTATTACTAGTGTTTGACGAAAAATATATTTTTTTTATTTGACGGTTAATTAAGCGATTATCAAACTGTATTAATTTAGCGAGATATCTATATTTAGTAAGATTTATTCGTCAACTGTAAATAATACTATTACGTTAACTTTATATTAATTAATTCCATGGTCAATTAGTCGAATATTATATTTGATACGTCAGGTAATAATTTTTGAAATTATATTGCCAGTGTGATATGAACAGTAAGACTGTTTGATGTATTATATTTTCAACAGTTATTTTTAAAATCTGTAACAGGACTAGCATCTGTAGGTGATATATTTTGACAGGTGGTAAGCATATTTTTCTGTTAGTTCTGTCGCTATTGCACTGTGAAATTGTATAGCGGCCTCAGAAATTATTACTTAAATTACGAGATATACAGAGCGTTTCACAACTTAGAGCAAAAAATTAAAGGGTATATTCTGTACGACGTGCTGATCATGAAACAAAAATAATTATATTGTTTGTTTGAATGAATGTTTATATAATTCGCGCTGACACACAATAAACTTTTTTTTTATGAAATTTTTAAAAAAATAAAAAAATGCGAACTTTGTAAAAAACGAAAAACAAATTTTTCATTAGTTTTTTTAGTGATTTTTTATTTATTTTTGAAATCCAATTAAGGGGTTAAAAAGGTCATTAAATAAAGTATAAAATCGAGTGGTTAATTTATTTTACCATACCTTCTTAACACTGAATAATGGCATTCGAAGAAGTTCATACAGCACGGTCACTCAAATCTTCAAAGACCGATGTTTTGTGAACCAGGCTTGCCAATAAAAAATATGTTATATCTGAGTCGAGAACATGAACAGGTATAACATACTTAAATATAACTGAAATCGGAAACTTGAACCTTGTTTTTCCTGCCCGCTTCACGTGAAATGCCCCTTATGCAAAAAGCTAATTTAAAAATTCTAATTGTGATAGACGCAGAATTTAATTCTCTAAAACTTTTATTTGCAGCATTTACTTCTAAAATTAAAATAATACCATTTTTTTCAAGGAAAACTGTTAGCAACTTCATGTAATGTATCACTTCTGGTTAGTCTATTTTAACCAAAATCTATTATGTTATTTCCATTGATATAGTAGTCTTATATACCAAATTTGGAAAGTTTTAAATTATATTTGAATATAGTTTTTCATGAAAATCTATTATAGGCTTCAAGTAAAGTACCACTTCCGATAGTTGTATAATGACCAAAAAGTGAGGTGCACAACTAGATGTTATAACAGTCCTAAATATAAAGTTTCAATTTTCTACGGCTTACCGTTTTTGAGTTATGCGAGATACATACGTACGTACGTACAGGATTCAGGGAGGGCCAAAATACCTATTTCCGTTGAAATCTGAGAACCGAAAATTTTCGCGATTACAATACTTCCTTTACTTCATACAAGGAACTAAAAACGTAGTTCCTGTTGTATGTAATTACGTTGAAAACTAATTCCTAAATGGCACATTTCATGGTGAAATAGATCAGCAATTGCAGATGAACCATTAAAACCACATCCAAACAAAAAACAATGATTAAACCACACAACTCAATTTGTCAATATCGAGTCCCGCGATCAAAATATTTGCCGTTTACTCACTTTGTCCAACACGCACTCAGTTCCTCTCAGCGTGCACGCATGCTCGGTCACGCACGAGCAACACATGCGTGCGTGGGCGTGTCCACACGTGAATTCTTCATGTCACACACTCGCTAGGCGTTTACACTAAATTATCCACCTGAGCACTACTTAAAGCTAATAAGGATCATTTTCTCTTTCTTCGGAAACAAGTGATTGCTACTATGGACTCGGTGAGGACTTGCTATTTGTTATGCTTCGTAAATAAATGTTGATGGATCTTAAGAAATGATTTGATGTAATTTTTCTCTTTCTGGATTTATGTTTGACAGGTTTAAGTAGTTTGTTTTTGTGGAAATTGTTGTAATTTTTATATTCACGATACTGTATCTGATTTTTATGATTGTATGTTTGCTAAATTGTAGTTAAATGTTGTACAAATACAGTTCAACTCATACGAAATGATTCCTGTTTCTTTTTTTGTTCGGACATAAATATACTTCGTTCGGTGAGAGATGACATACGTTCAATTATCAATTAGTAATTACAAGTAGTAATCACAGTAGTAATTATAAGTTACTAAGTGAAATATTTGTTAACTCCAAACTTGTTGATTATAATTACTTAATAAAATAAATATATCATCACGTCTTTTATTCATTACTGAATGTGGCTGTCTTTTCTTATTTATTTATTTGTTACGTTGCACAACAGGAACTTAAACTCAATTACAGTAGCTTATAATGAAAACCGAACCACTCAGATACAATCGCATTTTTTTTACATAAATAGAAGTTATGGGGTAGGTGGCTCAGTGGCATCGAGTCGACCTGTGGATCTTGAGAACCCTTGTTCGATTCCTAAAGTCAAATTAAATCTACCCCTGTGGCTCCCCGTCCACTAACACCTTTGGGGCCGTGATTTGACGGCTAGTAACCGCACTTCACGCGAAGAAATATATTTATTTACATTTTAAATAGAAGTTATTGAGATTTGAACGCACTATTGCCTGTAAGATTATAATGCAGACTTATTTCGCGTATGGGGTAGGTGGCTCAGTGGTATCGAGTCGGCCTGCGGATCTTGAGAACCCTGGTTCGATCCCCACAGCCGACAAACAATTTTCACCAATTTAAACTATCCCTGTGGCCTTTCACTAACATTTTTGAGGGCCGCGATTTGACGGCTGTTAACGCTCATAAATATATAACTTATCGTGATCTGCTTACGCCAGAGTGCCACACTCAGTAATGGGTAAAAGGCGTGATGATATATTTATTTATATTTTAAATAGAAGTATTGAAAAATGTAAGATGAAATTGCAGACATATTTCGCGTTTGTTTGGTACAACTATACAAAAAATAAAACTCCATCTCTAGTACAAATAAAACAACAACAAACAGTTTACCATCTTTCTTCACTTTACTAAGTTGTAAATAAGTCTGTCTCTACCCAACTACTTTCAAATCCACGACATATCATTCCAAACATACCAAAACCGTTTCTGCAGTCTTGCACAGGTCGCAACGTTGATCGTTGATCTAAACAAACTGATATCCAAGTTACCATGTTTTTAAACAGCAAGCACAACACCTAGTGCTGGTAGTGTAGAGTGGTTATGGTGATGTTGTCCATCGCTACGATGTCTGAGCTAAGTGATCGATTCCAGGTTGTGAAACTGTATGAATCGCTTGTTGCAGGGTTGTCGAGGCCGCCTATGTATCCGTTCTCTCCTGGACAGTATCCGTACCCGATGCTGTCGCCGGAGATGTCACAGGTTGCTGCTTCCTGGTAAGTAAATATCTTCAGCATTTATCTTTACCTAGGTTAGGTTAACTATAGATCTTTAGTTGTAACGGAAACATCTAGTATTTTTCTTACAAAACCGTTTTCAGTTTGAGTAAATTACTGATTTCAGTATATATTCTATTCGCTCACTGGACGAAGGTGAAGGATATAAAACACTTTCGGAAAGAATAACTATATATTTTTTTCACAACCCTTATTAGAAAGTAAAACTTTCAGAAATAAATTACAAAATTAAACGTGGAATTCTGTGATAAATTTATAAGTTTATAGATCCGTAATTCTATAAATAATGCACAGCATCACATCAATATTTGTTGATATAGTAGAAAACTTTACATAAATTTCGTTTCAATTTTTTTTCATTTTTTACAGACCTACAGATCTATAAAACTTAAGAATTTACACATATTTACGGCATAAATAAAATTTATGATTCTTTTGATGATGTCACTAGGATGTTTTCAAATTATACCATTGTTTCCAGTTGCTATGGATTTTGCTTTCTTCCCTACTTATTTTCTGATAGGACTTTAAAATATAGTTATTTATAAGTCCGATAAATAAGTTGTTCCGGTACGAATTAGATGTTATCGTATGGGGCGACGAAGAATCTGAGTTTGGAATTTGTAAATAAGTACCAGAAAAAATTATTAACGTCTTTTTTATTTCATATTAAACATTACTGTATCGTATTGCCATTTTTACAGTAGTGATTTCAGTATGGAAAGTGAGACTTTACAGTACTAGTATTGTAATAAAAATTACGGTACTATTATTGTGAATTTGATAGGTAAAAACAGTTTTTGATATTTAATTGTAATTATTTTAGTATCCTAACCTTGTAAGTGACATTTCAAAATAATTAAATAGAAACAATTGCCTAGCAACTTTAAGATAACAGTACCGTAATATTTACTACAGTACTAGTACTGTAAAGTCCGACTTTCAGAACTGAAATCCCTACTGTAAACATTAAAATACGATACAAAGTGATCAAAACCAACTGATAGTCACGTGACTTGTCAAACTGTCAATGTTAATTTGTTATAACTTGTTTTGTTATTAATTTATATTATGTTGTATTCACACATCCTTGAATTTGGCTACCCAACTTTTCTTCTTATAGAAGTTGAAATAAATTGACAGTTTGACAGATCACGTGACTATCAATTGGTTTTAATCAAGTAATATACAGGATGTTAAAAAAATTCCGGAACGGTGAAATATCTCGAGAAATACACATCGAATCAAGAAACAAAAAAACACGTGTTTCATATTTTGCAAAAAGCTATCTATGCACCCAAACACAAACCCCAAATCCCACCCCCAGGAAGTGGGTCGGGAGACAACTTTGAAACCTTAAATGGGAAGCCCCATTTTTATTGCAGATTTGTACTCTGCGAAAAAAAAAGTTAATTTTATCTGAAACTTTTTTCCAATTCGGAATACATGGCGCTGTAATCGCAAAAATAAGTTTTGACATGATTCTGAAAGAATACAAATCTGCAATAAAAATGGGGGTTCTCATTTAAGGTTTCAAAGTTGCTCCCCGCCCCACCCCCTGGGGGTGGGAGTTGGGGTTTGTGTTTGGTGTGCTTAGATAGGTTTTTACAAAATATGAAACACGTGTATTTTTGTTTCTTGATTCGATGTGTATTTCTCGAGATATTTCACCGTCCCGGAACTTTTTTAACACCCAGTATGTATTAATAAAAATATATTCTAGTTTCAATGGTCAGAAATGACCAGAGAATTGAATAACAACAAACAGAAAACCTACATAAAAGTTCTGACCCTTCCATTCTAATTCCACTTCCTTCCGATTTGTTAGTAATTCAGAAGTAACCACCATTTACCCACCAAACATCGTATGGGGTCATTTCTTGACGCAACAGCCGTGAGTTCACCACCACACGCACCATTACTTCCACCGTCTTCCTAATCTCTCACCGGATCCGTTTTTATACCCACAAATCGCGTTAGTCGATTGCGTTC
Source organism: Pterostichus niger (assembly GCA_947425015.1). Classification (NCBI taxonomy): domain Eukaryota; kingdom Metazoa; phylum Arthropoda; class Insecta; order Coleoptera; family Carabidae; genus Pterostichus; species Pterostichus niger. Next base: position 2,743,818 of record OX380348.1, read on the forward strand.
TCTTGTTATAGTCGTCCATGCAATTCTCCACCGAACAAAGCGAACATCCAGCTCAACAACGGACTGGGAGACTTTGTTCAGATACTCGAGGTTAACTGATAGGAAATGGAATAATCTAAAATTGTTCGAACGTTTAAAGAAATCGCTACCATTATTTTGTGGGTTGCTAGAATTTGGAGAGAGAGGGATCGTTACGTGGTAATTAATTGTTCAGAGGTTTAGATTTCACTATTATGTAATTGGGATCTGCAAGTGCAGACTGAATTACTCAGATACAATCGTATATTTTTTTGATATAAGATTTGAACGCATGATCTCTTACTTGACAAGCTAGTTTTATTTCGGTTTTATTCTAATATAAACTATTGTAATTAAATAATTAAATATATTTTTTGCAACATTATTTTTGAAAATAACATTTCCCTCACGCAATTTAGTTGTGATAATAACCGTTTCCCTTACTAGTAATGAAAGTGGATAACTTTCCTCACCAGTGAGGGAAACGGTTACTATTACAAGTAAATTGAGTGAGGGAAATGTCCTTTGACATGGTGACCAAGAAAACTTGATGTGCATTTGCAAATATAACTACTTTGATTTATATAATAGTATGTTATGCATCAAGGGAGGGAAACAAGCGATTATTCCCGCTTGTGAAGTTGGCAAAACGAGACGTAAGCGAGGGCCGAAGTCTCGAGGTTTGCCAACTTCACACAAGGGATAATCGCGCCCTCCCGTGAAGCATATTATACTTTTCGTAACAAGTGCACAAAAATTACTGTCTTATCGGGACAAATGTCAAATATGGGTTGTGTAACTAGTTACCTAGGAAACACCTAAACAGCTAATAATCGTAGTCTCTAGGGAGAGAAACATGCTACCTAGAGGAGAAAAGCAGTGTTTCTCTCTCTAAAATTAGGGATTAAGAACGTGTTTCTTGTGCATTTGTTACGAAAAATAATTATGAAATTTCTTGTAAAAATGTAATTTTCACTAAATCTACTTTCTTGTGATTATTTTCAGGCACACGCCCTCAATGTACCCGATAAGCGCAAGCGGGGGTGGTTTCCGAAGTCCATACCCATCAACACTACCCATCACATCATCGTCATTACCTAGTGACTTTTACCGGTTTTCACCTACGGGGTTAATACCCCCGCACCCGGGGTTGTCACCTCATGGACATCCCCATGCGCTGGCTTCACATCCTGCAATAGTCACCCCTGGGCCCAAGCAGGAGCTCGGCCATCAGCAGGATTTAAACCATCGGTGAGTTAGAAATTCTGATTTTATTATGCATGATGTATAGTGTATTCATAACTCATTTGATTCTTATAGTTCAGTTTATTATAGAACAATCTGTTTTACAGTTGTTATTATGGAGTAAATAAAATAAATAAATATATCATCACGTTTTTTACCTATTACTGGGTGTGGTACTCTGCCTAAGCAGATCTCGGTAAGTGAAGTGCAGTTGCCAGCCGTCAAAACACGGCCCTCAAAGATATTAGTAGAGGGGGAGCCACAGGAGTAGGTTTAAATTGGTGAAAATTGTTTGGAGTAAATAAAAAGATTTAATAAATAAATATATCATCACGCCTTTTACACATTACTAGGTGATATATTTCTTCCCGTGAAATGCAGTTACCAGCCGTTAAATCATACCCCCCAAAGATTGTGGTGGAGGGAGAGCCACAGGGGTAGTTTTTTAAAGCCGACAAACTTTACTTCACATTAAAATCATCACTGTGGCTCACTTATCATTAACATCTTTGATGATTGGGATTTGGCCGCTAGTAACCGCACTTCACGATGCATGTGTATAAATATATCACTTACCGAGATCTACTACGGTTAAGTAAAAAAGACATTCAATAAAAGTTTGTAGAAACAAAATTTGGTGTTTCCTACGCGACCTAGGTTTCATATGTCTGTCAGTACGGTGGTGTGGATAGCGATACGGAATTCGAATCTGAAGATACCGAGTTCGAATCTCACTCAAGCTAAAAATGAACTAGCACACTGCGGCTCAGTGAGTGCGGACCCTGTACTGTAATTGGGATTAAGTTCCTGTTGTACAGCGTAACATAAATAAATAAATAAATATTAGAGTTTCTTGCATAACACAAGATACTTACCCCTAATTTTGAATACACACAATTCAACAACATTCTAAATCCTTCTTGTGTTCCACATTATTTCCATCCACCATCCTACGTATAAGCTGCCACCCACAGACATCATCTCATATATTCCTGCGGGTATTCCCCTCCCGCGTTCGTCCTGCTACAATCCTTGCCTTGTCCTGCGTGGACCAGGCGCGTTGCCAGGCAACGGCTGAGACCGGACCGACGGCCGACGAGGCACTACGCTGACCAATAGCGACCCGCGATTCGATAACCAATCTTGGCGATCTCATTCCTCGCATGGTTGTGTCCGAGAAGGACTCGGGAGTGGGGGATGATGCAGGGATGGATTTAGTGGATGAAAAATTGCTGGAATGTTTGGTTCATATTTTAAGATGGTGGTTGAAGCATCTTCATAGCGCTGTTGTTTCAAAAGTTAGCGACAGATTTTGCTGATTTAAATAAATAAATAAAATAAATATATCATCACCCATTAGTGGGTGCAGTACTCTGTCGTAAGTAGATCTCGGTAAATGATATATTTATGAGCGTGAAGTGCGGTTACCAGCCGTTAAATCACGGCCCCTAAAGATATTAGTGGAGGAGGAGCCACAGGGAAATTTGGTTCTCAAGATCTACAGGTCGACTCGATACCACTGAGCCACAAATTGTTTGAATTAAACTATAAGCTATTGTACCTCAGAATAAATTTCTGTATAATGTATAAAAATATAATTGCTGTCGAATGACTCTAATTCCACTATAAGCTACTGTAATTCCTGTTATGCAGCGTAACAATCTATTATTTAACATACATAAAAAAAGTTGTTTCAATATTTAAATTTACTTGTTTTATTAAATTAAGTTATTATTATTTTTGTTGTTCGAAGATATATATCGATCGATATATATCATGATATTTATTTTGATATATATCGTCATATTTTTGCAATGATATATATCCATTATATAAAAATATCAAATAGTTTTTGTGATATAGCCTCCGGAGAAGTGAAATTTTTCGTATTTTTCAGTTTTTCTACTTTTCCGAGGCTATATCTCGAAAACTAAATGTGATATGAAAACGCGCTCAACGGCATTAATTTTCTCGTGCTTCAGTTAACTTATAAACATAGTTTCAGCGATTTTTATTTTTTTTCATTTTTCCGCCAAAAAAATCGCAAAAAGCGGTTTTTTAACATTTTCTCGAAAACCAGAAGTCATATGCATTTGAAGATTGCACCACTGGATTCAGTGGGTCAAAATACATATGTATGTAAATTTTCGTTTTAATAATCCTACGATTAAGGATTTTTGGGAAAATTGAATTAAAATCTGAAAAAACCAAAGGGGTACCCCTTAGGAAATAATTAAAAATATTAAATTGCTTAAAATTGTATGAAAATTTGCTTATAAGTCAATTCGGGCACGGGGAATTCAACGCCGTTGAGCGCATTTCCATATCTTGTTTAGTTTTTGAGATATAGCCTCCTGAAAAGTGAAATTTATCGAATTTTTCAGTTCTTCTATTTTTCCGAGGCTATATCTCAAAAACTAAATGTGATATGAAAACGCGCTCAACGGCATTAATTTTCTCGTGCTTCAGTTAACTTATAAACATAGTTTCAGCGATTTTTATTTTTTTTCATTTTTCCGCCAAAAAAATCGCAAAAAGCGGTTTTTTAACATTTTCTCGAAAACCAGAAGTCATATGCATTTGAAGATTGCACCACTGGATTCAGTGGGTCAAAATACATATGTATGTAAATTTTCGTTTTAATAATCCTACGATTAAGGATTTTTGGGAAAATTGAATTAAAATCTGAAAAAAACAAAGGGGTACCCCTTAGGAAATAATTAAAAATATTAAATTGCATAAAATTGTATGAAAATTTGCTTATAAGTCAATTCGGGCACGGGGAATTCAACGCCGTTGAGCGCATTTCCATATCTTGTTTAGTTTTTGAGATATAGCCTCCTGAAAAGTGAAATTTATCGAATTTTTCAGTTCTTCTATTTTTCCGAGGCTATATCTCAAAAACTAAATGTGATATGAAAACGCGCTCAACGGCATTAATTTTCTCGTGCTTCAGTTAACTTATAAACATAGTTTCAGCGATTTTTATTTTTTTTCAATTTTCCGCCAAAAAAAAATCGCAAAAAGCGGTTTTTTAACATTTTCTCGAAAACCAGAAGTCATATGCATTTGTAGATTGTACCACTGGATTCAGTGGGTCAAAATACATATGTATGTAAATTTTCGTTTCAATAATCCTACGATTAAGGATTTTTGGGAAAATTGAATTAAAATCTGAAAAAACCAAAGGGGTACCCCTTAGGAAATAATTAAAAATATTAAATTGCATAAAATTGTATGAAAATTTGCTTATAAGTCAATTCGGACACGGGGAATTCAACGCCGTTGAGCGCATTTCCATATCTTGTTTAGTTTTTGAGATATAGCCTCCTGAAAAGTGAAATTTATCGAATTTTTCAGTTTTTCTAAATGTGTACAAAAACTAAAATTAAAAAATAAATATCCAAAAAGTGATATTTATCTGATATATATCCTATATATCAGATATTTTGATATTTATTATAAATATCATGATATTTACGAACCCTGGTAACATAGCAACAGATATTTTGAATTTATAATTGTCATTAATATGTCAAAATATCATAATTTCAAAAATGCTCTTTCGTATTTATTAGAACGGAAGTAGAAAAAATATTGTATGATACTTATGTGTTTACATAACTCGGCTACGCCGCGTTCTGCAAATTTCACATGCGTAAGGTAATAACCTTCATTTCCTTACTAGTGTCATAAATAGCTATTGTAAATAAAGCTCAATAGCCAGCTGTCAAATAAAGTCCCTCAAAAATATGAATGAAGTATGAACCATAAAAATAATAATTTGAATAATTTTTCTGTACCAAAATATCTTGTGATCCAGAGTCCATCCCTGCTCTCTCCAGCCTCTTCCTCTCTGTCCTCTCCTCTCCTCTTCTCTCTCAGCAGAAACGACGAGTTTCCAATGAGATTATTCATGATTGCAATTAGCAGGGTGTGCTAACTGAACCATGGCGCTCTCCATCAGCGGCTCGGGACTCCTTTATTAAACTCGCCCCCGCCTTGCACAGCCTTGCACCCCCTTGTACCCCGTGACACCCCCCAGTTCTTCTGTTTTTGATTGCCCAGCGGAAGAGGTATTGATAGCGTTGATAGTTGTGATTGCGGTCAGATGGAGTGAGATTTAAATAAGTTGGAGATTTAGAGGCTTTGAGTTGTTGAGGTAAGAATTGGAATTGCGTACCGGAAGTTTATTTATTTATTTGTTGTATAACAGGAACTTAAACTCAATTATAGTAATAATAAAATATCAAACTAAACACTTGTTTAAGTCTTACAAAATTCAGCCTTCAAGTCACCTTATGAGAGCATCGTCAGAGGCTGGCCAGTACAGTTAGTAACGCTCTTATTAGAGTTCATCAGTATGGTATAACTCACTCCTTCACCTAGAACAAAGTTCACATGAAGAATCTGTGTGACGAAATTAATTATAGTAGAATCTGAATCACTCAGATCGTATTTTTATGAAATCAGCAAGATTTCAATCAACAATCTATTGCTTATTTTTCTTATAAATTATGGTACAAATATCTGCAATTGCAGATTTACCTATTAATTAGGAAACCATCCAATTTGTAATTACAATTATCAATTATTATTATTATGGGGTACGTAATTCAGTTAAATCGTGTGTGAATTTGACTGCTGGTAACCGCATTTCATACGCATAAATATATCACTTCTTGAGATTTGCTACTGTAGAGTACCTCACATAGTAATGGGTAAAAGACGTGATGATATATTTATTTATATTATTAAAATTACTCCAGTAGTTCACCCTTCACTAACATCCATTAGGGGCCGTGATTTGACGGCTGGTAATCATACTTGACACGCAAAAATGTATAATATAATAATGGATAAAAGACGTGATGATATATTTATTTATTTTATTAAAATTACTCCAGTAGTTCTCCCTTCACTAACATCCATTAGGGGCCGTGATTTGACGGCTGGTTATTATACTTGACACGCATAAATATATAATATAATAATGGGTAAAAGGCGTGATGATATATTTATTTATTTTATTATAATTACTCCAGTAGTTCTCCCTTCACTAACATCCATTAGGGGTCGTGATTTGACGGCTGGTTATTATACTTGACACGCATAAATATATAATATAATAATGGGTAAAAGGCGTGATGATATATTTATTTATTTTATTAAAATTACTCCAGTAGCTCTGCCTTCACTAACATCCATTAGGGGCCGTGATTTGACGGCTGGTTATTATACTTGACACGCATAAATATATAATATAATAATGGGTAAAAGGCGTGATGATATATTTATTTATTTTATTAAAATTACTCCAGTAGTTCTCCCTTCACTAACATCCATTAGGGGCCGTGATTTGACGGCTGGTTATTATACTTGACACGCATAAATATATAATATAATAATGGGTAAAAGGCGTGATGATATATTTATTTATTTTATTAAAATTACTCCAGTAGCTCTGCCTTCACTAACATCCATTAGGGGCCGTGATTTGACGGCTGGTTATTATACTTGACACGCATAAATATATAATATAATAATGGGTAAAAGGCGTGATGATATATTTATTTATTTTATTATAATTACTCCAGTAGTTCTCCCTTCACTAACATCCATTAGGGGCCGTGATTTGACGGCTGGTTATTATACTTGACACGCATAAATATATAATATAATAATGGGTAAAAGGCGTGATGATATATTTATTTATTTTATTAAAATTACTCCAGTAGCTCTGCCTTCACTAACATCCATTAGGGGCCGTGATTTGACGGCTGGTTATTATACTTGACGCTCAAAAATTTATAACATAATAATGGGTAAAATGCGTGATGATATATTTATTTATATTATTAAAATTACTCCAGTAGTTCTCCCTTCACTAACATCCATTAGGGGCCGTGATTTGACGGCTGGTTATTATACTTGACGCGCAAAAATGTATAATATAATAATGGGTAAAAGGCGTGATGAGTTATTATGATTCTAATTCTATTATAAAATACAAGACAAATTAAATTTTCAATTTAGAATAATGTAGTTATAATGAATTTGAATGTACGATAATAGTGTTTATGAATAATATGAAATAAAATGAAAGTTTGTTTAGAATTTCGATTTCATTATCGTTGTTTACGTTCCGTCCAATGACATGTAAACAAACAATTTATAACCATTACGAATTAACAATCGAGTATCGAACGAGGGAATCGTGAGGCAATTTTGCCCATTAAACGGACAAATTTTTTATGCTCTCGAACACAAGTGGCCATAATGTAAACAGTAATTTTAAATAAATTTCACTGGGAGCTCAAGATGTTTGTCGATCATGCAAACACGCCATCAATGACTTTGCAACCGAGTCTAGATCGCGAAACTGCCACAGTTTTAATTTCCATTAAATATACATTAATAAAATTGCATTTGCATTTCTATGGAAGTTAGCCACAGCGAGAAAGTCACACACCGGCAGAAATTGAAATAAATTACTTCTATACAATGTTGTATTCTTATTTATTGTTGAATAATAACAATTTTCTTCAATTCACAGTCATTTTATTTTGATTTATTTGTTTTTAATCGCTTTATGAACATACTACTATTTAAATTAACTCCAGATATTCATTTGTTTATTTATTTATTTATTTATGTTACGCTGTACAACAGGAATTTAATCCCAATTACAGTACAGAGTCCGCACTCACCGAGCCGCAGTGTGCTAGTTTTTATAATTTATTTAGTTTGAGTGCGATTCGAACTCGGGATCTCCGAATTTGAATTCCGTATCGCTATCCACACCACCGTACTGACGGTGCTAGCTTTTAATGATTTCTAAATTATTTTTGAAGGACAAATACTTCAAATACAACTTACAAAAAAGTAAAAATAAATAAATATATCATCACGCTTTCTAGCCATTACTGGGTGTGGCACTCTGCCTAAGCAGATCTCTGTAAGTGATATATTTGAGCGAGTGAACAGCCGTAAAATCACGGCCCCCAATGATATTAGTGATGGTGGAGCCACAGGGATAGATTTAAATTGGTGAAAATTGTTTGTCGTCTGTGGGGTTCGAACTAGGATTCTCAAGATCCACAGGCCGACTCGATACCACTGAGCCACCTACCCCATTAAAAAAGTAAATATAGAATATGTAGCTTAGTAGTATTGCATAGTAAATTTGAGAACGCGGGTTCGATTTCCACAACCGACAAACAATTTTCACCACGTTAAAATTACTGCTGTGGCTAGCCCTCCACTAACATCTTTGGTGCCTTGATTTCACGGCTGATAACTTTATTTCCTGCACATACTACAGCAGTGTACCACACCCAGTCGTGGGTAAAAGTCGTAATGATATAGTTATATTTATTTATTATAAAAAAAATAAATTTTCTATAAATTTTATTTGTAACATTTTCTAAAATAATTTATAAACCCTTAAATGTTAGTTTTAAATGTAGAGCGCGAGATGAGTGTTTTTTTTTCGTGTAAGAATGTCTGTTTTAGTCGCGATAATAAAGTCATTCGAATGCGCTAAAAAAAACAATAATTTTTCAACTGTCAACAAAGAATAATAAATATAATAATTATTTATGTATTCAATAAATTAAAGGAAAACAAAATCAAAAATAGTATGAATTTTGTACTATTGATGTGTATAATAATTTGGAAGTGTGAACAAAATGTTCATTTTGCGCACTAGGGCGCAAAATACTCGTTGTCATGGTAGTATAAATGATATACTTCGCGCCCTGATATTAGTGAATAGAGTGAACATTTTTTGACAGAAAAACATGTAAAAATACAAACTAATTTTTACGAGTAAATAAAAATAACATATGTGGAGAATTTTAATTAATTTCAAAAATAAAACCTTATTTGTTTCTTGTACAGTCGGTTTTATGTAAACGTAGATTTTTCATTTCCAAATCCAGTGTTTACATAACGAAAAGCAACAGTATCCATACAACAAATCCCCTTTTGGAGGGTAGAAACCCTGGCCAGTGTAATTAAAGTTTGCATTTTACATGCGTAATTTTTTAGCTACGTCTAATTTAAATATTGACCCTTGTATTCCCGTCCCCATCTAGCGAGTTTCTACTGAACTAATCTCACGGAGGGTAGTTGGGTAGTTTCCACCCCTGTCGACGGGGTTGGTACGCCCCTCCACCGGTAGGATTCGCCACCAGTGCTGTTCTTTGTTCCCCGGGGTGAACATCAACCCCGAATCCCTGAATGTACGATGCAGCCGAATCAATAATTCTCTTTGAATTATACGATGTTAGAATTGTATTCTCGCCGTACTAATCCTAATTTGTAATAAAATTACGGGTAGTGCTTAATGATCATTGTCATATGTGTAGATTATTCGTTTGTGAATTCGAGGATTCACGATTTTAATACGTAATTCATTTATTTCATTAGAAATTATGTATTTTTGTTACCAAAATACTAATTATTTATTATTATAATAGTTGAAATAACATGATTTTTTTATTTAAAATTTTAAGGTTATGTACTGTTCTTCCACATTTAATAATTTAGCATCAACATTTGATGTTCTATTTAAATATTTTTGCGATTTGACTATTTTTATTTATAGAAAATTTTGGTTCCATATTTATACAATAATTTATATTATTATTACTTTTGTAATTATGACGAAATAGACAATTTTTCTTCCTTTATTGAGGTTATGTTTTGTTGCGTTTTGAAGTACGGCTACCAGCTGTCAAAACACAACACTACCGATAATAAACTAGTTAAAAATTAACTGTATATATGTATCCACAAAATTATTTTCTGTAGTCGTAGTAAAGATCTGCAATTGTAGAACTGCCACAACACTATAAACAATTAATAATCAAAATTGATTTATTTATTTATCTTCAAATAAAAATTACTATTTCTGTGGCTTTCCTTCCACTAACATAACAGACATAATTTGTTAGTTTGTAACTAGCTTTTAAAGTCTAAATATGTCATAACTAAGATCTGCAATTGCAGAATAGCGTTTGTACAACGTCATATTGATTAATATATTCATTTATATTCACAACAGTAATTTCGCCTTCACTAACATTTTGGAGGAGGATATATTTTGACGGTCGGTAGCCACACTCTTTAGTAGTCGCAAAAGATCTACAGTTGCAGAACTGCTACATAATAATAAATGCAAATTTGAATATATTTATTTATTTTTGTTGAAATTTGTTTAGCCTTCAACTAAAATTTGCATTAATAAAAGACCTACAATTGCAGAGCAGCAACAGTAATATACACAGCAAATAATAAATATATTTAATTATTTATTTGATCTGAAATATAATAATTTTATCCAAGATAATAATAAACCTTTAGGTGAGTGTCGAGAAATCACCGTAATGTCAATAAAAATAATAAAATGTCCGTGGCAAAAGTTGTGTCGTTGGCGCATCCACCATTATGCCCGTCGTCATATTCTGTTGATTATCCTTACAAATCCCTGCAATATCGAACGAACCTCGTCCATTTAGATATACCGTTACTGTCGTCTAGGCGCCTTCAGCGTCGCCATCCATCAAAAGTTTACACATACGTCTGTATCTCCATCCTTGTTTCACTCAAAACTATTCAATCCTTGTATGTTATATCCCCATTGTCTGACAGCAGACAGTATCGCCGCCGACATTTCAATGTCTGTGCGCTCTAAAATCCTCGTGAAACCGGCATTTCGCTAACAATACTTTCATTATTAACTAACGGAGCTGGTTTTTAATTCTGTGAAGGTGGTTGTGTGGTTTTTACAGTGGGAAGTGGTTGTTTATGTTGGTGGAAACCACGTGGAAGAACGGGAAAATAACAAAGGCACTGCGAGACATCAGATAACCATTCATATTGATTTTCTTGATAAACGGCGTATAAAAAACTTGTTGAATCTGAGCTCTGATTCGTTCGTTTGTAATTTCGATGTTTTTCATCCGGTTTTATATTAATTAGTGGTGCTTTGTCACTTTGTAAAAAATAAGTGCGAAAAAATACCACGATTTTTTAATCGTTTATTTTTATACAAAATGGATTTTATGAATCGTAAATATTTTTAATATGAATAATAATTGTTTCTACTAATATTTTTCATAAATACAGTGGCTAAATATTTTTCATACTCGACAATCTAAACACTGTAAATTAAATCATTAAATTTCACTCGCTATTTATAATTAAAAATACATTTGCAATTTAATTCATTACTTTATTAAGCAATGAAATAAGTAATTATTATTGCTTAAATTTAACTTGTAATTTATTAACAAAAATAAATATTTGGGAATTTCAAATTTGATGACATGAAAACAGAAAGATTTATTTAAATTATTAAATATTTAGACAACAGAATAAATTACTAAAAATTGTTTAAAATATAAAATGAGAAATACAATTTCTTTATAAATAATTGAAGAACATAATTATTTTGAATAAATCTCGTCCAAAATGGAGAATAAATTATTAGAAACCGACGATTGCGAGCCGTTAAATCTAACAATAAAAAAGAAACCCGTAGCTGTTGTAGCACCGTCCGCTATAGTAGATATAAAAAAAATTCACTCAAATAAATTTGAAGAAAACTCTCAAAATAATAATAAATATTTCGATTTGGGACCAGAAGATTTGTCAAAAAATAATATTTTTAATAACAATGAGTGCTTAGACTTAACAGTAGTTTCTAAATACAATAAAAACGAACATTTATCAAACATTAAAGACAGTTTTCCTCACGAACAACTTAAAAATTATTTGGAAAGTGAAACAAAAAAAAGTATTTACGATAAGAATTTATTCAGTGAAGAAAAACGACTTTACGACCACCTAAAAGGCCAAGACGAGAAGACATCTAATATATTTAAAGAAGCATACAAAATGTCTGAAACAATCTACGACTCCCTCTCCAACAAACAAATAACAACTCCTGAAAATTTATACTCAATGATTAACTCTCTTGCCGAGCAGAAATTTCTGACCGCCCTGTATATGAACTCCCTTCTCGCACAGAATTTACCCTACGGCTTCGTGAATTATTCGAATAGTGGATTAATAGATCAAAATTTACGTAACAATCAAAATACAATTTTAAATAATTTAATAGACCGGCAGAAATTATCTTCACAGTTATTTCGAGATGGCGATAAGAATTTAAATATTGAGACTGTTATTAAGAATGAAGTTAATTCAACGGAAGTAGTGAATAATAAACCGGAAGTTGCGGAAGTTAAAGCTAAACGGTAATTGTTTTTGTTTGTCATAATATTTTAGGAGAAATGTTTTTCGGTCTGCAAGCATGCTCCTAATTTTTTGGTGGCAGTTGCAAATTTTATTTTGATCGTTTGCACTTTACCAAATATTACTTTCAGCTATGACGTAATGTATTTACCAGCCGTCAAGCCACAAAACCCTCAAATAATAATTGATGTTCAATATTTTCCGCTGTCAAACGTTTTTAAATTATTTTAGAGAAAAATGCTTCAAATAAAAGTTTTAGAAAATTAAATTTTCAACAACTTTTATTTAAAGCATTTTTCTCTAAATTTAACAGGGAATAATATAATAAGAATAATATTGTCTTTGTTGTGATTTTCGTACTAACGTTTTCTTTCCTTTTCAGAACGTCGGTGGACCAAAAGAATTCATCAGGTGATAATAAAAATAACCAAGATGGCAACAACTCAGTAGATAAGAAGAAACCACATATAAAGAAACCTTTAAACGCTTTCATGTTGTACATGAAAGAAATGCGAGCAAAAGTTGTCGCGGAGTGTACACTGAAAGAGAGCGCGGCAATCAACCAAATCTTAGGGCGACGGGTAAGTCTTTTTATTAGTTTGTTGTTATTATTATTATTTAAGATTAAGTACAGTACAGTTAATAAGTTATCAAAACTTGAAATTAATTGTTGTTACTGTTGTTAGTAATACGAAATATTTTTTTATTGATAATTTTGCATGAAAAAATTATTTTCAAATTTGGTTCAAATTCAAAAAAAAAATATTATTGCTAATTGGGAAATTAGTTATTATGATCCATTTTATATTCAAGGTTGATTTATATTCTTTATCTTCATCCATTTTATTTATAATTCCCTGCATTTTCAATTAAATAATAAAAATAATTTATAATAATTATCAAATATTTAAATCTAGGAACAATGGATCTAATTTACAATTAAATATATAAATAAATATTTGTTATAATCAGACGTACTCATAATTTAATCTTAAAGGACCAGTTTTAACTAATTGGACCTTTAAAGTTATACTTTCATATAAGTTAAAGCTGTCCTTATATTAAAAAAAAAACATGTATAGATTATGTAAAAAAACCAAGGCAGTTACTTCATCGAATTTATTTGTACAATACAATAAAATACATATTTTTTTATTGTTGTATTATGAAGATTTCAAAAAATCTTGGTTATTTTTTATTCGTCAAGAACATTTATTCCATTTGCCATTTAGGACAAATCAAACTAACATTCTTGAAACCACAATGTTGCATCACATTGTTTTAAAACTTTAAAAAAGAAATACTTGTTTTTAAGTTTTCCTTAAATTAATATTCTTTGTGCCAAACAAATTTATGTAATAAGGGATTGAATAAAATTGAAATTTTAAAACTATTTTTTTACGATCTAGTCAGCAAGAAAGTAAATTTGACTTTAGTAATATCTAGGTGACATCTGTCAAGGAAGTAATAAATCTTATCCAAATTTCTGTTTTATTTCTGAAAATCGTACGACACTAATTAATAGCCAATAAAAACTTTGTATCAAGATTGGTTACCATGGCAATACAAACATTTCTCTGAAATTTTTCTTGACTAATCAAATCAAAATTAATAAGTGGTATTTTTTTCGTGGCAAACATATCAGTTTGACATTTGAAAATTGTTTTTTCTACTTCCGTTAGGAAATAGACGTTTTATTTTACTTATTTAAGTTAGGTAATGAACTGCATTATTTAACTAGTGAAAGAATGAGGTAACATAGCAACAGATATCTTGGTAGACGAATTCTGATGTGTTATTTTTTTATTTTTTAATTTATAACTGTCATTAATATGTCAAAATTTCATAATTTCAAATACGCTCTTTCGTATTTATTAGAATGGAAGTAGAAAAAATATTGTATGAAACTAGTAAGGAAATGAAGGTTATTACCTTACTTATGTGTTTACATAACTCGGCTAATTTCACATGCGTAAGGTAATAACCTTCATTTCCTTACTAGTTTCATAAATAGCTATTTTATAGTCAATTTAATATACCTACTACAAATTGCTATAGATATATTATTCTACCACAATTTGAATTATTTTAAACAAAATATAAAACCTAAATTAGTTTTACTTTTTGTGTTAGTGTCGCTACGATTTTCTTCCCGAATTTACCCTCGAGCATTCCAACAATGTAATCTGCATTTGTTTTCACTTATGCAGATAAATAAATTGTTGGAATGCAGTAAAAAAAAAAAACCGGAAAGAATGAATGCTCTATGCAGGTTATAGGTGAAAATAATATTTATGTTCGACTGCATCATATTACCTTGTTTTACGACATTGTTTACTGTCCATAATCGGGTACTTTATTGGACTAGTACGATAAAAATGCAAAATTGGACTGCTGTCAATGTCACATTAAAACAAAATTCAAAAGAAATATTTAAACACCATTTTCTGTATGTATTATATGTGTCTTCATACAATTGTTAGATATTCTCTTGCATTACATGCAAGATCTTTTATTTCTTTTGGAACGTCTTCAATGTCTTCATCCATCTCAACACTTTTTTCACTTTGACAATTTGATAAATAAAGCAACAAATGCATAACAACGAAGCACACTTTGAGATGCAATTAAATGTTTTAAATATAGGTATTGACATAATCATATTTTAAGAGAAATATTCTCCATGCAGTCGAACATAAAACGTTGTATGCAACTCGTATATAATCGGACTTTATAGACTCGCCTTATTTATTAGCCTCGCTCGCTCTGCCATAAAATTCGGCTCGTCCAATAAAGACCTAAATTATGTACTTGTTACATAAACTACTATTTTCTGATAAGGTTGTGCTTTATATTCCTCGTCTTCGGTTCGGGTAATGGAACTTCACCTTCAGGAAGAAATGAATACTTTCAAATAACTGTTAAATATCTTCATTTATATTAACCCAATACCCGCCGCAAATTCAATGATCAATAAAAGAATACCTTTTCAGTAAAAATATCTTTATTTGAGTTCTAAAAAACAAGTTTTTGATAATAAAAGTTATACATACTAAGTGTTAAAATATATCTGACCTTGAAATATAATTGTTAAAAACACCGAAATTAAGTAACTTTGAATATTTTTAAAATTATTGGTTTTGCAAATATTTGAAAATTGGCTGTGACTGGTTGTCATAACATAACTAATTAATATATTCATTAAAAAAAATATACATTTTAAATGTAAAAAAATGATTACAGCCAAATATTTAAGCGTCCCAAAAATGGGACGTTGGCGGTTAATGGATTAAAGCTTTTTACAAAACAAACATCATATTAAGTCATAATACTTGTCACTATAATTATCAGTTACTTTTGTCAATTAGATATGAAGTAAAAAGTAATGACGGTATAGCAAGTAATCTATCTGTAAAGGAATGAATTATTATGTGGTGTAACATTTAAGGAATATTTAGTATTTAAATGTCAAATGGAATACGTTTAAAGTTTGTCAGTATAATAAATGTTTGTAGAAGAATTGAGTTAGTTGAACGATTATGAGTACGTCTTGATTAGAATGTGGAGAAGAGTTATAAAAGAGAGGAAGAGAGAGAGAGAGAGAGAGTCTCTCGGAAGTGAGTTAGTTAGAGAGAAATAGGTTGTGTGATTTGGTGTAATCAGTGGCACTCGCTGAGCAGAGAGGAGCAGGCTAAGTACTACGAGAAGGCGAGGCAGGAGCGCCAACTGCACATGCAACTGTACCCCGGGTGGAGTGCGCGCGACAATTACGGTTACGGCACCAAGAAGAAGAAACGGAAAAAAGAGCGAACGCCCGTCGAACCGGGAGGTACCAAGCGTGATGAATCATATGAAATGAAAACAAGCTTTACTCGAATGTTAACGATGGGCCAACAAACACCACCGTACCTCTTTCACACACAAACGAGATTCATCTTCATTACTATTTCTCCTGCCATCTTTCCACACTTTTAATTGTTCTTGCAGTATTAATCGCGAGGTTATAGCACTTATAACCGAGTGGTTCAAATTTCCCTATAAGCTATAGGCCCCCTGTACTAAAATTGAGATTATTTTTCAATTGTTTAGTTAATTCGTTGTTCAATAATAGTATGTTATGCATCAAGGGAGGGAAATAAGCGATTATTCCCGCGTGTGAAGTCGAGGTTTGCCAACTTTTCACAAGGGATAATCGCGCCCTCCCGTGAAGCATATTATACTTTTCGTAGAATTATTTTTCAATTGTTTAGTTAATTCGTTGTTCAATAATAGTATGTTATGCATCAAGGGAGGGAAATAAGCGATTATTCCCGCGTGTGAAGTTAGCGAACCGAGACGTTAGCGAGGGCCGATAGCTCGAGCTGAAGTCGAGGTTTGCCAACTTTTCACAAGGGATAATCGCGCCCTCCCGTGAAGCATATTATACTTTTCGTAACAAGTGCACAAAAATTACTGTCTTATCGGGAGAAATGTCAAATATGGGTTGCGTAACTAGTTATCTAGGAAACGCCGCAAACAGCTAATAATCATAGTCTCTAGGGAGAGAAACAAGCTACCTAAGGAAACATAATGTTTCTCTCCCTAGGGGAGAAAAGCAATGTTTCTCTCTCTAAAATTATGGAATAAGAACGTGTTTCTTGTGCATGGGTTACGAAAAAGAAATTGCAAGCATTTTGAATTAAAATTACCACAGTAAAGAAGACCGAGTTCGAAACCCACGGTCTACAAATGCTGGAGGGCTCGACATTTTGAAGGACCCAAGTTATTTGAACGTTTGGCATTCTATATTTTTGTTGTTAAACATTAAAAAACTGTTTCAAATACAAGTGGTAGAAAATTTATTTTTGCTACCTAGTTTTGGGTTAGAAATCTACATCAAAGAAGATAAAATCTGATCAAATTGTTTTAAAGTTGTGTTGATGGCTTCGGAATGTAGAAATGGTTGATAGATGGCAGAAGTATAGTCGTTGTAAAGTGTAGAATAAAATGTAGAATGAAGGTTGACAGTTTTGTTTGTGTGTTAGGGAAGTAAACGTACAACATGCATACATAATTCATACTAATTTAACCTAGTGTGTGCTGCGTGCAGCCGGGCAGCAGTAAAACAAACTAAAAGCGTCTTGTCTCTGATAAATCTAACACATTTGACAATTCTGTTATGATTTTGTTTAGTTTTTATCTATTTTTGTTGCGTTTATATTGTGAAACATTGAGGAGGCAACAGCAGAATGGGTTCAGCAAGTTTTAATCGGCCATGTCCCATCTTAGACACAGTTACATTTATGAAAAGTTATTTTTTGCATTTTATAATTGGACACTGTCGATTGCGATTGGGGGAGAATTTGGGGATTTTTGGGTTGTGTGGAGTGTGTAGTCAGCTTGTAATTGTTGTGTGCGGGGCCTTAAACTCACCACAGATTGTGCGATGCAATTCAAACAAAACAATCTTTACATTTGCTACGATTTTCTCTCACTCGCGGTTATTATTTATTCATATTTTCTAAATTTTTGACTATATATTTTAAAGAGACTTACAACAACAACTTTTGGTTTAATACTTTCAATTCTTCAAATAATTTTAATATAATGATCGTTTGTTTAAACATTATTTCTAGTCAGTTGTCAAGCGTTACTAAATTATTTAAACAATAATACTTCTATCAAAATTGAAGATTATTTAGTTTTTTTATCTTTTATTTAAAGCATTTAGAATAATTTAGAGAAGTTTGAAATCGGAAAAAAGTAAGATTAACTTTATTTTCCGCTGTCAAACATTCCTAAATTACATTTTTCTGCATCTTTTCTTTCAACATTTTCTCTAAAATAATTTTAAAACATTTGACAGTGGACATTATATACAGTATGTCCCAAATAAATAAACATGAAAAACCAGTTTTTTACAAGTCAAATTGAACAAGGTAATTGGTACATCTTATTTAATGTAGATTACCTTATTTTAATGCCACAAGTTAAATAAAACATCTAGTAATTACAATAATTTTCCTTAACCTATTTTCAAACAATCGTATAATGCACAAAATATTTGAAAATTCAATCAATAAGCACAGTTTTCTACTAATTTCCTTCATTACATTCTAAGTCAATCAGAATGCTTCATTTACCCCAAAAGGACAATTTTACAGCAAAAAAATCCCTACACCATATCCTAGGCAACCCTTTGTTTATATTGAAAATTTTGACATTAAACAATAATTTAAAACATAAATTCAGGAATTAATCAACCCAATATAACTGGAGCCATTAATTTATTTGATAAAATTCCACATAATTCCTGCGTAGAAACAGGAACTAGTGTCACAAATTACACTTAAATCCTTCCAGCTATGCTATCAGGATTTAATTATGTCATTTTTTATACTCGGCTATTTGTTTATACGGAATAACTATTCGAAAATTTACTGATAAATTCTTAGCTCTTGGTATATTACCCGTTACTACAGTAAAATCCAGTTACCAAGTAAATATACTGTCAATTTAATACAAAATTATTTTATTTTTTGCTACGGACTCGTGCTTTTTGTTGTCGTCTTAGTTTCTCAGAAAAAAGTATGAAAAATAAAACTTTATTGACAAAACCAATCTTGTTTTTCAAATTTGTATTTTAAAGTACTCAATTTTTTGCTTGTAGCAAAATCATTCAAGTAATTTGACAGATACAATTTGTGCAAAATATGAAAACCGTATTCCATTTGTCATTTGAATCAGATTTAATTTACATTCATTGAACCAGATTACTTATTTATTTGACTGGATTAATTTCGATCACTTTGTTCAAATTTTTCTTAAAGTAATACACCCCTAATAAGTGCATCAATTTACTTAGATTACTGTTGTCCAATTAATTTAGTTAAAATCAATGCTCAATTGTAATTAATGTATCTAAATTGTGGCAATCAAATGAGGTAATTTGTAATAAATGAGATGTGTATAAAGATTTGGTCTTGCCAAATGCACTTTGGTGGTAAACTTGTTGGTCAAACACATTTGAATTGGAAAAAACTGAAGTGCGATGTTGAACGCGTATTTGTTTTGTGTTGTTGGTCGAATTGAAAGTTCTTGCACAATGTGTGGTGTGTTTAAAAGTAAGCATTGCAGAGTAAACCTTGCTCTCTCTTCTTGGTGCTCGTTTGGCATCGTTCATTGGCCGGTTGCGTCGGGGTTGTGCCGAATTGTAACAGTTGTCTGTGTAGTAGACGTGTGCCGACACCCACTCATCATGTGTAAAGTCATGATTATGAGTTACATCCGTTGCAGTTGTTAGGTTAATCAATGGAGAGACAGACAACCATCTTTGAGGAACTTGTGTTACACATTTCATTCTTCAATCATTCATTCACGCAACAAACCTTCAATCATATACATTCATTTCTCGGACGACCACACTTCTCTCATACTGTCAACGACAAATTCATACATACATAACATCACGCTATATCCCATTAAATGGGGTAGCACGAACCCGTCAATATTCTCATCCTGACACACGATACTCGTTTCGACCACATTAACGAACTCTTTCTTTCCTCACAACCAAAATCCATCATCATGCAACAAACATTCATCCATTCGCTCCTGTACTCTGCGCTTGTTTCTGAAGGTGGTCTCCACACAATTGCAGGTAAACACTCGAAACATCTAACCAATAAATCTAAAATCAAGAATCATACGCTTGTCCTTATTCATCATATTTATCCCGCAATTAATTCCTATCCTGACACACCATTTTTGCTTCAACCACATTCATAATTCTTTTCATACAAGCTCGTTTATTCTTCACGCTCAGAATCTTTCGCTCACGCAACAACCCTTCAATCATATTCATCCACTTGTTTCTAGGCCGTCCACGCAAACTTTCACCCTCAATTTCACCAACATACACCTGTTTCACCAATCTGTCATTCGACATACGTTCTACATGACCAAACCATCTCAACTGACTTATTCCCACTCTTCTTACAACATTCTTCCCAATCTCACATTCATTATATACCAATGTATTCCGGACACGATCTCTTCTGGTATATCCACACACACCCCGCAAATACCTCATTTCCACAGCAATTATACGTCGTTCATGTTTCTTCATCCATACCCAACAGTCTTTGATTTCCAATAGGCGATATTCTTAAGATGTATTATTACAAAATGAAATGTGTAATCACTAATCCTATTGCCACATTTTCTCAAAAGTCTATCAAACGTTTCTACAGAAAAATGGTTCAAATAAAACTTATTTGAAACAAATTTCGGTAAAGTAATTTAGAAAAGTTTGACAGACGAAAATATTTGTGCTGTTATCAAACATGTTTAAATGATTTGAAAGAAAAATGCTTTTTATTTGAAGTATTTCTCCGTAAAATAATTTGGAAATGTTTGAAAGAAGAGAATTAGAAAGTTGACATATCTGCATCAAGATGAGATGTGAATGTCAATTAGAATGATTAGGATGGTATTCAGAGAAGGTTGTCATTGTCAGAGTGGGTGTGTAAGAAACGTTTGAATCTGCAACAAGTGTAAGAGGTAGTTATCGAAGAATCGATAGCATTCTGTAGTAGTTTGGTTGATGTCGGTACATGTTGGTTGTGTTGTTATGTAGTGGCACGCTCTCGGCCGCGAGGAACAGGCTAAATATTACGAGCTGGCGAGACGCGAGAGACAACTGCACATGCAGCTTTATCCTGATTGGTCGTCGCGAGCTAATGCCACACGAGGCAAGAAGAGGAAACGCAAGCAAGACACTAACGAAGGAGGTACTTGCCTTCACAGTTCACTTCCTCCCAGACGCTCAACCAAAACCTACTCTTTATTATTATTATATATTTCTTCTTATATTTATGAATATGTCGAATGATAGTAGTACTGCGTGTCCTCGTAGTCACCAGAAATGTGTTCGCGATCTGCTAAAACTACTAGATTTACAACTAACTACTTTTATAATTCACCAACTAGATCATGTATTCTTTCATCTAGTTTAGCTTCCATCGAACTACAAACAGATTTCACCAAATTCATCTAGATCTAGACACAGAATAAAAACATGTAGATGTACAGCTGCTGGAGAAAATTGTCCTCAACAAAATGGCGCCCTACCTATCAAATAACTTCATGTTTTTATTCTTTGATTCAGAACCAAATTCATCAAATCTCACCACAGAATAAAGACATACAGAATGACACTGGATTTCCGGGTGTTGGGACAAATTGTCCTTAACAAAATGGCGTCCTACCTGTCAAATAACTGCATGTTTTTATTCTTTGATTCAGAACCAAATTCATCAAATCTCACCACAGAATAAAGACATACAGAATGACACTGGATTTCCGGGTGTTGGGACAAATTGTCCTTAACAAAATGGCGTCCTACCTGTCAAATATCTGCATGTTTTTATTCTTTGATTCAGAACCAAATTCATCAAATCCCACCACAGAATAAAGACATACAGAATGACACTGGATTTCCGGGTGTTGGGACAAATTGTCCTTAACAAAATGGCGTCCTACCTGTCAAATATCTGCATGTTTTTATTCTTTGATTCAGAACCAAATTCATCAAATCCCACCACAGAATAAAGACATACAGAATGACACTGGATCTCCGGGTGTTGGGACAAATTGTCCTTAACAAAATGGCGTCCTACCTGTCAAATATCTGCATGTTTTTATTCTTTGATTCAGAACCAAATTCATCAAATCCCACCACAGAATAAAGACATACAGAATGACACTGGATCTCCGGGTGTTGGGACAAATTTCCCTTAACAAAATGGCGCCCTACCTGTCAAATATCTGCATGTTTCTATTCTTTGATTCAGAACCAAATTCATCAAATCCCACCACAGAATAAAGATATACAGAATGACACTGGATCTCCGGGTGTTGGGACAAATTTCCCTTAACAAAATGGCGTCCTACCTGTCAAATATCTGCATGTTTCTATTCTTTGATTCAGAACCAAATTCATCAAATCCCACCACAGAATAAAGACATACAGAATGAGACTGGATTTCCGGGTGTTGGGACAAATTGTCCTTAACAAAATGGCGCCCTACCTGTCAAATATCTGCATGTTTTTATTCTTTGATTCAGAACCAAATTCATCAAATCCCACCACAGAATAAAGACATACAGAATGAGACTGGATATCCGGGTGTTGGGACAAATTGTCCTTAACAAAATGGCGTCCTACCTGTCAAATATCTGCATGTTTTTATTCTTTGATTCAGAACCAAATTCATCAAATCCCACCACAGAATAAAGACATACAGAATGAGACTGGATCTCCGGGTGTTGGGACAAATTTCCCTTAACAAAATGGCGTCCTTCCTGTCAAATATCTGCATGTATTTATTCTTTGATCTAATTATCTTTGATCTAGAAACAAATTTCGCCAAAATCATTACGATCTTATTACAAAATAAAGACATGCAGAATGACACTGGATGTCCAGGTGTTGAGGCAAATTTCCTTCAACAAAATGGCATCCTTCCTGTCAAATATCTGCATGTATTTATTCTTTGATCTAATTACCTTTGATCTAGAAACAAATTTCGCCAAAATCATTACGATCTTACTACAAAATAAAGACATGCAGAAAGACACTGGATGTCCAGGTGTTGAGGCAAATTTCCTTCAACAAAATGGCGTCCTTCCTGTCAAATATCTGCATGTATTTATTCTTTGATCTAATTACCTTTGAACTATAAACAAATTTTGCCAAAACAATTACGATCTTACCATAGAATAAAGACATGCAAAATGACATTGGACGGAAAAATTGTCTGTAACAAAATGGCGTCAGTTGTCAAATTACTGTATGTATTTATTCCGCCAAAGCTTTATCTTAGTTTATTTGCAAAGTTTGAACATTTGGTGTAAACTAATTAATCTGTTAAATTAGAAGAAATTGTTCAAACTTATACATGGTTCGAACCCTTAAATGTAGCACTAACCACTCCAAGGGATTATGGGATAAATGGCTAAACTATTTCTTAAAGAACCTTATTTAGAAAGAAGGCACACGAATTCATCAAACATTTTTATCCTTTCATAGCTTGCTTCATCCATATTCATAATTCCTTTTATACAAACTCGTCTCATTTTTCATCCATGTACCTCACATACGTTGACTCACATTCACGCTTCATTCACATTCATATAATCACACAATCTCTTCTATTCTTCAACACTGAATTATTCATTCACGCTTCAACCACATCATGTCAAACAGAAAACTGTGTCATTGAATATGTTTGAACAACAACGTATTTCATTTGTTGTAGCGTTGTCAAAGTCACAATGATTGTTGTCTAATTTGAGATGGTTTATAAATGAAATGTTTCTGATAAATACGTCATGTTTTTGGTGAAAACTTGAAATAATAATAATATAATTAGAGTTGAGAAGAATTCTTGAATTCTTGTTGTAATCTAGTAATTTTAGCGTCGAAATCCAATTTCCCAATTTCTTTCTGCATGTTTGAAATATTTGGGCTGGGGAAAAACAAACCGGGCTGGCCATTAGATTTGATTAGGACCTATTCTGCTATTCAACAATCCTTCAGTGTTTTTATTTCATTTGGTTTTTTTACGAAGTTAAAAATAATGCAAAATATACTGCTTTATTCATACTGTACCTGTACATATGAATATGGTATTCGGTTTCAAATTACAATTTGGTTTTTTGTCGTCATTTTGTTTGAAGAAATGCATGGTACATTACAGAACAATGTTGGCTGGTTGTTAATCGATGAATAAAAAGCTGAAATGCATGAAAGCTTTGTAGATGTAGCATGCTCTATTTAACACATTATTATTAATCATTCATAGATTTTTATAAATTTCACAAGATTTGTTTGTTGTTTTAATAATTATTTTATTTGCACTCAGACGTTCAAGGACCTCAAAAATTATTGCAAATTGCACAAACCTGTCAGAATGTTAAATTTTCTTTGTGATACTTTTCATCCCTGTCAAAGGAAATTTAAACCATATCCATGGCAACTAAAAAACTATAAATTTCTAATTTATTTTACTTTCTGATAATGTAGTGTAAACAGTTACATGTATACCTTGTGAAGAAAGTGACATTCTTCCTTCAGGTGCTTTATATACCTCAGGAAATAAAACCGAGAACAAATGTTTAACTTTCTTCCTTTGATATACAAATAATTATTTTTCACGCCCCTCTCAGAAAGTACAATTTTTTCTCTTAATTAAAGGACAAAGTGATACTTTTTATCCATATTTATCTTGCGTAGGAAAGGAAAGTTAAAGCCATTTCCATGGCAACTGGAAAAATGATTGACATTTGTCAAATTATTAATAAAAATTCTAATTAATTTCTGAAAATATTACTTTCTGATAGTATAGTGCAAAAAAAGTATTATTAATTTGCAAAGAGATCCTTATATTTTAAATTTAATCTAAAGTTTTAATTAACTTCAATTACAAAATTTTGTTTAATCTAAGACTAAATTAAATACTAGTTAATTACTTATTTAAATATATAATTATTTGGAAAACGAACAAATGAAATAAATTCTTTTTGATCATATAAATTAATATCAGTAGTAAACATACTAAAATTTATTTAATAGATGCATGTACTTGATTTACTTTAAGCGCTAGTATAGACACCGATATTTAGCGCTGTCAAACGTTACCAAATTAATTTAGAAAAAAATATTTCAAATAAAAGTTTTAGAAAACTAAATAATCTACAACTTTTATATGAAGCATTTTTCTCTAAAATAATTCAGTAACGTTTGACAGCGAAAAATAGTTGATACTACTAGTGCTAAATCTGATTTGGCATTAAATTAATCTCTTGATTATTTTCACAGGTAACAGTATGAAGAAATGCCGGGCAAGGTACGGCCTAGACCAACAGAGCCAGTGGTGCAAACCATGCAGGTTTGTTACTATTTTTCTTTGACTTTATGTTACATGTACATTATGTTTGTGTCAGTGAATAGAATGAATGAGAGAGTGACTTAATATGCACCATATAAATTTATACACTAAGTGTTTGTATTCAAACATAGAATAAGTTATTAATATTTGTGCTATGATGGTCAAAATGATTTCAAAAGATTTTTGAAAGTTTTTGGGGATTGTTTTGATTGTCATTTTTGACATACTGGGTTACATTAATATATATGAATTTAATTTAATTTTAATAGGTTTAGAAAATAATTTTATAAAGTTGATAAAACTTTAATTTAGATTTTAACATGTTCATTTTAATTTTGAATCGCTTACTTAAAAGCTAGATATCTAAATTCAACTTTTGTAGTTAAATTAACAATGTTTTATAAACAACTAACTTTGTCAAATGATTCTAAATTATTTTAGACAGAAATTTTTTGAGCATTCGTATCTAAAGTAATTTGGGAGTGTTTGATAGCAGAAAAATTAAATGAGTAACATTTAAAAGTAACTAACTACTGTATTATCCGCTGTCAAGTTTTTGTAAATTATTTTAGACAGAAATACTTGCTTTTCCACATCTTTTATTCGGAGTATTTTGGTCGTAAATAATTTAGAAAAATAAAATTAGTTACTGTTCAAAACAAACTAACTTTATTTGTCAAATATTCCTAACTTATTTTTACGAGAAAAACAAGCTTTCCACTTTTATTTGAAACATTTTTCTCTAAAATAATTTAGAAATGTTTTGGTTTTGAAATAGTTTGATTATACATATATCTAGTCTAGAATTGTTGATGGCAAATGTTAGTTGTTTATGACTGCAACTAAATAAATTTAGTAAAAAGAAAGTAACGTGAAAGAAGTGAATTAATGTAACCCTTATGTTTTTTGATTGGTGTCTTATCTATGTGGAAAGACTGTGAATTTTATTTCTGTGTATTGGAAGACACGGGTGCTATAAAGTATAAATTGTGTTTCTTACTTGTTTGTACACATTGGTTTTTATTTGTTCATTCCACAAGTACACTCATACTCAAAAACAGAAAATGTGTCTTCCCACAAAGAGAGGAATAACCAATTGGCTTATGACTTTGGGTTAGTATGCACTTGTATTTGTAGCAGCACTTGTTAGTTGCCTAGTAGAGCAGTGACAGTAGCTTATAACAATTGTTATCAAACCAAGGGGCACAGAATGAATTCGTCAATTTTTAACAGTTCTTTGTGAATATGGACACATTTTCTGGATAACTTTGCACATATTTTTTATTTCATTATTTACTTATACATATCTTTATTATTGAAATCAATATTGTCATCATTTTCATATTAAATGTACGATAAGGCAATTATTTACAAATATTTCTTACTATAAAAAATTTAAATATTTTTTACACTCCATTTTTAATGATTTAGTACAATTATATTGGGTATTTTTACACACGTCAATCTAGAACTGAACAAAATTAAATAAACTTTTTTCTTTGCTGAATAATTTTTGCTAGATTATTTTTAAGATGTTGATCTATATTTCTTATCAGGTTGCATGTTAGTCGACAAGACAATTAGTATGAACGCCAATTAAGGGTATTAACTAACAGTTAACTATTGTTTTTCGCTGTTAAAACATGTTAAACGTTCCAGAGTTAGTCATTTTATTTAAAATAATTTTGGAACCTTTGACAGGTTAAAAATAAATTTAATCAACTGATAATTAAAGTCAAATTGACTACAAGTCGTCTGTCGAAGTGATACTAAATAATATTAGGAAAAATTTCAATTATGAAACATTATAAATTCATTCCCTGAAAGTTTAAATACACCCCTGTATTTTTTCCTACACCCAGTTCTGGGGCTCTAATTATTTTAGCAAACAGTCAGTTGTAGCTCCATGGTGGGACGCTTGCTTCACAAGCGAGTTAAAAGCTTTGCAAACATTAAAATACAACTAAAAATACAAGTGATTCCATTATTAGCGTAGTAAACAAATAAATATCGTGATCTGTAGCACCATGGTAGTGCTGTCGTTTCAAAAGCGAGAGTATGGTAGCCACAATACTACGTCCTAGTTATTCAGATTCCCTGGAATTGTGCAGTATAGTAAATAAATAAATTTTACGGTCTGTAGCGCTGTCGCTTTACAAGTGAGAGTTTATGAGTTTAAACCCCGCTGACTTCAATTTATAACTAAAATATATATCGGTGCCCGAGTGGTTCTGATTCCACTATAAGTTGTAGGTCTCCTGTATTGTAATTGAGATGAATTTCCTGTTGTGTATTTTACTGGCGAAGGCGGCTTCAACGATGACGACATTCATATTAGCATTGAATCTATTTTTAATTTAAATTGAAAACGTTTGATTGTCTTATCTGCATTTCCAAACCATTTAAGTAAGTGAAAACTATTTAAATGTTTACCTCTGAATGTATTTTAAGTCTGAATTAAATCTTAAGTTGATAATTGTCTTATGTACATGTGTTTTATGTATATGAGTAAGTCTTTGAATGAACTGATGATGTCTTTCTATGTGTGTGCCCCTTTGTACAAATGTTAACAATTGTTTGGTAGCCCGGACAGTGGCGTGTCGCACGGGCTGGGCGGACCAGGGCCGACGCCCCACTCAGTGGGCGGCGCCCTGGTGCACAGCAGCATCCTCCACGGCGGCTCCTCGGGGCCCACCACGGCCGCCTCCCCGCAAGAGCCGACTTATGTTAATCTCTAGTCACGTGACTGGAAACGTTAGTCAAGCGGTTAGTCTTCGGTGTCGTAGAGCAACAGTGGTAGATGTGTGACGTTTGCCATATTCAACTCATCGCTATTCTGTATGAAATTACAACACAACAAACATTCTTGTCGTAGCACACATCTCATCTTTCGTTCACGCAATAAACCATTTATTCCTAGGAATCCTAGCTCGTCCACGCAATCTCACACTCAACATACCTTCCACATTCCTACACCATCTTAACGGACTCAATCTTCCAACAACATTCTTCCCAATCTTATACTCATCATATGCCAACCTATTCAGGATACTTTTGTTAGTAACAGTCCTAACTTATCACATCACTTTCACTTCAACTACATTAATATCATCCATCCACTCTACAACATTCTTCTCAATTTAACACTCATCATACACCAATATATTCCTAACAAAACGTTCCAGAATGATTTGTAGATTTATTAAGATCAAAAATGAATAGTAGTACAGAATAGCGATATTTTTTCATATTATTATTTTATTTTTACCAAGTTTCAACATTTCTCCCTGGTTTTTCAAATTTTAAATATTTAGAAATTGTAAAATTAGGGAGAAATCTTTCTTGGTTTATTTTTCAGCGCATGGTGTGTTTAGAATTTAAGCAACATTTAATTTTGTAGATATTCAGCAGCCTTATTCAGCATGTCACCAGCAAACTTCAACAACTAATTTTGATATTTATTTTGGATGATATGTGTTGTTTGCATGATCGTGTGCATGGTTATAATATTTTTATTTATTGTACCAGTTTATTTTGTACATTGACTGATATTCTGAGCAACTTATGAACCTCTTAAAATATCATTATATTTATTACATGTCCAGGAAAACAGAGGTTTTTATCTTTCGGCAAATACAAAATTTAGAGCAACTTTGACAGACTATAACTCATGAACTAAAAGAGATATTGAAATGCCGTCCTTAACATTCGATTCATCGTACTTTCCTTGACTTATGAGTTGCAGTCTTTCAAAATATTTTGTAACTCAAAAAAATGAACGTATCTAATTTAATAGGAGAAGTACTTACATTTTCTTCTGGGCTCCTATTATTTATAACTATAAAGCAAGAGCGAATTGCAATTCAGTATGAATAAAATTACATATTTTCTACTGAAAGAGCAACATTTCTTCACTCATCTAGTAACTGTTCATTTTGATTCATTTACTAACTGTATAGGAAGTGATGCAGTGTTTAGTCTGAATTTTAATCGTTCTTATATTTATTTATTTACTAAATAGGGGTCATAGTAATAGTTGGATGCTCAGAATATCAGTAGATCTATGGTATGTACTTATATTTTGTAGATAAATTTCCATCGATATATTTGTGTTGTTGTTTTACAAATCTTTATTCAAGTTGTTGTCCAAACATTAAATATATGTTGTTGTTCACAGACGCAAGAAAAAATGCATACGCTACATGGAATCAGGCGACAGCAATGACGGTAACCAATCCGATGACAATCTAGGCAGCTGCGGCAGCGTAGGAGATGCTCACACTCCTCCAGACGACGACACAGAGAGCCTCAACCACTCTTTGTCTAGTCCAGGAGGTCTATCCGGCCTCTCAAGCCTCACATCACCTTCAATGATACTCCCAAGCCCGTCAACAAGCCTAGCGAGTCCATCTGTGAGTCTAGCAAGTCCATGTATGTCGCTGCAGAGTCCTCTCACACCCCATGAGAGCTCAGCGTTTGATTGTAAACTTCCGCCACCGCATCTTCAACCACCAAGAAACCCTGTTGGAACGAACCCTCATGACATAAACAATCCATTAAGTGTGAATCAGTTGACAGGACAGTGCGTTAAAACAGAAAACAGAGTTAGTGAATCTCCTTCGAACTCAAAGGACTCCACAAGGCCAGTGATAAGTGTAACGTAGCGAAAACTCAAGCGATAGTACTTACTCAAGTGCCGGGAAGTGATGTGTGGTGGAATCTTAGATTAGAACTGGATGTCTGGAAGTGCAAGACAAAAATGTGTACAGAAATACTATTATATATAAATATACATATGAATATATCGTCAAATGCTTAGGAAATACTCAGGAGAATGTGTCAAAACGAAGAACTTTTATGGCCGGTCAAATCTCTACAAAACAAACTTACACTAAACAGCTCATTATTCTCATACCCCTCTTTTTTGATGAATCGTGTTATCTCGACAAAACGTTACCTTCAAATTTGTAAATAATATTTTATGTTAATGTTTTGTCTTGTTCTTTCTATGTAAACATCTTGCGAGATAAGAAATTAAATCATTATTGTTTACCGCAACTTTAATTTGTAAATAATATGGTATCTGTCTTTTATTTGTCTTTAAATAACTTGTAAGATTTCCAATAAAAAATCCCTTCAATGCATCC
This sequence comes from Pterostichus niger, assembly GCA_947425015.1. NCBI lineage: Eukaryota > Metazoa > Arthropoda > Insecta > Coleoptera > Carabidae > Pterostichus > Pterostichus niger. The sequence goes on from OX380348.1 coordinate 2,774,425, forward strand.
AAGATTGTGAGGAAGAGATTCTAGCTGTTTAGTGGCATTTTGTGTTTGTAACTAAGCATCGTTACTATCGTAAGTAACCAAATATCTGATCGGTTTTTTACTATGTAACATAAATGTCATTTGCCAAAATCACCTCTGTTTTATATTGATATAATTTATAGATGCGCTTGTTGGATTCAAAACATCAGAAAGATTTTTTTGTGAGATTTTAAGTTTTATTGTTATCGCTAAGAATGATCTCGCAGATTTTTACGTAGTGTTATATTTTATAATTTTTTATAAGTAGAATTCGTGCAAAATTGATGTTTTAATCTAACTAGTGCATATTTAGTTATAAGTTCATGTTCCTTGTGCCACAATATTTAAATATATTGCAATATCTTCTTGTTTTTTTTTATAGTAAGTCGAATTTGAAATGAAACTACTTTTTTGTTCTATGACAGTTTCAATTTTTACATAAAAAATCAATTTTGAGATGGTTAGACGGTTTTGGCGTTTTAAATTAAAAAACCATGAAACCATTTTGATTTTGATCGACTGTTTTTGTATTTTTCATTAAAAATTAATTGATGAAGCAATTATTGCTGAAATTATGAATTTTTCCATAAAATAATTTTAAAAATTCAATCATTTTTGTAATGTATATTTAGTTAAAAACCAAATTAAATTCTTGTCTATAATTTAAAATGTTTTATCGTAAAATATTTTGATTAGTTTCTGAATTTATGTTTGATTTTATTTCTAAATATGTATTACAAATTAAATAAACATTGAAAATAAAAAAAAAATTGACGTATTACTAAGTGAAAGAATTATTTTGGCCCAAAATTAAAAACAAACAAAAATATTTGGACGCGAAATTCAACAAGGAAAACGTTTGAGTCAAAATGAAATGATTTTGATTCAAAAATATTTGACGCAAAGAAGTTTTTTCTGTACAAAAGAGACTTACAATGTTTACCACCTGTAAATTTTGTTATATTTTGTATATCAAGACCTGAATGTTTTTATTAGACATTTTGCATATTTCGTGGCACTAACAACCCGTGTACGAAGGCTGGAATTAAAACTATTCATTTACTTATTGAAATAAAACTTGTGATACTTATATTTTACTTTGATTATATAATTAAATCTTAAATATATTTGGCATATTTCTCAGGATATATTTGAAATAATTATAAACAAGATTTTTCACTTTAATTTATTCTGTTAATCTAAATTATTGTTTCAAACGTGAATTTTTTGTACATCTGTAAGTAAAACTTTGAAACGATAATTTAGAATGTTCATATGTATTATAAATTGTGATACAGAGTGTTCAGAAAGTCTGTTTGAACTGTAAACATGTACAGAGACATTACAAACAGAATTTAGGAACATTTTGTATGTTTTTGATTTGTTTTAAGATTGTTTAAAAGTGAAAAATGTTGCAATAATTATTTGCATTTATTCGGTGCGTTTCTAAACCATTCTTTTGTGTTCTGTATACAGTTTAATAAATGTCATACCTGTATTATGCCAACTTTTAATTATATGTGCCATATTTTTCGTAAGATTAGATTATTACCGATTTAGTGATTATTAATCGCTACTACTGGCTTAATTTTATTTATTACCATTGAGGATAGAAACGCACCAGTACTAATTTGACTTGACATGGTTAGTTAAGTCCCATATTCGTACGATTCTTATTTCTGGATAAGTGCAATCTGTATATTGTAGTTATAAAATCATAATATTAGATTCGAAATATTAAAATGATTTTTATTTGAATAAATGTTTTCAAACTATGGTGAATAAATTCTTAGTTGTCTATTTAACTTGCTGTGCTATTCTTTGCGACCATACTAGCAAAAATATTTTAATTCGTTTCAAACAAATTGCACGTATCTTTTTATTAATTATTGTTTCAATTTTTCAAGTGTAACTGTCAATTATCATTTTGTTTTCATGTCAAAATTCTTTTAAAACTGTTTCAGATTTGGAATTCTGTTAATTTATGGTAGAAAGTTATTGGAATAGCACTGAATATCCTGAGAGAACAATTCTTTCCAAAATTCCGTAAGTTTGAATTGTATTTTTCGTCCTTTTTAACAACATGATTATTGTAAAACTGGTCAAATTTCTATTTGGTTTGAGATAAATTGTAAATAGTAATATTGAGATAAATTTTGCATTTATTAACAACATAAAAATTTTATATATAAATCTTCTTATAGAATGTATAAATGTGTCTTCCACTAATCAGAAAATTGAGAAGATAGTTAAGAAAAATTTGAATATTTACAATAATCATGCAATGAAATTATCGATATGGGATGATTTATTTCTGAAAATTTTCAGTATTTTTCTTTATATGATTTCATGAAGCATTATAAATGCAAATGTGTTAAACAACTTGAAAATAGTAAAAATATTAAAATTGATTTAATTAGATAATTATATTAGATGTTACTGTCTTTGTAATTAGTAACTGTTCGTATGATCGTACATAGATAATAGAAAATACCATTAAATACAAAAATATCATTACTTTATTTTGTACCATATCTTTTTGCTACCCTTCGACTTTATTACTACATACTTATACTTATTACTAGTTCTTTAGTTGATGATATAGAATACAAACAAATTTTACTACTATTTCAGCTACCTAATTCATTTTAGTAACTTGTAAAAAATTAAAACAGATCAGTCTAGGTTCGTTCCACAGAAAGATGAATTCATTGATGCAAAAATGTAAGTAATTTTAACATTATTTCTGTGTTCAAATCATGTTTATTTAATAAATTGGCAAATATATTGTGATTGTTATTTATATGATATTAAAGTAGAAAAAGAGTACAATTGCTACTGCTAAAATTAAGGTAATGTTACTGATCCAAACATCAAATAGATTTAATATGAATGTTGCTGAATATCATGATACGTTAAATTGGTTTCTGTTTATTAAGGATACTTGTACTTTAAAAGCAAGCAAAACAATATTTTTATGACATCAGTTATATAATATATGCAGAACAGCAATATAGTTTCATTTATTAAAATAGTTTATAATTGCAGAGCCCTGTTGCAATATTAACATTCAAATTTTAACTGTGCTTCAACAAATTATTCAAACTAATACATTGTTTATAGGGACATCACGGGACTTTTAATTATCTCCTGCATCACCTTAGACCAGCGTCACCGGTGCTGTTATCATCTTGGACAACGACACCGAAGCTGTTCTAATCGCGGAGATCGTTACTGAAGTCAACGTCTTCTCTTGAAACATCAGTAAAGTCAAATATCAACTCTGCTGCTCCCGACATCATCATAAGAAAATTATTTGGATAAAAGTTTGATAAAATTAATAATTATGTTAATTTATATTGATAGTTTACAATAATTATCTATATGATAATGATTAATTTGAAAATTAGAATGGTGAATCTTTATCTGTAATACAACTTTTTGGTAACAGACAATCTGCTACAAATATTTTAATGACAACGCTAGCAGTTTGTCAGATAGTGAAAGATTGTGATACATTTGATAGTTAATAGATTACTAGTTACAAACTATATTATTTATTGTTAAATGTTATGGAATTATTTCAGAGAAAAATATTTAAAATAAAAGATGGTTATAAATAAATATGTATCACTTTTGTTTCAAGTATTTTTCTCTAAATAATTTATGACCGATTCAGACCAGATTAATATTAGCACTCATTGTATTTTGTAAATAAAGATAATAAAATATTTGTACCCAAAGTAATTGTTACCGATATTTGAAATATGAGTTCTAGAAGTTTCCTTACAATTAATAAAATGATTCTATTTAAAAAATTGAGAAATCTGCCAGAATTAATATTTAATCTTTTAAAACAATTATTTGTTTGTATTTAAAAGAGAATTTAAATATAAATAGCTAATAAATTTAATTGTAATATGAGTTCGATTTTTATGGGTTTTAGTAAGATGGTTTTAATATGTAAAACCACCTTCTGAATATAATTAAAAATTGTGCAACTATCCTGCTTCTACATTCTAAAACTGAGTTCGTTGTACCGCCCATTATTTTATTTATAATTGTATATTATTAAGGTGGCGACACAAATAAATTAAATAATAAGAAATATACTTGTCTTTTATTATAATATAGTAACAAATAAATAAGTATTTATAAGAAAAGTGTTGTGAAATAAATTATTTAGGAAATTATACATCTTGCATTCGCCATTTGCTGAAATGGTGCTCCGGACTCGTCTTGGAACCGAGAACCAACTCCAGGTAACCTTCAATGAAATTTCCAGACTAATTTCAGCTGTAAAATCGCACTAATGCAAAATTTGGGGTCGTCGCGGATTTCGCATCGAATATGACGCTGTAGAACATGTATGCGAAATTTCAGTGAAATAGCATATATCGGTAAAAATTAGGTGAAAGAAAGATTTCTTCAATAAACCTCTAGTTTTGGCGTAAATTTCTAATTTTTGATGTAATGAATTTTGTTGTGTGATTTCAGTGGCGTCACCACTTCGTGTGTCGAAAATCTGAACTAACAATAACGTTAAGATATTAGCAATTTCCATCGAAACTAGACATTATTTGAAAAATTCTTTCAACTAAAACTAGTTTCTTCTTTTATTCTCTACAGCTTTTGGTTAAAACTTTTTTCCCTACAACCCTTAACTTCGGAGATATAAAAAACCACCCTTAGAGTTAATTATCTTTCATACTAATGAAAATTTAGGAGATTTTCATTAAATATACATTTAGCCTGAGGTCCTAGAAGCTTAATAAAAATTTTCAGCGAAATCGAAGATTTATTATATGTAAAAAATAATAAAAATTGAGATAACAATGTTATCTCTCTAATTCGATATCGTTGAATTAGAAAATTCTAGTTAAAAATTATTTGGGCCTTAGTTTTTGGGTAAATTACTAATTAATGTTTGAAAAATTCTTATAGGATGCATGTCAAACTAATATGAACCTTAAGTAAATATAATTTAAGACTTAATATCGCATACAAAACCGTAACACAACTGCAAAAAAACATGATAGTTTTTTCAGTTTTTTTCAAAATCTAGAAAGTATTTGATAAAATCTTTCAAATAAAAGTTGTTTCTTTTTTTATTCTCTACAGCTTTTGGTTGAAACATTTTTCTCTACAACCCTTAACTTCGGAGATACGAGAAACCACCCTTAAAGTGAAATATCTACCCTACTAATGCAAAATTTGGGGTCGTCCGCGGATTTCGCATCGAATATGACGCCGTAGAACATGCATGCAAAATTTCAGCGAAATAGCATATATCGGTACAAATTAGGTGTTTAAAATCCATGGACTATAGCCTTACCATCTTATTTCCTTCTTTAATTAAAGTATCTCCGATCGCGCTGAAATTTTGCATGCATGTTCTAGGGCTTTATATTCGATGCGGAACCGGGAACGAGGCCAAAATATTCATTAGTAGGATAGATATTTCACTTTAAGGGTGGTTTTCTGTATCTCCGAAGTTAAGGGTTGTAGAGAAAAATGTTTCAACCAAAAGCTGTAGAGAATAAAATAATAAGCTACTTTTATTTGAAACATTTCATGAAAAAACCTCATAGTTTTGAAAAAAATTCAAAAAACTATTGCTTTATTATGAAGCTCTGTTTTTGTATTGTATTCGATTTTTTATCTAATGTTACATGTATTTAGGGTCCACTTTAGTTTGACATTCATCCTATTGTGATTAATAAAATATTAATTAGAAATTTACGCAAAAACTATGGCTTAATTAATTTTTTCAGTAGAATTTTCGAAATCGACGATATCGAATTAGGGAGATAACATTGTTATCTCAATTTTTATTATTTTTTATTATTAATAACCCTTCGATTTTGCTGAAATTTTTTATTAAGCTTTTAGGACCTCAGGTTAAATGTATATTTTATGAAAATCTCCTAAATTTTTATTAGTATAAAAGATAATTCACTTTAAGGGTATTTTTTTGTATCTCCGAAATTAAGACTTGAATAGAAAATAGTTTCAACCAAAAGATGTAGAGAAAAATGCAAGAAACAATTCTTATTTGAAAAATTTCTTCAAATAACGTCTAGTTTTGGCATAAATCGCTAAATTATGAATGTGATTTTTAGTTCAGCTTTGTGTCACACAAAGTGGTGACGCCACTGCAATTACTATTGTCAGATTTTGTTGTATGATTACAGTGGCGTCACCACTTCGTGTGTCGAAAACCTGAACTAACAATAACGTTAAAATATTAGCAATTTCCATCGAAACTAGACATTATTTGAAAAATTCTTTCAACTAAAACTAGTTTCTTCTTTTATTCTCTACAGCTTTTGGTTGAAACTTTTTTCCCTACAACCCTTAACTTCGGAGATATAAAAAACCACCCTTAGAGTTAATTATCTTTCATACTAATGAAAATTTAGGAGATTTTCATTAAATATACATTTAGCCTGAGGTCCTAGAAGCTTAATAAAAATTTTCAGCGAAATCGAAGATTTATTATATGTAAAAAATAATAAAAATTGAGATAACAATGTTATCTCTCTAATTCGATATCGTTGAATTAGAAAATTCTAGTTAAAAATTATTTGGGCCTTAGTTTTTGGGTAAATTACTAATTAATGTTTGAAAAATTCTTATAGGATGCATGTCAAACTAATATGAACCTTAAGTAAATATAATTTAAGACTTAATATCGCATACAAAACCGTAACACAACTGCAAAAAAACATGATAGTTTTTTCAGTTTTTTTCAAAATCTAGAAAGTATTTGATAAAATCTTTCAAATAAAAGTTGTTTCTTTTTTTATTCTCTACAGCTTTTGGTTGAAACATTTTTCTCTACAACCCTTAACTTCGGAGATACGAGAAACCACCCTTAAAGTGAAATATCTACCCTACTAATGCAAAATTTGGGGTCGTCCGCGGATTTCGCATCGAATATGACGCCGTAGAACATGCATGCAAAATTTCAGCGAAATAGCATATATCGGTACAAATTAGGTGTTTAAAATCCATGGACTATAGCCTTACCATCTTATTTCCTTCTTTAATTAAAGTATCTCCGATCGCGCTGAAATTTTGCATGCATGTTCTAGGGCTTTATATTCGATGCGGAACCGGGAACGAGGCCAAAATATTCATTAGTAGGATAGATATTTCACTTTAAGGGTGGTTTTCTGTATCTCCGAAGTTAAGGGTTGTAGAGAAAAATGTTTCAACCAAAAGCTGTAGAGAATAAAATAATAAGCTACTTTTATTTGAAACATTTCATGAAAAAACCTCATAGTTTTGAAAAAAATTCAAAAAACTATTGCTTTATTATGAAGCTCTGTTTTTGTATTGTATTCGATTTTTTATCTAATGTTACATGTATTTAGGGTCCACTTTAGTTTGACATTCATCCTATTGTGATTAATAAAATATTAATTAGAAATTTACGCAAAAACTATGGCTTAATTAATTTTTTCAGTAGAATTTTCGAAATCGACGATATCGAATTAGGGAGATAACATTGTTATCTCAATTTTTATTATTTTTTATTATTAATAACCCTTCGATTTTGCTGAAATTTTTTATTAAGCTTTTAGGACCTCAGGTTAAATGTATATTTTATGAAAATCTCCTAAATTTTTATTAGTATAAAAGATAATTCACTTTAAGGGTATTTTTTTGTATCTCCGAAATTAAGACTTGAATAGAAAATAGTTTCAACCAAAAGATGTAGAGAAAAATGCAAGAAACAATTCTTATTTGAAAAATTTCTTCAAATAACGTCTAGTTTTGGCATAAATCGCTAAATTATGAATGTGATTTTTAGTTCAGCTTTGTGTCACACAAAGTGGTGACGCCACTGCAATTACTATTGTCAGATTTTGTTGTATGATTACAGTGGCGTCACCACTTCGTGTGTCGAAAACCTGAACTAACAATAACGTTAAAATATTAGCAATTTCCATCGAAACTAGACATTATTTGAAAAATTCTTTCAACTAAAACTAGTTTCTTCTTTTATTCTCTACAGCTTTTGGTTAAAACTTTTTTCCCTACAACCCTTAACTTCGGAGATATAAAAAACCACCCTTAGAGTTAATTATCTTTCATACTAATGAAAATTTAGGAGATTTTCATTAAATATACATTTAGCCTGAGGTCCTAGAAGCTTAATAAAAATTTTCAGCGAAATCGAAGATTTATTATATGTAAAAAATAATAAAAATTGAGATAACAATGTTATCTCTCTAATTCGATATCGTTGAATTAGAAAATTCTAGTTAAAAATTATTTGGGCCTTAGTTTTTGGGTAAATTACTAATTAATGTTTGAAAAAATCTTATAGGATGCATGTCAAACTAATATGAACCTTAAGTAAATATAATTTAAGACTTAATATCGCATACAAAACCGTAACACAACTGCAAAAAAACATGATAGTTTTTTCAGTTTTTTTCAAAATCTAGAAAGTATTTGATAAAATCTTTCAAATAAAAGTTGTTTCTTTTTTTATTCTCTACAGCTTTTGGTTGAAACATTTTTCTCTACAACCCTTAACTTCGGAGATACGAGAAACCACCCTTAAAGTGAAATATCTACCCTACTAATGCAAAATTTGGGGTCGTCCGCGGATTTCGCATCGAATATGACGCCGTAGAACATGCATGCAAAATTTCAGCGAAATAGCATATATCGGTACAAATTAGGTGTTTAAAATCCATGGACTATAGCCTTACCATCTTATTTCCTTCTTTAATTAAAGTATCTCCGATCGCGCTGAAATTTTGCATGCATGTTCTAGGGCTTTATATTCGATGCGGAACCGGGAACGAGGCCAAAATATTCATTAGTAGGATAGATATTTCACTTTAAGGGTGGTTTTCTGTATCTCCGAAGTTAAGGGTTGTAGAGAAAAATGTTTCAACCAAAAGCTGTAGAGAATAAAATAATAAGCTACTTTTATTTGAAACATTTCATGAAAAAACCTCATAGTTTTGAAAAAAATTCAAAAAACTATTGCTTTATTATGAAGCTCTGTTTTTGTATTGTATTCGATTTTTTATCTAATGTTACATGTATTTAGGGTCCACTTTAGTTTGACATTCATCCTATTGTGATTAATAAAATATTAATTAGAAATTTACGCAAAAACTATGGCTTAATTAATTTTTTCAGTAGAATTTTCGAAATCGATGATATCGAATTAGGGAGATAACATTGTTATCTCAATTTTTATTATTTTTTATTATTAATAACCCTTCGATTTTGCTGAAATTTTTTATTAAGCTTTTAGGACCTCAGGTTAAATGTATATTTTATGAAAATCTCCTAAATTTTTATTAGTATAAAAGATAATTCACTTTAAGGGTAGTTTTTTGTATCTCCGAAATTAAGACTTGAATAGAAAATAGTTTCAACCAAAAGATGTAGAGAAAAATGCAAGAAACAATTCTTATTTGAAAAATTTCTTCAAATAACGTCTAGTTTTGGCATAAATCGCTAAATTATGAATGTGATTTTTAGTTCAGCTTTGTGTCACACAAAGTGGTGACGCCACTGTAATTACTATTGTCAGATTTCGTTGTATGATTACAGTGGCGTCACCACTTCGTGTGTCGAAAACCTGAACTAACAATAACGTTAAAATATTAGCAATTTCCATCGAAACTAGACATTATTTGAAAAATTCTTTCAACTAAAACTAGTTTCTTCTTTTATTCTCTACAGCTTTTGGTTGAAACTTTTTTCCCTACAATCCTTAACTTCGGAGATATAGAAAAACACCCTTTGAGTTAATTATCTTTCATACTAATGAAAATTTAGGAGATTTTCATTAAATATACATTTAGCCTGAGGTCCTAGAAGCTTAATAAAAATTTTCAGCGAAATCGAAGCTTTATTATATGTAAAAAATAATAAAAATTGAGATAACAATGTTATCTCCCTAATTCGATATCGTTGAATTAGAAAATTCTAGTTAAAAATTATTTGGGCCTTAGTTTTTGGGTAAATTACTAATTAATGTTTTAAAAATTCTTATAGGATGCATGTCAAACTAATATGAACCTTAAGTAAATATAATTTAAGACTTAATATCGCATACAAAACCGTAACACAACTGCAAAAAAACATGATAGTTTTTTCAGTTTTTTTCAAAATCTAGAAAGTATTTGATAAAATCTTTCAAATAAAAGTTGTTTCTTTTTTTATTCTCTACAGCTTTTGGTTGAAACATTTTTCTCTACAACCCTTAACTTCGGAGATACGAGAAACCACCCTTAAAGTGAAATATCTACCCTACTAATGCAAAATTTGGGGTCGTCCGCGGATTTCGCATCGAATATGACGCCGTAGAACATGCATGCAAAATTTCAGCGAAATAGCATATATCGGTACAAATTAGGTGTTTAAAATCCATGGACTATAGCCTTACCATCTTATTTCCTTCTTTAATTAAAGTATCTCCGATCGCGCTGAAATTTTGCATGCATGTTCTAGGGCTTTATATTCGATGCGGAACCGGGAACGAGGCCAAAATATTCATTAGTAGGATAGATATTTCACTTTAAGGGTGGTTTTCTGTATCTCCGAAGTTAAGGGTTGTAGAGAAAAATGTTTCAACCAAAAGCTGTAGAGAATAAAATAATAAGCTACTTTTATTTGAAACATTTCATGAAAAAACCTCATAGTTTTGAAAAAAATTCAAAAAACTATTGCTTTATTATGAAGCTCTGTTACTGTATTGTATTCGATTTTTTATCTAATGTTACATGTATTTAGGGTCCACTTTAGTTTGACATTCATCCTATTGTGATTAATAAAATATTAATTAGAAATTTACGCAAAAACTATGGCTTAATTAATTTTTTCAGTAGAATTTTCGAAATCGACGATATCGAATTAGGGAGATAACATTGTTATCTCAATTTTTATTATTTTTTATTATTAATAACCCTTCGATTTTGCTGAAATTTTTTATTAAGCTTTTAGGACCTCAGGTTAAATGTATATTTTATGAAAATCTCCTAAATTTTTATTAGTATAAAAGATAATTCACTTTAAGGGTAGTTTTTTGTATCTCCGAAATTAAGACTTGAATAGAAAATAGTTTCAACCAAAAGATGTAGAGAAAAATGCAAGAAACAATTCTTATTTGAAGAATTTCTTCAAATAACGTCTAGTTTTGGCATAAATCGCTAAATTATGAATGTGATTTTTAGTTCAGCTTTGTGTCACACAAAGTGGTGACGCCACTGAAAATTGTCAGATTTTGTTGTGTGATTTCGGTGGCGTCACCACTTTATGTGTCGATAATTGGAACTAATAATAACGTTAAAATATTAGCAATTTCCATCGAAACTAGACTTTATTTGAAAGATTCTTTCAAATAAAAGTTGTTTCCTTTCTTATTCTCTACAGCTTTTGGTTGAAACTTTTTTCCCTACAATCCTTAACTTCGGAGATATAAAAAAACACCCTTTGAGTTAATTATCTTTCATACTAATGAAAATTTAGGAGATTTTCATTAAATATACATTTAGCCTGAGGTCCTAGAAGCTTAATAAAAATTTTCAGCGAAATCGAAGCTTTATTATATGTAAAAAATAATAAAAATTGAGATAACAATGTTATCTCCCTAATTCGATATCGTTGAATTAGAAAATTCTAGTTAAAAATTATTTGGGCCTTAGTTTTTGGGTAAATTACTAATTAATGTTTTAAAAATTCTTATAGGATGCATGTCAAACTAATATGAACCTTAAGTAAATATAATTTAAGACTTAATATCGCATACAAAACCGTAACACAACTGCAAAAAAACATGATAGTTTTTTCAGTTTTTTTCAAAATCTAGAAAGTATTTGATAAAATCTTTCAAATAAAAGTTGTTTCTTTTTTTATTCTCTACAGCTTTTGGTTGAAACATTTTTCTCTACAACCCTTAACTTCGGAGATACGAGAAACCACCCTTAAAGTGAAATATCTACCCTACTAATGCAAAATTTGGGGTCGTCCGCGGATTTCGCATCGAATATGACGCCGTAGAACATGCATGCAAAATTTCAGCGAAATAGCATATATCGGTACAAATTAGGTGTTTAAAATCCATGGACTATAGCCTTACCATCTTATTTCCTTCTTTAATTAAAGTATCTCCGATCGCGCTGAAATTTTGCATGCATGTTCTAGGGCTTTATATTCGATGCGGAACCGGGAACGAGGCCAAAATATTCATTAGTAGGGTAGATATTTCACTTTAAGGGTGGTTTTCTGTATCTCCGAAGTTAAGGGTTGTAGAGAAAAAAGTTTCAACCAAAAGCTGTAGAGAATAAAATAATAAGCTACTTTTATTTGAAACATTTCATTAAAAAACCTCATAGTTTTGAAAAAAATTCAAAAAACTATTGCTTTATTATGAAGCTCTGTTACTGTATTGTATTCGATTTTTTATCTAATGTTACATGTATTTAGGGTCCACTTTAGTTTGACATTCATCCTATTGTGATTAATAAAATATTAATTAGAAATTTACGCAAAAACTATGGCTTAATTAATTTTTTCAGTAGAATTTTCGAAATCGACGATATCGAATTAGGGAGATAACATTGTTATCTCAATTTTTATTATTTTTTATTATTAATAACCCTTCGATTTTGCTGAAATTTTTTATTAAGCTTTTAGGACCTCAGGTTAAATGTATATTTTATGAAAATCTCCTAAATTTTTATTAGTATAAAAGATAATTCACTTTAAGGGTAGTTTTTTGTATCTCCGAAATTAAGACTTGAATAGAAAATAGTTTCAACCAAAAGATGTAGAGAAAAATGCAAGAAACAATTCTTATTTGAAGAATTTCTTCAAATAACGTCTAGTTTTGGCATAAATCGCTAAATTATGAATGTGATTTTTAGTTCAGCTTTGTGTCACACAAAGTGGTGACGCCACTGAAAATTGTCAGATTTTGTTGTGTGATTTCGGTGGCGTCACCACTTTATGTGTCGATAATTGGAACTAATAATAACGTTAAAATATTAGCAATTTCCATCGAAACTAGACTTTATTTGAAAGATTCTTTCAAATAAAAGTTGTTTCCTTTCTTATTCTCTACAGCTTTTGGTTGAAACTTTTTTCCCTACAATCCTTAACTTCGGAGATATAAAAAAACACCCTTTGAGTTAATTATCTTTCATACTAATGAAAATTTAGGAGATTTTCATTAAATATACATTTAGCCTGAGGTCCTAGAAGCTTAATAAAAATTTTCAGCGAAATCGAAGCTTTATTATATGTAAAAAATAATAAAAATTGAGATAACAATGTTATCTCCCTAATTCGATATCGTTGAATTAGAAAATTCTAGTTAAAAATTATTTGGGCCTTAGTTTTTGGGTAAATTACTAATTAATGTTTTAAAAATTCTTATAGGATGCATGTCAAACTAATATGAACCTTAAGTAAATATAATTTAAGACTTAATATCGCATACAAAACCGTAACACAACTGCAAAAAAACATGATAGTTTTTTCAGTTTTTTTCAAAATCTAGAAAGTATTTGATAAAATCTTTCAAATAAAAGTTGTTTCTTTTTTTATTCTCTACAGCTTTTGGTTGAAACATTTTTCTCTACAACCCTTAACTTCGGAGATACGAGAAACCACCCTTAAAGTGAAATATCTACCCTACTAATGCAAAATTTGGGGTCGTCCGCGGATTTCGCATCGAATATGACGCCGTAGAACATGCATGCAAAATTTCAGCGAAATAGCATATATCGGTACAAATTAGGTGTTTAAAATCCATGGACTATAGCCTTACCATCTTATTTCCTTCTTTAATTAAAGTATCTCCGATCGCGCTGAAATTTTGCATGCATGTTCTAGGGCTTTATATTCGATGCGGAACCGGGAACGAGGCCAAAATATTCATTAGTAGGGTAGATATTTCACTTTAAGGGTGGTTTTCTGTATCTCCGAAGTTAAGGGTTGTAGAGAAAAAAGTTTCAACCAAAAGCTGTAGAGAATAAAATAATAAGCTACTTTTATTTGAAACATTTCATTAAAAAACCTCATAGTTTTGAAAAAAATTCAAAAAACTATTGCTTTATTATGAAGCTCTGTTACTGTATTGTATTCGATTTTTTATCTAATGTTACATGTATTTAGGGTCCACTTTAGTTTGACATTCATCCTATTGTGATTAATAAAATATTAATTAGAAATTTACGCAAAAACTATGGCTTAATTAATTTTTTCAGTAGAATTTTCGAAATCGACGATATCGAATTAGGGAGATAACATTGTTATCTCAATTTTTATTATTTTTTATTATTAATAACCCTTCGATTTTGCTGAAATTTTTTATTAAGCTTTTAGGACCTCAGGTTAAATGTATATTTTATGAAAATCTCCTAAATTTTTATTAGTATAAAAGATAATTCACTTTAAGGGTAGTTTTTTGTATCTCCGAAATTAAGACTTGAATAGAAAATAGTTTCAACCAAAAGATGTAGAGAAAAATGCAAGAAACAATTCTTATTTGAAAAATTTCTTCAAATAACGTCTAGTTTTGGCATAAATCGCTAAATTATGAATGTGATTTTTAGTTCAGCTTTGTGTCACACAAAGTGGTGACGCCACTGCAATTACTATTGTCAGATTTTGTTGTATGATTACAGTGGCGTCACCACTTCGTGTGTCGAAAACCTGAACTAACAATAACGTTAAAATATTAGCAATTTCCATCGAAACTAGACATTATTTGAAAAATTCTTTCAACTAAAACTAGTTTCTTCTTTTATTCTCTACAGCTTTTGGTTGAAACTTTTTTCCCTACAACCCTTAACTTCGGAGATATAAAAAACCACCCTTAGAGTTAATTATCTTTCATACTAATGAAAATTTAGGAGATTTTCATTAAATATACATTTAGCCTGAGGTCCTAGAAGCTTAATAAAAATTTTCAGCGAAATCGAAGCTTTATTATATGTAAAAAATAATAAAAATTGAGATAACAATGTTATCTCTCTAATTCGATATCGTTGAATTAGAAAATTCTAGTTAAAAATTATTTGGGCCTTAGTTTTTGGGTAAATTACTAATTAATGTTTGAAAAATTCTTATAGGATGCATGTCAAACTAATATGAACCTTAAGTAAATATAATTTAAGACTTAATATCGCATACAAAACCGTAACACAACTGCAAAAAAACATGATAGTTTTTTCAGTTTTTTTCCAAATCTAGAAAGTATTTGATAAAATCTTTCAAATAAAAGTTGTTTCTTTTTTTATTCTCTACAGCTTTTGGTTGAAACATTTTTCTCTACAACCCTTAACTTCGGAGATACGAGAAACCACCCTTAAAGTGAAATATCTACCCTACTAATGCAAAATTTGGGGTCGTCCGCGGATTTCGCATCGAATATGACGCCGTAGAACATGCATGCAAAATTTCAGCGAAATAGCATATATCGGTACAAATTAGGTGTTTAAAATCCATGGACTATAGCCTTACCATCTTATTTCCTTCTTTAATTAAAGTATCTCCGATCGCGCTGAAATTTTGCATGCATGTTCTAGGGCTTTATATTCGATGCGGAACCGGGAACGAGGCCAAAATATTCATTAGTAGGGTAGATATTTCACTTTAAGGGTGGTTTTCTGTATCTCCGAAGTTAAGGGTTGTAGAGAAAAAAGTTTCAACCAAAAGCTGTAGAGAATAAAATAATAAGCTACTTTTATTTGAAACATTTCATTAAAAAACCTCATAGTTTTGAAAAAAATTCAAAAAACTATTGCTTTATTATGAAGCTCTGTTACTGTATTGTATTCGATTTTTTATCTAATGTTACATGTATTTAGGGTCCACTTTAGTTTGACATTCATCCTATTGTGATTAATAAAATATTAATTAGAAATTTACGCAAAAACTATGGCTTAATTAATTTTTTCAGTAGAATTTTCGAAATCGACGATATCGAATTAGGGAGATAACATTGTTATCTCAATTTTTATTATTTTTTATTATTAATAACCCTTCGATTTTGCTGAAATTTTTTATTAAGCTTTTAGGACCTCAGGTTAAATGTATATTTTATGAAAATCTCCTAAATTTTTATTAGTATAAAAGATAATTCACTTTAAGGGTAGTTTTTTGTATCTCCGAAATTAAGACTTGAATAGAAAATAGTTTCAACCAAAAGATGTAGAGAAAAATGCAAGAAACAATTCTTATTTGAAAAATTTCTTCAAATAACGTCTAGTTTTGGCATAAATCGCTAAATTATGAATGTGATTTTTAGTTCAGCTTTGTGTCACACAAAGTGGTGACGCCACTGCAATTACTATTGTCAGATTTTGTTGTATGATTACAGTGGCGTCACCACTTCGTGTGTCGAAAACCTGAACTAACAATAACGTTAAAATATTAGCAATTTCCATCGAAACTAGACATTATTTGAAAAATTCTTTCAACTAAAACTAGTTTCTTCTTTTATTCTCTACAGCTTTTGGTTGAAACTTTTTTCCCTACAACCCTTAACTTCGGAGATATAAAAAACCACCCTTAGAGTTAATTATCTTTCATACTAATGAAAATTTAGGAGATTTTCATTAAATATACATTTAGCCTGAGGTCCTAGAAGCTTAATAAAAATTTTCAGCGAAATCGAAGATTTATTATATGTAAAAAATAATAAAAATTGAGATAACAATGTTATCTCTCTAATTCGATATCGTTGAATTAGAAAATTCTAGTTAAAAATTATTTGGGCCTTAGTTTTTGGGTAAATTACTAATTAATGTTTGAAAAATTCTTATAGGATGCATGTCAAACTAATATGAACCTTAAGTAAATATAATTTAAGACTTAATATCGCTTACAAAACCGTAACACAACTGCAAAAAAACATGATAGTTTTTTCAGTTTTTTTCAAAATCTAGAAAGTATTTGATAAAATCTTTCAAATAAAAGTTGTTTCTTTTTTTATTCTCTACAGCTTTTGGTTGAAACATTTTTCTCTACAACCCTTAACTTCGGAGATACGAGAAACCACCCTTAAAGTGAAATATCTACCCTACTAATGCAAAATTTGGGGTCGTCCGCGGATTTCGCATCGAATATGACGCCGTAGAACATGCATGCAAAATTTCAGCGAAATAGCATATATCGGTACAAATTAGGTGTTTAAAATCCATGGACTATAGCCTTACCATCTTATTTCCTTCTTTAATTAAAGTATCTCCGATCGCGCTGAAATTTTGCATGCATGTTCTAGGGCTTTATATTCGATGCGGAACCGGGAACGAGGCCAAAATATTCATTAGTAGGGTAGATATTTCACTTTAAGGGTGGTTTTCTGTATCTCCGAAGTTAAGGGTTGTAGAGAAAAAAGTTTCAACCAAAAGCTGTAGAGAATAAAATAATAAGCTACTTTTATTTGAAACATTTCATTAAAAAACCTCATAGTTTTGAAAAAAATTCAAAAAACTATTGCTTTATTATGAAGCTCTGTTACTGTATTGTATTCGATTTTTTATCTAATGTTACATGTATTTAGGGTCCACTTTAGTTTGACATTCATCCTATTGTGATTAATAAAATATTAATTAGAAATTTACGCAAAAACTATGGCTTAATTAATTTTTTCAGTAGAATTTTCGAAATCGACGATATCGAATTAGGGAGATAACATTGTTATCTCAATTTTTATTATTTTTTATTATTAATAACCCTTCGATTTTGCTGAAATTTTGTATTAAGCTTTTAGGACCTCAGGTTAAATGTATATTTTATGAAAATCTCCTAAATTTTTATTAGTATAAAAGATAATTCACTTTAAGGGTAGTTTTTTGTATCTCCGAAATTAAGACTTGAATAGAAAATAGTTTCAACCAAAAGATGTAGAGAAAAATGCAAGAAACAATTCTTATTTGAAGAATTTCTTCAAATAACGTCTAGTTTTGGCATAAATCGCTAAATTATGAATGTGATTTTTAGTTCAGCTTTGTGTCACACAAAGTGGTGACGCCACTGAAAATTGTCAGATTTTGTTGTGTGATTTCGGTGGCGTCACCACTTTATGTGTCGATAATTGGAACTAATAATAACGTTAAAATATTAGCAATTTCCATCGAAACTAGACTTTATTTGAAAGATTCTTTCAAATAAAAGTTGTTTCCTTTCTTATTCTCTACAGCTTTTGGTTGAAACTTTTTTCCCTACAATCCTTAACTTCGGAGATATAAAAAAACACCCTTTGAGTTAATTATCTTTCATACTAATGAAAATTTAGGAGATTTTCATTAAATATACATTTAGCCTGAGGTCCTAGAAGCTTAATAAAAAATTTCAGCGAAATCAAAGCTTTATTATATGTAAAAAATAATAAAAATTGAGATAACAATGTTATCTCTCTAATTCGATATCGTTGAATTAGAAAATTCTAGTTAAAAATTATTTGGGCCTTAGTTTTTGGGTAAATTACTAATTAATGTCTGAAAAATTCTTATAGGATGCATGTCAAACTAATATGAACCTTAAGTAAATATAATTTAAGACATAATATCGCATACAAAACCGTAACACAACTGCAAAAAAACATGATAGTTTTTTCAGTTTTTTTCAAAATCTAGAAAGTATTTGATAAAATCTTTCAAATAAAAGTTGTTTCTTTTTTTATTCTCTACAGCTTTTGGTTGAAACATTTTTCTCTACAACCCTTAACTTCGGAGATACGAGAAACCACCCTTAAAGTGAAATATCTACCCTACTAATGCAAAATTTGGGGTCGTCCGCGGATTTCGCATCGAATATGACGCCGTAGAACATGCATGCAAAATTTCAGCGAAATAGCATATATCGGTACAAATTAGGTGTTTAAAATCCATGGACTATAGCCTTACCATCTTATTTCCTTCTTTAATTAAAGTATCTCCGATCGCGCTGAAATTTTGCATGCATGTTCTAGGGCTTTATATTCGATGCGGAACCGGGAACGAGGCCAAAATATTCATTAGTAGGGTAGATATTTCACTTTAAGGGTGGTTTTCTGTATCTCCGAAGTTAAGGGTTGTAGAGAAAAAAGTTTCAACCAAAAGCTGTAGAGAATAAAATAATAAGCTACTTTTATTTGAAACATTTCATTAAAAAACCTCATAGTTTTGAAAAAAATTCAAAAAACTATTGCTTTATTATGAAGCTCTGTTACTGTATTGTATTCGATTTTTTATCTAATGTTACATGTATTTAGGGTCCACTTTAGTTTGACATTCATCCTATTGTGATTAATAAAATATTAATTAGAAATTTACGCAAAAACTATGGCTTAATTAATTTTTTCAGTAGAATTTTCGAAATCGACGATATCGAATTAGGGAGATAACATTGTTATCTCAATTTTTATTATTTTTTATTATTAATAACCCTTCGATTTTGCTGAAATTTTGTATTAAGCTTTTAGGACCTCAGGTTAAATGTATATTTTATGAAAATCTCCTAAATTTTTATTAGTATAAAAGATAATTCACTTTAAGGGTAGTTTTTTGTATCTCCGAAATTAAGACTTGAATAGAAAATAGTTTCAACCAAAAGATGTAGAGAAAAATGCAAGAAACAATTCTTATTTGAAGAATTTCTTCAAATAACGTCTAGTTTTGGCATAAATCGCTAAATTATGAATGTGATTTTTAGTTCAGCTTTGTGTCACACAAAGTGGTGACGCCACTGAAAATTGTCAGATTTTGTTGTGTGATTTCGGTGGCGTCACCACTTTATGTGTCGATAATTGGAACTAATAATAACGTTAAAATATTAGCAATTTCCATCGAAACTAGACTTTATTTGAAAGATTCTTTCAAATAAAAGTTGTTTCCTTTCTTATTCTCTACAGCTTTTGGTTGAAACTTTTTTCCCTACAATCCTTAACTTCGGAGATATAAAAAAACACCCTTTGAGTTAATTATCTTTCATACTAATGAAAATTTAGGAGATTTTCATTAAATATACATTTAGCCTGAGGTCCTAGAAGCTTAATAAAAATTTTCAGCGAAATCGAAGCTTTATTATATGTAAAAAATAATAAAAATTGAGATAACAATGTTATCTCCCTAATTCGATATCGTTGAATTAGAAAATTCTAGTTAAAAATTATTTGGGCCTTAGTTTTTGGGTAAATTACTAATTAATGTTTTAAAAATTCTTATAGGATGCATGTCAAACTAATATGAACCTTAAGTAAATATA
The DNA here is from genome assembly GCA_947425015.1 of Pterostichus niger. Classification (NCBI taxonomy): domain Eukaryota; kingdom Metazoa; phylum Arthropoda; class Insecta; order Coleoptera; family Carabidae; genus Pterostichus; species Pterostichus niger. Next base: position 2,794,678 of record OX380348.1, read on the forward strand.
ATTTAAGACTTAATATCGCATACAAAACCGTAACACAACTGCAAAAAAACATGATAGTTTTTTCAGTTTTTTTCAAAATCTAGAAAGTATTTGATAAAATCTTTCAAATAAAAGTTGTTTCTTTTTTTATTCTCTACAGCTTTTGGTTGAAACATTTTTCTCTACAACCCTTAACTTCGGAGATACGAGAAACCACCCTTAAAGTGAAATATCTACCCTACTAATGCAAAATTTGGGGTCGTCCGCGGATTTTGCATCGAATATGACGCCGTAGAACATGCATGCAAAATTTCAGCGAAATAGCATATATCGGTACAAATTAGGTGTTTAAATTCCTTCTTTAATTAAAGTATCTCCGATCGCGCTGAAATTTTGCATGCATGTTCTAGGGCTTTATATTCGATGCGGAACCGGGAACGAGGCCAAAATATTCATTAGTAGGGTAGATATTTCACTTTAAGGGTGGTTTTCTGTATCTCCGAAGTTAAGGGTTGTAGAGAAAAAAGTTTCAACCAAAAGCTGTAGAGAATAAAATAATAAGCTACTTTTATTTGAAACATTTCATTAAAAAACCTCATAGTTTTGAAAAAAATTCAAAAAACTATTGCTTTATTATGAAGCTCTGTTACTGTATTGTATTCGATTTTTTATCTAATGTTACATGTATTTAGGGTCCACTTTAGTTTGACATTCATCCTATTGTGATTAATAAAATATTAATTAGAAATTTACGCAAAAACTATGGCTTAATTAATTTTTTCAGTAGAATTTTCGAAATCGACGATATCGAATTAGGGAGATAACATTGTTATCTCAATTTTTATTATTTTTTATTATTAATAACCCTTCGATTTTGCTGAAATTTTTTATTAAGCTTTTAGGACCTCAGGTTAAATGTATATTTTATGAAAATCTCCTAAATTTTTATTAGTATAAAAGATAATTCACTTTAAGGGTAGTTTTTTGTATCTCCGAAATTAAGACTTGAATAGAAAATAGTTTCAACCAAAAGATGTAGAGAAAAATGCAAGAAACAATTCTTATTTGAAGAATTTCTTCAAATAACGTCTAGTTTTGGCATAAATCGCTAAATTATGAATGTGATTTTTAGTTCAGCTTTGTGTCACACAAAGTGGTGACGCCACTGAAAATTGTCAGATTTTGTTGTGTGATTTCGGTGGCGTCACCACTTTATGTGTCGATAATTGGAACTAATAATAACGTTAAAATATTAGCAATTTCCATCGAAACTAGACTTTATTTGAAAGATTCTTTCAAATAAAAGTTGTTTCCTTTCTTATTCTCTACAGCTTTTGGTTGAAACTTTTTTCCCTACAATCCTTAACTTCGGAGATATAAAAAAACACCCTTTGAGTTAATTATCTTTCATACTAATGAAAATTTAGGAGATTTTCATTAAATATACATTTAGCCTGAGGTCCTAGAAGCTTAATAAAAATTTTCAGCGAAATCGAAGCTTTATTATATGTAAAAAATAATAAAAATTGAGATAACAATGTTATCTCCCTAATTCGATATCGTTGAATTAGAAAATTCTAGTTAAAAATTATTTGGGCCTTAGTTTTTGGGTAAATTACTAATTAATGTTTTAAAAATTCTTATAGGATGCATGTCAAACTAATATGAACCTTAAGTAAATATAATTTAAGACTTAATGTCGCATACAAAACCGTAACACAACTGCAAAAAAACATGATAGTTTTTTCAGTTTTTTTCAAAATCTAGAAAGTATTTGATAAAATCTTTCAAATAAAAGTTGTTTCTTTTTTTATTCTCTACAGCTTTTGGTTGAAACATTTTTCTCTACAACCCTTAACTTCGGAGATACGAGAAACCACCCTTAAAGTGAAATATCTACCCTACTAATGCAAAATTTGGGGTCGTCCGCGGATTTCGCATCGAATATGACGCCGTAGAACATGCATGCAAAATTTCAGCGAAATAGCATATATCGGTACAAATTAGGTGTTTAAAATCCATGGACTATAGCCTTACCATCTTATTTCCTTCTTTAATTAAAGTATCTCCGATCGCGCTGAAATTTTGCATGCATGTTCTAGGGCTTTATATTCGATGCGGAACCGGGAACGAGGCCAAAATATTCATTAGTAGGGTAGATATTTCACTTTAAGGGTGGTTTTCTGTATCTCCGAAGTTAAGGGTTGTAGAGAAAAAAGTTTCAACCAAAAGCTGTAGAGAATAAAATAATAAGCTACTTTTATTTGAAACATTTCATTAAAAAACCTCATAGTTTTGAAAAAAATTCAAAAAACTATTGCTTTATTATGAAGCTCTGTTACTGTATTGTATTCGATTTTTTATCTAATGTTACATGTATTTAGGGTCCACTTTAGTTTGACATTCATCCTATTGTGATTAATAAAATATTAATTAGAAATTTACGCAAAAACTATGGCTTAATTAATTTTTTCAGTAGAATTTTCGAAATCGACGATATCGAATTAGGGAGATAACATTGTTATCTCAATTTTTATTATTTTTTATTATTAATAACCCTTCGATTTTGCTGAAATTTTGTATTAAGCTTTTAGGACCTCAGGTTAAATGTATATTTTATGAAAATCTCCTAAATTTTTATTAGTATAAAAGATAATTCACTTTAAGGGTAGTTTTTTGTATCTCCGAAATTAAGACTTGAATAGAAAATAGTTTCAACCAAAAGATGTAGAGAAAAATGCAAGAAACAATTCTTATTTGAAGAATTTCTTCAAATAACGTCTAGTTTTGGCATAAATCGCTAAATTATGAATGTGATTTTTAGTTCAGCTTTGTGTCACACAAAGTGGTGACGCCACTGAAAATTGTCAGATTTTGTTGTGTGATTTCGGTGGCGTCACCACTTTATGTGTCGATAATTGGAACTAATAATAACGTTAAAATATTAGCAATTTCCATCGAAACTAGACTTTATTTGAAAGATTCTTTCAAATAAAAGTTGTTTCCTTTCTTATTCTCTACAGCTTTTGGTTGAAACTTTTTTCCCTACAATCCTTAACTTCGGAGATATAAAAAAACACCCTTTGAGTTAATTATCTTTCATACTAATGAAAATTTAGGAGATTTTCATTAAATATACATTTAGCCTGAGGTCCTAGAAGCTTAATAAAAATTTTCAGCGAAATCGAAGCTTTATTATATGTAAAAAATAATAAAAATTGAGATAACAATGTTATCTCCCTAATTCGATATCGTTGAATTAGAAAATTCTAGTTAAAAATTATTTGGGCCTTAGTTTTTGGGTAAATTACTAATTAATGTTTTAAAAATTCTTATAGGATGCATGTCAAACTAATATGAACCTTAAGTAAATATAATTTAAGACTTAATATCGCATACAAAACCGTAACACAACTGCAAAAAAACATGATAGTTTTTTCAGTTTTTTTCAAAATCTAGAAAGTATTTGATAAAATCTTTCAAATAAAAGTTGTTTCTTTTTTTATTCTCTACAGCTTTTGGTTGAAACATTTTTCTCTACAACCCTTAACTTCGGAGATACGAGAAACCACCCTTAAAGTGAAATATCTACCCTACTAATGCAAAATTTGGGGTCGTCCGCGGATTTTGCATCGAATATGACGCCGTAGAACATGCATGCAAAATTTCAGCGAAATAGCATATATCGGTACAAATTAGGTGTTTAAATTCCTTCTTTAATTAAAGTATCTCCGATCGCGCTGAAATTTTGCATGCATGTTCTAGGGCTTTATATTCGATGCGGAACCGGGAACGAGGCCAAAATATTCATTAGTAGGGTAGATATTTCACTTTAAGGGTGGTTTTCTGTATCTCCGAAGTTAAGGGTTGTAGAGAAAAAAGTTTCAACCAAAAGCTGTAGAGAATAAAATAATAAGCTACTTTTATTTGAAACATTTCATTAAAAAACCTCATAGTTTTGAAAAAAATTCAAAAAACTATTGCTTTATTATGAAGCTCTGTTACTGTATTGTATTCGATTTTTTATCTAATGTTACATGTATTTAGGGTCCACTTTAGTTTGACATTCATCCTATTGTGATTAATAAAATATTAATTAGAAATTTACGCAAAAACTATGGCTTAATTAATTTTTTCAGTAGAATTTTCGAAATCGACGATATCGAATTAGGGAGATAACATTGTTATCTCAATTTTTATTATTTTTTATTATTAATAACCCTTCGATTTTGCTGAAATTTTTTATTAAGCTTTTAGGACCTCAGGTTAAATGTATATTTTATGAAAATCTCCTAAATTTTTATTAGTATAAAAGATAATTCACTTTAAGGGTAGTTTTTTGTATCTCCGAAATTAAGACTTGAATAGAAAATAGTTTCAACCAAAAGATGTAGAGAAAAATGCAAGAAACAATTCTTATTTGAAGAATTTCTTCAAATAACGTCTAGTTTTGGCATAAATCGCTAAATTATGAATGTGATTTTTAGTTCAGCTTTGTGTCACACAAAGTGGTGACGCCACTGAAAATTGTCAGATTTTGTTGTGTGATTTCGGTGGCGTCACCACTTTATGTGTCGATAATTGGAACTAATAATAACGTTAAAATATTAGCAATTTCCATCGAAACTAGACTTTATTTGAAAGATTCTTTCAAATAAAAGTTGTTTCCTTTCTTATTCTCTACAGCTTTTGGTTGAAACTTTTTTCCCTACAATCCTTAACTTCGGAGATATAAAAAAACACCCTTTGAGTTAATTATCTTTCATACTAATGAAAATTTAGGAGATTTTCATTAAATATACATTTAGCCTGAGGTCCTAGAAGCTTAATAAAAATTTTCAGCGAAATCGAAGCTTTATTATATGTAAAAAATAATAAAAATTGAGATAACAATGTTATCTCCCTAATTCGATATCGTTGAATTAGAAAATTCTAGTTAAAAATTATTTGGGCCTTAGTTTTTGGGTAAATTACTAATTAATGTTTGAAAAATTCTTATAGGATGCATGTCAAACTAATATGAACCTTAAGTAAATATAATTTAAGACATAATATCGCATACAAAACCGTAACACAACTGCAAAAAAACATGATAGTTTTTTCAGTTTTTTTCAAAATCTAGAAAGTATTTGATAAAATCTTTCAAATAAAAGTTGTTTCTTTTTTTATTCTCTACAGCTTTTGGTTGAAACATTTTTCTCTACAACCCTTAACTTCGGAGATACGAGAAACCACCCTTAAAGTGAAATATCTACCCTACTAATGCAAAATTTGGGGTCGTCCGCGGATTTCGCATCGAATATGACGCCGTAGAACATGCATGCAAAATTTCAGCGAAATAGCATATATCGGTACAAATTAGGTGTTTAAAATCCATGGACTTATAGCCTTACCATCTTATTTCCTTCTTTAATTAAAGTATCTCCGATCGCGCTGAAATTTTGCATGCATGTTCTAGGGCTTTATATTCGATGCGGAACCGGGAACGAGGCCAAAATATTCATTAGTAGGGTAGATATTTCACTTTAAGGGTGGTTTTCTGTATCTCCGAAGTTAAGGGTTGTAGAGAAAAATGTTTCAACCAAAAGCTGTAGAGAATAAAATAATAAGCTACTTTTATTTGAAACATTTCATGAAAAAACCTCATAGTTTTGAAAAAAATTCAAAAAACTATTGCTTTATTATGAAGCTCTGTTTTTGTATTGTATTCGATTTTTTATCTAATGTTACATGTATTTAGGGTCCACTTTAGTTTGACATTCATCCTATTGTGATTAATAAAATATTAATTAGAAATTTACGCAAAAACTATGGCTTAATTAATTTTTTCAGTAGAATTTTCGAAATCGACGATATCGAATTAGGGAGATAACATTGTTATCTCAATTTTTATTATTTTTTATTATTAATAACCCTTCGATTTTGCTGAAATTTTTTATTAAGCTTTTAGGACCTCAGGTTAAATGTATATTTTATGAAAATCTCCTAAATTTTTATTAGTATAAAAGATAATTCACTTTAAGGGTAGTTTTTTGTATCTCCGAAATTAAGACTTGAATAGAAAATAGTTTCAACCAAAAGATGTAGAGAAAAATGCAAGAAACAATTCTTATTTGAAAAATTTCTTCAAATAACGTCTAGTTTTGGCATAAATCGCTAAATTATGAATGTGATTTTTAGTTCAGCTTTGTGTCACACAAAGTGGTGACGCCACTGTAATTACTATTGTCAGATTTCGTTGTATGATTACAGTGGCGTCACCACTTCGTGTGTCGAAAACCTGAACTAACAATAACGTTAAAATATTAGCAATTTCCATCGAAACTAGACATTATTTGAAAAATTCTTTCAAATAAAAGTTGTTTATTTTTTTATTCTCTACAGCTTTTGGTTGAAACTTTTTTCCCTACAACCCTTAACTTCGGAGATATAAAAAACCACCCTTAGAGTTAATTATCTTTCATACTAATGAAAATTTAGGAGATTTTCATTAAATATACATTTAGCCTGAGGTCCTAGAAGCTTAATAAAAATTTTCAGCGAAATCGAAGATTTATTATATGTAAAAAATAATAAAAATTGAGATAACAATGTTATCTCTCTAATTCGATATCGTTGAATTAGAAAATTCTAGTTAAAAATTATTTGGGCCTTAGTTTTTGGGTAAATTACTAATTAATGTTTGAAAAATTCTTATAGGATGCATGTCAAACTAATATGAACCTTAAGTAAATATAATTTAAGACTTAATATCGCATACAAAACCGTAACACAACTGCAAAAAAACATGATAGTTTTTTCAGTTTTTTTCAAAATCTAGAAAGTATTTGATAAAATCTTTCAAATAAAAGTTGTTTCTTTTTTTATTCTCTACAGCTTTTGGTTGAAACATTTTTCTCTACAACCCTTAACTTCGGAGATACGAGAAACCACCCTTAAAGTGAAATATCTACCCTACTAATGCAAAATTTGGGGTCGTCCGCGGATTTCGCATCGAATATGACGCCGTAGAACATGCATGCAAAATTTCAGCGAAATAGCATATATCGGTACAAATTAGGTGTTTAAAATCCATGGACTATAGCCTTACCATCTTATTTCCTTCTTTAATTAAAGTATCTCCGATCGCGCTGAAATTTTGCATGCATGTTCTAGGGCTTTATATTCGATGCGGAACCGGGAACGAGGCCAAAATATTCATTAGTAGGATAGATATTTCACTTTAAGGGTGGTTTTCTGTATCTCCGAAGTTAAGGGTTGTAGAGAAAAATGTTTCAACCAAAAGCTGTAGAGAATAAAATAATAAGCTACTTTTATTTGAAACATTTTATGAAAAAACCTCATAGTTTTGAAAAAAATTCAAAAAACTATTGCTTTATTATGAAGCTCTGTTTTTGTATTGTATTCGATTTTTTATCTAATGTTACATGTATTTAGGGTCCACTTTAGTTTGACATTCATCCTATTGTGATTAATAAAATATTAATTAGAAATTTACGCAAAAACTATGGCTTAATTAATTTTTTCAGTAGAATTTTCGAAATCGACGATATCGAATTAGGGAGATAACATTGTTATCTCAATTTTTATTATTTTTTATTATTAATAACCCTTCGATTTTGCTGAAATTTTTTATTAAGCTTTTAGGACCTCAGGTTAAATGTATATTTTATGAAAATCTCCTAAATTTTTATTAGTATAAAAGATAATTCACTTTAAGGGTAGTTTTTTGTATCTCCGAAATTAAGACTTGAATAGAAAATAGTTTCAACCAAAAGATGTAGAGAAAAATGCAAGAAACAATTCTTATTTGAAAAATTTCTTCAAATAACGTCTAGTTTTGGCATAAATCGCTAAATTATGAATGTGATTTTTAGTTCAGCTTTGTGTCACACAAAGTGGTGACGCCACTGCAATTACTATTGTCAGATTTTGTTGTATGATTACAGTGGCGTCACCACTTCGTGTGTCGAAAACCTGAACTAACAATAACGTTAAAATATTAGCAATTTCCATCGAAACTAGACATTATTTGAAAAATTCTTTCAACTAAAACTAGTTTCTTCTTTTATTCTCTACAGCTTTTGGTTGAAACTTTTTTCCCTACAACCCTTAACTTCGGAGATATAAAAAACCACCCTTAGAGTTAATTATCTTTCATACTAATGAAAATTTAGGAGATTTTCATTAAATATACATTTAGCCTGAGGTCCTAGAAGCTTAATAAAAATTTTCAGCGAAATCGAAGATTTATTATATGTAAAAAATAATAAAAATTGAGATAACAATGTTATCTCTCTAATTCGATATCGTTGAATTAGAAAATTCTAGTTAAAAATTATTTGGGCCTTAGTTTTTGGGTAAATTACTAATTAATGTTTGAAAAATTCTTATAGGATGCATGTCAAACTAATATGAACCTTAAGTAAATATAATTTAAGACTTAATATCGCATACAAAACCGTAACACAACTGCAAAAAAACATGATAGTTTTTTCAGTTTTTTTCCAAATCTAGAAAGTATTTGATAAAATCTTTCAAATAAAAGTTGTTTCTTTTTTTATTCTCTACAGCTTTTGGTTGAAACATTTTTCTCTACAACCCTTAACTTCGGAGATACGAGAAACCACCCTTAAAGTGAAATATCTACCCTACTAATGCAAAATTTGGGGTCGTCCGCGGATTTCGCATCGAATATGACGCCGTAGAACATGCATGCAAAATTTCAGCGAAATAGCATATATCGGTACAAATTAGGTGTTTAAAATCCATGGACCTTACCATCTTATTTCCTTCTTTAATTAAAGTATCTCCGATCGCGCTGAAATTTTGCATGCATGTTCTAGGGCTTTATATTCGATGCGGAACCGGGAACGAGGCCAAAATATTCATTAGTAGGATAGATATTTCACTTTAAGGGTGGTTTTCTGTATCTCCGAAGTTAAGGGTTGTAGAGAAAAATGTTTCAACCAAAAGCTGTAGAGAATAAAATAATAAGCTACTTTTATTTGAAACATTTCATGAAAAAACCTCATAGTTTTGAAAAAAATTCAAAAAACTATTGCTTTATTATGAAGCTCTGTTTTTGTATTGTATTCGATTTTTTATCTAATGTTACATGTATTTAGGGTCCACTTTAGTTTGACATTCATCCTATTGTGATTAATAAAATATTAATTAGAAATTTACGCAAAAACTATGGCTTAATTAATTTTTTCAGTAGAATTTTCGAAATCGACGATATCGAATTAGGGAGATAACATTGTTATCTCAATTTTTATTATTTTTTATTATTAATAACCCTTCGATTTTGCTGAAATTTTTTATTAAGCTTTTAGGACCTCAGGTTAAATGTATATTTTATGAAAATCTCCTAAATTTTTATTAGTATAAAAGATAATTCACTTTAAGGGTAGTTTTTTGTATCTCCGAAATTAAGACTTGAATAGAAAATAGTTTCAACCAAAAGCTGTAGAGAATAAAATAATAAGCTACTTTTATTTGAAACATTTCATTAAAAAACCTCATAGTTTTGAAAAAAATTCAAAAAACTATTGCTTTATTATGAAGCTCTGTTACTGTATTGTATTCGATTTTTTATCTAATGTTACATGTATTTAGGGTCCACTTTAGTTTGACATTCATCCTATTGTGATTAATAAAATATTAATTAGAAATTTACGCAAAAACTATGGCTTAATTAATTTTTTCAGTAGAATTTTCGAAATCGACGATATCGAATTAGGGAGATAACATTGTTATCTCAATTTTTATTATTTTTTATTATTAATAACCCTTCGATTTTGCTGAAATTTTTTATTAAGCTTTTAGGACCTCAGGTTAAATGTATATTTTATGAAAATCTCCTAAATTTTTATTAGTATAAAAGATAATTCACTTTAAGGGTAGTTTTTTGTATCTCCGAAATTAAGACTTGAATAGAAAATAGTTTCAACCAAAAGATGTAGAGAAAAATGCAAGAAACAATTCTTATTTGAAGAATTTCTTCAAATAACGTCTAGTTTTGGCATAAATCGCTAAATTATGAATGTGATTTTTAGTTCAGCTTTGTGTCACACAAAGTGGTGACGCCACTGAAAATTGTCAGATTTTGTTGTGTGATTTCGGTGGCGTCACCACTTTATGTGTCGATAATTGGAACTAATAATAACGTTAAAATATTAGCAATTTCCATCGAAACTAGACTTTATTTGAAAGATTCTTTCAAATAAAAGTTGTTTCCTTTCTTATTCTCTACAGCTTTTGGTTGAAACTTTTTTCCCTACAATCCTTAACTTCGGAGATATAAAAAAACACCCTTTGAGTTAATTATCTTTCATACTAATGAAAATTTAGGAGATTTTCATTAAATATACATTTAGCCTGAGGTCCTAGAAGCTTAATAAAAATTTTCAGCGAAATCGAAGCTTTATTATATGTAAAAAATAATAAAAATTAAGATAACAATGTTATCTCCCTAATTCGATATCGTTGAATTAGAAAATTCTAGTTAAAAATTATTTGGGCCTTAGTTTTTGGGTAAATTACTAATTAATGTTTTAAAAATTCTTATAGGATGCATGTCAAACTAATATGAACCTTAAGTAAATATAATTTAAGACTTAATATCGCATACAAAACCGTAACACAACTGCAAAAAAACATGATAGTTTTTTCAGTTTTTTTCAAAATCTAGAAAGTATTTGATAAAATCTTTCAAATAAAAGTTGTTTCTTTTTTTATTCTCTACAGCTTTTGGTTGAAACATTTTTCTCTACAACCCTTAACTTCGGAGATACGAGAAACCACCCTTAAAGTGAAATATCTACCCTACTAATGCAAAATTTGGGGTCGTCCGCGGATTTCGCATCGAATATGACGCCGTAGAACATGCATGCAAAATTTCAGCGAAATAGCATATATCGGTACAAATTAGGTGTTTAAAATCCATGGACTATAGCCTTACCATCTTATTTCCTTCTTTAATTAAAGTATCTCCGATCGCGCTGAAATTTTGCATGCATGTTCTAGGGCTTTATATTCGATGCGGAACCGGGAACGAGGCCAAAATATTCATTAGTAGGGTAGATATTTCACTTTAAGGGTGGTTTTCTGTATCTCCGAAGTTAAGGGTTGTAGAGAAAAAAGTTTCAACCAAAAGCTGTAGAGAATAAAATAATAAGCTACTTTTATTTGAAACATTTCATTAAAAAACCTCATAGTTTTGAAAAAAATTCAAAAAACTATTGCTTTATTATGAAGCTCTGTTACTGTATTGTATTCGATTTTTTATCTAATGTTACATGTATTTAGGGTCCACTTTAGTTTGACATTCATCCTATTGTGATTAATAAAATATTAATTAGAAATTTACGCAAAAACTATGGCTTAATTAATTTTTTCAGTAGAATTTTCGAAATCGACGATATCGAATTAGGGAGATAACATTGTTATCTCAATTTTTATTATTTTTTATGATTAATAACCCTTCGATTTTGCTGAAATTTTTTATTAAGCTTTTAGGACCTCAGGTTAAATGTATATTTTATGAAAATCTCCTAAATTTTTATTAGTATAAAAGATAATTCACTTTAAGGGTAGTTTTTTGTATCTCCGAAATTAAGACTTGAATAGAAAATAGTTTCAACCAAAAGATGTAGAGAAAAATGCAAGAAACAATTCTTATTTGAAGAATTTCTTCAAATAACGTCTAGTTTTGGCATAAATCGCTAAATTATGAATGTGATTTTTAGTTCAGCTTTGTGTCACACAAAGTGGTGACGCCACTGAAAATTGTCAGATTTTGTTGTGTGATTTCGGTGGCGTCACCACTTTATGTGTCGATAATTGGAACTAATAATAACGTTAAAATATTAGCAATTTCCATCGAAACTAGACTTTATTTGAAAGATTCTTTCAAATAAAAGTTGTTTCCTTTCTTATTCTCTACAGCTTTTGGTTGAAACTTTTTTCCCTACAATCCTTAACTTCGGAGATATAAAAAAACACCCTTTGAGTTAATTATCTTTCATACTAATGAAAATTTAGGAGATTTTCATTAAATATACATTTAGCCTGAGGTCCTAGAAGCTTAATAAAAAATTTCAGCGAAATCAAAGCTTTATTATATGTAAAAAATAATAAAAATTGAGATAACAATGTTATCTCTCTAATTCGATATCGTTGAATTAGAAAATTCTAGTTAAAAATTATTTGGGCCTTAGTTTTTGGGTAAATTACTAATTAATGTCTGAAAAATTCTTATAGGATGCATGTCAAACTAATATGAACCTTAAGTAAATATAATTTAAGACTTAATATCGCATACAAAACCGTAACACAACTGCAAAAAAACATGATAGTTTTTTCAGTTTTTTTCAAAATCTAGAAAGTATTTGATAAAATCTTTCAAATAAAAGTTGTTTCTTTTTTTATTCTCTACAGCTTTTGGTTGAAACATTTTTCTCTACAACCCTTAACTTCGGAGATACGAGAAACCACCCTTAAAGTGAAATATCTACCCTACTAATGCAAAATTTGGGGTCGTCCGCGGATTTCGCATCGAATATGACGCCGTAGAACATGCATGCAAAATTTCAGCGAAATAGCATATATCGGTACAAATTAGGTGTTTAAAATCCATGGACTATAGCCTTACCATCTTATTTCCTTCTTTAATTAAAGTATCTCCGATCGCGCTGAAATTTTGCATGCATGTTCTAGGGCTTTATATTCGATGCGGAACCGGGAACGAGGCCAAAATATTCATTAGTAGGGTAGATATTTCACTTTAAGGGTGGTTTTCTGTATCTCCGAAGTTAAGGGTTGTAGAGAAAAAAGTTTCAACCAAAAGCTGTAGAGAATAAAATAATAAGCTACTTTTATTTGAAACATTTCATTAAAAAACCTCATAGTTTTGAAAAAAATTCAAAAAACTATTGCTTTATTATGAAGCTCTGTTACTGTATTGTATTCGATTTTTTATCTAATGTTACATGTATTTAGGGTCCACTTTAGTTTGACATTCATCCTATTGTGATTAATAAAATATTAATTAGAAATTTACGCAAAAACTATGGCTTAATTAATTTTTTCAGTAGAATTTTCGAAATCGACGATATCGAATTAGGGAGATAACATTGTTATCTCAATTTTTATTATTTTTTATGATTAATAACCCTTCGATTTTGCTGAAATTTTTTATTAAGCTTTTAGGACCTCAGGTTAAATGTATATTTTATGAAAATCTCCTAAATTTTTATTAGTATAAAAGATAATTCACTTTAAGGGTAGTTTTTTGTATCTCCGAAATTAAGACTTGAATAGAAAATAGTTTCAACCAAAAGATGTAGAGAAAAATGCAAGAAACAATTCTTATTTGAAGAATTTCTTCAAATAACGTCTAGTTTTGGCATAAATCGCTAAATTATGAATGTGATTTTTAGTTCAGCTTTGTGTCACACAAAGTGGTGACGCCACTGAAAATTGTCAGATTTTGTTGTGTGATTTCGGTGGCGTCACCACTTTATGTGTCGATAATTGGAACTAATAATAACGTTAAAATATTAGCAATTTCCATCGAAACTAGACTTTATTTGAAAGATTCTTTCAAATAAAAGTTGTTTCCTTTCTTATTCTCTACAGCTTTTGGTTGAAACTTTTTTCCCTACAATCCTTAACTTCGGAGATATAAAAAACCACCCTTAGAGTTAATTATCTTTCATACTAATGAAAATTTAGGAGATTTTCATTAAATATACATTTAGCCTGAGGTCCTAGAAGCTTAATAAAAATTTTCAGCGAAATCGAAGCTTTATTATATGTAAAAAATAATAAAAATTGAGATAACAATGTTATCTCCCTAATTCGATATCGTTGAATTAGAAAATTCTAGTTAAAAATTATTTGGGCCTTAGTTTTTGGGTAAATTACTAATTAATGTTTTAAAAATTCTTATAGGATGCATGTCAAACTAATATGAACCTTAAGTAAATATAATTTAAGACTTAATATCGCATACAAAACCGTAACACAACTGCAAAAAAACATGATAGTTTTTTCAGTTTTTTTCAAAATCTAGAAAGTATTTGATAAAATCTTTCAAATAAAAGTTGTTTCTTTTTTTATTCTCTACAGCTTTTGGTTGAAACATTTTTCTCTACAACCCTTAACTTCGGAGATACGAGAAACCACCCTTAAAGTGAAATATCTACCCTACTAATGCAAAATTTGGGGTCGTCCGCGGATTTCGCATCGAATATGACGCCGTAGAACATGCATGCAAAATTTCAGCGAAATAGCATATATCGGTACAAATTAGGTGTTTAAAATCCATGGACTATATTACCATCTTATTTCCTTCTTTAATTAAAGTATCTCCGATCGCGCTGAAATTTTGCATGCATGTTCTAGGGCTTTATATTCGATGCGGAACCGGGAACGAGGCCAAAATATTCATTAGTAGGGTAGATATTTCACTTTAAGGGTGGTTTTCTGTATCTCCGAAGTTAAGGGTTGTAGAGAAAAAAGTTTCAACCAAAAGCTGTAGAGAATAAAATAATAAGCTACTTTTATTTGAAACATTTCATTAAAAAACCTCATAGTTTTGAAAAAAATTCAAAAAACTATTGCTTTATTATGAAGCTCTGTTACTGTATTGTATTCGATTTTTTATCTAATGTTACATGTATTTAGGGTCCACTTTAGTTTGACATTCATCCTATTGTGATTAATAAAATATTAATTAGAAATTTACGCAAAAACTATGGCTTAATTAATTTTTTCAGTAGAATTTTCGAAATCGACGATATCGAATTAGGGAGATAACATTGTTATCTCAATTTTTATTATTTTTTATGATTAATAACCCTTCGATTTTGCTGAAATTTTTTATTAAGCTTTTAGGACCTCAGGTTAAATGTATATTTTATGAAAATCTCCTAAATTTTTATTAGTATAAAAGATAATTCACTTTAAGGGTAGTTTTTTGTATCTCCGAAATTAAGACTTGAATAGAAAATAGTTTCAACCAAAAGATGTAGAGAAAAATGCAAGAAACAATTCTTATTTGAAGAATTTCTTCAAATAACGTCTAGTTTTGGCATAAATCGCTAAATTATGAATGTGATTTTTAGTTCAGCTTTGTGTCACACAAAGTGGTGACGCCACTGAAAATTGTCAGATTTTGTTGTGTGATTTCGGTGGCGTCACCACTTTATGTGTCGATAATTGGAACTAATAATAACGTTAATATATTAGCAATTTCCATCGAAACTAGACTTTATTTGAAAGATTCTTTCAAATAAAAGTTGTTTCCTTTCTTATTCTCTACAGCTTTTGGTTGAAACTTTTTTCCCTACAATCCTTAACTTCGGAGATATAAAAAAACACCCTTTGAGTTAATTATCTTTCATACTAATGAAAATTTAGGAGATTTTCATTAAATATACATTTAGCCTGAGGTCCTAGAAGCTTAATAAAAAATTTCAGCGAAATCAAAGCTTTATTATATGTAAAAAATAATAAAAATTGAGATAACAATGTTATCTCTCTAATTCGATATCGTTGAATTAGAAAATTCTAGTTAAAAATTATTTGGGCCTTAGTTTTTGGGTAAATTACTAATTAATGTCTGAAAAATTCTTATTGGATGCATGTCAAACTAATATGAACCTTAAGTAAATATAATTTAAGACATAATATCGCATACAAAACCGTAACACAACTGCAAAAAAACATGATAGTTTTTTCAGTTTTTTTCAAAATCTAGAAAGTATTTGATAAAATCTTTCAAATAAAAGTTGTTTCTTTTTTTATTCTCTACAGCTTTTGGTTGAAACATTTTTCTATACAACCCTTAACTTCGGAGATACGAGAAACCACCCTTAAAGTGAAATATCTACCCTACTAATGCAAAATTTGGGGTCGTCCGCGGATTTCGCATCGAATATGACGCCGTAGAACATGCATGCAAAATTTCAGCGAAATAGCATATATCGGTACAAATTAGGTGTTTAAAATCCATGGACTATAGCCTTACCATCTTATTTCCTTCTTTAATTAAAGTATCTCCGATCGCGCTGAAATTTTGCATGCATGTTCTAGGGCTTTATATTCGATGCGGAACCGGGAACGAGGCCAAAATATTCATTAGTAGGGTAGATATTTCACTTTAAGGGTGGTTTTCTGTATCTCCGAAGTTAAGGGTTGTAGAGAAAAAAGTTTCAACCAAAAGCTGTAGAGAATAAAATAATAAGCTACTTTTATTTGAAACATTTCATTAAAAAACCTCATAGTTTTGAAAAAAATTCAAAAAACTATTGCTTTATTATGAAGCTCTGTTACTGTATTGTATTCGATTTTTTATCTAATGTTACATGTATTTAGGGTCCACTTTAGTTTGACATTCATCCTATTGTGATTAATAAAATATTAATTAGAAATTTACGCAAAAACTATGGCTTAATTAATTTTTTCAGTAGAATTTTCGAAATCGACGATATCGAATTAGGGAGATAACATTGTTATCTCAATTTTTATTATTTTTTATGATTAATAACCCTTCGATTTTGCTGAAAATTTTTATTAAGCTTTTAGGACCTCAGGTTAAATGTATATTTTATGAAAATCTCCTAAATTTTTATTAGTATAAAAGATAATTCACTTTAAGGGTAGTTTTTTGTATCTCCGAAATTAAGACTTGAATAGAAAATAGTTTCAACCAAAAGATGTAGAGAAAAATGCAAGAAACAATTCTTATTTGAAGAATTTCTTCAAATAACGTCTAGTTTTGGCATAAATCGCTAAATTATGAATGTGATTTTTAGTTCAGCTTTGTGTCACACAAAGTGGTGACGCCACTGAAAATTGTCAGATTTTGTTGTGTGATTTCGGTGGCGTCACCACTTTATGTGTCGATAATTGGAACTAATAATAACGTTAAAATATTAGCAATTTCCATCGAAACTAGACTTTATTTGAAAGATTCTTTCAAATAAAAGTTGTTTCCTTTCTTATTCTCTACAGCTTTTGGTTGAAACTTTTTTCCCTACAATCCTTAACTTCGGAGATATAAAAAACCACCCTTAGAGTTAATTATCTTTCATACTAATGAAAATTTAGGAGATTTTCATTAAATATACATTTAGCCTGAGGTCCTAGAAGCTTAATAAAAATTTTCAGCGAAATCGAAGCTTTATTATATGTAAAAAATAATAAAAATTGAGATAACAATGTTATCTCCCTAATTCGATATCGTTGAATTAGAAAATTCTAGTTAAAAATTATTTGGGCCTTAGTTTTTGGGTAAATTACTAATTAATGTTTGAAAAATTCTTATAGGATGCATGTCAAACTAATATGAACCTTAAGTAAATATAATTTAAGACTTAATATCGCATACAAAACCGTAACACAACTGCAAAAAAACATGATAGTTTTTTCAGTTTTTTTCAAAATCTAGAAAGTATTTGATAAAATCTTTCAAATAAAAGTTGTTTCTTTTTTTATTCTCTACAGCTTTTGGTTGAAACATTTTTCTCTACAACCCTTAACTTCGGAGATACGAGAAACCACCCTTAAAGTGAAATATCTACCCTACTAATGCAAAATTTGGGGTCGTCCGCGGATTTCGCATCGAATATGACGCCGTAGAACATGCATGCAAAATTTCAGCGAAATAGCATATATCGGTACAAATTAGGTGTTTAAAATCCATGGACTATAGCCTTACCATCTTATTTCCTTCTTTAATTAAAGTATCTCCGATCGCGCTGAAATTTTGCATGCATGTTCTAGGGCTTTATATTCGATGCGGAACCGGGAACGAGGCCAAAATATTCATTAGTAGGGTAGATATTTCACTTTAAGGGTGGTTTTCTGTATCTCCGAAGTTAAGGGTTGTAGAGAAAAATGTTTCAACCAAAAGCTGTAGAGAATAAAATAATAAGCTACTTTTATTTGAAACATTTCATGAAAAAACCTCATAGTTTTGAAAAAAATTCAAAAAACTATTGCTTTATTATGAAGCTCTGTTTTTGTATTGTATTCGATTTTTTATCTAATGTTACATGTATTTAGGGTCCACTTTAGTTTGACATTCATCCTATTGTGATTAATAAAATATTAATTAGAAATTTACGCAAAAACTATGGCTTAATTAATTTTTTCAGTAGAATTTTCGAAATCGACGATATCGAATTAGGGAGATAACATTGTTATCTCAATTTTTATTATTTTTTATTATTAATAACCCTTCGATTTTGCTGAAATTTTTTATTAAGCTTTTAGGACCTCAGGTTAAATGTATATTTTATGAAAATCTCCTAAATTTTTATTAGTATAAAAGATAATTCACTTTAAGGGTAGTTTTTTGTATCTCTGAAATTAAGACTTGAATAGAAAATAGTTTCAACCAAAAGCTGTAGAGAATAAAATAATAAGCTACTTTTATTTGAAACATTTCATTAAAAAACCTCATAGTTTTGAAAAAAATTCAAAAAACTATTGCTTTATTATGAAGCTCTGTTACTGTATTGTATTCGATTTTTTATCTAATGTTACATGTATTTAGGGTCCACTTTAGTTTGACATTCATCCTATTGTGATTAATAAAATATTAATTAGAAATTTACGCAAAAACTATGGCTTAATTAATTTTTTCAGTAGAATTTTCGAAATCGACGATATCGAATTAGGGAGATAACATTGTTATCTCAATTTTTATTATTTTTTATTATTAATAACCCTTCGATTTTGCTGAAATTTTTTATTAAGCTTTTAGGACCTCAGGTTAAATGTATATTTTATGAAAATCTCCTAAATTTTTATTAGTATAAAAGATAATTCACTTTAAGGGTAGTTTTTTGTATCTCCGAAATTAAGACTTGAATAGAAAATAGTTTCAACCAAAAGATGTAGAGAAAAATGCAAGAAACAATTCTTATTTGAAGAATTTCTTCAAATAACGTCTAGTTTTGGCATAAATCGCTAAATTATGAATGTGATTTTTAGTTCAGCTTTGTGTCACACAAAGTGGTGACGCCACTGAAAATTGTCAGATTTTGTTGTGTGATTTCGGTGGCGTCACCACTTTATGTGTCGATAATTGGAACTAATAATAACGTTAAAATATTAGCAATTTCCATCGAAACTAGACTTTATTTGAAAGATTCTTTCAAATAAAAGTTGTTTCCTTTCTTATTCTCTACAGCTTTTGGTTGAAACTTTTTTCCCTACAATCCTTAACTTCGGAGATATAAAAAAACACCCTTTGAGTTAATTATCTTTCATACTAATGAAAATTTAGGAGATTTTCATTAAATATACATTTAGCCTGAGGTCCTAGAAGCTTAATAAAAAATTTCAGCGAAATCAAAGCTTTATTATATGTAAAAAATAATAAAAATTGAGATAACAATGTTATCTCTCTAATTCGATATCGTTGAATTAGAAAATTCTAGTTAAAAATTATTTGGGCCTTAGTTTTTGGGTAAATTACTAATTAATGTCTGAAAAATTCTTATTGGATGCATGTCAAACTAATATGAACCTTAAGTAAATATAATTTAAGACATAATATCGCATACAAAACCGTAACACAACTGCAAAAAAACATGATAGTTTTTTCAGTTTTTTTCAAAATCTAGAAAGTATTTGATAAAATCTTTCAAATAAAAGTTGTTTCTTTTTTTATTCTCTACAGCTTTTGGTTGAAACATTTTTCTATACAACCCTTAACTTCGGAGATACGAGAAACCACCCTTAAAGTGAAATATCTACCCTACTAATGCAAAATTTGGGGTCGTCCGCGGATTTCGCATCGAATATGACGCCGTAGAACATGCATGCAAAATTTCAGCGAAATAGCATATATCGGTACAAATTAGGTGTTTAAAATCCATGGACTATAGCCTTACCATCTTATTTCCTTCTTTAATTAAAGTATCTCCGATCGCGCTGAAATTTTGCATGCATGTTCTAGGGCTTTATATTCGATGCGGAACCGGGAACGAGGCCAAAATATTCATTAGTAGGGTAGATATTTCACTTTAAGGGTGGTTTTCTGTATCTCCGAAGTTAAGGGTTGTAGAGAAAAAAGTTTCAACCAAAAGCTGTAGAGAATAAAATAATAAGCTACTTTTATTTGAAACATTTCATTAAAAAACCTCATAGTTTTGAAAAAAATTCAAAAAACTATTGCTTTATTATGAAGCTCTGTTACTGTATTGTATTCGATTTTTTATCTAATGTTACATGTATTTAGGGTCCACTTTAGTTTGACATTCATCCTATTGTGATTAATAAAATATTAATTAGAAATTTACGCAAAAACTATGGCTTAATTAATTTTTTCAGTAGAATTTTCGAAATCGACGATATCGAATTAGGGAGATAACATTGTTATCTCAATTTTTATTATTTTTTATTATTAATAACCCTTCGATTTTGCTGAAATTTTTTATTAAGCTTTTAGGACCTCAGGTTAAATGTATATTTTATGAAAATCTCCTAAATTTTTATTAGTATAAAAGATAATTCACTTTAAGGGTAGTTTTTTGTATCTCTGAAATTAAGACTTGAATAGAAAATAGTTTCAACCAAAAGCTGTAGAGAATAAAATAATAAGCTACTTTTATTTGAAACATTTCATTAAAAAACCTCATAGTTTTGAAAAAAATTCAAAAAACTATTGCTTTATTATGAAGCTCTGTTACTGTATTGTATTCGATTTTTTATCTAATGTTACATGTATTTAGGGTCCACTTTAGTTTGACATTCATCCTATTGTGATTAATAAAATATTAATTAGAAATTTACGCAAAAACTATGGCTTAATTAATTTTTTCAGTAGAATTTTCGAAATCGACGATATCGAATTAGGGAGATAACATTGTTATCTCAATTTTTATTATTTTTTATTATTAATAACCCTTCGATTTTGCTGAAATTTTTTATTAAGCTTTTAGGACCTCAGGTTAAATGTATATTTTATGAAAATCTCCTAAATTTTTATTAGTATAAAAGATAATTCACTTTAAGGGTAGTTTTTTGTATCTCCGAAATTAAGACTTGAATAGAAAATAGTTTCAACCAAAAGATGTAGAGAAAAATGCAAGAAACAATTCTTATTTGAAGAATTTCTTCAAATAACGTCTAGTTTTGGCATAAATCGCTAAATTATGAATGTGATTTTTAGTTCAGCTTTGTGTCACACAAAGTGGTGACGCCACTGAAAATTGTCAGATTTTGTTGTGTGATTTCGGTGGCGTCACCACTTTATGTGTCGATAATTGGAACTAATAATAACGTTAATATATTAGCAATTTCCATCGAAACTAGACTTTATTTGAAAGATTCTTTCAAATAAAAGTTGTTTCCTTTCTTATTCTCTACAGCTTTTGGTTGAAACTTTTTTCCCTACAATCCTTAACTTCGGAGATATAAAAAAACACCCTTTGAGTTAATTATCTTTCATACTAATGAAAATTTAGGAGATTTTCATTAAATATACATTTAGCCTGAGGTCCTAGAAGCTTAATAAAAAATTTCAGCGAAATCAAAGCTTTATTATATGTAAAAAATAATAAAAATTGAGATAACAATGTTATCTCTCTAATTCGATATCGTTGAATTAGAAAATTCTAGTTAAAAATTATTTGGGCCTTAGTTTTTGGGTAAATTACTAATTAATGTCTGAAAAATTCTTATTGGATGCATGTCAAACTAATATGAACCTTAAGTAAATATAATTTAAGACATAATATCGCATACAAAACCGTAACACAACTGCAAAAAAACATGATAGTTTTTTCAGTTTTTTTCAAAATCTAGAAAGTATTTGATAAAATCTTTCAAATAAAAGTTGTTTCTTTTTTTATTCTCTACAGCTTTTGGTTGAAACATTTTTCTATACAACCCTTAACTTCGGAGATACGAGAAACCACCCTTAAAGTGAAATATCTACCCTACTAATGCAAAATTTGGGGTCGTCCGCGGATTTCGCATCGAATATGACGCCGTAGAACATGCATGCAAAATTTCAGCGAAATAGCATATATCGGTACAAATTAGGTGTTTAAAATCCATGGACTATTATAGCCTTACCATCTTATTTCCTTCTTTAATTAAAGTATCTCCGATCGCGCTGAAATTTTGCATGCATGTTCTAGGGCTTTATATTCGATGCGGAACCGGGAACGAGGCCAAAATATTCATTAGTAGGATAGATATTTCACTTTAAGGGTGGTTTTCTGTATCTCCGAAGTTAAGGGTTGTAGAGAAAAATGTTTCAACCAAAAGCTGTAGAGAATAAAATAATAAGCTACTTTTATTTGAAACATTTCATGAAAAAACCTCATAGTTTTGAAAAAAATTCAAAAAACTATTGCTTTATTATGAAGCTCTGTTTTTGTATTGTATTCGATTTTTTATCTAATGTTACATGTATTTAGGGTCCACTTTAGTTTGACATTCATCCTATTGTGATTAATAAAATATTAATTAGAAATTTACGCAAAAACTATGGCTTAATTAATTTTTTCAGTAGAATTTTCGAAATCGACGATATCGAATTAGGGAGATAACATTGTTATCTCAATTTTTATTATTTTTTATTATTAATAACCCTTCGATTTTGCTGAAATTTTTTATTAAGCTTTTAGGACCTCAGGTTAAATGTATATTTTATGAAAATCTCCTAAATTTTTATTAGTATAAAAGATAATTCACTTTAAGGGTAGTTTTTTGTATCTCCGAAATTAAGACTTGAATAGAAAATAGTTTCAACCAAAAGATGTAGAGAAAAATGCAAGAAACAATTCTTATTTGAAAAATTTCTTCAAATAACGTCTAGTTTTGGCATAAATCGCTAAATTATGAATGTGATTTTTAGTTCAGCTTTGTGTCACACAAAGTGGTGACGCCACTGTAATTACTATTGTCAGATTTCGTTGTATGATTACAGTGGCGTCACCACTTCGTGTGTCGAAAACCTGAACTAACAATAACGTTAAAATATTAGCAATTTCCATCGAAACTAGACATTATTTGAAAAATTCTTTCAACTAAAACTAGTTTCTTCTTTTATTCTCTACAGCTTTTGGTTGAAACTTTTTTCCCTACAACCCTTAACTTCGGAGATATAAAAAACCACCCTTAGAGTTAATTATCTTTCATACTAATGAAAATTTAGGAGATTTTCATTAAATATACATTTAGCCTGAGGTCCTAGAAGCTTAATAAAAATTTTCAGCGAAATCGAAGCTTTATTCTATGTAAAAAATAATAAAAATTGAGATAACAATGTTATCTCTCTAATTCGATATCGTTGAATTAGAAAATTCTAGTTAAAAATTATTTGGGCCTTAGTTTTTGGGTAAATTACTAATTAATGTTTGAAAAATTCTTATAGGATGCATGTCAAACTAATATGAACCTTAAGTAAATATAATTTAAGACTTAATATCGCATACAAAACCGTAACACAACTGCAAAAAAACATGATAGTTTTTTCAGTTTTTTTCAAAATCTAGAAAGTATTTGATAAAATCTTTCAAATAAAAGTTGTTTCTTTTTTTATTCTCTACAGCTTTTGGTTGAAACATTTTTCTCTACAACCCTTAACTTCGGAGATACGAGAAACCACCCTTAAAGTGAAATATCTACCCTACTAATGCAAAATTTGGGGTCGTCCGCGGATTTCGCATCGAATATGACGCCGTAGAACATGCATGCAAAATTTCAGCGAAATAGCATATATCGGTACAAATTAGGTGTTTAAAATCCATGGACTTACCATCTTATTTCCTTCTTTAATTAAAGTATCTCCGATCGCGCTGAAATTTTGCATGCATGTTCTAGGGCTTGATATTCGATGCGGAACCGGGAACGAGGCCAAAATATTCATTAGTAGGGTAGATATTTCACTTTAAGGGTGGTTTTCTGTATCTCCGAAGTTAAGGGTTGTAGAGAAAAATGTTTCAACCAAAAGCTGTAGAGAATAAAATAATAAGCTACTTTTATTTGAAACATTTCATGAAAAAACCTCATAGTTTTGAAAAAAATTCAAAAAAC
Source organism: Pterostichus niger (assembly GCA_947425015.1). Lineage (NCBI taxonomy): Eukaryota > Metazoa > Arthropoda > Insecta > Coleoptera > Carabidae > Pterostichus > Pterostichus niger. Next base: position 2,818,729 of record OX380348.1, read on the forward strand.
TATTGCTTTATTATGAAGCTCTGTTTTTGTATTGTATTCGATTTTTTATCTAATGTTACATGTATTTAGGGTCCACTTTAGTTTGACATTCATCCTATTGTGATTAATAAAATATTAATTAGAAATTTACGCAAAAACTATGGCTTAATTAATTTTTTCAGTAGAATTTTCGAAATCGACGATATCGAATTAGGGAGATAACATTGTTATCTCAATTTTTATTATTTTTTATTATTAATAACCCTTCGATTTTGCTGAAATTTTTTATTAAGCTTTTAGGACCTCAGGTTAAATGTATATTTTATGAAAATCTCCTAAATTTTTATTAGTATAAAAGATAATTCACTTTAAGGGTAGTTTTTTGTATCTCCGAAATTAAGACTTGAATAGAAAATAGTTTCAACCAAAAGATGTAGAGAAAAATGCAAGAAACAATTCTTATTTGAAAAATTTCTTCAAATAACGTCTAGTTTTGGCATAAATCGCTAAATTATGAATGTGATTTTTAGTTCAGCTTTGTGTCACACAAAGTGGTGACGCCACTGTAATTACTATTGTCAGATTTCGTTGTATGATTACAGTGGCGTCACCACTTCGTGTGTCGAAAACCTGAACTAACAATAACGTTAAAATATTAGCAATTTCCATCGAAACTAGACATTATTTGAAAAATTCTTTCAACTAAAACTAGTTTCTTCTTTTATTCTCTACAGCTTTTGGTTGAAACTTTTTTCCCTACAACCCTTAACTTCGGAGATATAAAAAACCACCCTTAGAGTTAATTATCTTTCATACTAATGAAAATTTAGGAGATTTTCATTAAATATACATTTAGCCTGAGGTCCTAGAAGCTTAATAAAAATTTTCAGCGAAATCGAAGCTTTATTCTATGTAAAAAATAATAAAAATTGAGATAACAATGTTATCTCTCTAATTCGATATCGTTGAATTAGAAAATTCTAGTTAAAAATTATTTGGGCCTTAGTTTTTGGGTAAATTACTAATTAATGTTTGAAAAATTCTTATAGGATGCATGTCAAACTAATATGAACCTTAAGTAAATATAATTTAAGACTTAATATCGCATACAAAACCGTAACACAACTGCAAAAAAACATGATAGTTTTTTCAGTTTTTTTCAAAATCTAGAAAGTATTTGATAAAATCTTTCAAATAAAAGTTGTTTCTTTTTTTATTCTCTACAGCTTTTGGTTGAAACATTTTTCTCTACAACCCTTAACTTCGGAGATACGAGAAACCACCCTTAAAGTGAAATATCTACCCTACTAATGCAAAATTTGGGGTCGTCCGCGGATTTCGCATCGAATATGACGCCGTAGAACATGCATGCAAAATTTCAGCGAAATAGCATATATCGGTACAAATTAGGTGTTTAAAATCCATGGACTATAGCCTTACCATCTTATTTCCTTCTTTAATTAAAGTATCTCCGATCGCGCTGAAATTTTGCATGCATGTTCTAGGGCTTTATATTCGATGCGGAACCGGGAACGAGGCCAAAATATTCATTAGTAGGATAGATATTTCACTTTAAGGGTGGTTTTCTGTATCTCCGAAGTTAAGGGTTGTAGAGAAAAATGTTTCAACCAAAAGCTGTAGAGAATAAAATAATAAGCTACTTTTATTTGAAACATTTCATGAAAAAACCTCATAGTTTTGAAAAAAATTCAAAAAACTATTGCTTTATTATGAAGCTCTGTTTTTGTATTGTATTCGATTTTTTATCTAATGTTACATGTATTTAGGGTCCACTTTAGTTTGACATTCATCCTTTTGTGATTAATAAAATATTAATTAGAAATTTACGCAAAAACTATGGCTTAATTAATTTTTTCAGTAGAATTTTCGAAATCGACGATATCGAATTAGGGAGATAACATTGTTATCTCAATTTTTATTATTTTTTATTATTAATAACCCTTCGATTTTGCTGAAATTTTTTATTAAGCTTTTAGGACCTCAGGTTAAATGTATATTTTATGAAAATCTCCTAAATTTTTATTAGTATAAAAGATAATTCACTTTAAGGGTAGTTTTTTGTATCTCCGAAATTAAGACTTGAATAGAAAATAGTTTCAACCAAAAGATGTAGAGAAAAATGCAAGAAACAATTCTTATTTGAAAAATTTCTTCAAATAACGTCTAGTTTTGGCATAAATCGCTAAATTATGAATGTGATTTTTAGTTCAGCTTTGTGTCACACAAAGTGGTGACGCCACTGTAATTACTATTGTCAGATTTCGTTGTATGATTACAGTGGCGTCACCACTTCGTGTGTCGAAAACCTGAACTAACAATAACGTTAAAATATTAGCAATTTCCATCGAAACTAGACATTATTTGAAAAATTCTTTCAAATAAAAGTTGTTTATTTTTTTATTCTCTACAGCTTTTGGTTGAAACTTTTTTCCCTACAACCCTTAACTTCGGAGATATAAAAAACCACCCTTAGAGTTAATTATCTTTCATACTAATGAAAATTTAGGAGATTTTCATTAAATATACATTTAGCCTGAGGTCCTAGAAGCTTAATAAAAATTTTCAGCGAAATCGAAGCTTTATTATATGTAAAAAATAATAAAAATTGAGATAACAATGTTATCTCTCTAATTCGATATCGTTGAATTAGAAAATTCTAGTTAAAAATTATTTGGGCCTTAGTTTTTGGGTAAATTACTAATTAATGTTTGAAAAATTCTTATAGGATGCATGTCAAACTAATATGAACCTTAAGTAAATATAATTTAAGACTTAATATCGCATACAAAACCGTAACACAACTGCAAAAAACATGATAGTTTTTTCAGTTTTTTTCAAAATCTAGAAAGTATTTGATAAAATCTTTCAAATAAAAGTTGTTTCTTTTTTTATTCTCTACAGCTTTTGGTTGAAACATTTTTCTCTACAACCCTTAACTTCGGAGATACGAGAAACCACCCTTAAAATGAAATATCTACCCTACTAATGCAAAATTTGGGGTCGTCCGCGGATTTCGCATCGAATATGACGCCGTAGAACATGCATGCAAAATTTCAGCGAAATAGCATATATCGGTACAAATTAGGTGTTTAAAATCCATGGACTATAGCCTTACCATCTTATTTCCTTCTTTAATTAAAGTATCTCCGATCGCGCTGAAATTTTGCATGCATGTTCTAGGGCTTTATATTCGATGCGGAACCGGGAACGAGGCCAAAATATTCATTAGTAGGATAGATATTTCACTTTAAGGGTGGTTTTCTGTATCTCCGAAGTTAAGGGTTGTAGAGAAAAATGTTTCAACCAAAAGCTGTAGAGAATAAAATAATAAGCTACTTTTATTTGAAACATTTCATGAAAAAACCTCATAGTTTTGAAAAAAATTCAAAAAACTATTGCTTTATTATGAAGCTCTGTTTTTGTATTGTATTCGATTTTTTATCTAATGTTACATGTATTTAGGGTCCACTTTAGTTTGACATTCATCCTATTGTGATTAATAAAATATTAATTAGAAATTTACGCAAAAACTATGGCTTAATTAATTTTTTCAGTAGAATTTTCGAAATCGACGATATCGAATTAGGGAGATAACATTGTTATCTCAATTTTTATTATTTTTTATTATTAATAACCCTTCGATTTTGCTGAAATTTTTTATTAAGCTTTTAGGACCTCAGGTTAAATGTATATTTTATGAAAATCTCCTAAATTTTTATTAGTATAAAAGATAATTCACTTTAAGGGTAGTTTTTTGTATCTCCGAAATTAAGACTTGAATAGAAAATAGTTTCAACCAAAAGATGTAGAGAAAAATGCAAGAAACAATTCTTATTTGAAAAATTTCTTCAAATAACGTCTAGTTTTGGCATAAATCGCTAAATTATGAATGTGATTTTTAGTTCAGCTTTGTGTCACACAAAGTGGTGACGCCACTGCAATTACTATTGTCAGATTTTGTTGTATGATTACAGTGGCGTCACCACTTCGTGTGTCGAAAACCTGAACTAACAATAACGTTAAAATATTAGCAATTTCCATCGAAACTAGACATTATTTGAAAAATTCTTTCAACTAAAACTAGTTTCTTCTTTTATTCTCTACAGCTTTTGGTTGAAACTTTTTTCCCTACAACCCTTAACTTCGGAGATATAAAAAACCACCCTTAGAGTTAATTATCTTTCATACTAATGAAAATTTAGGAGATTTTCATTAAATATACATTTAGCCTGAGGTCCTAGAAGCTTAATAAAAATTTTCAGCGAAATCGAAGATTTATTATATGTAAAAAATAATAAAAATTGAGATAACAATGTTATCTCTCTAATTCGATATCGTTGAATTAGAAAATTCTAGTTAAAAATTATTTGGGCCTTAGTTTTTGGGTAAATTACTAATTAATGTTTGAAAAATTCTTATAGGATGCATGTCAAACTAATATGAACCTTAAGTAAATATAATTTAAGACTTAATATCGCATACAAAACCGTAACACAACTGCAAAAAAACATGATAGTTTTTTCAGTTTTTTTCAAAATCTAGAAAGTATTTGATAAAATCTTTCAAATAAAAGTTGTTTCTTTTTTTATTCTCTACAGCTTTTGGTTGAAACATTTTTCTCTACAACCCTTAACTTCGGAGATACGAGAAACCACCCTTAAAATGAAATATCTACCCTACTAATGCAAAATTTGGGGTCGTCCGCGGATTTCGCATCGAATATGACGCCGTAGAACATGCATGCAAAATTTCAGCGAAATAGCATATATCGGTACAAATTAGGTGTTTAAAATCCATGGACTATAGCCTTACCATCTTATTTCCTTCTTTAATTAAAGTATCTCCGATCGCGCTGAAATTTTGCATGCATGTTCTAGGGCTTTATATTCGATGCGGAACCGGGAACGAGGCCAAAATATTCATTAGTAGGATAGATATTTCACTTTAAGGGTGGTTTTCTGTATCTCCGAAGTTAAGGGTTGTAGAGAAAAATGTTTCAACCAAAAGCTGTAGAGAATAAAATCATAAGCAACTTTTATTTGAAACATTTCATTAAAAAACCTCATAGTTTTGAGAAAAAGTTAAAAAACTATTGATTTTTTATGGAGCTCTGTTTCTGTATTGTATTCGATTTTTTATCTAATGTTATATGTATTTAGGGTCCACTTTAGTTTGACATTCTTCCTATTGTGATTAATAAAATATTAATTAGAAATTTACGCAAAATCTATGGCTTAATTAATTTTTTCAGTAGAATTTTCGAAATCGACGATATCGAACTAGGGAGATAACATTGTTATCTCAATTTTGATTATTTTTTATTATTAATAACTCTTCGATTGTGCTGAAATTTTTTATTAATCCATTGTTTACTTCATATTATTGTTGATTTACTTAATATACGGTCAATTATGATTCAAATTAATTAATTACAACATTCTAATATGAAAAACTAATGGTAGTGTATATTACTTGGGCTAAATAGTGGCCCTACGCCCTAGAGACTTCGCCATGTTGTAGAGAAGGGTCGGTTTTTCAAGGGTAACTGACTGTAAATGATTCAGGAATTTTTTGAGTTGAAGAATACGATATAAATGTGTTTTTAAAGGGAAGATAAATAAAAATAAATAATATGTAACAAGGTAAAATGAATGACAAAACACGTGAAACAACTCACAAATAAATATCTGCATTGTTGTCATTAATTTGACCTTGTTACATTTTGTTTAAGGGCGCATAGCCACCTGGAATAGTTGAATAAAAATAATATCTGATATTTCCCAATTATCTTATTTATCTCGATTTTTTTTCATATACATTAATAACAAGTAATACATCGTTGAAAAGTTAAAAAAAATGGCGGTTTTTATTTTAATAAAATAATTCTAGGTTCCTATTTGAAAAATAAAAGTTGATAGTCGTATCATGTAAACCTGACTTTATAAAATTTTTCTATGTGTCATAAATTAGTATATTTAATATACTGAAACTTACATATGAAGAAAAATTTTCTATTTCTTATAATAAAAAAGTTAAGGGTGGCTTCGTCTTCCCAGAATCACCCTGTATAAAGACACAAGTATAATATTTAATACAATACATGGCAGGGTGACAATATTATTTGGGGCTGTTATTTTATTTTTAGGGTGTCTTCTAGTTGATGCTTTAGAATATTGCGAGTCATCTAGGAGACGATGCTGACTCTGGGGTCTCTGCAGAAGGTGGTGATGTTGTTGCTGACATCAGCGGCTTCAAGACGACTCTAGTGCACCAGGTGGGACGCAAAGACGATTTCAGGTCCCTGGAGGCTTCCTAAACATAAAGACAAAGTATTAGATCAATATTTACAATCATTACGAACAAAATAATATTGTAAATAATTTACTTGTATTGATTTTGCTTGGTACAGCTGGTGTCAGTTCCGGGGAATCTGTTGATGATGTCCGGACCACCAGGTCCCCTAGAAGCAGTGTAAAACTACACATTTTTTTATATAATTTATTTAAACACATTTGCTTATAAATACATATGTATTTGTTACTATATTATAATAAGACAAGTATATTATCTAATATTAATTTTCTTGTATTTTCATCTTATTTATTTATGATTACATCATTTCAAAAGTGATAAATAAAATAGGGTACTTTCCTCCCTCTGTTGTAGATTACAGAGAGGGTAGAATTTTACTATTTTTGCTTTATATTTTACGAATCTCGAGGTATTTTACTTTAAAGTTTTCTTAAAATTATTTTTATTATTTTTCATTTTTACTTCCTTGTACGAAGTAAAGGAAGTATTGTAATCGCGAAAATTTTTGGTTCTCAGATTTCAACGGAAATAGGTGTTTTGGCCCTCCCTGAATCCATTTTGACTAATTTCGTCGTACCGTCTGTACGTACGTATCTCGCATAACTCAAAAACGGTAAGCCGTAGAAAATTGAAACTTTATATTTAGGACTGTTATAACATCTAGTTGCGCACCTCCCTTTTTGGTCATTAAGCAACTACCGGAAGTGGTACTTTACTTGAAGTCTATGATAGATTTTCATGAAAAACTATATTCAAATATAATTTAAAACTTTCCAAATTTTGTATCAATGGAAATAACATAAAAGATTTTGGTTAAAATAGACTAACCGGAAGTGACACATTACATGAAGCTGCTAACAGTTTTCCTTGAAAAAAATGGTATTATTTTAATTTTAGAAATAAATGCTGCAAATAAAAGTTTTAGGGAATTAAATTTTGCGTGTTTTCTTGATTAAAAAAAAAATAAGTTTGCTATGGATTAGAACAAAAAATAAAAAATAAAAGATTTTATGTCAAATATGTGCAATTAAAAAAATCTCTATAGTTTAATACGCGTACAAGGAAGTCATGTGTTGTCCACATCAAATTTTTTATTAGATGTTATTGTTTATTAACTTAATATTTGTTTAATTATCCTTTTAATTAATTAATTAGAATATCCTAATATTACATTCTGATTTATATTACAATTTGTACAATATATGATCGGTGACAATATTATTTGGGACTGTTGTTTCATTTTGGGGAGTTTTCTAGTTGGTTGGAGTAACTTTAAAACCGATATCGGTGTCAGGGATCCTGCTTGAACCTTCCGAACACTCTAGAAGATGATATAACTCTGGGGAACCTGCAGAAGGTGGCCACGATTTTAGCGACACTGTTGATGATATCTACTGCTCTAAGACGAGTCCCATAATTCAGGTCGTGTACCGAGATGTAGTATTAAAAAGTATTAAAAGAATTGTAATCATTTTTTGAATAAAATAAATAAATATATCATCACGCCTTTTACCCATTACTAGCTGTGGCACTCTGCCGTAAGCAGATCTTGATAATTGATATATTTCTTCGCATGAAGTGCGGTTATCAGCCGTCAAATCACGGCCCCCAAAGATATTAGTGGAGTGGGAGCCACAGGTGTAGATTTGTTTGTCGGCTGTGTGGATCGAACCAATGTTCTCAAGATTCACAGGCCGACTCGATACCACTGAGCCACCTACCCCATTTTTTAATGTTGCTAAATTTATATTTATTAATAAAATATCATGAATTATTCAAAAATTAAGTACTAACAGTAACTTTTGGCATTGAATTCAAAGAATAAAATAATATTGAATCTGAAATATGTTTTCTTTTTACCATTTTTCTCTCAAGTATCTTAGGAATCAGTTGACTAGGGACAAGAAGGTATAGAAATTATATTTATTTTATATAAAAATGTTATTTACAATTGTTCGACGGCGTAGTTGTCCACGATGAATAATACGAGCGCGTAAAAAGGCTAGTCCTTGTTGTTTTAACTGCAGCACGGCACCGCGAGCTTCAGGGTATCGTACGGTAGCGTCTGCATAGTGCACGGCTGCAGCTTGTCCAGGAGACAGTGCGTATCCTCGTAGAAGATCTCAGAATAGCGATAAACGTAGAGCTGCTGATATGATGTACACCTGGAAAAAATAAATAAATACAATTATTAGGAAATCTTGTATTATAAATAGAAATATAAATGTGTTATAAATCTGCTACAATTTTTTTTAGGGATGATGAATGACTTATAAACATTCTAGGATTTCTTAAATGGAAGATGAATTTCTTATAAATGTTCTAGAATTTTTTTTAAGAAAGATGTCGGACTTCTTATAACCATTCTAGAATTTTAAGATATTTTTAAATGAACATATATTTAAAAAAAAAACGAATGTCTTAGAAATGTGCTAGGATTTTTTTTAGGAAAGGTGGCTGACTTATAAATACTCTAGATTTTAAAAAAAAATTAATATTTTAGAAATGTGCTAGAATTTTTTAAAGATAGATGGTTGACTTGCACATATTTTAGAATATTTTAAAAGGAAGATTAATGTTTTTTTTTTGTTTTTTTATTTAGAGAAATTATAGAGATTTCGACAGCGTAGGTCACTAATCTCTGGTACAGTATATTATCTTATAATAAATATGATTTTGTACATTGGTTAGGTATTAATTATATTTGTTTGTAGATTTGTATATGTTTGAGATATTTTATTACATTTTGGTTATTGTTTGTTAGCGCTGCCTGAAGGGTATTTGGAATATTGTACATCTGTCTCTGAACTGTGTATTTGTGACATGGTGTGATAATGTGTTCTACTGTTATTGCTGTGTTGCAAGTGTCGCAGTGTTTTGGGTTTGTTTTTTGTAATATGTGTTCATGCGTGTATCTTGAATGTCCGATCCGAAGTCTTGTAGTCACGACTTGCTCTCGTCTTTCTTCCGGCACCGTCCAGGTTTTTAAGTCATCCTTGATTGATCGTAGCTTGTTGTTGGTAATTTGTCTCCATTCTGCTAGGCTTTCTTCTTTGAGTTTTGTTCTTATGGTATTTTTAATGTTTTAAAATGTTCTAGATCATTTTTAGGGAAGATGCTTGACATATAGACATTCTAAGATTTCTTAAAAGGAAAATGAATATCTTATAAATGTTGTAGAATTTTTAAAAGGAAGATGGCTAATTTAGAAACATTCTAGGATTTATTAAAATATAGATTATTGTCTTATAAATATTCTAGATTTTTAAAAAGAAAAATGGCTGACTTCTTATAACCATTCTAGAATTTCTTAAAATAAAGTTTAATATTTTATAAATGTTCTAGATTTTATTAAAGAAATATGGCTGATTTGTAAACATTCTTGGATATTTCAAAAAGAAGATTAAATATAAATAAATAAATATAAATATATCATCACGCCTTTTACCCATCACTGGGTGTGGCACTCTGCCTAAGCAGATCTCGGTAAGTGATATATTTTTTAGCGTGAAGTGCGGTTATTATATATTAGTGGAGGAGGAGCCACAGGGGTAGATTTTTTTGTAAAAAGAAGATTAATGTCTTATAATTGTGCTAGATTTTTTAAAAAGAACATGGCTAACTTATTAACATTCTAGAATATGTTAAAATGAAAACTAATGTCTTATAAATGTTCTAGATTTTTTTAAAGAAAGATGGCTGACTTATAAACAATCTAGGATTTCTTAAAAAGAAGATTAATGTCTAGAATATTTGTAGGGAAGATGGCGTACTTAAAAAAATATAGAATTTTGTTTGACGAAAAATAATTATGTTAAAAATGTGCTAGGTTTTTTTCAGGAAAGATGACGGACTTATAAACATTCTAGAATATTTTAAAAGGAAGATCAATGCCTTATATATGTGCTACGATTTTTAAGGGAGAATGAATATCCAAAAAAAAAACTGCGTAAAATGTTAATGATGCCCTCATAAGGTGACTTGGAGGCTGAATTTTGTGAGACTTTGCCAAGTGTTTATTTAATATTTTTTATTAAACCAAGTTTCACCAAGTGTATGGATGACAATTAATTTTGTCTTTGTTGTTATTTAAATTGCTATTGCGTAGCTTTTCCTTTTTTCGGTAGATAGCATTACTGGTTCGACAGAACTTCTCATGTCATCTTACCGTTTGTTAGAGATCTTATTCTCTGCTGGCACAGTTCTTCGTCACCAGCTTCTTCACGTGAACTTTGTTCTAGGTGAAGAAGTGAGTTATACCATACTGATGAGCTCTAATAAGAGCGAAACGCGTCTATGGTTACTAACTGTGCTGGCCAGCCTCTGACGATGCCCTCATAAGGTGACTTGGAGGATGAATTTTGTGAGACTTTGCCAAGTGTTTATTTAATTATTTTTTTTATGTGTTAGTATACAGTTATAATTTGTCAAGCGCTAAGAAAGAAGTCATTTTGATTACACGAAGACACAGTAAATAAAAATAGCGTTCATTTATTCCAACATTAAAACCATTAGAGTCTGTCTCGATGAAAAACAGCCTGAGTAAGAACATTTATCAGCTTTTATTAAACATCTTTTATTAAAAAGTCTAAAATGTTGTTGTAAAGCCTTCAGACAGATTAATAAATGTAATAAATTACCGTTCATAGAACCTATTATGGTAATTACTTAGTTCTGCATGTAAAAATCACTTGAGAATTACAGACATCTCGTTCTGAGACAAATTGGCCGTACTGAATAGTGATTACAAGATGAATACGCTATTATCTGACATTACCTGCAGTTCTACACTTCTTCTACGAGTTGTACGTGATCGTATACTTAGTCGAATGGCCGTACATGTTCACTAAAGATGGATCAAGATGAAGATGAAATGTAATTGACTAGAAGATTGTCGAAACTGATCATTTTTATACAGTTTTAGGAATTCTTAAGAGTTATAATATGACAGTCGGATGAAGATGAGTGTTTTCAAAGTACGTAAGATTTTATAAAAGAATCTTAAATAAAATGTCAATTTCATGCTAAATGCAATTTTCAAATCGCCAAGTCCTTAATAAATCTAGTTTTTGAGATATTTAATATTAAAGTGCAATATGCAATTGCAAATGAAATAAACAAGTTACGATTACATCTTAAATTATTAAAAAAACGTATACGTACTGAAAATAAATTCGTTCTGTCAACTGTCAATATGACAAGTTTCTGTTTTGTTTATATCCCTGGTAATTATTGAAATAAACGCGCATTTAATATCTTTTTAAAGATATTTTTCGATTGTTCCACAGAAAACGTCAACTTTACGATAAAAAATGAGAGCGTAATGGTCAACTTTTCATAGCATTCATAGAAAAAAGTTATTAGAAAGAACAACAAGACATTTTTCAATATTGACTAATAGAAATAAATTCAAAACAATTATTTTATAAACAGACTTTAGGATTTTATTTCTTGTGTTATAAACAAGATAATTAATTGAAATTTTTATGAGATATACCCTAATATATTTTTAGTGCCCACTTAAAATTTAAAGTCAATCGTCAAATGCCTCTTGGAATAAGAAGGATTTAAACAGAAGCACTTTTTATTTTATCAGATATGTACACGTACCAATACACTGCATACACTAATAAACCTTAATTAATGTTTATTCAAGACCATTATTAAATTTACAACTTAATTATTGTTTAAATTTATGTAACTGTAAAAATACAACATTTCATGTAGAATTTTTAATAGACAAACATCTCAGGTTCAAATCTGTGTGTGGTAAAAGTAAAATAAATATATCATCACGCCTTTTATCTATTACTGGGTGTGGCACTCTGCCTAAGCAGATCTCGGTAAGTGATATATTTTTACGCGAGAAGTGCGGTTACCAGCCGTCAAATCACGGCCCCCAAAGATATTAGTGGCACTGAGCCATCTACATCATATCAATATATATATATATATATATATACATAAATATATCATCACGCCTTTTATTCATTACTGGGTGTGGCACTCTGCCTAAGCAGATCTCGGTAAGTGATATATATTTTCGCGAGAAGTGCGGTTACCAGCCGTCAAATCACGACCCCTAAAGATATTAGTGTAGGGGAAGCCACAGGGGTAGATTTAAATTGGCGAAAATTGTTTGGCGGCTGTGGAGTTCGAACCAGGGTTCTCAACAAACATGCATCCATTCGCTCCTGTACACCTGTTTCGTAAATCTTCACTTACGCCCACTTCTCTAACAACGAATCTATAAGAAATGAAGGCAGCATCGCCTGCGCTTGTTTAAAAATACATTTAACACAATTGCTGTTAGACACTGTATAGTAAAGGGATAAAATAAAATATATATCATCACGCCTTTTACCCATTACTGGGTGTGGCACTCTGCCTAAGCAGATCTCGGTAAGTGATATATTTTTTGCGTGAAGTGCTGTTGCCAGGCCCCCAAAGATATTAGTGGAGAGTGAGCCACAGGGGTAGATTTAAATTGGTAAAAATTGTTTGTCGGCTGTGAGAATCGAACCACGGTTCTCAAGATCCACAGGCCGACTCGATACCACTGAGCCATCTACCCCAATTTATATATAACAATATATATAAGAAATATATAATTTTTAAATTTAGATATCTTGCTTATACTAAAAGCTAATTTAAACATTTTTAATGTACTAGACGCAGAATTTAATTCACAGGGGTAGATTTAAATTGGTGAAAATTGTTTGTCGGCTGTAGAAGTAACTTGTAATTATATTGCTAAAAATACAGCAGTTGCCATTGTCCTTTAACAATAAAATGAATGGTATGCATGGCTGGTAATTGAGAATCATGTGTACAAATTTATCACCTATAGAAATTTATAGCATTGCTACCATTCCCAAAATTGAGGGCATAACTCAATAAATTCTCTTACATAATGCTTCTACGTTGTCATAGGTAACCTAATATTGTATTAATTAGCTCTACAATTGCAGATTATTTGAATAATAATACATATTTTGCAAAAACCACATGAATGGTATTTGTAATTCTTACAAGCAGGAATCAACTGCAGATATTTTGTACAAAGTTTTGGATGTATTCGCTTTGATTGTTAATCTGAATAAAAGGAAAAATACAAGCTGTATTTATTATTATTAACGATGTACTCAATATATAACTTTTAAAACAGTTATTAATTATTTTAAGTGAGCTATGAAAGATGATTTGTTTTCTGTTTACTGGTCAATTTGTTTAATAAGAAAAAATAAATAAAACGTTTTTAATTATGATATTCTCGGCTATCTTTCCTTAGATAGCGCAAGAATTTAATTAATTATATGAATAATAGTAATTTTTAACTGATAACAACATGAAGATGAACTGAATTAATCTTTATTAATGTTTAGAAATGATATTTGTAGCTACGTCATTTATTTAACATATCGTAAATATATTTTATCAAACAAATCTAAACATAAATTGTAAGTGAAATATTTTGATAATAATAAACCTTGTATTTTTATCTAATTTATTATCTGTCTAGGAGAATTCACCAGATGTCACTGTCAACCAATAGGATCACGAATTTGTTTGAAAATGAACCAATGAAATGTACATTTCGTCGGAAATTCATCACTAGTGAAATTGATATCGGAAATACCACTATTAATAATATCCTTGGTTACGAATAAAATAAATGATATTTTCAATATTTTCATAAACGTCAATTCTACATTTGTTCAGTGTACATTTAATATTCAAAATTTTCATCACTGTAATACCTAATTAATAATGTGCAAATAAATACCTAACTGTTCTTGTTAATTAACTCTTGTTTGGTAAATTCTCAAGCCGAATACAACTCGTAGTATGAAAATTGACAGATAATATTTTGACATAAATATACATTCGTTGTTATGTTTCCATTTCCATAACAACTCATAATTTATGTCAAAATATTTTCAGCAATTTTCATACTACTTGTTATATTATATATGAAAATACATCAAATTTTAGATTACAAAAACTTCAAAACATATCAATAAAATTAATTCAATTATTTTCAAACATATTGACCCAATTTTATAGGTAAGTAATAATTCTACTAGCAGTTGATTACATAATGAGCCTTGTTATTCAACCGTCAATATTTAATTTAAATCCTTCTGCTCTCGTCTACATACTACGAGGAATGAAAATTACTAAATATATTTTTAGAATTCAAGTATATATAATTGAACATAAATATTTTGTTTTACTAAATTACAAATTTAAAATTCTGCGATATATTTCTGAGCGTTTTCCAATAAATTCAATAACAATTTGTATATAACACCTCATGTTTAGTCTCTTAAAATACGTAGAAAGCCAGAAACAGGTTCCAAGTATCGATACACGTTTTTAGTTTCGATAAAATCCAAAATAAAAATGTAATCATTGTCTAACAATGTTTGCATTTCCTGTATGACGCATTATTAATTTTTTTTAGCGGTGCATCATTGAAAGATGAGGGTAGACCTCCTATCTAAAATATTTTTCTATGGAAAATTTTGGGAAGTAATTTATCAGCTTACAAAATGTTGATAGCTCAATTAAAACTTTTATTACATTTTATAACGACCCTGTCAGAAAGTAAAATATTCTTCTGTCAATTAAAAGTAGAAAGTGATACTTTTCCTACCTAAGAAAGAAAGTAAACTTTTCTTCCTTAATAAAGTAAAGTAAAACCATATATAAGGAAAACTAAAAACAACGGGTGTTTTGACATTAGTGACATTAGAAAACAATAAATTTATGGCAATTTTATTTTCTAATAGCGTAGTACTTTAAATAAAAAAAAATAAATATATCATCACGCCTGTTACCCATTACTGGGTGTGGCATTCTGCCATGAGCAGATCTCGGTAAATGATGTATTACTTCGTGGGAAGTACGGTTACCAACCGTCAAATCACGGCCCCCAAAGATATTAGTGGAGGAGCAGCCACATGGGTAGATTTAATTTGGTGAAAATTGTTTGTCGGCTGTGAGGATCAAAACAGAGTTCTCAAGATCCACAGGCCGACTCGATACCTCTGAGCCACCTACCCTTTGATATACAATAGTTATTTGTGTATTCAGAGCGTAAAGTGATTCTTTATTACTCGAGCACGGTAATTGCAGCGCGATCCGAAGACGAGAGCTGCAATAGTGTAAGAGGAACAAAGACACTTTACGCTTGTGATACACACATAATTTTTTCTATGATTGCATCTTAAAATTATTTAAAAACTTATACGTACTTAAAATAAATTAATTCTGTCAACTGTCAATATGACAAGTTTCTGTTTTGTTTGTGTCCCTGGTAACAATTGAAATAAGCGCGCATTTAACGTCTTTTTCGCGCGTTGCCATTGGAGACGCGCAAAAAAGATATTTTTCGATTGTTCCACAGAAAATGTCAACTTTACGATGACAAATTAAAGCGTAATTGTCAACTTTTCATAGCAATCGTAGAAAAAAATAATTTTAATCGATTACAAATCGTACAAATGAGAATATGAATAAAATAATAGCCCTGACATGAGCTGCGATAAGATACATGTATTAAAATTAGTCTTAGCAGTATTTTTATTAATCAGTTATTGTAATAAATACACTGCTCATTCGTTAAAGGAATCTTCAGGTTGAAAATAATTAAATCAGTTTGTTTCATCTCTTAGAAATACATTTTCATCGGATTCATATGAGAACTATAAGCTTCAAAGAATGCTGGAGAAATATAAGGAGAGGCGAAGAGGACAAAACCAAACTGACTAAATGGGGACGAATAAGAAAAGCATACTACGAAAGAAATGGAGTCTCTACAACACAAATAGAGAATTTACGCGAGAACGGCGAAAGTGTAGCTCGAATAACAGAGCAAAGAGATAGCGACATCCAAAGACAAACCCAACAAAATAAAATAGACGAATCCAACTATAACAGAAGTTATAAATCTAGACAGACGCTCTCAATACCACGCTACATTTTAAATGAAAGAAAAAACATAAAGTTAATCGCGAGGTTCAGATGCGGAAATGAAGAGAGAGGAAATAAGTATTGGTTAACTTGGGAGGAGAGAAGATGCCGATTATGTGGAAGGGAAGAAGAATCAATAAGACACTTAAGAACATCGTGCAGAGAGGTGCCGCGAGAAACAAGACAAGAAAACGAACTATTGGATGACCAAGGCTCCGGAGAGGATTGGATGAAACGAATCAGAGACAGAAGAAAAGTCACTTGAAATATAATAACTATGTAACATTTATTTTTGTATATATATTTTTGTAGATTCTAAGCCCAGGGGGCAAGAATAATAATAAATAATAATAATAATAATAATATAAGCTTCAAAGAAACTAAAACGTATACAAAATCTTTTGCTAAATAAATAAATGTTGTTATTATATTTAATGGAATATAGCATGATGTTAAGTACCTATATATAATTTTTAAAGAAAAATTATAAGATTTCCTTTTGAGAAGATGTTAAACGGAAAAAGAATAAGGATTTTTTTAAAGAAATATACTTACATACTTTACTTTATAATTATAAAAATATCAACATTTTTACAGTGTTTCAGTATATTATAAACGTCAAATTCACACTGAGATGTTATGTAACTTAAATCGAAGAGATGGCAATTAGTAACAATTAATAAATTTAATCGCTAGGGTGATAATGCTCGTATATAAATACTAAATTTTTGAGTGAAATAAATTAGTCTTCATGATCACCTACACCCAAAAGTTTCGAACAGTGAACAGTACTTTTCAATTAATGTGGTTTACAATTAAGTGAAGTGATGTGAAATGAAGGTTTAAAGTGCTTTTAAAACTGGATTAATTTTGGATTCTACCCCCATATAAGGTTAATTCATTCTTATTACTTTTCATAATAATTATTCTCAACTTATATAAATAAGTACTTACTTTAACAATCTTTTTTCAAGTATCTTTTTGAATTAATTTTTTCGTAGGTTATATACCGAGAATTAAGAATATATCAGTAAAATTTCAAATATTTATTGGGTAGAAACTAACAGCTGAGTGTCAAAAATGATATAATTAGATCGCGACAGTGTAGTTGGAAGAAATTAAATGTCAATTTTGACACGAGAATTATGAAGAATTTTACCAAAGAAATTCATGGCTTGAGCTATATTCAGTTGATTATTTCTTGAATTTACGTTAGAAATTATTGTTCAAATGTAAAAATTTTAAAAAACTTGCCTAGAGGTCAATTGAAACACGGGGAATTCAACGTTTCAGACCGCATCTCAATATCTTGCTTGGTGTTTGAGTTATAGCCTCGGGAAAGTTGAAAATCGGATTTTGAAAATTGTTTGAAAACAGCAAAACTAAGCAAGCTATTGATATGCGGTTTGAACGAGTGAATTCCCCGTGTCCGAAACTACTTGTATACAAATTTTTAGCTCATTTAAAGTAAATTAACTTTTTTGAAATTTTTTATTTATTTTCCAAGGGGTACCCCTTGGGATTTTTATGATTTTTAAACAAATTGCTCTAAAACTATTTCTCGTACGAATAATGTAACGAAATTTTACATACATATGTATTTCGACGTGCTGAATCCAATGGTGTAATGTTTATGTCCATTATCTCAAAAACTGTATGAGAAAAAAAATTGGCGAAAATTTTTCAAAAAAATAAAAATCGCTAAAAACTTGCTTAAAGGTCAATTGAAACACGGGGAATTCAACCTTTCAGACCGCATCTCAATATCGTGCTTAGTTTTCGAGTTATAGCCTCGGGAAAGTTGAAAATTGTTTGAAAACAGCAAATCTTCTAGAGGCTATAACTCAAAAACTAAGCAAGATATTAATATGCGGTTTGAACGAGTGAATTCCCCGTGTCCGAAACTACTTGTATACTCATGCTCATTTATAGAAAATAATTAGTTAAGTTTTTAATATTGACTATTGTTAAAATAGAGAGACAGTAAAACAATATTTTAATTAATTTATGGCATGAAAATAAAATAATCTTTATTAAATGTCTGTCAGTACGATGGTGTGGATAGCGTTACGGCATTCGAATCAGGAGATCTCGAGTTCAAATCCCACTCAAACTAAATTATGAACTATTACATTACGTCTCAGTGAATCCGGACCCTGTACTGTAATTGGGATTAAGTTCTTGTTACAGAGACTAATATAAATAAATAAATATATCATCACACCTTTTACCCATTACTGGCTGTGGCACTCTGCCTAAGCAAATATATTTTTTCGCGTGAAGTGCGGTTAGCAGCCGTTATATCACGGCCTCCAAAGATATTAGTGGAGGGGAAGCCACAGGGGTAGATTTAAATTGGTGAAAATTGTTTGTCGGCTGTGGGGATCGAACCAGGATTCTCAAGATCCACAGACCGACTAAATAAATAAGGTATTACCATATGCAATTTGTTGGTATAATTGTTTGCACGTCATTTTTAAATTGCAAAAACTGATTTTTTTAATTGAAACACAAATGTTTGTAATAATTTAATATAAACAATACATGCTATAACAACTCTAGAAATTAAAGTACTACCGTGTGGTACTGAGTAATTCTATCTTGCAATGGTGAAAATAAAAATGGTTTTACAAGTACTGACCTCATGAGTGTTAGCATGAATTATAGATGGCGACCACTTGAGCACTAGCATGATATTTATAGCCGGGACGAGGAAACAGCCTACACTTATTAATCTGATGTCTTAATACAAGCAATTAGATCTGTCCGTCGTTTGCATTCACAGATGTATTAATATGACTAACTACTAGCTAACGGTCAAACTAACAATCACTGTCAACTAGAAGATTCTACTTTTTAAGACTCACTAATAAAATGTAATACTTGGATATTTTACAAACTTTCCAAATATTAAAAGATAATTAAGCTTTCAGTAAGTGATATATTTATTCGCGTGAAGTGGGGTTACCAGCCGTCAAATCACGGCCCATAAAGATCTAGGATACATAGCTCAAAATAAAATATACGTAGTTTATAACAAATTAAGTAAACTAATTAAAATAACTAGAGTATTGAAGTGAGAACCCTGGTTTGATACCCAGGGCCGACAAACAATTTTCACTAAATTAAATCTACCCCTGTGGCTGTCCCTCCACTAATATCTTTGGGGGGTGTGATTTGACTGCTGGTAACCGCACTTCACGCGAAAAATATATCACACTCAGTAAGGGGTAAAAGGCGTGATGATTATTTATTTATGACGAATAAAAGATTGGTGAAATTATGTATAACAGATTGCGTAGACGATCCAGGATCCATAAGATCCCAAGGAGTAAATGGATGAATATGATTGAAAGATTGTTACATAAACGGAAGACAAGACGAGCTTGTATAAAAGAAATTATGAATATGGTTTGAACATATGGAATGAATGTCGAATGAAATATTGGTGAAATTGAGGCATAAATGCGTGGATATGATTGAAGTATTTTTCCGTGAACAAAAAACAAGACAAGTTTGTAATATAAATAAATATATCATCACGTCTTTTACCCATTACTGGGTGTAGCAGTCTACCGTAGCAAATCTCGGTAAGTGATATATTTCTCCGCATGAAGTGCGGTTACCAGCCGACAAATCACAGCGTCGAAAAATGTTAGTGGAGGAGGAGCCACAGGGGTAGTTTTAACGTGGAGAAAATTGTTTGTCGACTGTGGGAATCGAACTCAGATTCTCAAATCCACAGGCCGACTCGATACCAGAAGAAATTATAAATACGTGGTCAGTTGAGAAGGTTTAAGCATGTGGAATATACAGGGTGTTATATTTTAATAGACCCAGCAAATATCTCGCTTATTTATCAACTTTCATATAACATAATTTATACAGCAACATGAAAGCTAGTTGATGACGGATGTACATTCATGATATCATTTCCGGTTTATTAGTAATTAATATCAACTTTGAAATTTCAAATGGGACATACGAGTACTATATTTTTTTACAAATTTGAAAAGTGCATCAAATTTGCTTTACAATCATGTAAAATAATCCATATGTTACATTATTAAAAAGTAAAATGGCGGGCACTTTATTATACATCAAATCGGAAAGAGAATAATGAGCCATCCATGACTGTGGCTTGAAATAAAACAATTAACTAAAACAATTGCAACTATTATTATTAAATGAAATAATATTTTAAGGAACACTTAATAACAACAAAATGAATTTATATAAAATATTCAAAATGCCTCCCAGCCTCTTCAATGCATTTTCTCCCGATATGACCACTTGATTTTTGGATGGAGCTACGTGAAAGAGAAAGATTTTGTTTGTAATGAACAAGTAAACACATTAAACGGACTGAAGAATAAAAATGAAGCAGCAATTGAATCTTTATCTGCTAACAAAATATAAAGGCCTACTTATTCTGTTTCAAAACGTTGTGCAAATTGTATTGAATAGGCTGGAAGATATTTGAATATTAGTTATAAAATCATTTTGTTGTTATTAAGTGTTTCTTATTTTCTGTATTATTGTGACAAAAAAATATTATTTCATTTAATAATAATAATTACAATTGTTTTAGTTAATTGTTTTATTTCAAGCCACAGTCATGACTCACTATTCTCTTTCCAATTTGGTGTATAATAAAGTGCCCGCCATTTTTCTTTTTAATAATGTAACATATGAATTATTTTACATGATTGTATAGCAAATTTGATGCACTTTTCAAATTTGTAAAAAAATATAGTATGTTCCATTTGAAATTTCAAAGTTGATATTAATTACCTATAAACCGGAAATGATATCATGAATGTACATCCGTCATCAACTAGCTTTCATGTTGCTGTATAAATCATGTTATATGAAAGAAATTGCTAAGTTGATAAATAAGCGAGATATTTGCTGGGTCTATTAAAATATAACACCCTGTATATCGAATGAAATATAATTAAAATTGAGGGTGAGAGATTGCGTAGGATCCTAGGAATAAATGTATAGGTATAATTGAAAGTTTGATGCGTGAACTAAAGATAAGACGAGCTTATATGAAGTGAATTAAGAATGTTGATGATACGCCAGAATAGAAATGATTGGAAAAGACTAATTTGCAGGATGAACCTAATAAATGTATCAAGGGTTCGTACTACCCCATTTTATGGTACTATTACTTAGGATCGTCCTTGAGCCTAGATATATACAAATTATAATAATCCTTAATTTTTAGGGGCCCGAGATTGTAAAGTTATTTAAACATTTATTAATAGTACAACAATTTTATCTTAAATAATTTTTCTGTTAAACACTTAGGAAAAAATGTTATAATTTTAAATAATAGAAAATGTAATTCTCTACAACTTTTATTAGAAGTTTTATTTTCTAAAATTATTTAGAAACTCTTGCCATCTAACAATATGTAATGCTAAATATTGAAAATTATTTTAAATACAAATAATTGTTTCTTTTTTATATTCAATCTTTTTAAAAAGGACTTGCAAAAAATTGTTTATCTAGGGTCCTGAGAGGCCTTAAGACTGTCCTGTGCGAAAGGTACTACTAAAGGTCCGTCAGTACGGTGGTGTGGATAGCATTACGGAATTCGAATCCGGAGTTCTCAAGTTCGAATCTCACTCAAGCTAAAAAAGTTATATAAACTACCTACTACACTGTGGCTCGGTGAGTGCAGACCCTGTACTGTAATTGGGATTAAGTTCCTGTTGTACAACGTAACATAAATAAATAAATAAATAAAATGAAGTATAAATATAGCAAGATCAGCAGTTGCAGAACTAATATTCTCATGTAAAAATTAAAACTGACTTCTTAATTTATGTAAAACAGTGAACAACATGTTACAAATGTTAGATTGTTAATAAGTTAAAGAAACAATATAATCTGTGTTTAAAATCGTCGATCAATTTTTCCATGACGACTGAATTTTTTGTCGGTTAATTTGTGATTTACCATTCAGTTTTTACAGTTGGCAAACCTTCTCGGGGCCTCTCAAGTGCTTGAGACAACTTAAGAAGTCCAGACATTAAAACAAAAATCTTTTTCGCACTTTTGTCAACATAGCGGAAAAGTTTTCACATTTTTAGTTTGTACCTGCGTCAAACGAACATTATTGATGAATTTTTGAGTGTTAATAGGTGTAAACAAAATCTATAAATCAATTTTCAAGCGTTAATACCAGTGAGAACTCTCTGTGGTTCAGTCAGGCCACCGACAGAAGGTTTTGTAATTTATAGACGGTTCGGAAAGAATAAAATTCCAAAAAGGAATTAAAAGAAAGCAGTTTTAATGTCCTCGTTTACTAATCTTGAAATGGAGGGAAGAGTCAGCAGAAGACTGCAAGAATTCAGATAGTTTAACATCCATTAGTTAACGATCATTTCAGATACATTCTAAATATTATTATAAATAATACGCAGCACGATTATTTAAACAATGAAACTGTCTAACATTTGTAAGACGTTATCAATTGTTTAACATAAATTAAGAATAATTACATTCACGAAGACACTGCATATGCTAACCCACATCTATTATGCTAAAGATCATTAATTTTTTGTTAGAAAAAAATGTAAACATGGTGAATAAAAACTGACTGACAGCAAGTGAGAGTGATACAAAATTACAAAAAACTAATTATAATAATTAAATAACACAGTAGAATACAGAACAAACATACTTATTTTAAAACTGTTTAAAAATTTTCAAAGTTGAAGTAGGTACTGGAAAATAATTGGGCAGGTGGAATGAAAGAATGGTACAATTGAGGGTAAAAATTGCGTGAATGGTCTAGGAATATATGAAGATTTGTTGTATGAGCGAAAGATAAAACAACCTTGAATAAAAGGAATGATAAATATGGGGTAGGTGGCTCAGTGGTATCTAGTCGGCCTGTAGATCTTGAGAACCCTGGTTCGATCCCCACAGCCGACAAACAATTTTCACCAATTTAAAAAAATCTACCCCTGTGGCTCCTCCACCACTAATATCTTTGGAGGCCGTGATTTGACGGCTGGTAACCGCACTTCACGCGAAAAAATATATCACTTACCGAGATCTGCTTAGGTAGAGTGCCACATTCAGTAATGGGTAAAAGGCGTGATGATATATTTATTTATCCAACACCCACTACTTATAAAGTCATTATTGTTGTCATTTTAGATTAGTAAAGTGGTTTATAAGTCACACGTGAGTTATAAGTCATAAGTCACGCATAAATTATGACTTGAACTCACTGTTGAGTTTAAATATAACAAAGTTGAAAAAATGTTGCAGCTGTAGTATTCGAAATGGAAGATGAGAATTTT
Organism: Pterostichus niger; assembly: GCA_947425015.1. Classification (NCBI taxonomy): domain Eukaryota; kingdom Metazoa; phylum Arthropoda; class Insecta; order Coleoptera; family Carabidae; genus Pterostichus; species Pterostichus niger. The sequence continues at coordinate 2,842,344 of OX380348.1, forward strand.
ATTCCCGAAATAATCATTAAGGAAGCGGAAAAAGCGGTTGTTGATATTTTACCAAAAAAGTCTAGAACTTCCTATGAAAAACACTTTCATTCATACCTTTGACGTTTCTAGTTGTTATCCAGTCTTCAAACATATGAAATTCTTTTTCATAGGAAGACTTTTTTGGTAAAATATCAACAACCGCTTCTTCCGCTTCCTTAATGATTATTTCGGGAATAAAATTCTCATCTTCCATTTCGAATACTACAGCTGCAACCTTTTTTCAACTTTGTTTATTTAAAAAATTTGAGTAACCTAGACAACAAAACAAGAAAGTATGGCTAACTAGAATATTATTTGAAATGTAGACAATTGTGTCAAAATTTATATTTTAATGTCTTAATTCTAGTTGTTGGATAAAATTTCGTATGCCACTCGTGTGTTATTACAAATAAGTCACTTCAGAAAATTATTCCCCTCGGCCTGCGGCCTCGTGGACTAATACTTTTCTTGCGTGACTTATTTGTAATATAACACACTTGTACCATAAATAACTATTATTTTTATAAATATGGATGTTTTGTCAAGACGGGAATGATTAATTGTAAATGTTGAAGGGTTTGTGTTACCCTATAATTTTGAATTAAATCTCCTCGCTCTTGTATTTAACTGTGAATCATGAAGCCGTAAAACTCTGATTAATTAAAAATAAAAATACCAGAAGGCAATTTGGCTCTTGCGATAGAATAGCAAGTTTCCTAATTTGTATTCTTACTTTCTTTTTTGAAACGTGAGTCTAGCTTGACTTAGTATCTATGGTTTATCTTTTTATGTAACTTATAATTACCTTCTAACTGTTGTTGTCAAAATTAATGGCCTATATTTCTTAGAACCTGTGTCAAAAATGCGAAAATCTAATTTAGTGTAGTTAAAATGCTTTAAGCAGTAAATGAGTTACTCGTAAATAAATCAAAAACATGTATTTATTTTTATCAAAAACATATTCTGAAATATTCGCGTTCTATATTTAGCTTATCGTCATACATCATGCAAATAGAATACGCAATAAAATTAATTAGTTTGAGATACAAGAAAAAATAAATATTTATAAATTGAAATTATCTAATTTTTATTTTATATTTGTAAATCAAATTCATATTAACATTTATGCGATTTGACAGAAGATAATCATACTTTATTCAAAATCTCTAGTTTCAATGCTGTAATAATGCCTAGATTATTTTAAAAAACTTCTGCATTTTAAATTACTAAATAAAATATTTCGTGCAAGTTACTACACCAAATATGCAATATACAGTATACAGGGTGTAGAATTGAAATGTGGCGTATAGGGATTTCAATGTTATTTTTTAAATATTGCTGTATCTCTTTACCTATTCACTTTAGAGCAAAAGCGTAAATACAAAAATTGTTCAGAAATTAAAAACGCTTCCTATAAAGTAAATTTCATTACATAAATGTGAATAGTTCACGAGATATTAATTAAATGAAATTCAAAATTTATTCAAATTTTTTGTAGATTGCGTTGGAAAATTAAACAAATGAACAGAATATTTGACATATTTATAAATCAATATAGTAGCAATATAATGTATTTTTCTTATTTTATAATAAATACGTCAAACATTTTGTGCACTTGAAATTTATTCACTATTTCCTTACAAAAACTTGTTCAACAAATATTACAACACTGTAACAAACAAATGTCAAACTCTTTTACAATATGTTAAATATTCAGTTCAATTTTTTAATTTTCCAACGCAATCTACAAAAAATTTGAATAAATTTTGAATTTCATTTAATTAATATCTCGTAAACTATTCACATTTATGTAATGAAATTTACTTTATAGGAAGCGTTTTAATTTCTGAACAATTATTGTATTTACGCTAAGAGATACAGCAATATTTAAAAAGTAACATTGAAATCCATAGGGCGTATAGACGCCACATTTCAATTCTACACCCTGTATAAAGATCTGCTATTTCAGAGCTTCCCCAAACCAGGAATGATATTTAAAATACCAACATTTATTTAACATTTCATGCAACTTAAATTTACTTGAAATCATTCTCTATTACATACTTTGGGAGCTGTGATTTGACGACTGGTACTCATTATCTACATTAATTTTGCAAAATGTCATTGACTAGCATTCTACTAAAAATTTTGAGGGCCGTGATTTGACGGCTAGTAACTGCATTTTACACAGATTATTTTATATACTATACACTAAGATCTGCAATAGCAGAACTATCACTATGACAGCGGAAGAATGATAACAATAACAAATTAAATTTTTCTATCAATGCCAATCATTATTTACTAAAATCCGTCCATGGCGGCTATATTTTGACAGCAAGTAACCACACTTCAACCTTAAGATTTGCAACAGTAGAGAAATATCAATTTACCAAATTTCAATATAAAATTAATTGCTACTAAATTGTTTGAAGTAATGAGGGCTGTATTTTGTCGGCTGGTAGTCACACTTTAACCTCAAGGAGTATGTATATTATACATACAGATCTGCAACAGCAGAGCGTCACCCAACAATAACAAAAATATATCTAATAAAATGTTTATAAAATTTAATTTTACGATTCATTGTTTACTAAAATCATTGAGGACATAAGGGCTATATTTTCACGTCCAGTAATTACACTTGAATTTCAAAATAAAAGTTATATTCACCAAGATCTGCAACAACAGAGTCAGACCCAACAATGATAAATATTTATAAAATTTCTATTTCATTTTACGAACCACTATCAGCAACAATCTTTAAGGTCCTAGTGTATGTAATTTGACGGCTGGTTAGCAAACCCAACCTCAAATAATAAGTATATTAAACAGTAATGGGGTAGGTGGCTCAGTGGTGGATCTTGAGAACCCTGGTTCGATTCCCACAGGCGACAAACAATTTTCACCAAATTAAATCTACCCCTGTGGGGTCGTGAGTTGGCGGCTGGCAACTGTATAAATGTATCACTTACCGAGATCTGATTAGGCAGAGTGTCACACCCAGTAATGGGTAAAAGACTTGATGATATATTTATTTATTTATATTAAACAGTAAGATCAGCAACTGGAGAGCCACATTCATCAACAACTATAAACTCAAGTATAGCGAAGATATTTCTGCATCATTGAAATTCTTTGTTCCTCCGCTTCAAAATCTGAGTCATTCTCTTCAGTGCAGGTATAACAAGGTCGCTGTTAGCTCCCTTGATCAGTCCGAGACGGTGTTGAAGACATTTATCTGTTGTCCACAACAGGGTGTTGATAACAACTGACAAGATGACTTGTACGTACCTCGTTCGTTTTCCTATTGACGTACAAGTTACGTGAGTGATAATAATTGAACAGAACAGTGGCTCCTCTGCCTCTTAATAGTCTATTCTCTAACAAGTGTTGTTATTGGTGGGGTCACATCGCTATTGAGAAGGTTGGCACAGGGGCGGACTCCCCCGCAAGAACAAGGGCTTTCCACATTTTTTATTTATTAATCTACATATTGAAATATTAAATTCATATTTTTTCAATTTTATTAAAAAGTATCTAGTAAAGGATCTGTAGTTGCAGAGCTAGTACAAATAATTATATAGAGTGTCCCACAAAAACTGTACTATAGAGGATTAACAAGAGAAATAATTTATTTTACGTCCTTGCCAGAAAGTAAACTGAGTGAAGAAAGTGATACTTTTCGCCTTCGTATATTCAGATCGTAAAGTGATTCTTTGTTACTCGAGCACGGTAATTGCAGCGCAAGCCGAAGGCGAAAGCTACAATAGTGCAAGAGGAACATTTAATATCTTTTTCGCGCGTTGCCATTGGAGACGCCCAAAAAAGATATTTTTCGATTGTACCACAGAAAACGTCAACTTTATGATGACAAATGGGAGCGTAATTGTCAACTTTTCATAACAATCGTAGAAAAATAATTTATTTCACGTCCTTGCCAAAAAGTAAACTAAGTGAAGAAAGTGATACTTTTCGCCCTCGAAAAGATAGTTATTTGTGTATTAAGAGCGTATTAAGAGCCTTCGGCTCGCGCTGCAATTACCGTGCTCGAGTAACAAAGACACTTTACGCTCGTGATACACACATAATTTTTCTACGATTACATCTTCAAATTATTAAAAAAAAGTATACGTACTGAAAATAAATTCGTTCTATCAATTGTTAATATGACAAGTTTCCGTTTTGTTTGTATCCTTGGTAACTATTGAAATAAGCACACATTAATATCTTTTTCGCTCGTTGCCATTGGAAACGCGCGTATTTAACGTCTTTTTGCGCGTTGCCATTGGAGACGCGCAAAAAAGATATTTTTCGATTGTTCCACAGAAAACGTCAACTTTACGATGACAAATGAAAGCGTAATTGTCAACTTTTCATAGCAATCGTAGAAAAATAATTTATTTCACATCCTTGCCAGAAAGTAAACTGAGTGAAGAAAGTGATACTTTTCGCCCTTGAAAAGAAAGTATTTTTATCTTCTTTAGGGGAGAAATGTGCAATCAAGGCAACTGGAAATCAACATTCAGATGACATCTGTGAAGAGAATATTTAAGATTCTAGTTTATGTGACTGAATGCAATTTCTTTAGTTAGTAAATCTGCTGAATCCGGCTCTGTGAAGTCAAACTCAAACGATGGTTGGCTTGACCACCGCCAGACATACAGTCAGTCGCTCCGTCAGTGCTCTTTTACCATCTGTCCTGCGCACAACTCGCTTTCATTATATTCCGCTGTCATCGCCAAGTGTTCTATCTAACTGCTAGTGTTATTAGTGACAGCCTGTCTCTGAAGAAGAGCTCGGAGTGTAGTGTCCAAGTGTCTAACTCTCAGTGGAAATGTCTCTCGGTGGTAGCCGTCGCCGGCGACGGCTTTGTAGATGATCGCGAGTGAAGGAATAGACCTGGTGCTTACCTGGTGCGCTGGATAGACGTAGTGATATGGGTGCGAGAACGGTGCTGGTGATGATGTTTGTGGGGGTGGTATATGCTGATGAAACACGGGTAAGACTATTATGAAATTATGAAGAACCACAATACATTATTTTTATTTTTTAATGAGATATTTAGCAATCTAACCTTATGAAGATGATGGTTATAAATTAAGAAATATACAGAGCTATTTTAAGACCCCCCCTTGGTCCTAAGTACATAAATATTGACATTTTTTTTTTAAGTTTCAAAGAAGAAAACTTATATTTTTGAATATTTGTTGTCGGACACAATCGGCTGTCAAATGTTTCTAAATGATTTTAGAAAAAAATACTTCAAATAAAAGTTGTAAATAATGATATTCTCTACCAATTTTATTTGAAGCATTTTTCTCTAAATGTTTCATAGAAAAAATTATACAATGTCAAATGTTCAAAAATGTAATTTTATTAAATATTAAAATTACTTTGCAATCTGAGGGCCCACAGCGCTTGCCCATGTTGCCTAGGCCTAAGGTAACAAGTTCTACATATTTATATGAGAATTATAGCTCTGCAATAGCAGATCTTGGCATATTTTGAAGCAACAATATTTCACGGTTACTTAAACTTTCAAAAAAATCTGATATCCTGAGCTCGAATCCCACTCAAGATACAAATTGGGACTCAATGAGTCTGAACCCTATAGAGTAATTGGGATTAATTAATAAATAAATTTTGTTAACTGTTTAAGTCCAAAAGTCAACGAAAATGTAAAATTACATTCAATGACGTGGTATAGTGGTTAGCGTCTTTGCCCGGCAAACAGAAGGTCCCTGGTTCGAATCCTGACGTCACCCAAATTTTTCTATCATAAATTTAACTTGATATTCAATGGAATTTGGAATTACATTCGTAAGGAAGCCGTATGGACCTGCTGGAGTTTCCAAAATAAGTTTTATTTATTTTACAATGCAATTAATTGTAGATCTTTGTAGAAAGCAAAACTAGGTGCTTCCTTTATTAAAGTTTGAGAAACACTGGTATAAGCAAGTGTAAAATATACAAGTACCTAAAAATAATGTATTTACTATTCAAACTTTTGAATAATTTTCGAATGCAAATATTTAAATTCCAGTCACAGATCCAGCGATAAAATTCACAAAAAAATGCAAAAAGTTTTTGCATTTTAATGTTGTGTTACTGGTTACTGCATTCATAAAAAAATACAAGAGTTTATTATGTGGGTGTCCATATAAAATATGTTTCCTTTTGTCAGAGAAAAAAGTAATTAAAAAGTATAAATTAATTTCAAAGTAGTACAGTGTTTTATGAATGTTGCATTTATATGATTACATTAAACTAAATACATACTTAATGTTACTAGTTCATAATAATAAATAAATAATTAGTAATTTAATGAAGCACATCGATGACTCAGACAAAAAATCCTGTGGATATTTACACAGATTTTATGTTAATTTACTGAACGCATAAAAAACAAAAACAGAGTATTGGGAATGCCGGTTCTCAATATTTATGTTCTCTTGAGTTTTACGTTGTTTTCAACAGAATAAAACTAAAGGTTTATGTTTAAGAAGTCTACAAATAAATGCGAAGAAACTAAAGTGAATATTTGTACAAGTAATTATTAGAAATATTTGCAGTCGTTGCTAATGTTGTGTCAGGCAGTACTAAGCGATGCTTTTATTTATATCAGCATTTATTTACATTCTTGTATCAATCATAAATGTATAAATTGATGATTTAGCGGAAATGACAGCTGTTCTTTTAATTATAATTGGCGTTCTTTTTCAATTTGTTCTGTCAATAAAATTAACTTTTATTTGAAACAATTTTTTGTTCTAAATTATTTAGAAATATTTGACACCATAAAATATATGATAGCAAATGATGACAGTTGCTAATTTTATCTGCAATTGCGGATCTTAATAGTGACAATCAATACAAAATTTAAAAAATATCCGTTTACCTTAAAGAAGATCTGGGCAATTGCTAGCTACTTTTATAATTTAGCAACTCTTTTACCTATAGTTGTAGCTTCGCTAAATGTGAAAATGTATAGCTATAGTTTGTAGCTTCATACTAATCTTCTCAAGCTAGTTTTTATAGCTTGAGACTATTTCTTATAGCTTAAGATTGTATTTTATAGTTTAAAGTTGCTTAAGTTACTTTTGAAGTAGTTTCAATCCGAACAAAACAATTAAAACTAACACTTTGGGAGCCTTGATTTGACGGCTGGTAACTGCACTTCACGCTAAAAAATATATCACTTACCGAGATATGCTACGACAAAGTGCCACATCCAGAAATGGGTAAAAAGAGGGATGAAAGTTAGTTGCTTTGAATTAAAATGACTAGAGCAACTTGACAATCGATATCACGATTTACTGTATTCTAAATCGGCTATTAAGATCTGCAATTGCAGAGCTGCTGCAGTACATTTGGCCTCGTATATTATCGGCTATCAAATGTTTCTAAATAATTTTAGAAAAAAATACTTCAAATAAAAGGTGTAAATAATGATATTCTCTACCAATTTTATTTGAAGCATTTTTCTCTAAATGTTTCATAAAAAAATATATACAATGTCAAATGTTCAAAAGTGTAATTTTAATAAATGTTAAAATTACTTTGCAATCTGGGGGCCCACAGCGCTTGCCCATGTTGCCTAGGCCTAAGGTAACATCTTTGGGGGCCTTGATTTGATGGCTGGTAACAGCGCTAAGAAATATATCACTTACCGAGATAAGCTACGGCAGAGTGCCATACTCAGTAATGGGTAAAAAGAGTAATGAAAGTTAGTTGCTTTGAACTAAAATGACTAGAGCAATTTGACACTTATAAATCGGCTATAAAGATCTGCAATTGCAGAGCTGCTGCAGTATGTAAGATATTAAACTCATTTCTGATGATATTCTTTAACAATTTTATTTGAAGCATTTTTCTCTAAATGTTTCATAAAAAAAAATATACAATGTCAAATGTTCAAAAGTGTAATTTTAATAAATGTTAAAATTATTTTGCAATCTGGGGGCCCACAGCGCTTGCCCATGTTGCCTAGGCCTAAGTTAACATCTTTGGGGGCCTTAATTTGATGGCTGCTAACAGCGCTAAGAAATATATCACTTACCGAGATAAGCTATGGCAGAGTGCCACACTCAGTAATGGGTAAAAGGAGTAATGAAAGTTAGTTGCTTTGAATTAAAATTACTAGAGAAACTTGACAATCGATGTCACGATTTACTGTATTATAAATCGACTATTAAGATCTGCAATTGCAGAGCTGCTGCAGATATTAAACTCATTTCGGAAAACTGCGTATTATATTTGGCCTCGTATATTATCGGCTGTCAAATGTTTCTAAATAATTTTAGAAAAAAATACTTTAAACAAAAGTTGTAGATAATAATATTCTCTACCAATTTTATTTGAAGCATTTTTCTCTAAATGTTTCATACAAAAAAATATACAATGTCAAATGTTCAAAAGCGGTTGCCCATGTTGCGTAGGCCTAGGGTAATATCTATGGGGGCCTTGATTTGGTGGCTGGTAACTGAACTTCACGCTAAGAAATATATCACTTATCGAGATATGCTACTGCAGAGTGCCACAGTGAGTAATGGGTAAAAAGAGGGATGAAAGTTAGTTGCTTTTATTTAAAATGACTAGAGCAATTTGACAATCGATATCACGATTTACTATATTATAAATCGGCTATAAAGATCTGCAATTGCAGAGCTGATGCAGTATGTAACTCATTTTGGAAAACTGCGCATTACATTTGGCCTCGTATATTATCGAATGTATCTAAATTATTTTAGAAAGAAATGTTTGAAATAAAACTGTATTGTCTACAATTTATATTTGATGTATTTTCGTGTAAAATAACTAATAAACAATTGATAGCAGAAAGTACAAATCTGTCAATTCCAAAAACACAATATCGTGTGATTCGAAGGTAACCACGAACATTTCCGTACGGTTTGCCTCATCGCCACAGCAGATAACACAATTCGCGTGCTTTGTGTATGTGTTTGTGTGTGTATGAATGTTTATACATAGTGTATTGCCATGTCCTGGTCAGTTATCGGGAGTTAAAGGCCAAGCCGTGACGGGTCCGGCGCCTTCTAATCGCTGGGTGCATGCATCAACACTGGCATGGCGCTACAAACATCAATTGCATAATAGCGCTAGATGGAGCTAGGCTTTCAGTGGTTTCACGGTTGTAAATGTTGATTTTAACGCTCTTTAACGCAACGTTCAGGCATTGTTTGTGACCTGAAAGTGCTGAAAAGCAATCATGATTGGTGAAGTTATACAGTGAGGAGAATTGAGCATTATAAAGGCATTCTTAAATGTTCACCAGTGTGATTAAATGTTGCAAGTAGTGAATGTTTCGCTCGCGATTTAATTCTATAACAAACTTCAGACGTTTTACTCTGATTAATAAAATACTTAATCCCAATTACTGTAGCTTATAGTTGAAGCATTTTCTTCAAAAGTTATTTATTTATACTAGTCTGTACAACAGGAATTTAATCTCAATTAAGGGGTAAGGCCACTCTAGACAAGGAAAAAAAGGGTCATTTTCTAGATTTTTTTTAACGAAATCTAAACGTGCTGCTTAAGAACTGTTTTTGGATCTTTATTTAGTGCTCTTTAAACTTTATTTAAAAATTTTTTTTAAAGAAAATATTCAAAATTGTCGTCAGAAATAAAAAAAAATGGCGACTCCTCTCGGCGCGTAGGGCAAATCGGGCGAAAACATTCCGGGAACAGCAATGGACCTGGATCAAAAAGGGATATGTTTTCTTAATCTCTGATGTATACTCTAAAAAACTACGGGCTGGATTTTGAAAATTTTGATTTTTAACAAAATGGCGCACGTTTGAAAAAAAGTTCATTATTCGGGACTAAATTTCTCTATAAAAACGACCATAAAAAAAGCCCCCGTAGTTTTTGAGTATTTTATATCTAGAATAAGAAATAAAAAGATTCAGTACGATCCATCAATTAGTATTTCAGATTTCTTTTCGCCCGATTTTGAAAATATGATTTTGAGAAAAACGCGTTTAAAGTTTCGAGTCATATATATATATATATATATAAATACTAGTACTAATAGATATATGCTTTTTTCCCTCTGAAATACTTCCGCGCGGCATTTAAATTAATTGTCCCTTATTCCTAAGGGTTTAAACTATAATTTAAGCAAATTAAAAAAATGCATTTTAAAAAAATTTTAAAGTGGCCTTACCCCTTAAAGAAGTACAAACTGACAGAGCCGCAATGTGTTAAGTTCATATATTTTTAGTTTGAGTCGGGTTTAAACTCAGGATCTTTAGATTCGAATGATGAATGCTGTATCGCTAACCATACTACCGTACTGCCGGACAAATTCATACAGTTAAAACTTACGTAGCAAGCGCCAGGTCCTGCGTTTAAATCTCGATGACTTAAACTTATATCTGCTGTCGGCAAAGTTTAAAATTCAACCGAATTTCCAAATGCAAAAATTGTATTTGTCAGTTATTTTTTATATTACAATACATGCTTGGTGAAGCTCGTTTTGCTAGCATTTTTAACAAACAAATCCTAGGTTACTTACATATATTTAAATAGTTCTTGGCAAGACTCGCTTCGCTCAAGTTTTAAACAAACCCTAAGCGCGTAAAATGTACGATCCATACGCGCAAGCCGTTATATTTGTTTTTGGCAAAATTTACATAATTTATTTATTTATTTATGTTACGCTGTACAACAGGAAGTTAATCCCAATTACAGTACAGGATCCGCACTCACCGAGCTGCAGTGTGGTAGTTCATATAATTTTTAGCTTGAGTGAGATTCGAATTCCGTATCGCTATCCACACCACCGTACTGACGGACTGCATTTCAGACTTCTATAAATTACTGTAAAAAAAAATATATATCATTACGCCTTTTACTCATTACTCAGTGTGGCACTCTGCCTAAGCAGATCTCGGTAAGTGATATAATTTTTCGCGCGAAGTGCGGTTACCAGCCGTCAAATTACGGCCTCCAAAGATATTACTGGTGAAGGAGCCACAGGGGTAGATTTTTTTAAATTGGTGAAAATTGTTTGTCGGCTGTAGGGATCGAACCAGGGTTCTCAAGATCCACAGGCCGACTCGATACCACTGAGCCACCTACCCCATAAATAATAATAAATTACTGTAATTGGTTTAAATTCCTGTTGTACAGAACAACAAATAACAATAAAGATCTCTTGATTTAATTCTACATGTTATACTTTGCCGATGACATATTCAAAAATACGATTGTATCTGACAAACAAGAATCTCTTGCGTAATAAAAATATCTGAAATAATGTAAGTCCAGTACTGGTATAACTTTCATTTAATCTTTAATCGTTTACAATTTACAAACGTCCTTGTCTATAAACACAATAAATTCAATCGAATGTTTATTCGTTCAACGCATGATGGAAGTGTTGACAGATTTCTCACAGTGCAATAGCTTGGAGCAAGCGCCGTTTACACTTGCAAACAAACCTTAAATCTCGGAAGAAGGAAATAAATCGTAGGTGCATGCGAAACTAATTGTTTTCTTGTTTACAGAATAACGCTAAATTAAACTTTGAGGTGCGAATAAGGAGTAAATTATTCGAGTTTTACTTAAACTTGCTAGCATGCTCGCTGTGCTCAAAATTACTCATAATTGGACCTACAGTTTCTAGTAGAATCTGAACCACTCAGACCTCAGCTAGATTTAAACCCTCAAACTCTTGCTATTGAAGCGATAGCGCTGTTATTACAACAATAATTTAATCCAATTTACAGTACAAAGAACCTACAGCTTCTAGTACACTCTGAATTACTTGAATTTAGAAAATAAATAAATATATCATCACGCCTTTTACCCATTACTGGATGTGGCACTCTGCCTAAGCAGATCTCGGTAAGTGATATATTTTTTCGCGTGAAGTGCGGTTATCCGTCGTCAAATCACGGCCCCCAAAGATGTTAGTGGAGAGGGAGCCACAGGGGTAGATTTAAATTGGTGAAAATCACCTGTGGGAATCGAACCAGGGTTCTCAAGATCCACCACTGAACCACCTACCCCATAAATTTAGTTTATTTATTGATTTATGTTACGCTGTACAACAGGAACTTAATCCCAATTACAGTACAGGGTCCGCACTCACCGAGCCGCAGTGTGGTAGTTCATATAATTTTTAGCTTGAGTGCATTAGAATTCGGGATCTCCGGTTTCGAATTCCGTATTGCTATCCACACCACCGTACTGACGGACTAGTTGTATTTTTAGTTGCAAGTTAGCTCTTGTTTGTAAAGCGATAGCGCTATCATTGTGCTACAACTAAATTCAATTTTAGCTATTAGAATACAATTATATTTTTAGCTATTTATTTATTTTTTAATTTGTACAACAGGAACTTAATCCCAATCCTAGATACGCCATATTTTTTTTATAGAAATTGAAGTCAATTAGATTTGATTTTGACTATATGTCGAGTAATGTTATTGTTTTTAAACTAGACTTCGAGTCGAGTTAATTTGATCTCATTTAGTTGTTTGCTACTCTGGACTATAGAAATTTAATCCCAATTAGAATAGCTCATTGATTTTCAATCTTTTCGGAGCCATGACCTTCTTAAAGACAAAGATAACAAATAAATTCTTTCTTTAGGCAGAGTGCCACACCCAGTAATGGGTAAAAGGCGTGATGATATATTTATTTATTTTATTTTATTCCATTACTATACAGTGTCTAACTGCAATTGTGTTAAATGTATTTTTAAACAAGCCTTCATTTCGTATAGATTCGTTGTTAGAGAAGTGGGCGTAAGTGAAGATTTACGAAACAGGTGTACAGGAGCGACTGGATGCATGTTTGTTGCGTGATGATGGATTTTGGTTGTGAAAAAAGTTCGTATGAAGGAAGTGTTAATGTGGTCGAAACGAGTATCGAGAATTTTGACAGGTTCGTGCTACCCCATTTAATGGGATATAGCGTGATGTTACGTATGTATGTATTTTTATGTGATCAAAATTGCAGTTTGTAAGAGAGTAATTTAATAATCTGCATAACAAAAATATAATCACGATTTCAGAAATTAATAAAGAAAAACTTCTTTTTCTCCCTAACTTTTGAAACAACTGCAGTAACGCAGTAACTAATAGTGGAGTCTAAACCACTCAAACCCAATCATTTTTTTATTTGAGTTGAAGTTAGCGAGATTTGAACGCGCAAACTTTTGCTTGGTTAAATCCACTGTCTATATAAGTTGAAGAAGAGTTTAAAAACCTCTTTAGCACCAGCAATTACCGATAGTAATCTGTAAAAATCTCCGGTTCATTTAAGGAAGAAACCATAAGTCACTAGACTTGAATCATCTCTTCCATTCTTTGCCATTAAATTACCATATGAATGTATGATATCTCGCGGCCGCGATCAACAGATGTAAACATCAGATTTGATTCCCGTTATTATGATAATGAACCAATGTGCGATAACTTTCCGAATATCCCACGGTGACTTACCAGCAAGATGAAGAACGTTATGTTAGTGTTACGTGAGAGGCAACATTCAAGATGGGAGATTGAAGATTCCAGTTGAAAGAAAGTTGTCGCGAAAATCGTAGAAAGAGATATTTTATTGATTTGTTCAAGCAGAGTGAATTATGAATCCTTAGGGAATCTTATTGACGACTGGTAACGACACTTCATATATGTAAAGTTCTCATTAGCTAAGATCTGTAGTTGCAGAGCTTGGTGAAGTTCGCTTTGCTAGCATTTTTAACAAAAAAATCCTAGGTTTCTTATATTTATTTAAATAGTGAATATGCAAACATGCAGAAGATATTTATTTATAGGAGAATTCACTACACGTCACTGTCAACCAATAGGATCACGAATTTGTTTTAAAATGAACCAATGAAATGTACATTTCGTCGGAAATTCATCACTAGTGAAATTGATATCGGAAATACTGTTAATAATATCCTTGGTTACGAATAAAATAAATGATATTTTCAATATTTTCATAAATGTCAATTTTGAATATTAAATGTTCACTGAAAAAATGTAGCATTTTCATCGCTGTAATACCTAATTAATAATGTGCAAATAAATACCTAACTATTCTTGTTAATTAACTCTTGTTTGGTAAATTCTCAAGCCGAATACAACTCGTAGTATGAAAATTGACAGATAATATTTTGACATAAATATACATTCGTTGTTACGGAAATAGGAAACACAACTCGTGCTTCGCACTCGCTATGTTTCCATTTCCATAACAATGAAATAATTTATGTCAAAATATTTTCAGCAATTTTCATACTACTTGTTATATTATATATAATAATACAACAAGTATGATAGCTATGTGGGGGCATAATTTGACGACTGGTAACGATACTTCATGTATGTAAAATTGTCATTAGCTAAGATCTGCAGTTGCAGAGCTGTAACTTTGCAAATTGCAAACATGCAAAAGATATTTATTTATCTGATAACACAACAAGTATGATGGCAATATGGGGGCATAATTTGACGACTGGTAACTGCACTTCATGTATGTAAAGTTCTCATTAGCTAAGATCTGCAGTAGCACAGCTTTAACTTTGAAAATTGCAACCAAGCAGAAGATATTTATTTATCTGATAACACAACAAGTATGATAGCTATGTGGGGGCATAATTTGACGACTGGTAACTGCACTTTAAATATATAAATTTATATGTAACTGAGATCTGCGGTTGCAGAGCTATTACTGTAAAAAGTTACACAAGAAAATATTTTGTATTTTTGTTTTATTTATTTGTTAGCTACCAAAGCAAGACATAATTTTAATAAACGATGATGTCTAATTTGACGGCTGGTAACCCTACTTCATATATATAGACTTATCAGTTACTGAGATCTGTTATTGCAGAGCTATCTCTTTGAAAAGTACAATGTTACAGATACTATTTTTCTTAACATTTATTTAATTTTAGACTTTAAAATAGGACCTAATTTGAATGATTGGGGGGGAGGGGGTATAATTTGTCGGCTAGTAACCGTTCTTTAAATGTACAAAATTATGAAAAACAAAGAGCGAAACGCGTCTATGGTTACTAACTGTGCTGGCCAGCCTCTGACGATGCCCTCATAAGGAGACTTGGAGGCTGAATTTTGTGAAACATAGTCAAGTGTTTAGTTTATATTTTTTATTAAACCTTGTTTCACCAAGTGTTGTATGACAATTAATTTTGTCTTTGTAGTTACAAAATTATTATTTGCTGAGATCTGTTATTGCAGAGCTATCACTATGAAAAGTACAATATTACAAATGATATTTTTTCTTAATTCTTTATATAAATATTTGGTTGCAAAACTTAATTTCAATAATATTTGAATATTTAGGAGACGAAATTTGTCGGCTGGTAACTGTACATCTTGTTCTTCAAGTTATAATATAACCTGTAACTGGAATTAAATAAATAAATAAATAATATTTTGTTTCAAAAATGTCAGTGTTTAGGTGCTAGCTTTAGACCTAATTAGGTGCAAAAAACTAGTTAAAAATTGTAGATCTCTAAGCATAAGAGCGCGCTCTCTCTCTCTCTAAATATTAGCAAAGGGTAGTAATAATCCAGTTGACAAATATACGATGATTACAAGCTCGCCGTAGCAGCAATCTTCAGTCGCAGACTCTGATAATTGCGTAGTCTGATCGTAATGACATCTCGAGTGCAAATGCGTGCAACGATTCAGAACACCAGATAAACTCTCGACGGAAAGTTATTGCAGAACGCTCGGCTTGAATTACCTGTGCCTCAAACAGTTTAATTTCGAGATACGATCTTGATTCTCGCAATAAAAGAACGTGAAGAAGTCTAGTCAAGCCGGTAGAATCTTGGTGTGAAGAGCATAGTTAGATTGGTATACCTGCTGGCTGGGTGTTAGGCAATGTCTCAATTGTAAGAAAGAAAACGGTTGTTGGAAAATACACTTTTTCTATGATTGTTATGAAAAGTTGACAATTACGCTCTCATTTGTCATCGTAAAGTTGACGTTTTCTGTGGAACAATCGAAAAATATCTTTTTTCTACAACCATTAAAGAAAGTAGGCGTTTTTGAACTTATTTTTATTATGAAAGTAGCAGTTTTTTGCACTAGTGCAAAAAATGTGAATTATTTCTGCACTAGTGAAGAAAAGTAATTTAATATAAATAAACTCTATACAGTATACTTTCTTGAGTTTGTTTGTCATTGTCAGTTGTCATGGATACATTAAACCAGGTATCTTTTTAAAGTTTCTAAATTAATAAAAAATTTCAGAGATGTTACAATTACTGAAATTTGTTTTATTATTTTTATCTAAATTTGGTTTATGGTTGTAGAAAAAATAGTGTACGTAACTATTTTGCGCGTCTCTAATGCGCGAGTTTCCAATGCGCGAGTTTCCAATGGCAACGCGCGAAAAAATATATTAAATTTCAATAGTTACCAGGGATACAAACAAAACAGAAACTTGTCATATTGACAGTTGACAGAACGAATTTATTTTCAGTACGTATACGTTTTTGAATCATTTTAAGATGCAATCGTAGAAAAAAATGTGTGTATCACAAGCGTAAAATGTCTTTGTTCCTCTTGCACTATTGCAGCGCGAGCTCGAGTAACAAGGAATCACTTTACGCTCTTAATAAAAACTGGGGGTTCCCATTTAAAATTTTGAAGTGACCCCCCCCCCCCCCCCCGGGGAACTCTCATTTGGTGCCATTCAATAGAACATTTAAAAATATTTTGGACGTATGTTTTTGTTTCTCAATCCGTTTTGTTGTTCACGAAATAATCGGGGGGTACGGGTGGCCTGAAACACCCTGTATACGTTAATAGATGAGCTAAGCAAAAAAGATTTTAATACAGCGAAAATAATTGAATAAGCAAGTAGAGGAATTTGCAAACTGTCATAAACAAATGTTTTCTAAATCTGTAAAATCGTAAATAATATACCACGAGTAATATATAAATAGACAGTAATCATCAATAAAATGAAAAGTTCATAAAAACCTTGTGATTATTATGATACAGTCATAAAAAATTTATCGCCTCCAGTTTATTTTAAATTATATATTACATTTTACTTCAAACATCATACTTGACACTTGTCACAAAGCCAAACATTCCTCTTCTCTCACATTACACTTCATCCACAATTACAATTCCGTTCATACAAGCTCGTCTCATCTGTCATTCGCGCAACAAACCTTCAATCACATCCATCCATTTATTCATAGAGACTCGAGGAATTCTTATCCATGCAATTTCTTACCCTCAATTTCACCAATCTTCTATTCGACATAATCTTTTCATTCTAACATAAATAATATTAACAGCGGCGGATCCAGGGGGAGGGTCATGGTGATCATGACCCTCCTTAGGAATGGACTTTTTTTTAAAATAATGATGTCATTATTTACGATAATTCAATTTGTTAAACAAATTTAATAGAAAATATTATCTAAGAACTTAAAATTCTAAGATAATTAAGAACTATTGTTTGATTTATTATTCTAATAAATATCCAAAAATTAATATTTTGTGAGGATATTATTTCGACCCGCAGATGGGAGAGGTATTCTATTTAAGACCTAGTCAAGTATGTGACTACCGACATTTGCACTTAGAAAATCAACTTCTAATTCAATAATTTTTGTATTCTATCGAAGAACCGTTTAAAAAATCATCACTAAATTTGCAAAAAACAAACGACGAATTGATTTTGTTATCTAAGTATATTCTAAAGATGATTTAATGTTATTCAATGTGATTTAATGTGAATTAATGTGATTCCAAAGACGATTTAATGTAAAATGTATAAAATAAACACTTGGCTCAGTTTCACAAAATTCAACCTCCAAGTCACCTTATGAGGGCATCGTCAAAGGCTGGCCAGCACAGTTAGTAACCATAGACGCGTTTCGCTCTTATTAGAGCTCATCAGTATGCTATAACTCACTTCTTCACCTAGAACAAAGTTCACGTGAAGAAGCTGGTGACGAAGAACTGTGCCAAGTGTTTATTTTATACTTTTTATTAAACTTAGTTTCACCAAGTGTTGGATGATAATTAATTTTGCCTTTGTTGTTACGATTTAATGTGATTGTAAAAATTATTTAAACCAGGAATATAATATGAGCAATTACAAATGTTTTTTATATTTAGAAGATGAGCAATACCCCCCTCCCCCAGAGACCAAATTCACTCCATGACCCCCCTTAATTCGAAGTCTAGATCCTCCCATGAATATTAAAACGATCATCAACTTCTTCTGATGGTTATTTCTTTTCCTAAGTCAAGTGAACGTCACCGAAGCTTTCATCTCGTTTGAAACCATTTAATAGTAAGATTGAATGTTGTATCTTCTCGTAGTTCGACTAAGTATAATGAAGAACACGTGCTGAGTAAATGAATGAAAATTGTCGGAGGTTGTTCTATGATTAGGGTATCTGTTGGTTAGGTGTAACTGATAGGGTATCTTCAGATGTTGAAGATGGTTGATGGTCGCCCAGGTGCGCAGGTATATTACACAGGTGTGGATTTCGGTTGTGGAGGGCTTTTGTTAACAACAGGGTGGTATTGAGAAATTTGTAGAAGGTGTAATAAGAAGTAGTAAATACATAAATAAATAAAATATCGATGTTTTTCTTTGAATTGCTTTAAGTATATTTTAACGGTTTCAAATAATAGCTATTTATGAAATTAGTAAGGAAATGAAGGTACAGGCGCGGTGGCCGAGCGTGTTAAGGCACATCTCTTAACATACTGTGACGTCATCCGAGCCAAGGTTCGTCAGTTCGAATCCGCCTGTCGACAATGTGTGATTTGTCGTAAAATATAAAATACAGTTACATGTATTTATCACACTCGGGCGCTATAAGCTAGTCACTTATACGCCTTAAATAATGTAGCATTCGACTACGAAAACCGGCAGTACGGCAGTGTAAAAACTGCGGCTCGGTGTGTCCGGTAGGCCCAGGCCCGACTTGGGCTGTAGCGCCACAGATGATGATGATGAAGGAAATGAAGGTTATTACCTTACGCATGTGAAATTTGCAGAACGAGGCGTAGTCGAGTTATGTAAACACATAAGTAAGGTAATAACCTTATTTCATACAATATTTTTTCTACTTCCGTTCTAATAAATACGAAAGAGCGTTTTTGAAATTATGAAATTTTGACATATTAATGACAGTTATAAATTCAAAAAATAAAAGTATAACACATCAGAATTCGTCTACCAAGATATCTTAATTTCTTTGTGTTGCTATGTTGCCTCATTGTTTCACTAGTTAAATAATGCAGTTCATTACCTAACTCAAATAAGTGAAATATATATTCACATCTTTTCCTTATTACTGGCTGTGGAAATCTGCCGTAGCAGATCTCGGAAAGTGATAATTTATGGACGTGATTACCAGCCATCAAATCAATGTTAATGAAGGTGGAGCTACAGGGGTAGTTTTAATGTGATGAAAATTGTTTGTCGACTGTAGGAATCGAATGCCATTTGACATAGCGTATATGTTTGAATTTAGCCATCATTTAGCAAAGTTCTAAAGCTCCTGAAAGCCTCATAATACTCAAATTTAATTCTACGTCCTCATTCAGCAACTTAACAGCGGTTCTTTAAAAAAAACAATAACGTATCTTGTTGTCATGGTTTCTCTGATGAACAAATTGGCTTCAAATTTGACATGGTGTATATCTGACAATTTATCCATCATTTAGAAAAGCTCCTGAAAGCCTCATAATACTTAAATTTCATTCTACGTCTTCATTCAGCAACTTAACATCGGTTCTTAAAAAAAAAACAATAACGTATCTTGTTGTCATGGTTTCTCTGATGAACAAATTGGCTTCAAATTTGACATGGTGTATATCTGACAATCTATCCATCATTTAGAGAAGCTCCTGAAAGCCTCATAATACTCAAATTCAGGGATGTGCGTGTAGTCTACTGCAAGTAATCTACGCCATTCTCTACGTGTAAACAATCATGTAGTCTACGTCTTCATTTTTCATGTAAACAATGTAGACTATGTAGACAATGAAAACACCTGTGTTCACTTAAGTCAGATTAGAAATTTTATCCCTAGAACTAGGGAATTTTAAAAGTTGTTAGAAATTTTTATTTTTATTCTAAGGATTACATGAAAAAAATTAATTGTGCAGGGCAAAACGTTCAAAATTTGTCAACTGGTTTCTGTTAAAAATAGCGCCAAAGAAAACTCCGTCTGGTGAGATGGCGCGTTGATCGATTTTAAAAATATGACAGTTCGTCCAAGACCCAAGACAGACATTCGTCTAGTAATGTACGAGCACTTGCTTTATTAGTTTTATTATATAAAGACCGATAATGACCCGAACTCATGAATATGAATACATGCAATAGTTACAAAGGAATAAATTTAGGTTATGTTTAATTTTACAACTGTCAGATGCATGATCTACATTGTTTACATTGTCTACGTCGCTAGAATTGTCGACGTCTTGTCTACGTGTAGATGTAGACAATTAAAGATTACACGTAGATGCACATCTCTGCTCAAATTTCATTCTACGTCTTCATTCAGCAACTTAACATCGGTTCTTTAAAAAAAACAATAACGTATCTTGTTGTCATGGTTTCTCTGATGAACAAATTTAGCATGGTGTATATCTGACAATGTATCCATCATTTAGCAAAGCTCCTGAAAGCATCATAACACTCCAATTTCATTCTCTCAGCTTCTAAAGTTCCACATCCCACACAAGTGTCATTCTGCCTGCTTCATTACCACTAGCGACGTATTGTGTCAACCCACTAAATCATCTCATGTCCAGCAACTGTCCAGCCCACAAGTTACATTTGTCTATAGCCTGTTGCAGCTCTGCTCTGTCTTGTTGGTTTGGTGTGAGAGTGTTCGATTCTCACTGGTGAGAGACAGAGCAGCCCAGCTGTCTACCATGTTCAGTTTCTGTCCCAGCGGCTAGGCGCGTGAACAAAGACACATCGCTTGATGCACACCTGTTGCTTACAATGCCTAGAGAGGTGGCTTTGGCGTGAGAACAGTGCCGCAGGAGGAATTATTTCTATAAGGGACATATAATCATGTTTCCCTTCTATAAGATGTTATAGTACTTCGATGACTTCAACAACTTATAATCAGAAATTTATTTATTTATTTATCCAACACCCACTACTTATAAAGTCATTATTGTTGTCATTTTAGATTAGTAAAGTGGCTTATAAGTCACACGTGAGTTATAAGTCATAAGTCACGCATAAATTATGACTTGTAACTCACTGTTGAGTTTAAATATAACAAAGTTGAAAAAAGGTTGCAGCTGTAGTATTTGAAATGGAAGATGAGAATTTTATTCCCGAAATAATCATTAAGGAAGCGGAAAAGCGGTTGTTGATATTTTACCAAAAAAGTCTAGAACTACCTATGAAAAACACTTTTATTCATACCTTTGACGTTTCTAGTTGTTATCCAGTCTTCAAACATATGAAATTCTTTTTCATAAGAACTTCTAAACTTTTTTTGTAAAATATCAACAACCCCTTTTTTCGCTTCCTTAATGATTATTTCGGGAATAAAATTCTCGTCTTCCATTTCAAATACTACAGCTGCAACCTTTTTTCAACTTTGTTTATTTAAAAAAAAAAAAATTGAGCAACCTAGACAACAAAACAAGAAAGTATGGCTAACTAGAATATTATTTGAAATGTAGACAATTGTGTCAAAATTTATATTTTAATGTTTTAATTGTAGTTGTTGGATAAAATTTCGTATGCCACTCGTGTGTTATTACAAATAAGCCACTTCAGAAAATTATTCCCCTCGGCCTGACGGCCTCGTGGACTAATACTTTTCTCGCGTGACTTATTTGTAATATAACACACTTGTACCATAAATAACTATTATGTTACGCTGTACAACAGGAACTTAATCCCAATTACAGTACGGGGTTCGCACTCACCGAGCCGCAGTGTAGTAGTTTATATAATCTTTAGCTTGAGTGCGATTCGAACTCGGGATCTCCGGATTCGAATTCCGTATCGCTATTCACACCACCGTACTGACGGACAAATGTTATTGGAATTGAGTGGTTCGGAGTCCGCTATAAGCTATAGGTCCTATTTTTTATTATAATTAATGTCATT
This sequence comes from Pterostichus niger, assembly GCA_947425015.1. Lineage (NCBI taxonomy): Eukaryota > Metazoa > Arthropoda > Insecta > Coleoptera > Carabidae > Pterostichus > Pterostichus niger. Next base: position 2,864,508 of record OX380348.1, read on the forward strand.
AGTCAATGTTGTGACGAATTAGGTTAATTTGAAAATAATTCGTGGAAAAATATAAATATTCTTCATGTAAAATGCATTAAAATTCTTTAGTATGTGAGCAATCTATACTTACTATATATACAGAGTGTCTCAGGAAAACTGAGCGATTAACATGAAAAATGAATTTTCTTTACCTTTGCTTTCCCGATTATTGTACAGGAACAAAAATTGACTTTTTCGAAAACTGTCATATAAAGTTAAAATTTACATGACAACTATTAACACGCGAAATTAATGTTTTTTGCATCCTGCAATTTTTTGATAGAAGAAAGGCTCACAATTTAATAAAATTTGTCACTTTATTTTGTTGCTTAGAAACAATACTTCTATTCTTTAACAAAAATTATATTTAATGTTCTAATTGTGCAATTATACATATTTATCCCGCTTGAGGAAGCTAACTGGTGTACTGGAATAGTTTCTTGAGAAATGCAATGCGAATCCCAATAAATCGCAGAAAAAATTAGAACGTTTGTTTGGTTTCTATTGCCAACCAGCTGTCAATTGCTGGTCAGAGAATACCGGATTTGATAGCAATTATATTACATACATTATTGTTATGGAGACATTAGATGTCACATTAATTAATCCTAAACGTCAAAATTTTCTCATTACATTATTACTAATTTTGGGACATAGTTTTCGAATAAACGTTGTTTGATACTCGATTGCGAAATGCTTTTGCATTCTCGAATACAAAAGTAACATTTCGCAATCTAGAATCAAAAATAACTATTTTTAACAAAAAATTGTATTGAAAGTTATTCATTTTTCAACTGTCAGTACTACATTCTTATTGATTTAATTTTAGTTTGACTATTTTTACATATTTTTTCCTTGGAGATCTAACATTTTGACACCTGTCAAAATAATAGTTGTCAACTTTAAATCAATCTAATATTAATAAGCTAAAAAGTAACGTGTACAACACGTAATAAAAGATTTCTTTTACGCAATTAATTGATACACTTCGGTTTCGCATTCGTGCTTTAAGCTTCAAATTGGTGAAAAATTACTTCCAAAAGTTTAAAGATTAAAAGTTGTTAAAAATGATATTATTTACATAGGTTGTCATAAAACTAGAACAAATGTATAACGTTTAACTATCACTTAATTTGAACCCTGGTTCGATTCCCACAGGCGACAAACAATTTTCATCAATTCAAATCTACCCCTGTGGCTCCTCCTCTACTAACATCTTTGGGAGCCGTGATTTGACGGCTGGTATAAAAATATATTAATTACCGAGATCTGCTTAGGCACAGTGTCACACCCAGTAACGGGTAAAAGGCGTGATGATATATTTATTTATTTAAATAAAATAAGCAATTCCATTAACATCTTTGGGAGCTGTGATTTGACGGCTGGTATAAAAATATATCAATTACCGAGATCTGCTTAGGCAGAGTGTCACACCCAGTAATGGATAAAAGGCGTGATGATATATTTATTTATTTAAATAAAATAAGCAATTCCATTAACATCTTTGGGAGCTGTGATTTGACGGCTGGTATAAGAATATATCAATTACCGAGATCTGCTTAGGCAGAGTGTCACACCCAGTAATGGATAAAAGGCGTGATGATATATTTATTTATTTAAATAAAATAAGCAATTCCATTAACATCTTTGGGAGCTGTGATTTGACGGCTGGTATAAAAGTATATTAATTACCGAGATCTGCTTAGGCACAGTGTCACTCCCAGTAATGGATAAAAGGCGTGATGATATATTTATTTATTTAAATAAAATAAGCAATTCCATTAACATCTTTGGGAGCTGTGATTTGACGGCTGGTATAAAAATATATCAATTACCGAGATCTGCTTAGGCAGAGTGTCACACCCAGTAATGGATAAAAGGCGTGATGATATATTTATTTATTTAAATAAAATAAGCAATTCCATTAACATCTTTGGGAGCTGTGATTTGACGGCTGGTATAAGAATATATCAATTACCGAGATCTGCTTAGGCAGAGTGTCACACCCAGTAATGGGGAAAAGGCGTGATGATATATTTATTTATTTAAATAAAATAAGCAATTCCATTAACATCTTTGGGAGCTGTGATTTGACGGCTGGTATAAAAATATATCAATTACCGAGATCTGCTTAGGCAGAGTGTCACACCCAGTAATGGATAAAAGGCGTGATGATATATTTATTTATTTAAATAAAATAAGCAATTCCATTAACATCTTTGGGAGCTGTGATTTGACGGCTGGTATAAAAATATATCAATTACCGAGATCTGCTTAGGCACAGTGTCACTCCCAGTAATGGGGAAAAGGCGTGATGATATATTTATTTTATTTATTAAATATCCACACTGAATTAGAAGCAAAATTCAATTTTCTACTATTTCTTGTACAACAATCAAAGAAGCAATAGTAGTAGTGTTATTCGGGACAGCCTGTATCAACTGCAGTAATTTCTGTATAAGTTATCTTAATTAGTATTAATTTGTTGTAATTGAAGCACCCCTGTGAAAGGTTTAATAAGAAGTAGTAAATAAATAAATAAATAAAATATCGATGTAGATTTTTCTTTGAATTGCTTTATCTATATTTTAACGGTTTCAATTAAAATGTATCATCACATATTTTCCCTATTACTGCGTGTGGAAATCCGCCGTAGCAGATCTCGTAAAGTGTGATTACCAGCCGTCAAATCAATGTTAATGGAGGTGGAGCTACAGGGGTAGTTTTAATGTGATGAAAATTGTTTGTGGACTGCTGTCAATGTCACATTAAAACAAAATTCAAAAGAAATATTTAAACACCATTTTCTGTATGTATTATATGTGTCTTCATACAATTGTTAGATATTCTCTGGCATTACATGCAAGATCTTTTATTTCTTTTGGAACGTCTTCAATGTCTTCATCCATCTCAACACTTTTTTCACTTTGACAATTTGATAAATAAAGCAACAAATGCATAACAACGAAGCACACTTTGAGATGCAATTAAATGTTTTAAATATAGGTACTGACATAATCATATTTTAAGAGAAAATATTCTCCATGCAGTCGAACATAAAACGTTATATGCAACACGTACATAATCGGACTTTATAGACTCGCCTTATTTATTAGTTTGAATTTAGCCATCATTTAGCAAAGCTCTAAAGCTCCTGAAAGCCTCATAATACTCAAATTTAATTCTACGTTCTCATTCAGCAACTTAACATCGATTCTTTAAAAAAATAATACCGTAATTGTTATTAATTTGTTGTAATTGAAGCACCCCTGAGAATGTATCTCATCCGCTGCCACTGTCCGCAGTGGCATTGGCACAGGAATGCAGTCCCGCGGTGCACACCTGGTCGCTAGGCCCCCTGTCCCTTCACCCTCTGAGTGGGTCCACCTACAAGTCACCCGCTGTACCGCCGAAATCCCAGGCGTAGCTCTAGGGCAGAGGGCGCGGGTGCAGGGGTGCTGGTGTGAATACACCTGTAAGATTATGTCTGCTTGCACCTGTGGAGGAGACGTGAAGTCTAGTCTGGTCTGCGTTGGCGGTGGTAAAAAATAGAGGGTGGAAAATTGAGCGATTTGAACGATTAATTTTAATTTAAATTGTTCTGGGTAATTTGTATTATGGTTGTTTAGGGTTTAGACAATCTGCAGATGCCCTTGTAATATTAAAAACGATTAGATTAATTTTTTGATAACTTTCTACTATTTATCGTTAGAAATCATTGATTTGGGTAAATACACCCACACCTCGCTAAATGGCCGGCCTTTATACAGCATTTCGCTATAACGGCCCTTTTCAATTAAGGCACGTTTTCGATTCACAGCCTAAACTGTTTCGCTATAACGGCAAAAAAACTGCCCTCATAAGGTGACTTGGAGGCTGAATTTTGTGAAACTGAGCCAAGTGTTTATTTTATACTTTTTATTAAACCTAGTTTCACCAAGTGTTGGATGACAATTAATTTTGTCTTTTTTTCCCATTGAATTTGTATGAATTTGTATTAGAATTGATTGATTCCTTATACGGCTTTTCGCTTTGCGGCCAAGTTACGTGGAACGTATCTAGGCCGTAAAGCGAGGTATAGGTGTATAAACATGCAATAATACTGTACATTGCGTTATGTAGAAAGGTACGTTTAAATATATTTCTTTAAACCCAATTCAAATTTACAAAATAGTTTTGTAAAAATTTTAACGTTTTAGTAGCTAATTAAAATTGTCAACTTACATGTATATATTCAATAATTAATTTAAATTACTGCATTTTTACATGAAACACTGTATAGCTTCAAATTTGTACTCAAAACAGCATTATATATCTTGCAAACTAATATATGTAGGTATAGTGTGTTCATATATCATATTTAACCAATGGCGTACTCAAAAATATGAAATTAGGATGTATACTAGATAAAAAATATTTAAGATATTTATAATCAAGTCGGCCTGTGGATCTTGAGAACCTTGGTTCGATCCCCGTAGCCGACAAACAATTTTCACCAAATTTATTTATTTATTTATGTTACTCTGCACAACAGGAATTTAATCCTAATTACAGTACAGGGTCCGTACTCACCGAGCCGTAGTGTGGTAGTTTATATAAATTTTAGCTTGAGTGAGATTCGAACTCAGGATCTCCGGATTCGAATTCCATATTGCTATCCACACCACCGTACTGACGGATAAATTAAATCTACCCCTGTGGTTCCCCCTCCACTAACATCTTTAGGGGCCGTGATTTGACGACTGCACGCGAAGATATATATCACTTACCGAAATCTGCTTAGGCAGAGTGCCACACCCAGTAATGGGTAAAATGCGTGATGATATATTTATTTATTTATTTTTATTTATAAAATAATGTTCCAGCTGCCATTTTGTATCATCACAAGTTCAAAAAGTTTTTCTTTTTGTTCCAGGAGCAATGCCTCATCCGATTAGACCCTTCCTGTTACCCTCTGCCAACTTCAACCCTTCACCCAGTCTGTGGGTCCGACAACACAACCTACAGTAGTCTCTGCCACCTATATTTCAGTTCTTGCACAATCCCTAATCTAATTCTCCGTCACCGGGGCCGCTGTCAAACTACTACAAGCACCCTCACCAAGTGTCAAACTCATCGGAAGCAAGCCTCAACACAAAAAGCATCATTTCTACCGAAGTGTACTGAAAATGGGGCTTATGCCCAAGTGCAGTGTTACAGAGGGACTGGGTACTGTTGGTGCGTGGATTCGGAAGGAAATCCGAGTAAAAGTGATGTGGTGAAACGAGGAGGAAAGACTAGATGCGAGAAGAAAGGTTTGTGAAAATGGCTGACTGCCACAGTATTATACAGGGTGTTTCAGGACTAGTGTAACAAACTTTAACAGCTTATTGCTGAGGTCATTTTGAGCCAAAAATGTCATATGAACATAGGACCTATTCCTTCTAGTTACCAAAGTACAAGAGGTTGAAGTTCTATAAATAACACGAAATTTTCAAACTTTTTGTAATCAAGATACTTTCGGAAAACAAGAGTTTTATTGAAAAGTCATACTTTATTTGTCTTAATTAATTTTATTTATTAATATTAACGAATACGATTTAGAGAACAAAACATAAAATGACACAATTAAATAGACACAGAACAACATAACCAAACATGAAATAGGTTAACACAATATGAAATAAGATAACAAATTTTTAAAAAATTACAGCATGTGTTCAAAATGAGCGCATTGAACTCGTATGCATGTTAATATTAATAAATAAAATTAATTAAGACAAATAAGGTATGACTTTTCAATAAAACTCTTGTTTTCCGAATGTATCTTGATTACAAAAATTTGAAAATTTCGTGTTATTTATAGAACTTCAATCTCTTGTACTTTGGTAACTAGAAGGAATAGGACCTATGTTCATATGGCATTTTTTGCTCAAAATGACCTCAGGAATAAGCTGTTAAAGTTTGTTACACTAGTCCTGAAACACCCTGTATTTCATACTTGGAAATCAATTTAATTTTGTAAATAAAATGTAAAGAAGTTAATTTGCGGATTTAAGGGTGGGCCATGGCCCAGGGGCCTCCACCATCTGAGGGCCCCCATCAAACATCAAGTAAAAAAGCTGGGAACAAAGACCAATACTTAAGTCGCGAACATTTGATGTATTCGTTAATCATTCAAAAACAGCTGCAGGATGCTTTTCCTAACATCGTAATTGTGTTGAAAATGTATCTCGTTTTAATGATAACGAATTGTTCTGCGGAGAGATCATTTTCCAAATTAAAATTGTTAAAAAACAGATTGCGAACGGCAATGACTCAAGAACGCTTAAATGTTTTCGCAATTTTGAGCAGCAACTCTGATATCCATTAAATTTCGACGATTTCGCGATGAGGAAAACTCGAAAAGTACCTCTGTAAAATTATTAATACTTATGTACAGTAAGTAATATATAATATATACATTTTCCAGATTTTTATTACAAGGAGATTTTAAAAATGCATTAAAATCAGGGTTCGAAGATATATATCGATCGATATATATCATGATATTTATTTTGATATATATCGTCATATTTTTGCAATGATATATATCCATTATATAAAAATATCAAATAGTTTTTGAGATATAGCCTCCGGAAAAGTGAAATTTTTCGAATTTTTCAGTTTTTCTACTTTTCCGAGGCTATATCTCAAAAACTAAATGTGATATGAAAACGCGCTCAACGGCATTAATTTTCTCGTGCTTCAGTTAACTAATAAACATAGTTTCAGCGATTTTTATTTTTTTTCAATTTTCCGCCAAAAAAATCGCAAAAAGCGGTTTTTTAACATTTTCTCGAAAACTAGAAGTCATATGCATTTGAAGATTGCACCACTGGATTCAGTGGGTCAAAATACATATGTATGTAAATTTTCGTTTTAATAATCCTACAATTAAGGATTTTTGGGAAAATTGAATTAAAATCTGAAAAAACCAAAGGGGTATCCCTTAGGAAATAATTAAAAATATTAAATTGCATAAAATTGTATGAAAATTTGCTTATAAGTCAATTCGGACACGGGGAATTCAACGCCGTTGAGCGCATTTTCATATCTTGTTTAGTTTTTGAGATATAGCCTCCGGAGAAGTGAAATTTTTCGAATTTTTCAGTTTTTCTATTTTGCCGAGGCTATATCTCGAAAACTAAATGTGATATGAAAACGCGCTCAACGGCATTAATTTTCTCGTGCTTCAGTTAACTTATAAACATAGTTTCAGCGATTTTTATTTTTTTTCTATTTTCCGCCAAAAAAATCGCAAAAAGCGGTTTTTTAACATTTTCTCGAAAACCAGAAGTCATATGCATTTGAAGATTGCACCACTGGATTCAGGGGGTCAAAATACATATGTATGTAAATTTTCGTTTTAATAATCCTACGATTAAGGATTTTTGGGAAAATTGAATTAAAATTTAAAAAACCAAAGGGGTACCCCTTAGGAAATAATTAAAAATATTAAATTGCATAAAATTGTATGAAAATTTGCTTATAAGTCAATTCGGACACGGGGAATTCAACGCCGTTGAGCGCATTTCCATATCTTGTTTAGTTTTTGAGATATAGCCTCCGGAAAAATTTTGAATTCGTACTCGTATTTTAGTTAGGTATTTTATTTTATTTTTTGTGTCCTGAACAGAGGTTGCGGCGCAACCCCCAAAAATGCAGTTGCAACCCCTGCAACCCCACTTCCGCGGCCACTGCATTTTTATGTTATTTTCTTACATTTTTCTTACTTATATTAACGCAGCTGTTATTATAAAAGGAATATAATAATAGCTCATTAGCAGCTTCTTAAAAAGAGGGACTAAAATGTAATATTTTTTAATAAGAAATATAAAGTAAACACTTGGCTATGTTTCACAAAATTCAGCCTCCAAGTCACCTTATGAGGGCATCGTCAGAGGCTGGCTCTTAAGAGCGAAACGCGTCTATGGGTACTAACTGTGCTGGCCAGCCTCTGACGATGCCCTCATAAGGTGACTTGGAGGCTGAATTTTGTGAAACATAGCCAAGTGTTTTCTTTATATTTTTTATTAAACCTTGTTTCACCAAGTGTTGGATGACAATTAATTTTGTCTTTGTTGTTATTTAATATTTTTTATATTGGCAGCTTCATACAAGAGTAAATTCAATACAAGTAAAACTGAATAAATAATGTTAGCCATAGTACATCAAAATGGTGTTAATCTATAGAGTAATCAGAAAAATAAGGGCTGTTATAAATTTATCGATCAGTAAAAGACAATATTGAGTCGATGGTTCAGTGGTATCGAGTCAGACTGTGGATCTTGAGAACCCTGGTTCGATCCCCACAGCCGACAAACAAGTTTCACCAAATTAAATCTACCCCTGTGGCTCCCCCTCCACTAACATCTTTGGTGGCCGTGATTTAACGGCTGGTAACCGCACTTCACGCGAAAAAATATATCAGTTATCAAGATTTGCTTAGGCAGAGTGCCACACCCAGCAATGGGTAAAAGGCGTGATGATATATTTATTTATTTTATTTCAATCTACTCCTGTGGCTCCCCCTCCACTAATATCTTTGGTGGCCGTATCACTTACCGAGATCTGCTTAGGCAGAGTGCCTCACCCAGTAATTGGTAAAAGGCGTGATGATATATTTATTTATTTATTTATATAATAATAGCTCATTAACAGCTTCGTAAAAAGTGGGACTAAAATGTAATATTTTTATATTGGCAGCTTCCTACAAGAGTAAAACTAAATAAGTAATATTGGCCATAGAATATCGAAATGATGTTAATCTATAGAGTAATAAGAAAAATAAGGGTTGTTACTAATTTATCGATCAGTAACAGACAATGATCGAGTTACAAAATGCATGTTATATGCCAATTTTGATGCGTTATCATACTTCTTTATAAATCCTGCGTAAATATTACGTAAAATAAAAGTAAAAATAGTTTGCAAAATTGTTGTTATCCAAGTATATTCAGAATCGTTTAATTTTCTTTGTTACAAATGATTTACGTTTATATCAGTAATAACAAGTAATAAAATCGATCATAAATGTATCTGAAACGTCTAAACAATGCTTTTAACTCTTTAACAAAACCGGATGACTCTAAAAAGTGCCTCTGTTTAAGTACTTTGTCATTCTATGACGTATATATCAATTAGTTTCACAAATAACCTAATCAAATGTCTTATTTTGTGTCGTCCTCCAGGTAAATCAATCCTTCACCGACGTTCCTCCACGCGCCGCAGCGGCCCTCGTCGAGTGTGCAACCTCACCGACAAAGCCCTCTTCAACAGTAATCTCATCGAGAAGTTCCAAACCGAGTGGCTTCGAATGCACGACGAGGAATCTGTTCCTTCCACCGATTTAGATCGCGTCGTCTTAGAGTGGAAGTTTAAGGACATGGACAAGAACAGGGATGGCAAGTTGGATAAAACAGAGTACAGGGACCTGAGGAAACTTGTGAAGAAGTTCGTTAAACCGAAGAGATGTTCCAAGAGCTTTGCGCAAGCTTGTGACATGGATAGAGATCAACATATTTCCAGTCAAGAATGGGGCGATTGTTTAACGAGGGATGGAATGAATGGTAGGTAGGATAGGATGAGGGTTCCTTTTGTAGGGTGGCAGAAGAATTGCAGATTTTATCCCAGAAGCTATTTTTTAACATCTACAAAATTTATATATTCTCATATTTAAATCATGTGCCTAACTATTTTTGCAACCGGCATCAAATCCCTAATTTTTTTTATTCAAAAATATATGTAATGTATTAAGGGATACTTTTGAATTTAAAGATTATTATAATAATTTGGACATAATCATAAAAAATTATGTAATTTTTTTTAATTTAATCTCTCAAAAACAATTGGCAGGAAGATAATAAAAAATTCTTATGTGAAACGCGACGTACATATATTGTGCTTTAAAAAAACACATATTAATTATAGTTATAAAAAAATCATAGTGAAGCAAATATAATATTTATATATAGTAATAGTTAAATGAAAATAGCCTGACTTTAAATTATAGCCATATAGTCACGTGTTCTATGACGTACAACACCAAGTTTTATTTATTTATTTATGTTACGCTGTACAACAGGAATTTAATCCCAATTACAGTACAGGATCCGTATGCACCGAGCCGCAGTGTAGTAGTTTATATCATTTTTAGCTTGAGTGCGATTCGGGTTCTCCGGATCCGGATTCGAATTCCGTAATGCTATCCACAAAACCGGACTGACGGATGCACATACTGCCATTTGTATTTATAAATTAATTATTGCAGTACTGAGTACTTTTTATCGAAACGAAAAAAATAGGTGTCTAATAATTTTATGCATAGATTCAAATTACAACATTAAAAATATATATGGCTAAAAATTTAGTGCCCCTTTTAACCAAAATAGTTATTTGTGTATTAAGAGCGTAAAGTGATTCTTTGTTACTCGAGCACGGTAATTGCAGCGCGAGCCGATGATGAGAGCTGCAATAGTGCAAGAGGAACAAAGACACTTTACGCTCGTGATACACACATCATTTTTTCTACGATTGCATCTTAAAATTATTTCAAAATGTATACGTACTGAAAATAAATCCGTTCTGTCAAATGTCAATATGACAAGTTTCTGTTTTGTTTGTATCCCTGGTAACTATTGAAATAAGCGCGTATTTTTCGATTGTTCCACAGAAAACGTCAACTTTACGATGACAAATGAGAGCGTAATTTTCAACTTTTCATAGCAATGAATTGTGAGTCCCTGTCATGTAATTGGGATTACGTTCCTGTTTTGCAAAATGTCAACTAAATAAATAAATTAGCTACTATATTGTGAGCAATTGTAAATGTAACTAAAGATTGTTCTGTTTTTTGAGTCAGTCTAATAGCAATAAAAACGCAATTAGTTAACTGAAAATGTAATTCTCTTTATGAATCTGCCTAATGATGAAACCTGTGGGTTTAACTATAAATATTCTTGTCTGCCACCTACTACTTGAGGGACAATAACTCACCACCCTCGTAGATGTTGCTTACCATCCGCTGCCTACATAAAACTAGCCTAACTACCGCAACACTGTACACTGCATGCGTGCTAGCGTGCTCCATTGCGCGTTTCCTGCCAGCGTGACAGATCTGTTACGCGCCGATAGTCGCTGCTTCCCTGCTTCCGTCATCCGTCACTCATCAATTAATACCCACTCTGACATTGTCATTAGTAAAGCCCGGATTTTTAGGCAATTGCCTACATTCAAATGTTAATATACTTCAGGCAATTTCGTTTTTCTATACATAGGTAATATGTTTACGTGTAATGGAAGGTTTTTTTTTTCGTGCCTTAGAGGCTATTTTTTCTATATTTTGGTTATTAGGCCTATTTTACCTTATACAGCCTATTTTTCCTATTTTTGTTGCCTATTCTAACTTTTATTGAGCAGACAAGGTTTATCATCTACTTCGTTGACTAATTCAGCATTCGACAAAGTGTTTCAACCTAACCTATAATATTTAAAGTACTTACTTTAATCAAGTTTTTGTGTGTGAATTTAAAATGCCGAAAGAAAAAACGTTTTTTAGTAGAGATGGGCGAATATCATCCGCGAATAGTCGAATGCCGCGAATATTGACATTATTCGATATTCGAGATTTTCGAATATTAACGTCAGTATAGCGAACATTCGAATACCTCGAATATCGTGCCATATGTTGACCTCAATTTTTGACTATGTTTTCCTTTATCATTTGTACATAAACTTAAAGCTATTACAATACTTTGAAGTTATTAATAACAAAGATATTTTGTTTTAAAACCATGAAGACGTACCATATTTCAAATTTGTTTTTCGCATCAGCCCGTACGTTTCACCTTAAATTTGAAGTTTTCGTCTTTTTCTTTTTTGTTTGTACTTTTTGTTTTAATTTTATTTTATCTTAACAATTTCATTCAAATAATGAAAAGGACATAATTAAATAATTATTAATAATAAATAAATTAACTTTTAGGAGTATTCGAATATTCGAGTACCTCGAATATTCGAGATTTGATTAATATTCGTATTCGATATTCGAATTCGTGAAATTTGATATTCGCCCATCTCTATTTTTTAGTCAAAATTTTACGTGGCAATTGAATTGTGCCTTTGCCATTAATCAATAGAGCTGAGGTAACTTTAGACGATATGGCTAAATATAAGAATGCCCCGGTCACATTTTGTGATGTCGAACGAAGTTTTCAGCTTACAAGCAAGTTCTGACTGACCGAAGTCAGTCCCTTTCCGAAAATTTCATAGAGCAATTGCTCGTAATATTTTGTTCATTAAAGTATACTACATAATTTGAATTTGCATAATAGTTAATAAAATGAGAACCCTACAGTATTATTTTTCAGATTGCGTTAATTTTTGTTTAAAATGATTATTTTTTCTAACGAAGAGTAGATACGAGTAACAATATTAGAAAAAGAATTCGTTTATTTTTTTAAAAACAAATTATTTACATTTAGGCTGCCTAAAATCCCGCCTATTTTAGAGTAATTACCGGCCTATATGCCTGCTTATTTGGGTGTTTTTAAGAGCCTAAATATCCGGGCTTTAGTCATTAGTTACATAATATATTGCAATTTGCCCAGTGATTATTAAAAATTATTCTTTAATGTATTCGCATCAACTGTTACATCTTTTACTGCATCTCTTTATTGTAGTTAGTAATTTGACTAATCTCCTTTTTCAGATCTTTTCTTTATAAACTATTCATCCCCTTTGCTAATTATTATTGAAATGATTTGGTGATGCGGAATGTATGTCGCTAAAAAGCTTGGTGAAATTGAGGGTGTAAGATTTCTTGGACAATTGAGGCATGAATGGTTTATTTTCATGAACGAATGATTTTAAATGGAAGGAATAAATGAGTTTGTATGAAAAGAATTGAGGGAGTAAGATTTCGTAGACAGCTGAGGAATAAAAGAATGTTTATTAATTAAAATAATTATTCTGAGTAGGAGAAATAATGATGTGTCTAATAAATAATAATTACTCAACAATTATTGTTAATGAATGCATTACTGATTCATATTTCTATAATTTATTTTTAATTTATTTTTCATTTAAATTAGTGGCGTAAATACGATTAATAAAATCTCAAGGAACCTCAAACTGAAACAAAATATAGTTGAAAGTTTTTTTTAGAAACTTCTAAATAATTATTTCTAGTTTATTTTCATATAAAAATTATTTACGATAAATATCAACTATAAATAATTGCTTGTTGAGGATTATAATATATATTCAAATAATTTCAGTTATTTAACACCGATTAATAAACTGATATAACAATGTATTACGTCTTTAATTATATATATATATATACCGAAAAAATATATCACTTACCGAGATCTGCTTAGGCAGAGTGCCACACCCAGTGATGGGTAAAAGGCGTGATGATATATTTATATTTATTTATTTATATATACCGGGAGTTTTTTTATCAGTAAACATGGGGATATGCCATTACCATAGTTACAGTTACAAAGTTTGACAGCAATGCATTAGAGCGTTTATTTTAAAAGTGAACATAAGGAAAATAACATTGCTGTCATCTATAGTTGTCAAAGTAATAAAACTGTCCTCTTTCAAAATCAGACCGGGTTAATAGGAGATCAAATAGTGGGGCGTTTTTATATAAATGGAAATTTAAATGGGGAAAATTATTTAGAGTTGTTACAAGAGAGAGTAATATTGAGTAAATATTGAGGAAGTGTGGTTCCAACAATATGTACGAAATTATCTGCACCGGATATTCTCCCAACGATGGCTAGGACGAGATGCAGAAGTGGAGTGGCCTGCAAGGTGACCAGATCTTGCGCCAAACGATTTTGTTCTTTGGGGCCACTTAAAAAGTAAATTAAAACGTAGAATTAGTATTGCATCGCATGAGATTCCTCCAGAGCAAATAAATAATGCTATAAATTCATTTTATAATCGTTTAGGCTATTGTTTACTGGTAAATGGGGGTAATTTTGAACAGTTATTAAATTAAAATTCCTATTTAAACTAAATAAAATTTTCTTTTTTGGTAGTTGTGATTTGACAACTGGTTACTATACATCACGGCTTAAAAGTATAGTTTATTAAGATTTGCTATTGCAGAGCTGCCATGTTCATGAATGACCAAAATTTTTACATATAAACATGCAGATGTGAATTTCTGGTTGAACCAGTTCAAAAAGTCAACATTTTTATAATATGGTTCTATATAGTTCAAAGCACGAAAAATGCACTCGTTCAAACCGCGTTTCAATATCTCTTTTAGTTTTGGAGTTACAGCGATTTTTGACTTTTTTTAAAACTCAACTTTGAGACGCCATAACTCAAAAACTAAAAGAGATATTGAAATGCGGTTTAAACGAGTGTATTTCTCGTGTTCCACTTAACTTGTACATGTATTTTGAAAATTTTGAAAATTTTTCAATTTTTTTCGAAATTTTCTTTTGTCGATATTTCAAAAAGTTGAAAAGATAATGGAAATCTGAAAACACCAGTGAATTCCTCGCGTAAATACATTGGTATGCAAATTTTCAGAAGAAAATTCGAACGGATACATTTTTTATTACAAAAAAATCGAAAATGACCGTTTTTTGAAGATTTCTTAAGGGGTTAGCCTTAAGATTTTTACGATTTTTGGCCGTTTTTCGTTTTTTTGTAATAAAAAATTTATCCGTGCGAATTTTGTTGTAAAAATTTGCATACCTATGTATTTTTACGAGAGAAATTCACTGGTGTTTTCAGATTTTCATTATCTTTTCAAGTTTTTAAAATATTGAGGAATAAAAATTTTGGAAAAAATTTTAATTTTTCAATATATTCAAAATACCTGTACAAGTTAAGTAGCGCACGAGAAATACACTCGTTCAAACCGCATTTCAATATCTCTTTTAGTTTTTGAGTTATGGGCTTTCAAAGTTGAGCTTAAAAAAAAGTCAAAAATCGCTGTAACTCAAAAACTAAAAAAGATATGAAGATGCACTTTGCGCCATTCGATTTCTCGTGGTCTGAATTATATAGAACCACATTTTAATAATTTTCGATTTTTGAACTGGTTCAACCAAAAATTCTCATTATTTGTATGTACGAGCTCTTAAACGAAGAATTTGCGAACAAACCTCTACACAAAAGAACTTTTGGATTGTTTTGAGGTTCTAAATTTATACCTAACATTTAGTTAATGTAATTTAAAGTAATTCAAATTCATTTAATTTGTTTAAACTTAAAATGTTTCTTTTAGGCTATAGACTATTACACTTCAATGCATTGCTGAAAATATGATTTTCCCTATGTTTACTTTTAAAATAAACGCTCTAATGTATTGCTGTCAAACTTTTTAACTGTAACTATGGTAATGATATATACCTATGTTTTCTGATAAGAAAAACTCCCGATATATATATAAATATTTTCTTATTAAAAACGTCTAATCACAGTATAAACAATTAAAAAAAACATTATACTAGATTTTAAAATGCTGCACTGACCATTAGAAGCCCATTTTCGAATCTGCAACAACTGGAATCACCTTCCTGGACACCTCGACTTCCTTCCTTCTTCTAGTCCACATTTTTGGCACTTATTCACTCATTACATAACATATTTGCACTGCAGAGATTCGAACACATATTAGTAACATTTGTAAAACACTGAGCATTACTTTAAACATATTTTTACAGCTCTACGTGCTTCAAATTCGCGATTTAATCGATAAAAACGTGTACTCGATGTTCACGATAGCCGCAAAATGGCTTCAATGTCTCAGAAAATGATAGAATTTTGATCTGTGTAATTCTAAACGTGTTTCAAATCGCATACCTGTGCTCCGAACTGTACGAACAGACGGGTTGAGTTACATATTTTTTTTGTACGCTAATAAAATTGTTATTAAAATAATTGTATTGAATACAGTTGCTAGTAGTTTTGCATGATACAATTTAGATGAATTATTTATGCAGAATAAAATGATAATATTAAAGTACAAAATATAAAAATGATTACAAAAAGTTCTGTGAAAATATTAATGATTTTCTATCTTTGTTGTTCGGAGGCCCTCAAATTATTACGCCTATGGTTTTAATACATACATACATACATACATACATAACATCACGCTATATCCCATTAAATGGAGTAGCACGAACCCGTCAATATTCTCATCCTGACACACGATACTCGATTCAACCACATTAACACTTCCTCCATACGAACTCTTTCTTTCCTCACAACCAAAATCCATCATCACGCAACAAACATTCATCCATTTGCTCCTGTACACCTGTTTCGTAAATCTTCACTTACGCCCACTTCTCTAACAACGAATCTATAAGAAATGAAGACAGCATCGCCTGCGCTTGTTTAAAAATACATTTAACACAATTGCAGTTACACACTGTATAGTAAAAACTGAAAATGAAGTAAAAAAGATGAGGAAGGAAGGGAGTACTGAATTCCACACATTGGTTTTAATAATATTAAATAATAATTTTATTGAGACTTATTTATATCAATCTTCTTTTTTACTTTTACTCAAATTTATGAATTATTTTCTATCTTCCGGGCAAACTGTTACTTCTTGTAAATCCTGAAAAGATTTTTGTGAAAGAAATTAATAATGAAATAGAAAGCAAAAGGATAATAACTCTCGAAGTTATTCCTTAACAACTACTGCAGATCTGCTTTGCAGGATTAAAGAGAAACTAGGATGAATGAGTTTTGAAGTAGAAAAATGTAAAGCTTGTCTATAATGCACATACAAATCATCTTCATCTTTTTTTAATTCCCCTTCTGTTAGATCCTCCTTCCTGTCCTGTTAGTGTCGTGTACGTGATTGTGACTAACAGTAAACAGAGCGGGTTATAGAGCAGACTTGCAACATTATGATTTAGTCTCTTTGCGTGTGTTTCTGTGGCTCAACTCAGAAGAGACAATGGCCGGTGGCGATGGTACTCACAGCATGGACAACGACTCTGATCCTGAAGAAGATGAGTATGATGACTACGATGATCTGCCTCCAAGCACCAGGAGGTCGCCTCCTCCTATTGAAAGTAAGTAAGAAGGAAAGCATTCGCGAATTCATACTTGACCCGAAATTTGTTGGACAACAATCTTTTGTCTTTATATCACTTTGATTTCGCTTTCATTATTTCTCACACCCTCTTTTTAGTATTACAAAACCCAGGTAGCATCGTCAGCAGTTCCCAAACATCCGGTGAAGACACCAACGAACGCCCTGATGAAGAAGCAACCGACTGTAACACTGATCGTCTAAGCGTGCTCAACGAGCAACGTGCAGATACTCTCTACGTCCCGGTTTGTACTCCTGATGGTCGCTACAATAAAATACAATGCTACCAGTCGGTGGGATACTGCTGGTGTGTTCATGAGGATACAGGAAAGAATATTCCGGGAACGTCGGTCCAGCATGCCATGCCAAAGTGTGATCAGGTGCCGGCATCGACGAGACCTATGAAAGGATGTCCAGAACCGAAGAAAACTGTCTTCCTGAAGGACTTGATGGAGTTCTTGCATAACAGGATGGTTACAGGAACCAATGATACCAATATTACAGGGTAAGCTAGAGTCTAGTTCGGAAATTATTATGGAATTCTTTGCTGAGTTGCATAAAATTCCATTTTAATTTTTTCTTGTATCTGATGTGAGGCGCGGATCCAGCGAGGGGGTCATGGGGGTCATAACCCCCCCCCCCAAGCATGGAATTTTTTAAAATGTTGGCCCTAATACATAATAATGATGTCATTATTTACGATAACTCAATTTGTTAAACAAATTAAATAGAAAATATTATCTACGAAATTAAAATTCTAAGATAATTAAAAACTATTGTTTGATTTATTATTCTAATAAATAGTCAAAAACCAATATTTTGTGAAGATATTATTTCGACCTAGTCAAGTATGTGCTGCCAACATTTACACTTCTAATTCAATAATTTTTGTATTCTATCGAAGAACCGTTTAGATATTGAAACTGTATTATTTAAAAAGTGTTGGCGTTCTTAGGGGATATTTTTGTGGTGAAAAAAAATACCCCCTCCGCCTCCCCCCAGAGACAAAATTCACTCCATGACCCCCCCTTAATTCGAAGTCTGGATCCGCCCCTGTCTGATGTTTATATTTACGCACAAATAAACAAATGATTTAATGTAAAGATACGAAAGTGGAGCCTGGCAGGCCTCCAAGGAAGAAAAAGCAGCAACATGGAACTTCGTGGTTCTTGACAAGAACAAGAACAAAGTTCTAGAACGGAAAGAATGGAAAGTCTTCAGGTCATTAGTTTCCAGTCAAAAACAATTGAAAAGGTGCGGCAAGAAGTTACCCAGATATTGTGATGTCAATAGTGATCAAAAAATCAGTCTTTCAGAATGGTTAGAATGCCTTAATACGAAAAGAAATGTGCCAGGCAGTAAGTAAAACTAAATATTTATTTTAAAATTGTTTTTCATGATTTTTTGTTGTGATTTTTCTAGCTCAAGGCTCAAAACAATCGACTCAAAGGCAAGGCAAGAATCCTCTAATATCTTTCTTGAAAGATGATTGAACATTTTCAAAATAAAAGTGTTTTGCCATATCTTGTCATAAAGATTGAATTGGTACAAGGACAGATGCAAATCTACGACCAATTCTAAGTTAATGTGATTTTAAAATAGTGAATAGTTTTCGTAGTGATTATGTGTAAAGTGCAGGAAAATATTAAGAAAGCTTTTTATAAACTGAATGTGTACTATATGCTATGGACTTGAAGCTAATACATTATAATAAATAAATTTTACGTATTAAATTAAATAGTACACCAAAATAATATGAATTTTGATGTATTATTTTTCTTTACTTTGTTAAGTATTTTTTATGATTATTATTTGGTATTTAGTGTTTCGTATTAGGTGCTTATTATTGATGGAGCAAATAGATTTATATTATATACATACCATTCGCTAAGTACCAATAAAAGCTTTAAAATTGTCAACATAATTATACAATACTCTATGTTTCGAAATTAATGAACAAAATTATTGTTTGTATGATTTTTATTTCATGAAAAGTACTGAATTGAAATAAATTATTATTTATCATAAAATACACGATGATATTTATCCTTTTTTTACAGATTTTTTAAAAGAATATTTGAATGTATTTATAGATAAAATTGTAGAACCATTTCACTGCTCATCAGCACCGATAAATCGATTATTAATTTAGTTTTTTGAATGATACATAAGAATCGAAACTTGATTTTATAATGAAAGTATAAACTTTGAATCTACTAAGGATCCAATGTCGAAACTCAAAATCTGTTTAGCGCTCTCACAGCGAGACCTGGAGGACATTGCCTTGTGATTTTTTAAAAATTTTATTTAAAAATAAATATTATATTTTATTTGCGCAGTAGGTACATGAATACAAAATAATTTCTTATATTTGAAAGCCAAAGGCCGGACAATATATCAGCACTAGGTCCGCTAGTAAACCGGATATAGAATATAGTGATCAACGGTGTAGCTTGATCATCTCACCATAGACCGCGAGTTCGCTACCATGGTATGAATATTCATGATGTATTTTTAAAAATTTGGTGGTAAAACAGCTCTCAGCTGAACCTTGCCCTTCTGGCCAATATTAAAATAAAGTAAAATAAAATAAAATTTATTCTTGTGTGCGATGTTCAATTTTTTTCAGTTGGTAGTGAAAGTAGGACACAAGTGACATGAAAGTGACAACAAAAGTTGAATACAACGTAGTAGACAAAACTTTTATTAATAAAAATATGTCAAAATAATCAGCTTGAAATAATTTATCAACTACACACCACGCATCACTGATATATTATTCATTTGTTGTGAAACAAGTGTACAGATTCCAATCTACAATGATGTCAGGCAACAGTGGCCGTGATAATAATAATGCAATAATGAACATAAAAGAAAAGGAGAAGTATATTGAAAACTTTGTATTTCCACACTGCGATGAAACTGTAAAATATGAGAGAGTAACTAAAATTGGACAGGGTACTTTTGGGTACGTAACCTTACTTTTTACACAGATGCTTTCACACCTTTACATAATATTTTGTTGAGTACAAATCTTATCTCGATATGTACAGGGAGGTGTTTAAAGCCAGAGACAAAAGTAATCCCAAAAAGTTCGTTGCTATGAAGAAGGTTTTAATGGAAAACGAGAAGGAAGGGGTAAGTGCATTTTTCTGTTCATAATTGCAAGTAAAACTAATTTATATTTCGTATTTAGTTTCCAATAACAGCATTACGTGAAATCAGGATATTACAGTTACTCAAACATGAAAATGTAGTAAATCTTATTGAAATTTGTCGCACTCGGGCATCTCAAAACAATCGTTACCGTTCTACATTCTATCTCATATTTGATTTCTGTGAACATGACTTAGCAGGGTTACTATCAAATGTAAATGTTAAATTCAGTTTGGGGGAAATTAAAAAGGTCATGCAACAACTTTTAAATGGCCTATATTATATTCATAGCAACAAAATTTTACATCGAGACATGAAAGCTGCAAATGTTTTAATAACTAAAACCGGGATTTTAAAATTAGCTGATTTCGGTCTTGCAAGAGCTTTTAGCGCCAATAAAAACGGTCAAGCAAATAGATATACAAACAGGGTGGTTACTTTGTGGTATCGACCTCCCGAACTGTTGCTGGGAGAAAGAAATTACGGGCCGCCTGTGGATCTATGGGGTGCTGGATGTATTATGGCTGAAATGTGGACGAGATCTCCAATTATGCAAGGAAATACAGAACAGCAACAGCTTACTCTAATTTCACAGCTTTGTGGCTCGATTACAGCCGAAGTTTGGCCTGGAGTTGAAAGTTTAGAGCTTTATAATAAAATGGAACTACCGCAGGGACAGAAACGAAAGGTGCGATATTTAATTATTTTTTACCACTCTCGGCTTATTATGTAATTATATTTTTGTATTGTTTTCAGGTGAAAGAACGTCTAAAACCTTATTTAAAAGATCCCTACGCCTGCGATCTTCTAGACAAACTTTTAGTTCTTGATCCAGCAAAAAGATACGATTCCGATTCTGCTCTCAATCATGACTTTTTCTGGACAGATCCAATGCCTTCAGATCTCAGCGAAATGTTGGCCCAGCATACTCAAAGTATGTTTGAATTCTTGGCTCCTCCAAGGAGGCCAGGGCATCACATGAGAGTTCATCATCATTCAATAGCTGGAAGGCCAAAACCATCAACTGTTCAAGATAGTGGCTATCAAGATAGGGTATTTTAGGGTTTTAATAATATTTTCATAATTCATTCGTTTAGTGGATTACTACATTTTCGTTTATTTTATTTGATAATAATTATTTTAGCCTTAAAAAGATGTAAAATAAAAATGTGATATAAGATGAATGGTTTCTTCTGGAGTGTGTATTTTTTATATATTTTTCTTGAAATAATAAACATTTTGTTGATTTAAATATGTATATATTCTTTGTTCTTTAATCAAATAAAATATTTATTAGAGTGGGAAGCTAGATTTAGAACTGCTGGTTTATTGTGACAGCTTTTACGATACCTAACCTACAAAACTTACTTGCAATAATCCATTTTAATATTTACAAAATGAAACATAATTCTAAAGTTTCAAAACGAAATGTAGGGAACAAAAATCCTGATAAATTCGATACAATTAAAAGTGAGAAAGTAGTGGCAACTGAAAATGTAGTAGATACTGATGCAAAACCACCACCGGCGTAAGTAAATTCATAATTATTTATAGAATGAGTTCATGAATCTGTGCATTGGGATACTGGATGATGGAATTGTTGAGATACAGTCCTCAGTAATTGTTTACTACACTCTTCAAAATTAGGGCAGAATGCCCCAAGGATTGAGTACTGACATTTCAAGTTGGATACAGAGCTGATCTATGGACGGAGCCGTTATCTCAGTCTCAGCAATTTCATTTTCCAAACGCGATCATCAACTATATTTTATCTCTCTTACATTTATCGTAAATATTATAGAAAATATGGTCCAATGCCCACATTTCCGCATCAAAGAGTATGGACAAGAATGATTTTAATACTCTCCGTACTCGCAATAGTTTGGTTTACATCAAGAGACAAGAAAGAAACCATCCTTGCATCAAGAAAAGAAGTTCTGCAACATCGTGGCCAAGCATTCGAATGTTCCGAATCATTTCAAAAAGAAGTTGAAAATTATCCAAAATGTGTTCCGAAAAAATGCGGTCGTTATATGTCAGATAAATTAATAACAGCTTCTGAAGCTGATGCTTTGTTAAAATTAGCAAGACACGGGCTTGCTTTTGGGGGTTCAGAGGGAGGAGCTTCGATTTTAGATTTACATTCGGGTGCTTTATCTTACGGACAAAAATTTATAAATATTTACGCGTTAGAAAATTCGGATAAAATCTTTAATCCAACAGATATTGCTATGTATAAAATTGTTAAAACTAAAATTCAGCACGCAATTGCACATAATTTTGGATTATATGTAGAGAGTATTTATTTAACTCATCCCACATTTTTTTCTAAATTGACCAACGTTGAACCGAAAACTCTACATGATGAATATTGGCATCCGCACGTTGACAAGGTAAGAAACAAGAATTCTGTTTTAATACTTACATACTTGTCTCATCAAATGGGGCAACACGAACTGTTTAAACATTTATTGTATTATTTTGTTTTTCAGGATACTTACGAATCTTTCCACTACACATCACTTTTGTATTTAAGCGATTACGAAGACGAATTTACTGGAGGTAGATTAATGTTTATCGATAGTAATAAAAATGTAACTTTAGAGCCTAGAAAAGGTAGAGTAGCTATGTTTAGTTCAGGTGAAGAAAATCTTCATTTTGTAGAAAGAGTTAAATCCGGTACCCGGTATACTATAACAGTTTCTTTTACTTGTGATCCTACTAAAGCGATTGCAGATCCGATTTTGAAAAAGAAACAGTAATTTTTTTCGCTATTAAATGTGCTAATATTTTATATTTGTTTTTGTGTACCACTGTATTTATATTTGTAAATCTATGTATTAATTTTGCGCACTTGTACTTTGAAAAACTTTAAATAATTGTACGTAATTGTGAATTTTATTATTTTTGTTAATGTCTGTGTGTATTTTATGAGAATTTGTTTTTAATTTAAAGTCTGTACATTCCAATATCCAGTATTTTATAGTCATTCTGTACCTTATTAATAAAGAATAAATTCATTTCACGTTTAGTTTTTACTTACGTAATTGGTTTATACTTGCTAAAATCTGCTTCTATGCAACGTGTTTTAGTCTCTACTCCGTGAATTGTCTAAGCAGTAGACATCTTGATTTACTGTGTAAAATTAACAATTTTTAGATGTTTTAATGTGAATTTAGTCTTATTTTTATGTGTTGTGTGTGTGTGTTAAATTGTGCAGTGGACTTTTGAAACAATTTGGACTTCCGTAGACGACCGAAAAGCAGAGATATATGGTTTGATTCATCAAGCAATGTAAAGGTAGGCTTCTTTCATTATTATTAATTATATGTTTTAAAAATTCGCTAGACTTTCATTATAAAATGGTAGCTTTATGAAAAATGACGATGGTCTATAAAAACCCTATTTGACGACACATTTTTCAATACAAAATAATATATAAATAACATTCCTAAAAGCCACAATACACTATATGCCACTTCATAAATACGGTTTGTGCAACAAAATTAAATTAAATATTATGAAACTTATTATTTTCTGATATTAAATTCTTTCATCATCTCATATAAATGTAAAATATATTGTACCAAGGACACTAATAGCCCCGTTGCTGAAGTGTCCTAAAGATACTTAATAAAAAAAAAAAAAAATTCTTTCGTAATAGTAAATAATTACAGGAAGCTGTTGTTTATGTGTATCATCCACATTTATAAAAACTTTTCAATTCGGAATCATTATTTCTCTCAAAATAGTCTATTATTTTCATTCATTAACTCCTCGGTTGCATATTGCTTCTACATTTTACTTGTGCAATAAATAATAAGGAAAGATATATTTTTAATAATTTTTATTGTTTTATATTAAATACTTAAAAGCTATATTGTACAATAACGACTGTAACGATATCACAGAGAAGAAGCAACACTTCCTGTGTCATCACTAGAGCCAAAAATAAATAACATTAATATCATTTTAGATTCACAAACTAAACTCACACTCTAAATATCAGATGATTAAAACATGAAGTCATTCTTTGGTTACATATCCCAAAAGTAAAAAACAATTACAAAATATACAGAATGCATAAGTAATATTTTAATCTAGAGTTTCTAGCGTCTATAAATATTTTGTATGTACACTTACCTCACAAAAAATAGTATCTATATACAAAATTACCTAATGATAACCCATATGATAAAGTGTCAAACACAAATATCACAAACAGTGAATGATAAAATGGCAGGAACCAAATAGGAATGTATGTGATGTCATGGAATGTAGAGATAATAAGTAGATTTGGTTCATTTACGCTTTTACCACGGTATGGATGACATTGGCTATTTTGTTAGCCGTTGAACCGGTTAAGATGCTACGATGGTTCCCTTCAAGGGCTTGAACTGACACCTTTTGCTTGCATACCTAAAAATAATAATAAATATAAAGTTCATCGCTTTATCAATTCGGACTATTTGATAGTTTGCTTTATTAATTATACTTTAGTTTTAATTAATGATTATCGCAAAAATAAGAAAAAATTTTCGTGAGATACTTACAGCAGTCAGTCCATAGTCGTCCCCTAAGTCTACGTAGTTGTCCTTAGCCCTCAAAAGAGTTACCTCTCCCTTGAATTTTCCACTTGGTTTGTATTTGTCAGCTGCAAGTAACTTGTAATAGAAACTAGCAGCAGCGATTTTCAATTGATCTGCAGCAAAAGGTGTGACTCCGTGTAAGATTTCTGCAGTTTTTGCTAACTTTGCTTCCCAGTTCTTGATGGCCATGAGGTCTTGAATTGTCTGCAAGAAGAATAACAAATTTAGCAACTCATTAAAATATTTATAATTTGTTATTTACCTTAATCTGGTCGATATCCTTAAACTGCAAGATGAAGTAAGTCAACGCTTCACTCTGATCAGCGTTAACATCTCCGCTGGTATCTCTTCTGCTCTTTCCGGTATGAGTAGCTACATAAGACGGAGAACCATCCAGTAAGATAAGATTAACTTTTTCTTTTTCACTTTCTAGTTGTACAGCCATTTCAAAGGCAACGCAAGCACCAAAACTGTATCCACAGATCGTGTAAGGACCTTTAGGTTGAACTGGGCGAACTTGCTCAACGTAATATTTAGCCAAGTCGCTGATGGAAGTCAATGGGGCAGCAGCTGTACACTGGAGACCGTAAACCGGAATTTTCATTTCTTTGGCGAGGTCTTCTAAGGCATTTACTACTCCCTCAATGGGATGAATTACAAACAAAGGCGCTGTTTTTATGTTTGTAGACTTGCTCTTCATTTTGATGATTGATTTCAATGGCATAATTTCTTTCCAATCGTATTGTAGCTGAGTACTATCAACTTTAGTAGCTGGGTCACTGGTAGATGTAGCAGCCCCGTTACTAAGTTCTGCTAATGAGCCAAAAGTCAAAGCTCGAATTTCTTGCGCGCTTAGAAGTAAATCGTAATTGCGCTCCAAAGTTTGCTTAATTTCAGCGCCCATAATCGAATCCATACCCAAGTCAGCTAAACTAACACTTGCCTGGATTGTTTTAGTGTCTTTTATTCCTAAAATGTTAGCAATAGCGTCGGTGAGACTCACGCTGCTCGAGTCGGCACTGCTGCGATGTTTTTCAGCAAGAACCATGCTTGCCAAAACTGGATGTGGCTGCTGCATGAAATTATCGATTGTTTGTAAACAGGAAGCCATTCTTTGAGGTAATGTTCCTCCAACTTCTGTATCATTTCCTCCCATGGTTTCCAGAATGAGACCAACATCTCCAATAGCTCCCCACTGGATTGCAAGACCTGGAAGGCCAGCTGCTTGTCTCGCTTCGCAGATTCTTTCCATTGCAGAGTTTGCTAATCCGTAATTAACTTGTCCAGGGTTGCCACGACCGCAAGAAACACTGGAGAAGGTGATAAAGTAGTCTAGATGAGGACATAAAGCCCTGGAAACAGTGTCCAGATTTTTAGTTGCATCGATTTTCGGACGGCACACAGTTTTGAAATCGGCTTCAGACTGGTTTTCCATCATTGCATCGCGAAGAATTGCAGCCAAGTTGAAAATACCTCCAACTGGTCCAAGTTTGTTAGATTCTTCCAAAAGTTTCTTTGCTCCAGCTTCTGTAGTCACATCTGCGGTGTTAATTCCAACTGTCACACCCATTTCCCGCCATCTTCTGATACTCAATGACTGGTAACCAGTTCTGACACCACTTCGAGAAGTTAAAACGATTTTCTTTGCACCACGAGTGATTAACCAGTTTGATAATTCTAAACCAAATCCTCCTAATCCTCCGACTAAAACGTAGGTCTTGTCTTGATCCATATAAGTTCGAGGAATAGCTGATACTAATTTAAATGCTGGTTTTTGATTGTTGCGACTTTCTTCTTCTCTGATTTTGAGAACAACTTTACCGATATGTTTACCGGTAGCAATGAAGCGGAAAGATTGTTCAACTTGGTTTTCGGTAAAAACTGTGGCTGGGAGAGGCCTAATTGCGCCACTTTTAATTCCTTCTGTCATTAATCTCTTTACTTCATTTTTGTCATCATTTTTGGTATCGAAGAGGAAATCGAGAAGAATTCCATGGAAGGTAACATTTTTCAAGAAGAATGCCATGCCCAATGAATTGTTATTAGAGAAATCAACTTTACCAATCTCCAAAAATCTTCCATGTTTCGCTAAACATCTGACAGAAGCTTGAAGTTTCTCTTCAGCCAAAGAATTCAACACTAAATCAACACCTTGGCCTTTAGTTTGTCGGAGAACAAGTTGTTCAAAGCTACAATCACGAGAGTTGCCGATATGTTTATCTGTCAGTTGAGGGAATCGTTGTTTAATGAAATCACGTTTGGCTTGCGTCCCAACGGTTGTAAAGACAGTGCATCCCATGTGTAAAGCGATGGAGATGGCTGCCTGACCAACACCGCCTGTTCCAGCATGAATGAGGACAGATTCTCCAGGCCTCATACGACCTCGTACCACCAAAGCATAATAACTCTGCAAAAAACAAATGTATAAGTTTTTTATTGTTATAAATTATGTTAAAATTATCCTTACCGTTCCATAAGCAACGGGAACCGTGCTAGCTTCTTCCAGGCTCCACTTTTCTGGTACTTCCCACATGAATCCAGGATCCGCCAACACAGTAGTAGCCAAACTTTTAGCAGCCACCATACCCATTACTCTACGTCCTTGAGTGTCCCGGCCAGAGAATTCCATACCCAGGATGCAGTCCTGACCTGCTAGATCACCTGGAAGCGCATCTGGAGGTAGCTTACCAGAAGCTAACATGATATCACGGAAGTTGAGGGGAGCATAATACACGGAGCACAGTTCTGTATTTGGATTGTCATGTCTGAGAAAAAAGTAATTGTTTAGTAAATTTGAGACGGAAATAATAAAAAATAGTACTTACTTGTAGTAGCTTAGCGGTCCTTCGATCCATTTAAAACTGGACAAATCGCCTCTGGTTAAAGCATTAATGTAAGCATGTTCAACTTGAAGAGAACTGGTTTCAGTAGAATTATCCAAAAGAATGTGTCTAAATGTTCCCCAACTTCCATTTTTAAGTACATTGAACACCAGGTCTTTTTTCAACTGCTTCAAAAAGAACGGTGAAGTTAAAGAGAATTTCTCGCTTTTCTTATCTTGGATATAAATTGATCTAATGTTAGTACCACCAGGTTCGCGCATAATACAAGTTGTAAGACCCATCATTCCAGTTAGTTCTTCATTCTGAACTACTAAATAAATTTTAGTTCCATCTGCTTCGCTCTTTTTCAGCGCGTCTTTGACAGACTCAACCCAGGAAAAGTTCTTTTCAGAAATTTGGATGATAATTTTATCTGAAGGGATTTCTATAGATTTTTTCAACAATAAATACAATTTTGGTCCAGCAATTTGTTTGGAAACCAATTCTAATCCGGCTTTAGTTATAAAAGACAAATTAGCAGATGGAGTTTCTTCTGTCAAAATCATTCCTCCTTCTTTGAGAGAATTAACTGAATTTGTCAAAACATCCATTTTATTTTGACCAATTAGATCTTTAGCAACAACTAGATGAATATTTTGATCAACTTCTTTTGTAGTTACATCTTTTTGAACAACTTTTACACCGATAGATTCAAAAGCACTTAGATACGAATCAACAGCTCCAGAAGTAACTGTCGTGTACTCTACGCTCAACATGGGCTCAGATTCCAAAATCCTGATGATAGCTGGTGCCAGAAGAGCTTCAGCAGGTCTTTCATCAGTGATTTCAGTAACTTTTAATTTTAAGGCACCGCAGCTGTTCTCGACTAGGGTTTGAAGAAGAACTGTCAGACTTTGTACTCGTGCTTTGTCGTAGTCTTCAGTGAGAGCGTTGGTGTTTTCATAAGGAACGTAAACGTATTTTTCTAATTTTGGCGCACTTTGAGCTTGTTGGCGACGAGGAGCAAGACTCGCTTTCATTCCACGGAGTTCAATTCCGGCGGATTTGATCACGCCGATGTCTCGATACATATAGACAGGAACATTTAAAGATGCACCTTTCTGTTTCATCGAATCTACGAACTCCATATGTTGTTTAGGATTAATTATCGCCTTTTGCAATCTTGTTGGAAGATAAAGCTCCCTAACACTCTGTCCCAAAATTGAGAATTGCAACATTGTATCAATGAAACTAATCCAGTTATTTTCCCACTTTAACATTCCATTGTTTCCTCGATTATCTGATTCAAAGATGCCTTTGAAAATGCCACTATAATCATAGCCTCTCAATCTTAGTTCTTTGTATATATCAGCGGTGGTAAGATTCATAATATCTTTTTCTTGGGCTAAGGATGGTTTTGGTAGATCAAGAGTTTCTTTGGCGACGTCTTCTGGGACGTAAATGCGACCAGAAACAGCCACAGAGCCGCCTTCACATAGCTCGAAGTCTCCGGTTCCTTCAAAGATATTTACAAGGAATTTAACAGTTCCTTCTTTAGGCATAATTGTTGCGCGATGGAATTGGACGTTTTCAAAAATTACTGGGAGTTTTTCATAATCCTCGTTACGAAGTTTAGCGAATGATTTCCAAACTAAAGTCTAAAATAATAAATAAAATAATTAGAATAGCTGTTAATTAGTAGATTATCTTTTAAACTTACCAAATATCCAGTAGCGGGGAACAAAATCCTACCGTCGATAGTATGTCCAGCTAAATACTGATCTCCTTCTTTGCTTATATCGACTTCAATTATCATTTCTCCGGATCGAGCTCCTTTTCCAGAAAAATTAGCAACCGCCCAATCAGTAGAATGGTCCCATTCGATCATGGACTGGAGCATGGGTGTACCGCGTCCTACTGGATATGTAATTGGTTGGTAGAGTTTGGCTACTTTTGGATGAGCACCAGCGTTATACAGTCTGTAAAAGAGAAGAGTTTATTAACATCAAAATCAATATAAACTTAATTTTAAGGCTTGTAAAAGTAAATATATTTATTTTATGACTACTTACTTTCCCAAGTTTGACATGAAGAACTGTAAATTATTTTCGTGTTCTCTCTTCATCATGCCAACATAAGAGCAGTTGGCTCCAAGAGACCTCTTCAACACGGATTGCAGAAGACAATGAGGAGCAATTTCAATGATAATCGAATTCTCAGGAATATGTTGAATGGCTTCATGGAAAAGTACTGGTGATAACAGATTATTGACATGGTACGCAGCTGAGCTCAGTTGTGCTACAGGAGTATTCCAAGCGCTTTCAGGAATGGAAGAACTAATCCATCTTGAGCTTCTTGGTTTTGGATTTGGAATAATTTCGTCCAGAGCTTTTCTGAGTTTAGGACCAGCATCAGTGATATATTTACTATGGAAAGCGTTTCCAGAGCTTTTGACATTTCTAGCGAAGATATTTTCAGCGGAAAGTTCTTCCACGAATTTTTTAATTGCTTCTGGTGGCCCAGAGACAGAAACATTGTCTTCACTGTTGTGGCAAGCTGGGAATATTTCAGGAGGGCACCGTTTCTTGCATTCTTCCCAAGATAGACCAACTGCAGCCATTGCGCCAAGGGGTAGCTTGCTTTCTAAGATTGATTTACCTCTTGAGTAAGCAGTTAATATGGTCTGTTCAGCAGTAAATGTTCCATCAGCATATGCGCAACCTACTTCTCCTACTGAGTGTCCAACAATTCCATCTGGATGGATTCCTAAAGACGATAGAACATCAGTAAGAGCGATTTGGATTGCTGCAATGGCGATGAAAGAGTTAAGTACGTTGTCGAAAGCAGCTTCGTCAGCTTTCATGATGATATCTTCCAAATTGACGCCATGAGGTTTCAATGCATAAGAACACTTATTGATAGCGTTCTTAAACGTGTCTAACTGCATCATATCTTTACCCATTCCACTCCATTGGGAACCCATACCGGAAAATATAAACCAAACTGGTCGTTTTTCTGATGGAACCTGACTAATTTCTCTCATTGGTTTATCACCAATTAAGCTGTAACCACGATAACCATGTCCAGTTATGTTTTGTTTGTGAATATCATGAATTAGAGCCATTAATTCGTCATCATTTGGTGTCTGATCGATTTTATCTAAAAAGGTATTGATTGCTTCTTGTGTTCTACCAGAAACAGTAAAAATTCTGGGGATTGTTTCGACTGTTTCAGTGATCTTGGGTTTCGGGTTAGATTTAAGTAAAATATGAGCATTAGCTCCACCGAATCCGAAAGAGTTTATCGCGGCATATCCGCCATTCCAGGGTTGGTTTTTAGCAACAACTTTGAGGCGTCCATCCGACAGGGCTGGAATATCAGGATTTGGATTTTTGAAGTGTAAATTTTGAGGAATGATTCCGGATTCCATTCCTATTAGTACTTTAGCGATTGAACACAATCCAGAAGCAGGTTCAGAATGTCCCATATTACTCTTAACAGAACCAATTAAAAGAGGTGTTTTTCTGTTTTTACAAAACGCATCAGCAATTGAATTGACTTCCTGTGGATCTCCTACTTTAGTTCCAGTTCCGTGCGCTTCAATATACGTAACTTCCACTGGATCTACCCCTATTTCTTCGTACAACTCTCGAATTAACTTATTTTGCATTCCTCCTGCTGGGAAAGTAATTCCTTGCTCTTTACTACCATCAGTATTCGTTTTGGCTCCAACAACAGTCGCATAAATTCTTTTGGCAATGCTAGATTTCTGCAGATAGATAATGACAGCAGCTTCGGCTCTCACGTATCCGTTTCCGGATTCATCGAATGCTTTGCACATTCCGTGAGGGCTTAACATGTTGAGGCGGTGGAATTGAAGAGAGCAGGTTGGTTTCAAAAGGAGGTTGACTCCACCGACGATGGCGGCTTCGCATTGACCAGTTTTCATTGCGTTGACGGCTTGTTGCATGGCGTACATGCTACTAGAGCAGGCGGTATCGATAGCGTAGCTTGGGCCTAAAAATAACATTGATGTTTTACGAATTTGTTTCTTTATTTTTAAAGGCATTGGCGTGCAAATTGAATTTATAACTTATCAGAAATCAATTTAGATCAATTGTAGATAGAAGAGATGATCTTAATTCACGATAAAATAAATCATCTACCTACAACTACAATTACATCTGCAATTGCAGAACTGTTATACTCAGAAATGAATGTTAAATGATTTATTTATTTCTTTTTGTCACTCTTGTATTAATATGTGTAATTTCAATCATTTGACGGCTAAGAAAGCCAGTTAGATCTGCAATTGCAGAGCTGTTGCCTTTAAAAGTAAATACAAGATTTATGTTTACAAATTAAGTACGTAGATCACTTTCTTCCTCAATTTCTGCAACTGTTTTCTGAACTCTCAGAACTTTTATGTCCAAAATTAACTAAATAAAATAAGGAAATATTTATGTTTGTTCTCTTACCGTTAAAGTCAAACGTATACGAGATCCTATTCGCAAACATGGCCCTACAGCATCCTGTCAAACCGTATCCGTTAACTTTATCAGGATCTGAAGTCCAGAACTCATCTGATTCACTAGATGATACTCCAATGAATACTCCAGTATTTGAGCCACGAGCTTCTGCAGGATTAACACCAGCATCGATCAAAGCTTCATGCGTCAATTCTAGCATGATACGAAGCTGAGGGTCCATCACGTTTGCTTGCTTAGCGTGGACACCAAAGAAGGTAGCATCGAAATGCTCCAGGTTCTTGAGTTTGCCTGTTCGCGTTGGAAGGCCATGAACACCTAGAAGAAGAAATCATTATTGATTAGAATCTCTTTCTGATTATAACAATTGAATTGTTGAATATAACAAGTGAAATACAAATCTATGACTTACCGGAAGGCCAGCGTCTCTCGTCGTCTGTGACAAGGTCCATGCCATCGAAGAGCTGTTGCTTGAACTCTTCGATACTGGAGCTTTCAGGCAGACGGCCGGAGAGACCGCTGATAACGACTTCATCGTCAGTGTTCCATCTGTCAATTGGACGTGAACCGTTCATCTGTTGTCGGGTATCACGCTCCACTGTTGTGT
Organism: Pterostichus niger; assembly: GCA_947425015.1. NCBI lineage: Eukaryota > Metazoa > Arthropoda > Insecta > Coleoptera > Carabidae > Pterostichus > Pterostichus niger. Next base: position 2,897,297 of record OX380348.1, read on the forward strand.
CTGGGAAACGGGCAGGCATCTTGGTTTGGGAATAAATAACTGAAAGAAATGATACGAATGAGATTGATAGTTTAGGATATTTATTTATTTCATTTTTAGCAGTTATAATTTGAGAATTTATGTTAACTATAATTTTATGGTGATATATATAATATATATCCTAAAGTACAATATAAAAGGTATACTGCTAAGTGGACAAACGTTCATAAATCATTGTTTTATGTAACTGTTTAAAAACGAATAAAGGAAAGTTGCAGTTTGTAGAAGAATTTAACAACTTACAGTTGTATATAAGTTGTGAACTCAAGAGCTCTTACTCGTAAAGCTAGAGCGCTACATTGTTACATTTAAAAAAAGTAAAACTGCAATATTTTGTCCTTGATATTATTCGAGTTATTTAAAGCGCAAAAATATTTGGCAACAATCTAATCATAACTTGGCAAATATTTTATAATGTTTAGCTTTTGCATTAACTTGGGTTTACTATCAACAAATACGTAGGATTTAAAAGGTAATAATTACATTATTTTAAATAAATACGCGTTATTTTTAACTCTGAACTAATGAAAATGTAACATTTCTTTTACTTGCAAAGCAGTACTGAAATGTACAATTAGAATCACAAGTGACATAATTTTTGTGGGAGTTTAAGAACAATTTTGATAAACATTCACTCTAATTTGCCTCTTATTTAGAACATGAGCAAATTAAGTATTCCGGTTGCGTAGCAACACTCTGTCAACATACAAGGCGATAGTAAAAACTTTTATACGAATTGATAAAAGAAATAAAACATTCATCAGAAATTTACGATAAACCTAATGACACATTATTTCTTAATGTATTAAATTGCATAATAATATTAGCTCCATTGACATTGAAAATCATCGTGACCGATAAAGTGACCTTACAGTATTTCTTATGACTTATTGGACTAATATTATTTTTAACAATTACAATTTTTCCGGTCAACTAAAAGGAAATACAACGTCAATTTTTTCCAAATAACATGCTCTTATTTGTTTTATTGTTGTAATCAAATAATCAAGGCTGATAATTTAGAAATGATGTACTTATACTGATTATATGATTAGTATTATTTGTCAAAATGAGCTCTTTCTATAATTGCATGTACTTTTTCAGCAATTAATAATACAAAATTGTACATTCTTCGACATCTATAACTGTTAATTATAAGATATTAAGTTATTTTTAATCTTAATAATGAGAAATATCCAAAAATTCCGATATTAAAACAGGATTTTCCTCAATTTCAAACATATTTAAATCGTTTTAAAATGACAATTGAAGTATATGTCAAACTTTTAAGACATTCCACAGAATTTTTCGATAAAATACTACGTCTTGCGAATAAGTAAATGACACCACTCTATTGATTAATTTTCCATCCTTTTTAGAAAATGAGTTCCGTTTCCTCTTTGTAATCGATGTTCGAGTATTACTATTTTTAGATAGTACCTTTTAGATTATTAAAGCATATATCAGAAATTGTTATCAAATCTTGAAATTCCATTCTAAGTATTTTCCTGACTAATTATTGCCAAATTTTTATCGAATTTTGATAACTTTTTCCTAAATTTCACGGGAAATTTAGGACTTTAAAAATACATTGACAAATATTTAATAGAAGATTTAAATTATTAGATTTTCGATATACTTTTTTCGGGTTATAAATACAACCTTTAATAAATTCTTATTAAGCAAATTTTAATCAACCGATCCTGTCATACATTATTAATAATGATACCTAAATTTATTATCAACTCAATATCTTGGTTTTAATTATTAAAAATATGAATTATAAAAGTATGATTGAATCTTTGTTTTACGAAGCTTTGAATCTAAATAATATTGTTATTTCAACAAAACAATAGTGAATAGTGCGTATTTAGGTCAAAGTGAATCATATTTTTCCTAGAAATACAATTTACAACTTTCCAAAAAAAGTTAATAATAATTTGTTCAGTACTTTTGTTGATTCTTATACACAGGGCCGTCTTAAGACTCTTTGGACCCCTAAACAAATCATTATTGACAGGCCCTTTAGTAATCATATATTATCGGATATCGTTTGTTTCTAAATTCTAAAATACTTCAAATAAAAGTTATAAGGAACTAAATTATGGAGTAATGAACCCCACAGACGACAAATAATTTTCAGCAAATTAAATCTACCCCTGTGGCTCCCCCTCCACTAACATATTTGAGGGTCGTGATTTGACGACTGGTAACCGGACTTTACGCGAAGAAATATATCACTTACCGAGATCTGCTTAGGCAGAGTGCCACAGCCAGTAATGGGTAAAAAGACGTGTTGATATATTTATTTATTTTATTTAGGAACTAAATTTTCTACTAGTTTTATTAAAATATATAATGTTACATAGTCAAATAAAATTGGACTAAAATGTTTAAATAACATTTTAATCTTGGGCTTTTGAAAATGAATTAATTTATCTTTCAATTTTATCAAGTAATTAGAACAAAATCATTCGTCAAAACAATTTGCAATTATTTCAGAATCTTAAGCAAAGATTCTAACTGAATTTTGAATTTAGGTCAAATACAGATCATTCTCTTAAGATCCACTTCTAATTTATAAAACAGAGAATAAGTCTGAAACTAGGTAAATAAGTGAAGACAATTTTTCTTGCTAGCAACACTATTCTCTTCGTAGAACGATCCATCCGCAACAAACTAGCGGTATTTCGTAATTTCGCATTGTAATTGCTACGAAGTGTCAGTGATCTCTTTTGTCATTATATTACAACGAGAAAAATTGAAAATTACTGATTCACGAAACTATTGTTGTAATCAATAATATTTTGATTGAATAACCAATACAATTTTTATCAAATCTTCAAATTCCTATCCTCTGAATATTTATTACCAAATTTGAACGAATATAATAAATATATCGCTAACTTTCTAAATAAATTTATTGTTAAAATCATGTTTATATTGTTGTAATCAATAGTAATTGAATCATTGTGTATTCTTTAAAAGGAAATAGGTTTATTTACATTGTTGTCATCTAGATTACGTAAGTAAAACAAAATTAGTAAACCGCAATAGGAACTAGATACTTATCAAATTTTCCTAAATTACTTTGGAGGAAAATGTGGTAAAAAAATATTGTATCCGGTACCGTTTACTTATAACATTGTTTTTCCTGAATTTTGACACCGGAAACAATAGTTGGTCACCTTTAAACCACGTATATATTATCCTTATTTTATTAATAAAGTTATTTATTATATTAGTCATTAGCATAAATTATGAAATAATCAAATATCAACTACGAGCATATCAAATATTTGTTATGAATTATGTTCCTAAGGTAGCTTATGACGAAAGGTCGTACGATATTTTGTTATAATTTGCACTTATTTGAATATACATATTAATGACATGTGATCTGATTATGCTAATTTATAATTCTATGGTAATTTAATTTTATTGCATTATTTTTACATGTTTTTATATTGTCAAGTATGCTACAGAACTTTTAATGAATTGGTTTGGAAAATTTTTGAGTTTTTTTTTCGCAACTATAAAAGCATAAATGCATTGAGGGCTGCTGGCTTAGGCCCTAAACGATAATAAGCTAAAAAAAAGGCGTTTTTATTACTTAATTTTTACGCACTTCCCGTGAATAATTAAATTTTGAACTTATATACATTTTGAGCTAGACTCGCTTCACAAGAAATTGATATAGCCCAAGGCTAACACATTTAAATTGTTACAACTAGAATTTAATAACTATTTAAGTCCTTTTGGGTTTCAAATGAACTTTTACAAATTTTGATAAACTAGGGCTCCAAAGTATCACAGAATAGGGCGTGTGTAACTATATTTATCCTGGCTTTGATTCAAAATAAAAAATTATATTATTAATTATTTAAAATAAAAAGCTTTAAAATATTATAAAACATAATTAAAACTCTGAAATAAGTACTAATGCACTTAAATAATAATAATAATAAAGAGAAAAATGTGTAACATAATTGGTAATAATTAAAAATTAATTGTTCATTAAGCTATACTACGTTCCAATTATTTTGGTAATCTTATTACTTTCAATTGACAGTAATCACATTAATTGTAGTTGTTATATAAATTTGAGGTACGTATTACGAAAAATAATTGAAAATATAAAATAAAACTTTTGTACGTATGTAAGTTTGTATATTCAGGTTGTTAGATAATTATGCCGCGAATATTAATAAAATAATGCTGAGATATTAATTAAATTAATTAATTAATTGCTGAAGTATATAATTAGCAAAATATTCAAGGGGTACGTGTAATTTTCGGAACACTCCGAAAACTCGGAAACTTCAAGTATCCTTATTAATAAATAAACAAACAAATTCCAAGACCTACCTTACAAAATCACTAATAAATACTTAAAACTCTACGATCTTCCACATTCACTGTTAGTTTCACACTAACCACAATTCAAACTGATCCCCGACTAAAACCGTTCGGTTTTATTTACTGCAGTTGGTTGCTGTGTGTCAGACCACGGCGAACGACCAATCAGAGCCGCGAATTCTGTTCTCATGACGAGCGAGTGCTCAGTAGAGACAAATGCCGGTCGATAGGCACCCTGTGTCCCGCGTCCCCCCACAGGGGAGGAAAATCACGTGATCGCATGGTGTGCGATTACCACTGGCGGGTTTTTTTGACTCGACTATACGATTGAGAATGTGCACGTGGTTTAGACTGTAATTTTAGTGATTTTGCACGACGTGTGCTACAAAAGTTTCATCATTTTTGTGATTTGTGTGCTGTTATCATTTTTTACATATTATCATATTTATTTGATACATTCATTAATATTTTTTTAATTTATAAAATATTACAAAGGAAATAAAATGTTGTGGTATTTTCGGTAAGTGATATATTTTTACGCAGTAGCCGTCAAATTATGCCCCCTAAACGTGTTACTGAGGCTATTATAATATAATAACAATTTTAGAGAGTGTTTTCTAGGGCCCAAACTTATGTATTCAGTACTGAATTTAGCCTTTAGTAGGCTCTAGACAATATTTGACTTTGGGTCCTATTTATACAGGGTGCTTGTGAATTCAAACAACAAATTATTTGTAGTGAAAGAAAAATATATTAATCAATTAGCAAATATGTAATTTTGTAAAAAATATTTTGCTAACTTCAATTTTTTCGGGATCTACTGAGATCTGCAACTTTAGAAATAGATACATACATATATTAACATAAACTTAAATTTTATTTTTAAATTTACTCTTTGTAGCACCTTCACAACTATCATCGTTAAGGGAGCATGATTTGACGACTGGTAACCGTGCATAAATATATCAGTTACCGAGATTTGCTACGGCAGAGTGCCACACCGAGTATAGTATATTTATTGTTTGCAATAACAAATGATTTGACGACTGTAACCTGTACTTTAAGGTAAAAATATGCCTTCTACTAGAATCTGCAACCTCAGAAATTGATAAAATAATCTGTGGCGCATTTCTGTGTACTATTATATAGTAAGTGTTTTATGCAATATTGACTTGAAGTATAAACTAAGTCTTATTTCATTCTCAGAACACGATAATATTCAAAGACATTTTACACTTTACTGATACGTTATCAATATAAACAAATACCTTAGAACTAGTATTGAAACAAGTGATTATACATTTAAGGTTTCATTTGCATGTTTTCTTAAACAAAAATATCAAACAATTTTTGTTGTTACTATTTATAAGTTGGTTTCCTGACAACAGTTATTTTGTAATCATGAAATATTTGAGATAAAAACTGCGTAAAATGATGTTTAATTTTGCGTTTAAGTATTATTATAACTACATGAAAAGTTTGGACATTTTTTTAAATATTAGATGGCCGTGACACTAATTGTTTACGTTTCTGTCAAAATTCTACAAATATTGTAGAACGTATATAGATAAATATTGAGAAGAATTTATTTATAAGTGTAGTAATTTTAAGATTTACATACAACAGGAGTAATTTTATTATGTATTTATTTATTTGTTAACAGGAACTTAATCCCAAGTACAGTAGTTTACAGTACTAGTTGTCAAATCACGGTCCCCAAAGTTTGTGATATATTTTTGTGTTTCAATAAAACGTAAAACGTAAACGTGTAGATCATAATTAAATCATATTAGCCCAGAAAATGAAAACAAATCGCATCAAAACTTAGTTCTACTGTATCAGGTGATTCCACCTCATTCAAAAACCAAACAAAAAGATCGCAATTCCTTATCTCCTCGTCCATAGGGTCGAAAGTCTCACATAGAGAAACATCCGACAATCACATGATGACGCATCGTGGCTCTACGCTGTTCATTTGTCAACACACTCGCCCAGGCTGATTCTCATATGTTCATATTCTCGCCAGGCACCTGTCAGTTGCATAGCACGTGTTATCTGAGTTTTGGATCAAGTTATCTGAGTGTGACGTCATGTTCCGGTAGTGTGAGTCCTCTTCCGGAAGGAGGTGACCTTGGCACATGACAGGAACTGTTGTTTTAGTAGAAATTTTGCACGAAATTTGGTGAAAATTTTGTAAGGAAAATTGGATTTATGGTTAGCGCTTTTTGCGGTAATATGTGTCACTAGCAGGAAAATTAGTAATTACTTTTCCTTCATTTTACACATACTTTTTTTTTTCAAATGAAATTTAATAGATAGTATATTGTGAAACTAGTAGGAAAAGTCTACATTTCCGGATGATGGTGGTAAAAGTTGTAAGAAGTGAAGAGGAAATTCACTTTTCCTACGCGTTACACATACTATTTATTTTTAATTCGATCGAATTATACTAAACTAATTATTTTATTTATTATTTAAATATAATCGACAGAATTAATTATTATTATTTTCGTAACACATGCATAAGAAACACGTTCTTATTCCTTAATTTTAGAGAGAGAAACACTGCTTTTATCCCCTAGGGAGAGAAACATTATGTTTCTCTCCCTAGGTAGCATGTTTCTCTCCCTAGAGAGATGTTTCTCTCCCTAGAGACTACGATTATTAGCTGTTTGCGGCGTTTCCTAGGTAACTAGTTACGCAACCCATATTTGACATTTGTCCCGATAAGACGGTAATTTTTGTGCACTTGTTATAAAAAGTATAATATGCTTCACGGGAGGGCGCGATTATCTCTTGTGTGAAGTTAGCAAACCTCACACGCGGGAATAATCGTTTGTTTCCCTCCCTTGATGTATAATAAACTATATTGTAGGTTATAGTCGTTGCTAAACAACAAGAAATATCAGTACGAGAAAGTATTCTCGTACCGTTATTTCTTATTATCTAGCAATTTATGAAAACATTTACGGGTATATGATCACAGAACAAAAAGATTTTTAGTGCCACTGGCCGATACGATCTTATGTTGTATAATAACTAAATTGACTATTGTAGTATTTACAATCATAATTTAATTAATAACAACAAACTAGTGGTACCCAATGTTTACTTAAGATAAACCACCCTTAATTTTGCGAATTAAATGTTTTTGTTCAAAGTCATAAATATAAATACATCCTGTAGATTTTATTGTCTACCAACAAATATTTATTTATTTGTACTATTCTTTACAACAAGAATTTAATTCTAATTATTCGATATATTAGAATAAAAAATAATAAACATCAATGAAGTTATGATTTGACGGTTGTTAACAAAATTTGTTAGTAGACAAAGATCTGCAAATGTAGAAAAGATAAATACCAAAAATTAAATTTAATGAAGGTAACCTACCATTTAATGATGGTAAAAACCTTCGAAAATATTTACAAGTGCCTCTACTCCACTTTCTCAAACTATTCTTAGAACGTAAGTGCATTGTCTTACTTTGACATTAACGTTGCTAAGGTCACGTTCAAGACAAAATGACGAACAAGAAACCTACAAATAAATCCTCATACTTATTATAATAAAAAATGTAACAATACTGTCCAGCAGTACGGAATTCGAATCCGGAGATCTCTAGTTCGAATCCCACTCAAGCTATGTGTAAATAAATAAATATTTACTATACCTGCTGCAATGATTTTTTAATCATAATTCGTATGAGAATTTATTCTATTGAGTTTACGAATACGCAAATTATTCGCAAATTTCTTTACATATGACGTAAGTATAAAAAAATATTTATATCTGCAATAAGTATGTCTTCATTAATCATTCAGTCTTACCGTGCAATGCTGCGATCGTGCAACGCGTGATATGTGAGATAAAATGAACAGCTTAGTTTTTTCAAACTAATTTTTAACAACATTTATTTATGTTTTAATAATAATTTTTAAATACAAAATAAATCAATGCGTTTTAGGAAAAATAGTATGAAAAACACGTATTTATAATACTCATACTTACGATTATTTTATAAATATTCAAATAAAATAAAAAATAAATATATCATCACGTCTTTTACCCATCACTGGGTAGAAAGCTCATTTAACTTATTTATTTACAGTTATGGGGTAGGTGGCCCAGTGGTATGGAGTCGGCCTGTGGATCTTAAGAACCTTGGTTCGATCCCCACAGCCGACAAACAATTTTCACCAATTTAAAAAATCTGCCCCTGTGGCTCCTCCTCCACTAATATCTTTGGAGGCCGTGATTTGACGGCTGGTAACCGCACTTCACGCCACAAAATATATCACTTACCGAGATTTGCTTAGGCAGAGTGCCATACCCAGTGATGGGTAAAAGGCGTATTTATTTATTTACAGTTAAAATCAATTTTAAAATTTGTATGTGACAGTTAAACGCTATGCATTTGTTTGCATTTGCTCCAATTAACTATGTAAATAATATATTTTTTTAACAAATTTAAAATAATTTTTAGCAGTAATGAAATTCGTAAAATGAATTGTAGTAATTGATTTACTAATAGATGCAGTATTTTTTGAAATATTTTTCTTGGAAAGTAATTAGGGAAACAATGAGAAATCAAAAACATATTTGCCCCTAGCTGTCAAATCACGGCCCTAAAGATATATGTAGTAAAATTTGAGAACCCTGGTTCGATCCCCACAGTTGACAAACAATTTTCACCAATTTAAATCTACCCCTGTGGCTCCTCCTCCACTAACATCTTTGGGGGCCATGATTTTACTGCTGTTCGCTCGCATAAATATATTACTTACCGAGATCTGCTTAGACAGAGTGCCACATCCAGTAATGGGTAAAAGGCGTGATGATATATTTATTTATTTATTTTACAAATTTCTGATTCATACTGACTCATACGTTACAACGGAGTTATTTAAGCATAAAAATAGTTTGTAAACAATAGAAATTAAGGTAATTTTTTCAATGCAACAATAATTGCATATATCAGGGCCGTAGTCATCAATTTGTTCAGGTAAAGAATAAAGATCATTTGGGATCACTTATCCTGTCGTGTTTACAAGTGAAGCCGAACAAATGCCGATCAATTTCCGCTGTGAAGCTGTTGCTTCAACTTCATGCTTCATCCTAGTGGCCTACACATTAAGCCAAGTTCATGGCCAAAGCCAGGACCGGCATGAGGAATTATTAAACGCTTGATGCAAACAAATATTTTTGACGTTATATTAAATATATCATCACGCTTTTTATCCATTACTGGGTGTGGCACTCTGCCTAAACAGATCTCGGTAAGTGATATATTTTTTCGCGTGAAGTACGGTTACCAGCCGTCAAATCACGGCCCCCAAAGATATTAGTGCAGGGGGAGCCATAGGGGTAGATTTAATTTGGTGAAAATTGTTTGTCGGCTGTGGGGATCGAACCAGGGTTCTCAAGATCCACAGGCCGACTCGATACCACTGAGCCACCTACCCCATAACGTTATATTTAATATGAATTATTAATTATCGATTTCGGCTTATTAGGCCATCTTCAGAACGTTCTGAAGATGGTCTAATAAGCCGAAATCGATCAACTTGGTTAATAAATAATTTGGTGAAAGTACATCAAGTGTCTACGTTCTTTATTCTTATTCATAATGTTTCACCAAGTGCCAACGGCTCATACTTTTGATATGAAATTAAAATAACTAAATGATATTACTTGAGAGTACCAAATTTGTAAAAAAACACGCCAAATATATATATGGCAAACTGATGGAATGAAACGGCTATAATAAGCGGAGCGCAATTAAATGAAGTTGGCCATGATCATACTGTTATGTTTCAATTGTCATATATATGGTTTTACTTTTTACTTCCTTGTACGAAGTAAAGGAAGTATTGTAATCGCGAAAATTTTCGGTTCTCAGATTTCAACGGAAATAGGTATTTTGGCCCTCCCTGAATCCATTTTGACTAATTTCGTCATGCCGTCTGTACGTACGTACGTTTGTATCTCGCATAACTCAAAAACGATAAGTCGTAGAAAATTGAAACTTTATATTTAGGACTGTTATAACATCTAGTTGTGCACCTCCCTTTTTGGTCATTATACAACTACCGGAAGTGGTACTTTACTTGAAGCCTATGATAGATTTTCATGAAAAACTATATTTAAATATAATTTAAAACTTTCCAAATTTGGTATATAAGACTACTATATCAATGGAAATAACATAATAGATTTTGGTTAAAATAGACTAACCGGAAGTGGCACATTACATGAAGCTGCTAACAGTTTTCCTTGAAAAAAATGGTATTATTTTAATTTTAGAAATGAATGCTGCAAATAAAAGTTTTAGAGAATTAAATTCTGCGTCTATCACATTAAGAATTTTTAAATTAGCTTTTTTCATAAACGAGATATCTAAATTTAAATATAATATATTTTTAGATTTAAAAAAATTAACGTTGCTATGGATTAGAACAAAATATAAAAGATTTAATGTCAAATATGTGCAATGTAAAAAATATCTATAGTTTAATACGCGTACAAGGAAGTCATGTGGTGTCCACATCAGATATTTTTCCTAAAAAATATAAATTTACTTTTTGACAGGGTAGTGAATAATAGTATATTATACATCTAGGGAGAGAAATGTATGATTTTTCATGAGGAGTAATTTAAAATAGCATTCTCTCCGGAGATGTATATACTATGTTTTTCACGATCTACGTAAGATTAAACACAAGTAATTTTAAAATATAATTTATTTATATTTTTTGACATTTATGAACTTTAAAATTATTAATAGTTTTTGACATAAAAGTTAAATTCCTTGACAACAGCGAAAATTTATGTAAACATGTCTGTTTATGTCAAATTACAATATATTTATAAAATAAATAAATATATCATCACGCCTTTTACCCATCACTGAGTGTGGCACTCTGCCTAAACAGATCTCGGTAAGTGATATATTTTTTTCGCGTGAAGTGCGGTTACCAGCCGTCAAATCACGTCCCCCAAAGATATTAGTGGTGGAGGAGCCACAGGGGTAGAGTTTTAAATTGGTGAAAATTGTTTGTCGGCTGTGGGGATCGAACCAGGGTTCTCAAGATCCACAGGCCGACTCGATACCACTGAGCCACCTACCCCATACAATATATTTATAAATTGGAATATTGAGAATACAGCAAAGAACCTTCGGAATAATCTCAAGAAATTGTTGATGCAGATTTTATTTGTTTCATTGTACTTTATAGTATTTTACATAAATTTAAAAGTTGAACTAACAAAATAATATAAACTCCCTAGAGGAATAATGTGCGCATTTTATCCCTAGGGTTTCTAGAGTCCCTAGGATCCCTAGGGATAAAATGTGTTTGTTCTGTCCCGATTTGTGTATCATAGAAACGGTCAAATATTTTTTTTCTAAGGTAATAGCATTGATATTAAATAAAGCAATACATTTTAAAATACATGACAAATATGGAAAAATGCATAATTCACTACCAAAGATTTAGTTAATCGATAGTGATATTTTCAGACTTATAACACCTATATATTGATATATTGTCTAAGTGATTTGTGAAAATATAAGTACTTTTTTAATATGGTGATAATTTTTTAATTTTTCATTAACAATAATGGCTTACAAAAAGGATACTCCACTGTATTTGCAAAACAAGGACATTCGTCACCTCTTTATTTTATGTTTTCTATTATGTTCATAAATGTAAATTTGCTGTTAACGTCAATGGCAGTATATTTGCTGCGTCTAGTTTTAAATTATGCAAAAACTATTAAAGATATTCATTTCAGTGCACCTGTACTTAATAATCGTTGTCTTGATGGACACGTCTCACAAAAACTTGCCTCGTGTCTCCCATAATCAATTATTAATCATATTCATTCACCTATTGCTTAAGATGTTCTCTCACCCTTAATTGCATCTCCATACAGGTTGTGTCACAACTTGTGCCACTTATTTTAACCCCATGTAGTACTCAACGTACTGATTATAAAACAAAAAGATTTTTTGAAAATTCGCAAAATTAATTGTAATTTACATGAATTAATAGTTATTTACGTCAAAAGTCAGGAAATCGTTGAATTACAGGATGAGTAGATAGCTTACGAATCCTGTACGACACTTTACTGACGTGTTACGTATTAGTTATTTGTATCACTAGTCCAGAAACTGCTATTTTGCGAGTGCGAGTATATTTTGAAAGGACGAGCCGCAGGCGAGGCCTTTAAATACACTTTTTTTTCAGATTTTAATTCAATTTTCCCAAAAATCCTTAATCGTAGGATTATTAAAACGAAAATTTACATACATATGTATTTTGACCCACTGAATCCAGTGGTGTAATCTTCAAATGCATATGACTTCTGATTTTCAAGAAAATGTAAAAAAACCACTTTTTGCGATTTTTTTGGCGGAAAATTGAAAAAAATAAAAATCGCTGAAACTATGTTTATAAGTTAACTGAAGCACGAGAAAATTAATGCCGTTGAGCGCGTTTTCATATCACATTTAGTTTTCGAGATATAGCCTCGGAAAAGTAGAAAAACTGAAAAATACGAAAAATATCACTTCTCCGGAGGCTATATCACAAAAACTATTTGATATTTTTATATAATGGATATATATCATTGCAAAAATATGACGATATATATCAAAATAAATATCATGATATATATCGATCGATATATATCTTCGAACTCTGATTGAAAATACTCAACTATGAATATTTTATCATAATATGTTTACCCCAATGCAATATTTTGACATTTCGTACGTTCAGGAGTTCGCTATACTAGTGATGCCAACATATAACCATAAAAAGTCACTAATTTTTGCCGGCCTCGGCCGGTAAACACATGGTTTCCGGACGATTTTGTTATGTGATACTGCTAATGCCGGACGGTGGCGCGAAACTTATAAACAAATAATACATATTTTCAATTAATTTAAATGAAAACAAATATTTGACTTACATATTCAGTCAGTATTTGATGTTGCTAAGTAACTAGACACTCACGTTTCTTTCATTACCTGCCTAGGCAGGCAATATGTTATTTTCCTGACTAGGCATGCAAAGTAAAGCTTTCCTGAGTCATAAAGCTCAGGCAAATATTTATTTTCCTGTCAGTTTCAGGTAAACATTTAAGTGTCACAGATTATAACATTACTAATAAGTATTTATCTGATGTTGTATAATGACTAAATGGACTATTGTAGTGTTTACAATAATAATTTTATTTATGTTGCGCTGTACAACAGGAACTTAATCCAAATTACAGTATAAGCTCCGCACCAATTTATTTTTAGCTTGAGTGCGATTCGAACTCGCGAATTATTAGTGTATTACAAATAACTCTCAAAGCAGTGGCACTAAAAATGTTTATTTCATATAAAGTGCAATTAATTTTGCGAATTTAAAAAAGCCATAAATTGTGAAACATCCTGTATATATTCTTCGCCAATCTAATATTATGAATTATATCTCAGTGGTATCGAGTCGGCCTATGGATTTGAGAACCCGGGTTTGATTTTCACAATTTTTACCATCCCTCCACTAACATCTCTTGGGGGCCTGGTAACCGAAAAAATATATCACTAACCGAGATCTGCTGCAACAATATGTTACACCCAGTAATTTATTTTTTATATGAAGGTTTGTTGCGTGAAAGAAATGTGAGGAATAACCGAGTTTGTATCTTGTATTAAAGGAATTATGAATGTAAGTGAAGTGAAAGACAGATTATGTGATGAAACTGATGAATAAATCTTTTAAGGGTTCGTGCTACCCTATTTTATGGGATAAAGGGTGTTATTATATATGTTAAGCTTGCTGGGGAATTAAACAAACTTATTACAAAGTTAAAAGAATGGGGTAGGTGGTTCAGTGGTGGATCTTGAGAACCCAGATTCGATCCTCACAGCCGACAAACAATTTTCACCAATTTAAATCTACTCTTGCTGCTCCCCTTCCACTAATATCTTTGGGGACCGTGATTTGACGACTTCACATGAAGAAATATATCATTTACCGAGATCTGCTTAGGCAAAGTGCCACACCCAGCAATAGGTAAAAGGCGTGATGATATATTTATTTATTTTATTTTAAAAGAATTCTGAAAAATGTATAAACATTCTAGAAAATGAAGTACATTTTATGATATATGCACATAAGCGTATATTTATTGTGTAATGTCAGTTATATAATTAAATAAATATACATATGTTATACGACTATTGATTCAACGATATTCAGTAAATAATTCGATAATGTTAGTGTCATTGTTTACTCACAGATTCTTTTGTAATGAACAAACATTTTGACCGTGAAATTTTATCTTCTTTTGTTTATAAATGCCATTATTTATAGGGAAAAATACTTGTTCAATGCATTTAATCTAAATAACAGATGTTTTTAACAATCAAAAGATTAAATATCAATAAAAATTATGGACAAATTTCAGGAATGAATATTAAATATTGTTTATAATATTACAACTAGGGAATTAACAACATCTGCTGTGTAATAATAATAATAATAATACTTTATTTGTACAAATAGATTGACAATAATTTGATATGAATAGTTTTGAGGTACATAATATTGTGTAGGTACATTTTATTCATTTAATATAAATGCTCGTAATTTTGGGGCAGATTTGAAGTAGTTGTGTATTTATTTATAAAATATTTCATACTGTTCAATTTATAAGTATTTAGTAAACATTTTTTACAACAGGAAATTAATCCCAATTATAGTAGCTTATAGTGGAATCAGAACCATTCAGATTGTATTTTTAATTGCGAATCAGAGCGAGGAGGTTTGAATCTTTGAACTTCAACTGTGCTATACTATTTTCATTTTAAACTGGAGGGATCGGCATAAAACGATTAAACATCCCATATAACTACAATGCAATCTATGGTGTTGAGCAATAGCCAGCTATTTTTGTAGCTTAGCTACATTGACTTTAGCTATAGCTATAGCTTGGCTAAATGTGAAAATATATAGTTATAGTTTATAGCGATTACATCTTATAATTTTGACATTAGCTTTTAGCTGTACATATACCGGGTATCTACTTTTTTTCGGAACATAGGAAATTCAATGTTAAAATTTTGATTTAGCGATATCTCTTTACCTATTAATTTTAGAACAAAAGTGTACTGAAGAAAAATGTTCAGAATGAAAAACTGCATCCATTGAGTATAAGTTTGTTGTTTAATTATTTCTTAAGTCCGAGTTAGAAGCAAAAGAAAATACACGCTTTAAAGCAATTATCAGAGTGCCATGAGAAATAAAACAATAATTTGTTTGTTGTAAAATAAATAAAATAAATATATCATCACGCCTTTTACCCATCACTGGGTGTGGCACTCTGCCTAAGCAGATCTCGGTAAGTGATATATTTTTTCGCGTGAAGTGCGGTTACCAGCCGTCAAATCACGGCCTCCAAAAGATATTAGTGGAGGAGGAGCCACAGGGGTAGATTTTTTTTAAATTGGTGAAAATTGTTTGTCGGCTGTGGGGATCGAACAAAGGTTCTCAAGATCCACAGGCTGACTCGATACCACTGAGCCACCTACCCCATTATTATTTGACATATTGAACTAGAATTGGAAGCTTACTCTAATTTATTTATTTATTTATTTATTCGAGCATTTAATTTAATAATAAAATTAATTATAGCAACTATTATTTTCTTTTTTCTACATAATCTAGACAAATAAATACCTATTATTAAGTTATCTAATTTGTTTTATTTCTCATGGCACTTTGATAATTGCTTTAAATCGTGTATTTTCTTTTGCTTCTAACTCGGATATAAGAAACAATTGAACAACAAACTTATACTCTATGGATGCAGTTTTTCATTCTGAACATTTTTCTTTAGTACAATTTTTTTAGTAAGTAAATAACCACTTAAAAATTCCTAAAAAAAAGTTGAAACATAGCTAATAAAATAACAAATTTTATTAGTTTATTAGTTAAGTAACAGAGTACACAATATTATAAATTAAAGTTAAAATAATTTCGTGTAATATTAATCAAATTAGTCGTGTAAACATGTGAGTGTCAAAGAACGAATATTAAACACGGCCATTATCCTTTTCACGAGCTACTTAAGATCAAATTGCCTGACAAAAGAACATTTGATTGACACATTGTCCAAGTAGCAACACTAGAGAAATGTCAGATATAAACATGAGACTTGTTATCACTATCAGTCAAGGACAAAATATCAAAACGAATTTAATATTTTACCAAACATACAACTTAGAAATTATCTATATTGTAATCAAATATGATATTGACGTAATCAAAAGGGTATGGCAACAGCATAGCCAATCAAAATATTATTTTCAGTTTCAGAAACAAACATCGTCAGAGGCTGGCCAGCACGGTTAGTAACCATAGACGCGTTTCGCTCTTATTAGAGCTCATCAGTATGGTATAACTCACTTCTTCACCTAGAAAAAAGTTCATGTGAAGAAGCTGGTGACGAAGAACTGTGCTAGCAGAGAATAAGATCTCTAACAAACGGTAAGAGCGAAGAGCGAAACGCGTCTATGGTTACTAACTGTGCTGGCCGGCCTCTGACGATGCCCTCATAAGGTGACTTGGAGGCTGAATTTTGTGAAACATAGCCAAGTGTTTACTTTATATTTTTTATTAAACCTTGTTTCACCAAGTGTTGGATGACAATTAATTTTGTCTTTGTTGTTACTTAGAGACTAGTTTGATACTGATATATTTGTGGGAAATATGTAAAATTGGCCAATCACTATACAATAAATAATAAGTAATACAGGGTGTTCTAAAACAAACTTACGCGATAGCTGAATAAAGAAATCATTTTTGCTACTTTTCAGGAAAAGTTTCAAATAAAAGTTTTAGAAAATTAAATCCAGTTTGAATATTTTATTTACTGTTAAAATCAAGTTTGAAATATTTGCGAGACAGTTTAATGTGTTTCACCCGATTTATACTATCCCTGTGGAGTTCACCTTCAAAAACAAGCGCAGCGGAATGCTCCCTTCCTCTCTTATCGTTTTGATTCATTTTCAGTTTTTACTATACAGTGTGTAACTGCAATTGTGTTAAATGTATTTTTAAACAAGCGCAGGCGATGCTGCCTTCATTTCTTATAGATTCGTTGTTAGAGAAGTGGGCGTAAGTGAGGATTTACGAAACAGGTGTACAGGAGCGAATGGATGGATTTTGGTTGTGAGGAAAGAAAGAGTTCGTATGGAGGAAGTGTTAATGTGGTCGAAACGAGTATCGTGTGTCAGGATGAGAATGTTGACGGGTTCGTGCTACCCCATTTAATGGGATATAGCGTGATGTTATGTGTGTGTGTGTGGCTCTCTTTCCACTAACATAAATATATCACTCATCGAGATCTGTTACGGAAGAGTACCTCATCCAGCCCTGGTTCGATTCCCACAGCCGACAAACAATTTTCACCAAATTAAATATACCCCTGTGGCTTCCCTTCCACTAACATCTTTGGGGGCCGTGAAATAACATCACTTACTGAAATCTGCTTAGGCAGAGTGCCACATCCAGTAATAGGTAAAAGGCGTGATGATATATTTATTTATTTATTTTATTATAAAATAAATTTCAGCAGTAATGAATTTACATGCAGAATTTAATCATTTGCTATAATTTTATGTATCTGTTTTGAAATTTAATTGCCATTTTTGCTTCCTCCCAAGAATTTCTTTAAGTTGGCACCTTTGCTTTTCAAGGAATGCAAACAAAACTTTTGTTGTATTTGTTGAAAAATGTTATTCTCGATTAGCATGAATTTTTATCAGAAACTGTAGATGTTATGTTATTAATTTGACGTAAGAATAAAACAAAATTTGTTTTTCATCCTTATCACAAATTACGAAATAAATATCATAGTTTTGTTTCATGTGTATCTATGCAATATTAAATGTTTGTTACATATGATTCGGATGCATTATCAGTGACGTACCTAACTTTTATTTTATAATATTTTTATTGTGATTATTGTATAATTGTTTAACCTTTAATTTCTTCAAAGATGTCCCTTTGACATTTATATGGGTTTCAAGGTAAAAATATATCGCATTTTATGATATTTGCAACACCCAGAAATAGGTTATAAAATTACTCTCTACAAATAATCGTCGTGAACATCTGAATTATGGATAAACAAAAATTCGTGTCTTCAAATCTCGGTGATTTCAACTTAAATTTTAAAAATACGATTGTGTTTAATTTACTAAACATTACTGGATGTAGCACTCTGCCTAAGCAGATCTCGGTAAGTGATATATTTTTTCGCGTGAAATGCGGTTACCTGCCGTAAAATCACGGCCCCCAAAGATATTAGTAAAAGGGGAGCCACAGGGGTAGATTTTAAATTTGGTGAAAATTGTCGTCTGTGGGAATCGAACCAGAGTTCTCAAGATCCACAGGCCGACTCGATACCACTGAGCCACCTACCCCATAATAAAAATAAAGTTAAAATAATTTCGTTCAGGTGTACAGGAGCGAATGGATGAATGTTTGTTGCGTGATGATGGATTTTGGTTGTGAGGAAGGAAAGAGTTCGTGTTAATGTGGTCGAAACGAGTATCGTGTGTCAAGATGAGAATGTTGACGGGTTCGTGCTGCCCCATTTAATGGGATATAGCGTGATGCTATGTATGTATCTGTTTGAATGTTTCAGATTAAGTTCCTGTTGTGCAAAGTAATAAATAAATAAATCAAATCAAGTATTTATTGATCTAAACTTTATGGTAAAAATATATCAGTTATTGAGTTAAAATTATAAGTTCAGATTTTGATTGTACTAACAAACAAAAGATAACTAAAACATCCCTCTTAGTACAGTAAAAAAAACTGCTCATGAGCTCATGTACAGAACACACGTCAACATTTTAGTTTTCATTCTAGATAATAGTTATAAATTATTTTTAAAATATATTTATATAATCCTTGAGATTAACAATTGTGTGGAATTCAGTTTCAAAAACAAGCGCTGGAAGATACTCCCTTCCTTCCTCATCTTTTTTGCTTCATTTTCAGTTTTTACTATACAGTGTGTAACTGCAATTGTATAAAATGTTTTTTTTAAACAAGCGCAGGCGATGCTGCCTTCATTTCTTATAGATTCGTTGTTAGAGAAGTGGGTGTAAGTGAAGATTTACGAAACAGGTGTACAGGAGCGAATGGATGAATGTTTGTTGCGTGTTGATGGATTTTGGTTGTGAGAAAAGAAAGAGTTTGTATGGAGGAAATGTTAATGTGGTCGAATCGAGTATCGTGTGTCAGGATGAGAATGTTGACGGGTTCGTGCTACCCCATTTAATGGGATATAGCGTGATGCTATGTATGTATGTATGAGATTAACAAGCAATACATACATTAAAGGAGATTTATTATATTTTTTAGTAGATCATAAAATATCATACACGTAGTACTGATGTAGAAACACTGATTTTTTAAAGGATAATAAAATTAAATTTATTATTATTTTATTTATTTATTATTACAATATTACTTTGCAGAATAAATGCATCAAAAAATAATTATGCAATATATTACTTGTTACTTAGAGTTAATACACAACATCTGATGTTATAAAGTGACATATATTTCTTTATGTATTGTTTGGTTTTCACACAAATCATAAAACAAAAACTAATTGAAAATATTATGATAAAACAGCTATAGAATCAAATCTCTGACGTCAACTTATATAAAAATAAGGGTGTTTGAATAGTTCGGGTTCCACTATAAGCTATTGTAATTAGGATTAAGTTCCTGTTGTGCAGAGTAACAAATAAACAAATAAAATCAATATAACTAGTCTAAATTAATCACATTTTTTAAATTTATATTCTGTTTATTTGAAATTGTATTTTTCTACTCCCGTTATTAAAATGTCTTTTAACGTACTAGTCACGGTTTGAAGTAAGCTTCAAGCTTCTGTCATTGTAACTAAACCTTACTTTTAAATAATACATAAAATTTTATGGGGTAGGTGGCTCAGTGGTATCGAGTCGGCCTGTGAATCTTGAGAACCCTGGTTCGATCCCCACAGCCGACAAACAATTTTCACCAATTTAAAAATCTACCCCTGTGGCTCCCTCTCCACTAATATCTTTGAGGGCCGTGATCTGACGGCTGGTAACTGCATTTCACGCGACAAAATATATCACTTACCGAGATCTGCTTAGGCAGAGTGCCACACCCAGTAATGGGTAAAAGGCGTGATGATATGTTTATATTTATTTTTATTTATAAAATTTTATATTTTGTTGTTGTCTTAATTTGCGATCATAGAAAAAGTATAGTATGTGACTCGTTTTATAAATTCTTTAGATACTCTTTTTTATGCACTCGAAACTAAAGAGACGTTTTTCTACTTGCGTTAGGAAATAGACGTTTTATTTCACTTATTTGAGTTAGGTAATGAACTGCATTATTTAACTAGTGAAATAATGAGGTAACATGGCAACAGATATCTTGATAGACGAATTCTGATGTGTTATTCTTTTATTTTTCGAATTTAAAACTGTCATTAATATGTCAAAATTTCATAATTTCAAAAATGCTCTTTCGTATTTATTAGAACGGAAGTAGAAAAAATATTGTATGAAACTAGTAAGGAAATGAAGGTTATTACCTTACATATGTGTTTACATAATTCGGTTACGCATCGTTCTGCAAATTTCACATGCGTAAGGTAATAACCTTCATTTCCTTACTAGTTTCATAAATAGCTATTATAAAACTTGTTATATAATATGCTATTACTTTACACTATGAGTTCTGATCGATTTTTCCCTATTTAAACTTCTTTGAAAGGAAGACTTTAGGTATTCTATTCTTTCTTTCCTTGGTGTCCATTAAACTCCTCTTCTTCAGAAAGCTCTTGAGCACGTTGTCTCCTCTTTGCCAAGGGTGTCTTTGCCCACCATTGAGCCATAGCTTCCTCTTCCTCCCTGTAAACGGGAGTGTATTGACTTAATGCGTTGACCAGCTCTGCAGGATTGAGTGGATGGACTCGGAGTTGTACCATTCGTTT
Organism: Pterostichus niger; assembly: GCA_947425015.1. Taxonomy (NCBI): domain Eukaryota; kingdom Metazoa; phylum Arthropoda; class Insecta; order Coleoptera; family Carabidae; genus Pterostichus; species Pterostichus niger. Next base: position 2,918,774 of record OX380348.1, read on the forward strand.
TACTGTCATTACTTGTTGCACACAAAGAACTATTGAACCTGGCGGAGAAAATCAATAGGGGTGTGTCAGTGTTAAGATATATGATTGCGGGGTGAATAAAAGATATAAATAAAATAAATAAATATATCATCACGCCATTTAACCATTACTGGGTGTGGTACTCTGCCTAAGCAGATCTCGGTAAGTGATATATTTCTTCGCGTGAAGTGCGGTTACCAGTCGTCAAATCACGACCTATATAGATGTTAGTAGATTTAAGTTGGTGAAAATTATTTGTCAGCTGTGGGGATCGAACCAGGGTTCTCAAGATCCACAGACCGACTCGATACCACTGAGTTTGATATTTAAAAATAGTAATAATAGTAATAGTACAAAGTAAATAGTAATGGTAACCGCACTTCACGCGAAGAAATATATCACTTAACGAGATTTGCATCGGCAGAGTGCCACACCACACAGTAATGGGTAAAAGGCGTGATAATATATTTATTTATTTTATAAACTGACTCGAAAAAAATTTCATTTATTGAAATAATCTAAAATTTAATGTAAAATATAACTTAGGAAAGTTTGAAGATGGCTCCGAAGGATTATGAATGTTAATGTGGCGAAATACAAGCAGTTCTCGGGTTCAAATTTTACTGGCTTTAATTTATATTAAAAATATAATTGTGTCTCAGTGGCTCAAATTTCACTATAAGCTACTATAATTGTGATTCAGTTCCTGTTGTGCAGACTAACAAATAAATTGATAGATGAGTGATGGCTTCGAGGTTGCTATTTCAATTATCTATTATTATGATTATTGAAAACAAACTAGCATACTGATAAGTATTTTTAAATCGAACAATTAGAATTTATTCTATGCACAAGTATACAGGATGTTTCAGATCACCCGTACCCCCCGAATATCTCGCGAACAACAAAACGGATTGAGAAACAAAAAAATACGTCCAAAATATTTTTAAATGTTTTATTAAATGACACAAATTAGAGTTCCCCCTACCCCGGGGGGGTCTCTTCGAAATTTTAAATGGGAACCCCCAGTTTTATTGCAGATTCGGATTCAGTAATGCAAAAAATTAACCTTCGTTTCATTTTTCAACTTCAGTAAATTTACATTATTCCATAAATTATTAAACTTAATCACCACAAATTGATTAATTATCTACATTATTTTGGTAAATCCGAAATTGATTATTTCTTTCACCTCCGTAGAGGGGGAGGGCATCAATGCGATTAACCCTAAATTAACTAATTTACAAAAGGTTAGCACGCTTTTATTTTATTTTACGAATCTGATCTTGAAAATCCTTAGATGGCTCAGTGGTATGGAGTCGGCCTGTGGATCTTGAGAACCCTAGTTCGATCCCCACAGCCGACAAACATTTTCACCAATTTAAAAAATCTACCCCTGTGGCTCCTCCTCCACTAATATCTTTGGAGGCCGTGATTTGACGGCTGGTAACCGCACTTCACGCGAAAAAATATATCACTTACCGAGATCTGCTTAGGCAGAGTGCCACACCCAGTGATGGGTAAAAGGCGTGATGATATATTTATTTATTTATTTATTTATCTTGAAAATCCTTAGACGTGAAAAAACGGTTTTAAGCGCCATCTTTCGCGGACCGAAATTTTTTTTGGATAAAAGCTTGATTTTGTACATCACTGAATCCGAATCTGCAATAAAAACTGGGGGTTCCCATTTAAAATTTCGAAGTGACCCCCCTCCCCCCGGGGGTGAGGGGGGAATTCTCATTTGGTGTTATTCAATAGAACTTTTAAAAATATTTTAGACGTATTTTTTGTTTCTCAATCCGTTTTGTTGTTCGCAAGATATTCGGGGGGTACGGGTGGTCTGAAACACTCTGTATATAAGAATATAAAAAAACAAACTATTGTATACATAAAGATCTGTAAGTTTATATTTTATTTATAAACAACCGTAACAATGTAAACAATATAATAAAAATTGCAGTTGCATATTTGCTTATTCATATATTATAATCATACATCAATAAAATAGATTGCAATTATTGCAATTATAGATTCCTGCGTTACTGATACGTTTATTAAACTATTTCCTGTAAAATTATTTCATATTCCAAACTTATAAATATAACACAATCGATCATATTATCCGTACAGTCAGAAATATTCTGTTGAAGCAAACATGGAATTACAATATTCAATTTTTCTTGCATTATGTGTAATTTTTATCAGAAGTACAAATGCTGGCGGCATGAACATGGTTCGTATTTCATTTTTTTTTTTATAAACTACATTAGAACATGTTTCTAAAAAGCTACAAAGGACCGTACATAAAATGTTCCCGGGTTAAAATATAAATTTAGAACCTCAAAATAACACAAAAATGTAGCTTTTTTGTCTGACTGTAATTGGAAGTAATTACTGTTGAAAACAGCTCACTATAAGCAAGTTCTCATTATAACCGAGCTCATTACAAACAAGCATAGCCTGGTAGATAAAACCGAAGTAAATTTTGTGTTTATTATTAACAATCAAGAGGTCGTGAGTTCAAATCTTGCTGACTTTAGTTTATATACAAAAATATGAAAAAAAAAAAAATTAAATAAACACTTGTCTAAGTCTCACAAAATTCAGCCTCCAAGTCACATTATGAGGGCATCGTCAGAGGCTGGCCAGCCCAGTTAGTAACCATAGACGCGTTTCGCTCTTATTAGAGCTCATCAGTATGGTATAACTCACTTCTTCACCTAGAACAAAGTTCACGTGAAGAAGCTGGTGACGAAGGACTGTGCCAGCAGAGAATAAGATCTCTAACAAATGGTAAGATGAAAAGCGAAACGCGTCTATGGTTACTAACTGTGCTGGCCGGCCTCTGACGATGCCCTCATAAGGTGACTTGGAGGCTGAATTTTGTGAGACTTTGCCAAGTGTTTATTTAATATTTTTTATTAAACCTAGTTTCACCAAGTGTATGGATGACAATTAATTTTGTCTTTGTTGTTACAAAAATATGATTGCGTGATTCGGATTCCACGATATACGGAATAAAATTCCTGTTGTGCAGAGTAACAAATATAGTATATTGTAATACAAGTGTTGAAAGTGGTATTATTTGGACCTGTATTACATATTATATTTCGCATTTCACTCTATAAGAAATTGTTTAATTTTTATATCTTTTTCTATTTTTTCAAATAATATCAAAGGTTGTTGTGGATTCATTGTTTCACTGTCATTTTTTGTATTTATGACAACTGAAAACAATAATGTCATTCTTTTGTCACTTGAGTACAGAAAACAGTTACTTTCCGCACGCAAATGAAGGCAGAAAGTACGTACTGTCATAGGATAAATAAATAAAACATTACTTGTGCGAATGACATTTTCCTCACTCAATTTAGTAATCGTTTCCCTCACTAATGAGGAAAGTTATTTACTTTCATCACTAGTGAGGGAAAACGGTTACTATCACAACTAAATTGAGTGAGGGAAATGTTATTTGACATGGTGACCAAGGAAACGTGATGTGCATTTGCAAATACAACTCCTTTGATTTATATAAAATAAGTATTACATTTTTTGTATCGCAAACATAAAAATGTAATTTCACGTTTAATGTCCCCGTTTAACAATTAAACCTTTCCTCACTAGTATTACAATATACTATTTTCCACAACTGTCAAAAAATGTTTAGTTTTTCCATTAATATCAGTACGCGAAGTACATGATTTTTTCATCATTTCCATTAACAAACAACGCGTATTTTGGTTACTTTTTTTTACACCCTAGTGCAGAAATGAGTATATCGCTCACGTACACAAATTAATACTTTTGCACGTTCTATTGGTTACAACACACCAATAGTATCTCAAATTATTTACTTGAATAAATCAATAATTATTATACAGGGTGTTTCAGGACTAGTGTAACAAACTTTAACAGCTTATTCCTGAGGTTATTTTTGAGCAAAAAATGTCATATAAACATAGGTCCTATTCCTTCTAGTTACCAAAATACAAGAGGTTGAAGTTCTATAAATAACACGACATTTTCAAATTTTTGTAATCAAGATACTTTCGGAAAACAAGAATTTTATTGAAAAGTCATACCTTATTTGGCTTAATTAAAAATTGTTGTACTTTTGATTGTATTTTGTATTATAATCAGGGTTCGTAAATATCATGATATTTATAATAAAAATTAGAAAAATTTCACTTTTCCGGAGGCTATATCTCAAAAACTAAACAAGATATGGAAATGCGCTCAACGGCGTTGAATTCCCCGTGTCCGAATTAACTTATAAGCAAATTTTCATACAATTTTATGCAATTTAATATTTTTAATTATATCCTAAGGGGTACCCCTTTGGTTTTTTCAGATTTTAATTCAATTTTACCAAAAATCCTTAATCGTAGGATTATTAAAACGAAAATTTACATACATATGTATTTTGACCCACTGAATCCAGTGGTACTATCTTCAAATGCATATGACTTCTGGTTTTCGAGAAAATGTTAAAAAACCGCTTTTTGCGATTTTTTTGGCGGAAAATTGAAAAAAAATAAAAATCGCTGAAACTATGTTTATAAGTTAATTGAAGCACGAGAAAATTAATGCCGTTGAGCGTGTTTTCATATCACATTTAGTTTTCGAGATATAGCCTCGGAAAAGTAGAAAAACTGAAAAATTCAAAAAATTTCACTTTTCCGGAGGCTATATCTTAAAAACTAAACAAGATATGGAAATGCGCTCAACGGCGTTGAATTCCCCGTGTCCGAATTGACATATAAGCAAATTTTCATACAATTTTATGCAATTTAATATTTTTAATTATTTCCTAAGGGGTACCCCTTTGGTTTTTTCAGATTTTAATTCAATTTTCCCAAAAATCCTAATCGTAGGATTATTAAAACGAAAATTTACATACATATGTATTTTGACCCACTGAATCCAGTGGTGCAATCTTCAAATGCATATGACTTCTGGTTTTCGAGAAAATGTTAAAAAACCGCTTTTTGCGATTTTTTTGGCGGAAAATTGAAAAAAAAATAAAAATCGCTGAAACTATGTTTATAAGTTAACTTAAGCACGAGAAAATTAATGCCGTTGACCGCGTTTTCATATCACATTTAGTTTTCGAGATATAGCCTCGGAAATGTAGAAAAACTGAAAAATTCGAAAAATTTCACTTCTCCGGAGGCTATATCTCAAAAACTATTTGATATTTTTATATAATGGATATATATCATTGCAAAAATATGACGATATATATCAAAATAAATATCATGATATATATCGATCGATATATATCTTCGAACCCTGATTATAATGGATGGTTATAGTACTGCTGAATATGCAGATATGATTTTTATTTATGGATTATGTAATGGTAATGCCCGTTATGCGTCCAGAGAATACGAAGACAGATATCCAAATAGAAGCTAACTTTCCCATCCCCTATTTGCGCGCATTTTTGTTTTCCGAAAGTATCTTGATTACAAAAATTTGAAAATTTCGTGTTATTTATAGAACTTCAACCTCTTGCATTTTGGTAACTAGAAGGAATAGGGCCTATGTTCATATGACATTTTTGGCTCAAAATGACCTCAGGAATAAGCTGTTAAAGTTTGTTACACTAGTCCTGAAACACCCTGTATTATTATGTATTTGACAATTGTAGAAAAATATGTTGTTTGTATTTCTCGTTTTTTTGGCTCGTTTGAATAACTTTTGTCTCGACTAAAAGTGACATTTTCACGAGCCATACAATAACACTCATTTCACACACTTAATACAAAATAACTAATAAGTCTGTTCTAATGTAGTACAATTAAAATATTTATTAGATGGCTTCGAAAATAGTTCAAGATGGATTAAACATAACAAAGAATGATTTCCCTGAAATAGTAAGGCTATCTCCAGAAATATTTCATCCAGGAACAGAACAATCATATATCAACATTTCCCTGGATATTTTCAAAGAATTTCCTCGGAATTTAGTATTAAATGTCAAAACAGAACGACTTAATAACAAAGGAATCTACGAAACAATTCCTATGACAGTCAACACGAAGTTTTGCGACTATATTCGAATGGATAGAATTGTTTATCCTTTTCTAGTTAAAGGAGGACACATGCCTACGAAGTGTCCGGTACAACCAGGGAAATATTATATTAATCATTTTAGTTTAATTGATAAAGGCGTTAATTTAAATTTACCAATTGGAGTGTACCAATCCACTTTTGTTTTGAAATTGAAAGAGAAAGTTGTTGCGATTGTTTGGCGAGCAAGATCAATTGCTTCTTAATTAATTAGTTACTGTTTAGAAAGATAAACAGAAAGTTCTTTATTGTAGTATTATTTGGAATGTTCTCAAAGGTTTCTAAATTATTTTATAGAAAAATACTTCAAATAAAAGTCGTGCGAAATATATTTATCTACAGGTTTTATTTGAAATATTTTGCTATATAATTATTTAGATACAATTGATCAGCGAAAATATTTGCTGACCACATTTTGTTTGGTTTGATTTTACTTCATAATGGGTGACATTAAATTGTGCCATGATAAACAAAGATAATAGACACAATACACAATCGGTGACATTTTGCGTTGTCAGTTTTGATACATAATTTGTCAATTGTATGATTTTAAATTTCATTAATTATTATAACATTTAAACAGTATGGCTTTCATCGACTGCTAAAAACGTTACTTGTTAGAAAACTATTTAAAAACAGTGTAAAATTGATGGTCCTTCTAAAATGAACAATTAGTGACATTTTTCGTTGTTAATTATGATAGATAATTACCTAATTAATTTCATATATACGTGTATTATTCATAGCGCGATTTGATATTTTGAATCACCTATATATTATTTACTTTTTAAATGACTATGTGTGATTTAATTGTAATATTTGTTGTATTATTTTTCTTAAATATTATATTTCAATATCTTAAATATATTCCCAATAATTTTCTACTATATCCTATTCCATCTAAAAACGCAGCATTGCAAAGTATATAGCATATTTAGCTTTAAATGTAATTGACTAACAAAACGTCAAAATGAAGACAAGTTTACACGGTACGAAAAACTTTGACAGCTATTTGACGTCGCTGCTTCAGTGTCAAATGACATTTTTTCAATATTACTTGTGGCTCAGTGGTATCGAGTCGGCCTGTGGATCTTGAGAACCCTGGTTCAATCTCCACAGCCGACCAACAATTTTCACCAATTTAAATTTACCCCTGTGGTTTCCCCTTCACTAATATCTTTGAGGGCTGTGATTTGACGGCTGGTAACCGCACTTCACGCAAAAAAATATATCATTTACCGAGATCTGCTTAGGCAGAGTGCCACACCCAGTGATGGGTAAAAGGTGTGATGATATATATTTATTTTAAAATGACATTTCCCTCACTAGTGATGAAAGTAAATACTTCCATCATTAGTGAGGGCAACGATTACTATCACAACTAAATTGAGTGAGGAAAATGTCATTTGATTATTAAATTTCTTGTATCGCAAACGTAAACATGCAATTTTCACGTTTAAAGCTAAAAGAAATGGTATGTACACACGTAGGAAAAGCTATTGGAAAACTTGCTATCGCTGGTGCTCCAACTTTCGTACTAGTTTTGCAATCAAACCCTTTCCTCACTAGTATTACAATAGCTATTTATAAAACTAGTAAGGAAATGAAGGTTATTACCTTACGCATGTGAAATTTGCAGAACGAGGCGTAGCCGAGTTATGTAAACACACAAGTAAGGTAATAACCTTCATTTCCTTACTAGTTTCATACAATATTTTTTCTACTTCCGTTCTAATAAATACGAAAGAGCATTTTTGAAATTATGAAATTTTGACATATTAATGACAGTTATAAATTAAAAAAATAAAAGAATAACACATCAGAATTCGTCTACCAAGATATCTGTTGCTATGTTACCTCATTATTTCACTAGTTAAATAATGCAGCTCATTACCTAACTCAAATAAGTGAAATAAAACTTTTATTTCCTAACGGAAGTAGAAAATATACTATTCCCTCATTCAGTTTAGTTGCGATAGTAACCGTTTCCCTCACTAATGAGGAAAGTTACTAACTTTCATCACTAGTGAGGGAAGCGGATACTATCGCAACTAAATTAAGTAAGGGAAATGTAATTTTCACAAGTAATGTTGAAAAACAGATTTTCTTACCCAAAGTAAATCCATCAGAAATCTTGCTCATAGCACTAATATCAAATTGCCAACCTATAGCTTTATATTGCCCAAGTAAATGTTGCCACATTGCGTATCTGGCACTGTAATCTGGCCTAGGAATTAAAATATATTTCTGGTAAACTTGTGGCAAAAGTTTTTGGTCACTTTCCCAAGGACAACTAGATACTCCAATCAGCATTATTCTATCTTCGGGGCAAATACCTGAAATGGCAATTTTTAAAAGTGAATTTTGCACCTAATTGGGTGGCTGAGGGAGTGAGGGGCTCCTGAACACTAAATCATTTTGAAACAAGATATTATTGTTATATGGGGTAGGTGGCTCAGTGGTATCGAGTCTGCCTGTGGATCTTGAGAACCCTGGTTCGATCCCACAGCCGACAAACCATTTTCACCAATTTAAATCGATCCCTGTGGCTCCTACTCCACTAATATCTTTGAGGGCCGTGATTTGACGGATGGTAACCGCACTTCACGCGAAAAAATATATCACTTAAAAAGATCTCCTTAGGCAGAGTGCTACACCCAGTAATGGCTAATAGGCGTGATGATATATTTATTTATTTTATATTATTGTTATTATAATAGTAGTTTATGTAACAAGTACATAATTTAGGTCTTTATTGGACGAGCTCAGCGAGCGAGGCTAATAAATAAGGCGAGTCTATAAAGTCCGATTATGTACGAGTTGCATACAACGTTTTATGTTCGACTGCATGGAGAATATTTTCTCTTAAAATATGATTATGTCAATACCTATATTTAAAACATTTAATTGCATCTCAAAGTGTGCTTCGTTGTTATGCATTTGTTGCTTTATTTATCAAATTGTCAAAGTGAAAAAAGTGTTGAGATGGATGAAGACATTGAAGACGTTCCAAAAGAAATAAAAGATCTTGCATGTAATGCCAGAGAATATCTAACAATTGTATGAAGACACATATAATACATACAGAAAATGGTGTTTAAATATTTCTTTTGAATTTTGTTTTAATGTGACATTGACAGCAGTCCAATTTTGCATTTTTATCTTACTAGTCCAATAAAGTACCCGATTATGGACAGTAAACAGTGTCGTAAAACAAGGTAATATGATGCAGTCGAACATAAATGATATTATTATGTATTGTATATATTTTTAAGGTATTTAATTGCAAATATAGTTTCAAAGTTTACATTCAATTTTTCAAAAATTGTTGGAATGAAGATAATTACAAACAAATCAGTATATTTGTAAATATCTATTTTAAAGTTAAATTTATGATTATGGGGTAGGTGGCTCAGTGGTATCTTGAGAACCCTGGTTCGATTTCTACAGGCGATAAACAATTTTCACCAATTTAAATCTACATCTGTGGCTCCCCTTCCACTAACATCTTTGGGGGCCGTAATTTGACGGCATAAATATATCACTTACCGAGATCTGCTTAGGCAGAGTGCCACACCCAGTAATGGGTAAAAGGCGTGATGATATATTAATTTATTTATTTATGACAGAAAAATTCGGATGACACCAAGGACCTTCTGCTTCCGGGGAAAGATTTTAACCGCTTCACTACGTCACCTAAGTATGAAGTATAGCGTCAACCGAATTCTTTTGTCATAGGGTCTAACGCAGCATCGATCCCAAGACTACTAAATAAATAGATGTCTATGTTTTATTAAATTTTTGTTTTATTTGAACACGATATTTTTTAGAACAAAAGTTAAATGTGTGAATATGATTGATATAACACTTACCGAGATCTGCTTAGGCAGAGTGTCACACCCAGTAATGGGTAAAAGACGTGATAATATATTTATATTTATTTAATATATATGATTGATGGTTGACTAAACGAAAGATATGATGAGTTTGAATGAAAAAAATTATGAAAGTGGATAAGAAAAGTGTTATTTGAAAATTGTCCTTGCCTTTGACAAGCTTTGGAAGATCCTTTTTGAGTCGTTTAGGATCAGTCTTGTCTCCTTTAGCTGTCTTTTTCATGAAAGGTTTTTCTGCAGAGTCCATATAAATAATAGAGGGTTGCAATAATCTGGACACTTTACTCACAAGATGTAGTAGCATAGTTAATCCAGATTTTCCAGGATATTTTCCAACGATATTTGCTGGAGATAAATCAAAAAGCATTGCTCCAGATTCAGTGCAAATTGCGTGGACTAACATATTCTTTCCACTGCCGTGCGCTCCTTAAATTTATTTATTTTTATTTGTTATTCTGCACAACAGGAATTTAATCGTAATTACAGTAACGTATAATAGAATCAGAACCACTCAGATACAGTTGTATTTTTTAGATATAAATTGAAGACAGTGAATTTAGAATTGGTGTGAATTATTGTTGGGTACACGAATTATATAGCTTTCAGAGATCATTGGATGGATTTTTTAAATTAGTAACAGAGAAGTAGACTACTAAATTAAATAGTTCAGGGTTTGGATCCATAAATGAACTTTAAATACAACACAGATTAAGAACTTTGCAAAGCGGTGATGCTGGTTGCCATACCGAGTGTGTCACGAAAAGCGTGTCATAGACGTTTAACATGGGAAAACAGTTTTTCCGTGAGCATTGTTTCCCAAATTCTTTTAGACAAAATAGCTATTTATGTAATAAATTGCGAAATAAATGTGTTTTAAGTACGCGACGTGAAAATTATCCTACGAGGCGTAGCCGAGTTGGATAACACGTCTAGTGCTTAAAACACGATTTCGCAACGTATTCCATACAAGATTTTTTATACTAGCGATTTAAAACAGATTATTTATATTTATTCTCAAATGTCAACATTTTGAATTTTTCAAAATTTAAAAGTAGGCAGGCATCAGTTTCATCTTTTTGTTGCTATGCGATTCAATATGTTGTTTAATAAACATTGATGTCAACGTGCTCGGGGTATAATTTTTCTTGACAATTTTTGGTAATAAATTTACTTAAAATGAGTGACTCAGAGATTGATTCTGATATTGAAAATAGTGCAGAGGCTGCATTGGCTACATTGGTAGCAGAAAACTCAAAATTGTATGACAAAAAATTTGACAGTTTGTGTACTTTTACTTTTACGCATTAAACTGTCACATTTAAACACTAGTGCTTAAAAGTACTTCATTTAACAACGGAAATGACAATCGAAAAGTTGTTGTTATTATACGCTAGTATAAAAATGCTTTTTCGTAACACATGCACAAGAAACACGTTCTTATTTCCTAATTTTAGAGAGAAAAACACTGCTTTTCTCTCCTAGGGAGAGAAACATTATGTTTCTCTCCCTAGGTAGGATGTTTCTCTCCCTAGAGACTACGATTATTAGCTGTTTGCGGCGTTTCCTAAGTAACTAGTTACGCAACCCATATTTGACATTTGTCCCGATAAGACAGTAATTTTTGTGCACTTGTAACGAAAAGTATAATATGCTTGACGGGAGGGCGCGATTATTCCTTGTGTGAAGTTAGCAAACCTCGACTTCCGCTCGAGTCTTCAGCCCTCGCTTACGTCTCGGTTTGCCAACTTCACACGCGGGAATAATTGCTTGTTTCCCTCCCTTGATGCATAACATACTATAAATATAAGTTGTAGAGCTTAAAATTCTGCATCTAAATTAATAAATTAATTTCATATTCTATGTTTTGTAACGGCAGAAATTAAATATGAAAATTTACAAAATTACTGTTTAATAGTGTTTGACACGGAATTAAAACAAAATAACAAACAAATTCTTTAACTTTGCCTGTCGAATATTTTGACATTTAATGCAAATCTTCAATGTGTCAAAATATTGACAGAATGAAGTCGTACATTTGCTTGTTATTTTGTTTTATTCCGTGGCTAACACTATTAAATTATAATTTTGTTAAGTTTCAAATTCAATTTCTGTCGTTATAAAACATTAGTTTATTGATTTAGATGCAGAATTTTCAGATCTACATTTTAATTTCAAACATTTTTGTCTAAAATAATTCGAGCAGCAAAGCTCAAGGAAAAACTGTTTTTCCATGTAAAAACGCCTATGACCTGCTTCACACGATACACCCAGTATATGGTTAGATATTAGACAGAAATAGCAAGAATTGAACCTACGATCTCTGTTTATAACGCGGGAATTTAACCAGAATTAGTTTCCTGTTAAATAATAATAAATAAATACGACTACACTTTCATATATAATATAACAAGTAGTATGAAAATTGCTGAAAATATTTTGACATAAATTATGAGTGCTTCGCACTCGTTATGTTTTCATTTCCATAACAACGAATGTATATTTATGTCAAAATATTATCTGTCAATTTTCATACTACGAGTTGTATTCGGCTTGAGAATTTACCAAACAAGAGTTAATTAACAAGAATAGTTAGGTATTTATTTGCACATTATTAATTAGGTATTACAGTGATGAAAATTCTTCATTTTTTCAGTGTACATTTAATATTCAAAATTGACGTTTATGAAAATATTGAAAATATCATTTATTTGATTCGTAACCAAAGATATTATTAACAGTGGTATTTCCGATATCAATTTCACTAGTGATGAATTTCCGACGAAATGTACATTTCATTGGTTCATTTTCAAACAAATTCGTGATCCTATTGGTTGACAGTGACGTGTGGTGAATTCTCTATTAAATTCTAGTACTAGTAGCTCTGCAAATGCAGATCTCACTTCATTACTTTACTAATTACTGGCCGCTACAGCCAAGTGGATATAATTTGCGTTTACTAAACAAAATTTTACTAACTTCAACTTATATCCACAAAAATACGATTGTGTCTTCGTAGTTCTGATTCGACTATAAGCTACTGTAATTAGGATTAAGTTCCTGTTGTGCAAACAAATAAATAAATGAATGTACCTGCTAATAGTAAAGATCTAATTAAAGGTGTAGATTCCCTTAACATTTCTGAAGACAAAGGAAGAACACAATATTCATTTAGCAATTGTCTTAAATCTCCAATAGCTATTGGTTGTTCTTTTCCCGAATTGTAGGGTACATGATTACAATGAGATTTTTCACCAATAAAATCTTTAAAATATACTGCTGGATATCTGCAAAACAAATGGTTAAATAATGTTTTTGTTTTGTTTCAGATAAGGTAAGGACAGTTTTGTTCAATCTTCTGACGATTTAAAGACACTGGTAAGTCTTTTAATATGAAAAACAACAAAGACAAAATATTTTGTCTTTGTTGTTTTTTATTTAAATTGCTATTTCGTAGCTTTTGCTTTTTTCGGTAGATGGCATTACTGGTTCGACAGAACTTCTCATGTCATCTTACCGTTTTTTAGAGATCTTATTCTCTGCTGGCACAGTCCTTCGTCACCAGCTTCTTCACGTGAACTTTGTTCTAGGTGAAGAAGTAGGTTATACCATACTGATGAGCTCTAATAAGAGCGTTACTAACTGTGCTGGCCAGCCTCTGACGATGCCCTCATAAGATGACTTGGAGGCTGAATTTTGTGAGACTTAGACAAGTGTTTAGTTTGATATTTTATTACTTTTAATATGATTATTATACAGGGTGCGTAATAAATAATCAATTAAAAAATAGTTACAATAGTTACTTTCTTATGATGCCGTTGGCAACCATCTCTTCAAACAAGCTTTCCGTGGTTCTGTCAGGCGTCAAATCTTTCTCTTTCTTCTTCTTAGATTTCTTCCCTCCTCGTCTAGATTTCTTGCTAGCTTTCTTCGGTTTTTTGCCTTTGTATCCTCGATCCTTATCAAGAGCATCTTGCAGCATTTGTAGTTCTGCTCTCATCATTTCGTCGACGACTTTTCGCAACTCATTTTCTAGTACACCCATCTGTTCGTTTAAAATTATTTCATCGTAGTGATATTGGCGAGGATTGGATGATTCGTCTTTTGTCTTCCATTCTTCTTCGTATCTAGGGAGATAAGTAACATAGAAAACTTTGAAAGGATTTGTTGACACATCTCAAATTAAATTTAATAGATTTATTTTTTACTGATCCACCGATTAAAATGGAAAAATATTCTTTTGCAATTAATCTTCGCCAAATATTCCTATCCTTTCCTAAACTTTCACATTCATAATTCCTTTCAAACAAACTCTTCTCATCTTTCATTCACGCAACAAACTTTCAATACATACATACATACATAACATCACGCTATATCCCATTAAATGGGGTAGCACGAACCCGTCAACATTCTCATCCTGACACACGATACTCGATTCGACCACATTAACACTTCCTCCATACAAACTCTTTCTTTTCTCACAACCAAATCCATCAACACACAACAAACATTCATCCATTCGCTAGTGTACACTGCGCTTGTTTCTGAAGATGGTCTCCACACAATTGCAGGTAAACACTCGAAACATCTAACCAATTAATCTAAAATCAAGAATCATACGCTTGTCTTCATTCATCATATTTTTCCCGCAATTAATTTTCTCCAAACATTCCTATCCTGACACGCCACTTTTGCTTCAACCACATTCATAATTCTTTTCATTCAAGCTCGTTTATTCTTCACGCTCAGAATCTTTCGCTCACGCAACAACCCTTCAATCATATTCATCCACTTGTTCCTAGGCCGTCCACGCAAACTTTCACCCTCAATTTCACCAACATACACCTGTTTCACCAATCTGTCATTCGACATACGTTCTACATGACCAAACCATCTCAACTGACTTATTCCCACTCTTCTTACAACATTCTTCCCAATCTCACATTCATTATATACCAATGTATTCCGGACACGATCTCTTCTAGTATATCCACACACACTCCGCAAATACCTCATTTCCACAGCAGTTATACGCCGTTCATGTTTCTTCATCCATACCCAACATTCACTACCATACATCAACGTAGGCACTAACACACCATTATAAACACTCAATCGAGCATCTCTGGATATATTCACGTTCCGAGTAAAGGTTCCCAAAGCACCCAATATCTTACATCCAGCAGATACTCTTCTTTCAATCTCTCGATCAATACGTCCATCCCTCGAAAACACACTCCCCAAGTATACAAACTCATTTACTTGACCCAATCTCACACCATTCACCGAAACATTGCAATCATATTCATTTATTTATTTATGTATTGTTTCTGAATTCTTTTCGATGTCGTATTATTTATTATATTTAATCGTTCAATTTAAAGTTTGATAAGTCGTCAATGGTTCAATTTTGTAAGTAAAAAGGATTACTGGACTTTTATATGATTTATATTTAATCAATTAATGTTTCGATATTTAATAATATTTATTTATTAAAAGAAAAATATCTTTTTAAAATTTTGTTCTTTATTCTTTTTTAATTATTGTGAATGACAGTAAACTATAATAAATAATACTAATTAATTAGAATGATATATCTTTTAAATACCGGGAGTTTTTCTTATCAGTAAACATCGGGATATATCATTACCATAGTTACAGTTAAAAAGTTTGACAGCAATACATTAGAGCGTTTATTTTAAAAGTAAACATAGGGAAAATCATATATTCAGCAATGCATTGAAGTGTCTATAGTCTAAAAGAAACATTTTAAGTTTAAACAAATTAAATTAATTTGAATTACTGTAAATTACATTAACTAAACGTTAGGTATAAATTTAGAACCTCAAAACAATCCAAAAGTTCTTTTGTGTAGAGGTTTGTTCGCAAATTCTTCGTACATACAAATCATGAGAATTTTGGGTTGAACCAGTGCAAAAATCGAAAATTATTAAAATGTGTTTCTATATAATTCAGACCACGAGAAATCGAATGGCGCAAAGCGCATCTTCATATCTTTTTTAGTTTTTGAGTTACAGCGATTTTTGACTTTTTTTAAAGCTCAACTTTGAAAGCCCATAACTCAAAAACTAAAAGAGATATTGCAATGCGGTTTGCGCCATTCGATTTCTCGTGCGCTACTTAACTTGTACAGGTATTTTGAAAATTTTGAAAAATTTTAATTTTTTTTCAAAATTTTTCTTTCTCAATATTTAAAAAACTTGAAAAGATAATGAAAATCTGAAAACACCAGTGAATTTCTCTCGTAAAAATACATAGGTATGCAAATTTTTACAACAAAATTCGCACGGATAAATTTTTTATTACAAAAAAACGAAAAATGGCCAAAAATTGTAAAAATCTTAAGGCTAACCCCTTAAGAAATTGTCAAAAAACGGCAATTTTAGATTTTTTGTAATAAAATATGTATCCGTTCGAATTTTCTTCTGAAAATTTGCATACCTATGTATTTTCACGCGAGGAATTCACTGGTGTCTTCAGATTTCCATTATTTTTTTAACTTTTTGAAATATCGACAAAATAAAATTTCGAAAAAAAATAAAAATTTTCAAAATTTTCAAAATACCGGTACAAGTTAAGTAGCGCACGAGAAATACACTTGTTCAAACCGCATTTCAATATATCTTTTAGTTTTTGAGTTATGGCGTCTCAAAGTTGAGCTTTAAAAAAAAGTCAAAAATTGCTGTAACTCCAAAACTAAAGAGATATTGAAACGCGGTTTGAACGAGTGCATTTCTCGTGCTCTGAACTATATAGAACCATATTATAAAATTTTTGAGTTTTTGAACTGGTTCAACCAGGAATTCACATCTGCATATGTCAAAATTAACTCGTAATACGTATGATAATTGTCAGATAATATTTTGATATGATTAATTTTTACGGAAATAGGAAATACGGCTCGTGCCAATATTTCCATTTCCGGGACAACTTATAATTCATGTCAAAATATTATCGGCAATTATTATATCACTTGTTATATTAGTTATGAAAATATTGAAATAATTTGATAAATACTAACTCTTCATTTTTTGTGGTAATTTCCGATAAAAACGTCGAGACAATAGCTTTAGTATCTTCATCTTCTTCATCATCTCCATTAGTCTTTCCTTCTTTTCCTTTATCATTCTTCGTCTTCTTTCCTTTTGAATCTCTCGACGATTTTTCAGTTCCCGTAGATTTACTTAATTCACTGTCAGTACCTATATAGAAATATACATATCATTTAAATTTTATACATTTCAAATATGATTCACAATTCATACATATTCATAATTACTTTCATACAGAACCATTAGTCATATTCATGTCATTACTTTGAAAAATAAGTAAATGGAGTTACCTTGTCGACTAAGCATCATTCTCGACGTAGATCTTTCCGAACCGGTATACTCTGGTATTTTACCGGTTTGCTCTTTGTATTCATAAAGCCATCCACGGACCTGATCACTAAGTTGTTCAAGAAGAGGTCCTCGTTGTGTTTGTTGCAATTTGTTTTTACATTCTTCGATTGCTTCTAAATATTCAGTTTCTCGTTTCTTTTGAAGTTGGAGACGTTCTTTCCAAACTATTTCTGCGTAGTCGATAGCTTTGCTTTGCGTCTTTGGAGGCGGTAACATCCCTTAATCATTACAAAGACACAGGCAATCGTATTGGATTTTATTATAACCTACTGTAATTAGAATTAAGTTCCTGTTGTGCAGAGTAACAATAGTATGTTATGCGTCAAGGGAGGGAAACAAGCGATTATTCCCGCGTGTGAACTTGGCAAACCGAGACGTAAGCGAGGGCCGAAAACTCGAGCTGAAGTCGAGGTTTGCCAACTTCACACAAGGGATAAACGCGCCCTCCCGTGAAGCATATTGTACTTTTCGTAACAAGTGCACAAAAGTTACTGTCTTATCGGGACAAATATCAAATATGGGTTGCGTAACTAGTTACCTAGGAAACACCGCAAACAGCTAATAATCGTAGTCTCTAGGGAAAGAAACATCCTACCTAGGGAGAGAAACATAATGTTTCTCTCCCTAGGGGAGAAAAGCAGTGTTTCTCTCTCTAAAATTAGGGAATAAGAACGTGTTTCTTGTGCATGTGTTACGAAATAGTATGTTATGCATCAAGTGAGGGAAACAAGTGATTATTCCCGCGTGTGAAGTTAGCAAACCGAGACGTAAGCGAGGGCTGAAGGCTCGAGGGGAAGTCGAGGTTTGCCAACTTCACACAAGGGATAAACGCGCCCTCCCGTGAAGCATATTATACTTTTCGTAACAAGTGCACAAAAATTACTGTCTTATCGGGACAAATGTCAAATATGGGTTGCGTAACTAGTTACATAGGAAACGCCGCAAACAGCTAATAATCGTAGTCTCTAGGGAGAGAAACATCCTACCTAGGGGAGAAAAGCAGTGTTTCTTTCTCTAAAATTAGGGAATAAGAACGTGTTTCTTGTGCATGTGTTACGAAAATAAATTTAATATTTGAACAAGTTTAACCGTAATGTTTGAGTCTCTAATTCAGAGATCTACAATTGATGAGTTGTCTTTTATGCTGCTCTAATTTTAACTCTAACTTTTAGTATATGGATACTGAAATTTACAAATGCAGAACAGCCGTTTTAAGTTCATGAAACCAAATTATTTATTTAAGGAGTTTGTAATAACTTACCAATGAGTAGCATCTCCTGAAGCTTCTTTTTTCTCGTCATCCTCCTTGTAATATACCCCTTCCAAACCTTCTGAATACACAGCGCTGCCATGAAACTAATCTTCACCACATCTTCAGCAGCGTCATCAGCGACTGTAGGTTTACTTTTATCTTTCAACATTCTTATTTCCTTCATAAACTGCGCCCTCAGTCTTCCTTGTCGTGCCCTTTCGTGCCCTTGAATCAGCTTGATGGCTTGAACCTCAGACATCTTTTCTTCCTCTTTTGGTTGCTCGAGGAAGCCGAGTTTTTCGAGGACGTTATCCATGAAGTTCTTGTTGTACTCGAGCTCTTCACGACGTTCGTATTTGAAACAATTTGGGACTTTGAGTTCGGCGAGCTCAGGAGTTAGTTTTAGGGTGTCCATTGTATCGCCGCAGTAGGTGTATTCACACAGATCTGAATAATTGTTTAAAAATTAGGCTCAAATTGTTTTCATTCGGGAAATATATGATAATTTGATGACCTTTAGTATGTTTTATACCTCAATAATAGATACAAGAGTTGTGACAAAGAAACAAAATGGATTCTGTTCTTTAAGATATATATATTTATTACTGACAATTGTTTCTAAATTATTTTAGAGAAAATACATACATACATAACATCACGCTATATCCCATTAAATGGGGTAGCACGAACCCGTCAACATTCTCATCCTGACACACGATACTCGTTTCAACCACATTAACACGAACTCTTTCCTTCCTCACAACCAAAATCCATCATCACGCAACAAACATTCATCCATTCGCTCCTGTACACCTGTTTCGTAAATCTTCACTTACGTCCACTTCTCTAACAACGAATCTATAAGAAATGAAGGCAGCATCGCCTGCGCTTGTTTAAAAATACATTTAACACAATTGCAATTACACACTGTATAGTAAAAACTGAAAATGAAGAAAAAAAGATGAGGAAGGAAGGGAGCATGTTTTTGAAGGTGAACTCCACACAATTGCTGGAAAACACTCGAAAAATCTAACCAATGAAAATGAAAAAAAGAGGAGGAAGGAAGGGAGTATCTCCCTGCGCTTGTTTTTGAAACTGAATTCCACACAATTACAGTTGGACACTCTATAGTAAAAACAGAAAATGAATCAGAAGATAAGAATGGAAGGGAGCAACTTCCTGTGCTTGTTTTTAAAGGTGAACTCCACACAATTGCAGCTAAACACTTGAAAAATCTAACCAATGAATCTAAAATCAAGAATCATACGCTTGTCCTTATTCATCATATTTATCCCGCAAATAATTCCTATCCTGACACACCACTTTTGCTTCAACCACATTCATAATTCTTTTCATACAACCTCGTTTATTCTTCACGCACAGAATCTTTCGCTCACGCAACAACCCTTCAATCATATTTATCCATTTGTTCATAGGTTAGAGAAAATGCTTCAAACAAATTAAATAAACTTGAAGTATTAAAAAATAATAATTCAGGAACGTTTAACAGCGAAAATTAATACTATTTCTACTTGCCTGACTCCACTAAGTCTGTCTTGAGTTCCAGCACCCTCCCAACAACTAATTCCAACAACCTTCTTGCATATTTTCTCTTCTGGGGTTGTACAATTTGATCCACACATTCCGATAACTTATTTGTAATAACAATGTATCGAAGATACAGTTCAGCTAGTTGTGGACGATGTTGGCGGCGATCGAGTTGAGGAATTTCTTTTTGTACAGCAACAGATAAAAGTTGTTGAGTAATGTGCCATTTTTCATCGTATGTACGATGAGACATACTGTAGATCTTTACACGTTGAATTATTTATATGAAATATTTCTAACAATGAGTTTTGAAACAATACTGGTTATTGTAAACAAACAAGTAGATTAGAAAAGGTAATTATTATACAGAATGAATGTAACCATATATTTATTTATAATTTAGGAAATACTTCACAATAGAACTACTGGTAATGTAAAGTTGTAATGCACAAACTAGAACTAGAAAATATTGTTGAAGGCTAGGAAATATTTCCATAGCAACCAAACATGTTGTTATGCTTATATTATGATGTTAAATCAATCAAATATACGATTATACTATATGTTGAGGGCATTTTGTTACGTTTTGTACTGAGGCTATAGCTTGAAAACTAAAGGAGATATGAAAATGTGCGAAACGCATTGAATTTCTCCTGGTTTAATTAACTTATAAGCGATTTTTAAAATTTTAAAATTTTCCGCTAAAAATTTCTTATAAAACAGCTTTTGAACATTATCTTAAATACCGTAAGAGTAATAATAAAAAATGAACACTTGTCTAAGTCTCACAAAAATTCTGCCTCCAAGTCAACTTATGAGGTCATCGTCAGAGGCTGGCCAGCACAGTTAGTAACCATAGACGCTTTTAGACACGTGTTGTTTTTACTTCCTTGTACGAAGTAAAGATCTCTAAATTTAAATATTATATATTTTTGGATTTTTATAACAAATTAAGTTTGCTATGGATTAGAACAAAAAATAAAAGATTTAATGTCAAATATGTGCAATTAAAAAAATATCTATAGTTTAATACGCGTACAAGGAAGTCATGTGGTGTCCACATCAGATTTTTTATATTTTATTATTAAACCTAGTTTCACCAAGTGAGCATTTAAAAGACAAATAATTTTGTCTTTGTTGTTTTTTAACTATAAGATTTATAAACTTGGGGATTTTACCATTGGATTCAGCGGGTTAAAATACATCATCATCATCTGTGGCGCTACAGCCCAAATCGGGCCTGGGCCTACCGGACACACCGAGCCGCAGTTTTTACACTGCCGTACTGCCGGTTTTCGTAGTCGAATGCTACATTATTTAAGGCGTATAAGTGACTAACTTATAGCGCCCGAGTGTGATAAATACATGTAGCTGTATTTTAAATTTTACGACAAATCACACATTGTCGACAGGCGGATTCGAACTGACGAACCTTGGCTCGGGTGACGTCACAGTATGTTAAGAGATGTGCCTTAACACGCTCGGCCACCGCGCCTGGTTAAAATACATATGTATGTAAATTTTCGTTACAATATTCGTACGAAAAAGAGTTTTAGACAAAACTGATTAAAAATCATAAAAACCAAAGGGGTACCCCTTAGGAAATAATTTTAAATAATTAAATTGCTTAAAATTGGATAAAAATTTGCTTATAAATTAATTCAGACATATGAAATTCAATGACGTTGAGCGCATATTCATATCTTGTTTAGATTTTGAGATATAGTCTTTAGAAAAGTTGATAATTTGTTTAATTTAAAAAACAAATTTTTTAAATCAGCTGACAATGGATGAATGTTTGTTGCGTGATGATGGATTTTGGTTGTGAGAAAAGAAAGAGTTCGTTTGGAGGAAGTGTTAATGTGGTCGAAACGAATATCGTGTGTCAGGATAAGAATGTTGATGTGCACTGATGCTCTATGAATGTTTCAGGGGTTCGTGCTGCCCCATTTAATGGGATATAACGTGATGTTATGTATGTATGTATGTACCTACAAGATGAACTATGAATGTGGGAGAGATGTGATATATATGTTAGGATATAATTACAGAATAATTAAAATTCAATGAAGAATTTTGTATCACTTTATTAAGGATCCATATAATAAATATACAGCTTGTAACATCATATATCATTTATATCATAAACATAATAGGAAGATTCTAAAATAATTTTCAATAATAACACAAAAATATATTTTTACTTCATGGTATCATTGATGCCTACGGAGAATATAGTCGAAACTTCACCAAAAGCTGTGAAGTTGTACGGTATTGCGCTAGTTATTAAACTTGTTATTGTAGTGGTAGTACTTGAAGATATGTTCATTGGTATCATTGCACAAGGATCTTCCGAAACAGGACCCAAAATTTTATCTAAGATATATGCTGATAACGATCCAAATGTCAGACCAAAATTGTACGAGAGCGTCATTATATTCCCTGAGAAAATACAAAACAAATCATTTATTTATTTGCCAGGAACTTACAATCAAACTAAATATTAAGAAGAATTAAAAGAGCGAAAACTTACCGGTGAGTTCCCGATGGACTTCAGGAACTTTACTGGGCGCCTGGATCATCGGTACTGATCCTAGAACTCCGTTACTGAGCCCTAGTAATAGACAGAACAACAGCGGGAAAGGCTCGCTGCTGAAGAACGGATGAGATCTTGGGGCACAGCACAGCAACACCAGTGGGATGAAGACAAATCTAGCGATGGAACAACGGAAGAGACGAGAACTGCGCCAGTGGTAAGATGCTGCTGCTAAAATCTTTCCTACAGAGAAGAAAGAACACTTTTAAATTAAAAATAGATCATATTTATATCCTGTTTCATACAAGAACGTAGTAGAATAAAACAGCATGCAATTCAAATTTAATTTCGCTGTCAAATGTTTCTTAATAATTTTAGAGAAAAAATGTGACAAATATTTTTTCCAATTTAAACGACAGATATAGAGTACTTTTTAGTTTTTTTGAGTTTTTATGATAATTATTCAATTTGTTTGTGTTATTTACCTATGAGGTCAGCCCCATTGAACACCGTCATCAACAGCACCGGCATCCAAGACCCCAACCGACAACTTATAATCTCAGAAACAATTCCAGGATACAAACAAAGTGTTACAAAATACGCAAAACTAATTGTCGCCATATATTGATGAATAGCAACCGCAACTTCTTTCCTTGCTTGAAGACCTTCTACAAAACAACAAAAAACAAATCATTAAAATGAAAATCTCCTTCATTAACGTCTGTAAGATTCACTGGTAGAAAATTTGTCTTACTTTTGATTCCTCCTGTTTTGTTTGGGCCTCCACGTATGACAATGTCTTCTACTTTGTAAGTTGGAGCGGAAGCTGATGGTTCATACGCAGGATTGGCGAAGCTTAAACCACTTCCGGATGCTGTGGGAGGAGGACTATGTTGCAACTTTAGCACTCCGTATTGCCCTTCGTTTGAATCAATCTAAAATAGAAAAAAAAGTCATTCATCTCACACCCCTAAATTCATTTATCTTACCAGTCCAGCGTCTTCAGTAGGTTCTAAGGTAATCTTCATCTTGGCCTGGTCACAAAGAGTGATATAGAAATGCGCGAAGTCCGTCCTGCGGACCAGCTGGTGCAACACGGCGCAGATGAGGACCACCAGGACTGATAGAGCGAAGAAGACGACGGTTGAGCCGCGCTGGTCAGGAAGAAGAAGCTTTGTGAGCACACGGTTGATGGATGCTAGCTGACCTGCTGCACCTAGAAGAGAAAAGGAATAATAATTGTCATTTGTTGTACTCAAAATTAAAGAAAAGGGATGAAACTTACTTTCTCCAGCCATGACAGCTTGAGTGTATCTTCCAGGTAGCATGGACGTATATCCGTAGAAACTGGACTGTTGCACTACAATCAACCAAAACCTGTAAACACATTTCTACTCTGCGTCTCCACAAAATATTAAACACACACATTTCCATTATTTTTTATGACAAAAATTATACTTTCTACACAACTAAGATACAAATTTATCCCTACTTAGGATGCCGTAAATTTAAAACGAATATATCAGTAAATATGTATCGCCTTTAGAGATCTGCAAAAGCAGAGCTATCATATTCAGAAATAGTTAAAGGTCGTGAAGAAATATTTATTTATTTTTAGACTATAAATTCGGTAAAACCCTAAAAATAACAATCGACTAGCATTTATGGGATTGTCTTGTTTTTAAAAAAACTTCTAAGTCAATGTATTATCTTCTGGAATCTGCAATAGCAGAGCTATCACCCCCAAATATTATTACAATTCTGCCATATTTATTTATTTTGGTCGCTTAATAGTTATCAGTAAATATGTATCGTCTTTAGAGATCTGTAATAGCAGAGCTATCACATTTAGAAATAGTTAAATGTCGTGAAGAAATATTTATTTATTTTAGACTATAAACTGGGCAAAACCCTAAAAATAACAATCTACTAACACTTACTTTTAAATAAACTTCTAAGTCAATATATCATCTTCTAAAATCTGCAATAGCAGAGCTATCACCCCCAAATATTATTAAAGTTTTGCCAGATTTATTTATGTTGGTCGCCTAATAGTTATTAGTAAATATGTATCGTCTTTCGAGATCTGCAATAGCAGAGCTATCACATTTAGAAACAGTTAAAGATTGTGAAGAAATATTTATTGATTTTAGACTATAAATTCGGCAAAACCCGAAAAATATCACTCTACTAACACTTACTTTTAAATAAACTTCTAAGTTAATATATCATCTTCTAAAATCTGCAATAGCCGAGCTATCACCCCCAGATATCGTTAAAGTTCTGCGATATCTATTTATTTGTATCACTAAATGATTGAAAACATAAATTAAATGCAGTTGTATTAATTACCTGTACATCCAAGTGCAATAATTGCTACAGCTCCTAAGTTAACAGCATAGGAAGCGGAAGTACCAAAGGCCTCCCACCAAATTTCGCAAGTTGCCACAAACAAAAGCGTTGACAAAGAAACCAAGTAACCTGAAGAAACAATATTTACTTTCATCCAACACTTGCACAGATTGTTTAAATGCTATACAAAATTATTAAATGTTACCAAATTCAAAACAAATCTTAAATATGATAATCTAGAGCTGTTCACTTCACTAAATAATATGTATCTACAGTTAACAATATTTTTATACAGCCATAATTGATAAATTAATATTCCAGAACATTTAAAGTGTTTTGTATAGCAGTTATTGTTGATATCGTGGTGTAATTACCAAATGAAATGCGAGCATTTAATGACAGAGTTTCCACTAGAAGATTGTTGATAAGTACAGTGAAAAATGCCACTATAATATACACTAAAGACATATCGAAAACTACTGTTGTTCCAGGATAACGTGATTGGAAATAATCCACTGCCATTATAAAGCTGCAACAAATATAACAATAACAATGTAAAGATTTATGAAAGATAATTCTAGGAACTTATCCTGTGTCAGTTGAGAGAGTTTGGGCATGTGGAGCGTATGTTAAATGAAAAATATGTGAAATTGAGGATGAAATATTGCTTAGATGATCTAGAATCCCTAGAAATAATTGGATGAATACAATTGAAGGTTTGTTGCATGAACGAGAGAAGAGACGAGCTTGTATGGAATTATGAATGTAGATTGTCAGGATAAGAATATTTCAATTTTAGGTATAGATGTATTAGGAAAGTAGATAATAAGTATTTCTTTGCAGACAGTAATAATTTTGTTTTGATATAGTCAACCACCATTACGAAAAAGTGTATATATATTTGTGAGTAACAAAAACTTGTCTATTTTAATTTTCAAAAGATTGTAGTGACATTTATCTATAAATATTATATAGATATAAATGAATTAAAATTTACGATTTGTTTAAAGTATATCAAGTAAATTTATTGTAATTATTAAATCCGATAAATTTGAGAAATTGATTAAATGAAAAATAACTTAAAATTTCGTACAAAATGAAGTTAAATAATAATTCTAATTGGATAGTATACATCTATTAATAATTTATTACAATTATCAATTAATAATAATTAAATAAAAGAGATAGAAAATTTATTTTTCTAGAAGTATTTCTCACGAAAATAATCGGGAAATGTCCGGTAGGAGAAGATGTGTGTTACAGTCTTTGAATAATAATTTACCTGTTATAAGGAAGTAAAAACCCGATCCCAGCCAAAATAAAAGAAAAATAAACGAAATGAAATTTGTCCACAGGGGGTGGCAAATTAGAAAACCCATTTGTCATGTGAAAATCATTCCCTTGTCTAGCTTTCCCTAATTTCAAGTAACCATGAGCGTCATTATTTTCTTCCATTATTGACATTATTATTTTTAATCAAATTAATCACTATACATCATCACCATTATCACTGATGTGCTCTAAAAGACAGAGCACTTTAACAATCAACTAATTATTTATACATGATGGACACTGTCTTAGATATGATTGTATTGATTGTTTTATGTGTAACACAATCGTTTAATTATTGTTACTGTTGTCTTTATTGCTGAAGAAAATAAATTGACACGACGGCCCTATGCGCATGATTTGAACTAGGCATTGATTTATAAAATGCGCAGGCTTGTTGAGGACTTGTGCTCCTAGATTTACGAATTATTCTTTTATGGGATTAATTTATTGAAAGTACAAATCAAATTTCATTATTTACATTTTAACTCTTCTGTTATTTATATAATACATTTTTTATAAAATACTACAATAGAGTTCGTAAATAAACATTTTTCGAGCCTGTTTGCCTGGGGAAACCACGGATGTTGCAAAATTATCCTGACAGGATAAAATTATGTAATTTATATTTTCGCGCGTAATTTCCTCAAGCAGATGGCAGCATCAACAGACAGTATTATTCTTTATCTATGTGAAATCAGCAATACTTTTTCCCAGCAATACACTATCTACCTCAACTATAGTTCTACCGTTCAAATGTATTGCTAGCTGTCAGTGACAGTTCCGCAGCAATACATTAGCCAGCAATAGTTTCATTATTTCCTTAACTATTAAACTTCATCACGGGAAATTTAGTATATTTATAGACAATAATGTTTACTACTAAAAGGCATACTAACAGACTTGGTAACAAGGAAAATGTAATATAAAATTGATTTCAAACCTTGTTAACTCATTGCATGTATTAACGGGAATATAATATACATTTTACATACAGAGTTCAGGATAATATATATGAGCAAACGGGTGGTGTTCATGACGTCATCGGTCACACGGCCCCGTTGAATGGTTCCGCAACTGGACCACCTCGTACCGGTCACACCTGCATGACAAAATATAACATGTCATTCCAGTCTCAATCAGCGGTCACTGAGATTTACATTGTAGGTAGTGCTATAGGATTAAGGTTACAGGTACGAATTAGGATGTCCCAGACATCCGTGTGGATCCAATCCACACGAGGTCCCAGACCTCATCGGTGCGGGTATTTAGACCCGATCGTTGCAGGTATTTAGACCCGATTGATGCGGCCGTGGATGTCCCAGACATCCGTGTGGATCCAATCCACACGAGGTCCCAGACCTCATCGGTGCGGGTATTTAGACCCGATCGTGGCGGGTATTTAGACCCGATAGTAGCAGGTCCTTCCCAACCTGATCAAGGATCAGTACTGTCGTATGCGCTGAAGACCGCTAAACACAAAAGAGGAGGGACTCCAATTACAGACACAGGTAAATTTCACTCTGTGGTCATTATGTAGCCATTGACGGATGCGCAGCTGGATTCGCAGACCCAGCGCGGAGAGCCCTCAATACGGCCCTGTATGTCACCACCACCTGATTAGCAATTGTAGTATGCTCTTAAATGCCGCAACCTGGCGGAGGGACTTCAGTACTGAGTTCTTAAGGAAGGCAAAGTGTGAATACACAGAATAGCACATAATAATATAGAATGTAACATTTGATCAAACACATATATTCCCAAACAAATACCACACCAAAACATAAACATAATGTACTCATTATATCATCAATTTACGTGTCATTCAATAAACATCAGACACGTATCAAGTCAATACATATCTCCAATCAATATATCATCAATTAATGTGGCATTTAATAAACAATAGATATATGTTAAATCATTGCAGTTCTCAATAAAATAGGATATAACATCTGATCATAAATCATTGCAATTCTCAATAAGATAGAATATAACATCTGATCATAGATCATTGCAGTTCTCAATAAGATAGAATATAACATCTGATCAGTCACATATATCCCCAAACAAATACCACACCAATACATAAACATAATGCACTCATTATGTCATCAATTTACGTGTCATTCAATAAATAACAGACACATATCAAGTCAGTATAGATCTCTAATCAATATATCAATATATCATCAATTCATGTGGCATTTAATAAACAACAGACATATGTTAAATCACTGCAGTTCTCCGCATACGTTGAATCTAGACCTAGAAAGACAGTGAGATAACTCACCTTTAATTACTGATAATCCAATACAGTGTCCAGGTAACAATGAATGTATTAGTCCTTCACTTCACGTATTCACTTCCACCCCGAATTGTTCGTCACACCCGTGAAACATAGACTGAGCGTCTCAGCGCTGGCAGCCGCCTCAGGCTGCATCGTCATATTTTTCGTTGACAGATATATGACCACCAGCGCTTCCAAATCAGTGGATTGCATTATTAAAATGCATGTCTTACACTACAATAAACAAATTACTGAAAATTGATACATTGTTCCAAATAGAAGTATAAGACGTTTATACCCAGCAATAGATTTAAAGGAGCACTGCAGAAACACAGCGAAGTGACGTCATCAATATATACGTCATGTGTGATTTATGCCGTCTCCAGCAATAGATTTGATTTATTTCATCCCTGTTAAACTCTCAGCTATAAAATTTCGTACACATATAAACAAATACATGTACTTCAATAACAAATCAACAAAAAAGTGAAATATTACGTTAAATGTGGCGTTATGGACACATTTATATCTAGCAATAGATTTCGATAAATCCGCCCCTATTTATTTCTCGTCTATGAAACTTCATATATGTATAAACAATTACATGTTCTTCAATAAACAATCAATAAAATAGTGAAAATGTAATTTAAATGAGTCGTTATGGACATATTTATACCTAGCAATAGATTACGATAAAACCACCTCTATTTATTTTACAGCTATGAAATTTCGTACACATATAAACAATTACGTATGCTATAATAAACAATTAATAAAATAGTAAAAATTTAATTGAAATGAGTCGTTATGGACATATTTATACCTAGCAATAGATTACGATAAAACCACCCCTATTTATTTTACAGCTATGAAACTTCGTACACATATAAACAATAATAAATATTACAATAACCAATAAACGAAACACTGATACATTGATCGAGATGCAAGTAGGAAACAATTGCTGTGTCGATAGCCATGTTAGGCGGCTGGGATTCAGTTCACGCAGCAATGACGTCACATCTTACTCGTCATCCATGACGTTGGTCTACAGAGTACAATTCAGAAGTTTCGTTGTATTTATTAATAAATTACGATAAAACCGCCCCTAGTTCATTCCCAGCTATGAAATTTCGTACACATATAAACAATTACGTGTACTGCAATAAACAATCAATAAAAAAGTGAAAATTTAATTTAAATGAGCCGTTATGGACATATTTATACCTAGCAATAGATCCCGATAAAACCATCCCCATTAAATTTATGTTTATTTTTTTATTTTTTTATTAAAATACAATAGAAATTCAAGAATTGTTTCCCTATTTCTATGTTGAAAATTCAATCACATTTACTAGCTTTTATTTAAATTGAATGTTTACATACTGATTTCTGAATTTAAATATTTTAATTACTGATGAAATTCATAAACACTAATTTAGAAAACATATTTTGAATTAATGTTATTAAATATATGACATTTTTAATAAATAATATTTTTTATTCATAAAATACACTCCAAGACATTTTGATGTGCACTGGTTTTCGCAGAAGGTCGCTGGCGTTCATAACTTGCAAGCGTGGTAGCTAGATGTGCTGCTAGAAAATTAGTGGTTTTAAGTAAAAATATCAATAAATATAAATAAAATATAGTGCCTTTCGTAAGTATAGATGTTATTCTGACGATTTCGATACAAATTTCACCTAGAAATATAGTTTTTGGTAATTAAAAATGTATCAACATTTTATTACATAAATTGCTTTGTACGTAACACATATATAGGATGCGATAACATAGGAATATTACATTTCAACAATTAAATTTGATATAAACGGCTTTAACATCATATTTGAACATGGTTTTTAATGATTTTTCTTTAAAATCACAATAATATTTTTGCATATCTTTAGATTTTAACTGTTATAAATAGTGTTTTTATTTCGAAAAGCGTGATATATATTATTTATTATTATTTATATACATATATATTAATTTTAACCATTAAAATGTGTAAAAGTACTGAATTTGAAAGTATTTTCTTTATTTTATATAAATTTATAAAAGTATTTGATTTGTTCAAACGATAAATTTACCGAAGTTGAACCTGTTTATTCCATAAATTTAGTCTTGTATGACGCTGTGTTGTTGAATGTTGCTGGATAAATAATTGTACGTTATAACAAAATACTGGTAAATAGTTAACGAGAACATTATTCTAATATTTTCGATAGATATTTGTACTTAAAAATAGTGTAAAATGTACTTTGTAATACATAACAGCTACAAGTGTTACGACATCTTAATAATGTATTTAACTAGTTGGTTTTGCCAATTGTTATTATTATTTCAAAAAAATATTCTATTCATTTTGAGTATCTTTCTCAATTTTCATTTATAAAAATTTAATTCAAAAATTTCAACAATTTTTTGATACAGACTTTTTTACTTAATATATATTCATAATTAGTAATTAAATATCATATTTTTATTAAACATTTTTTTAAAATATTTTGTACCCCATCTAATTTTTATTTAAGAATCATACGGCGCCACTGCGGTTATTTATGTACATTCCGCCGATTACAGCGTCATTTGACAGTAATCATAGACAAGACATATAGTGATTTATTTGTTGGCCGGAATAATTTAGTAAATAAATCCTAGGAATCCATAAAAAATCTCTACTAGGTTTTGACTAACGTGCCACTAAATTATCAACAGCTCTCGATATCAATCCATACTTTAATTAGTTTTTAAAAGGTGAGTGTATCTTTTAAATGAGTAAATGTGGGTTTCTTTTTAGTATTTCTCGGAGAAATAATAAAATGGCGCATGAAAATCGGAATGATACGGTTGTAACTTTTAAACAAGTAAAGATAATTGAAAACGGTTTTAAAAATATATTTCTGCATCCTTTGATAATTTGGGCCGCGTATAGTTTTGTTAATGTGATAAATATTTGTTTATCGTTTTAAAAGTAAATGCTAATTATTTTGATGTTAATATTTACTTTATTCAAAAACAAATAATACATATATTACAATGATTTTACTTGTTTATCAATTAAAATACAATAATAATAATAATATCAAAAGTAAAATGATAAATATTGTATTTGAATTGTAGATATCTTGTATGTTTCAAGGTAAATTTATTTATAGTAGTTATGTCTTGCTAGCCAACAATTAGTGGTTAATTATTCTTTCCGAACATGCAACAACTTAAAATAACCATTATAAAGTATATGTATGCTATTATCCAAGTTGTCTATCTCTCTCTAGTACATTGTCATTATCGGAGTGGGTTTTGAACGTAAGTTATGTCAGTGCTAGACAATCAAACAACGAGCACGAGCTCTTTCACTTGCCAAACAAACGTCGTTGTGTCAAGATGGCTACGTACTATTAATGTAAATACATTTCTGGTTTATTAGAAGGCCTTCATAACTATAGATTGATATGCGTTTCGCGTCGGGATGGAGCGGTTCAATGAGTCTTTGAGAAGTTATAGACATAATTCGGCTGTTCGAGTAGGTTGGTAGTCTGTGAACCGAGAGGTCGTGGGCATGGAATATGCTTAACGTTTTTGCTAAATTGTATGTTTTTATCTATTTTACATTACTAATACATTGTGTTTATGTGTATAGAGACATCATGGACTTGGAATCATCTCCTGCAGCCTCATCATCAGCTTGTATCATTATCTTAAAGCAGCTGGTATTCTTATCATCGTGGACATCATCAACTGAATCAAACATATAGAAGATGATTGTCAACTCAATGCAGAATTTCAAGTCCGCTGTTCGCAACACCAATTGTAAGAAAATTATTATTTTTAAATGCACCAAATTTAAGGCTTAAATTTTTCATTATCGATATTTAAAAACTAGAGTCTAATAATCTGTTTATCAATTTGTACATAAATATTTATTTTTTCCATTGCCATTTAATTTTCCGGAAATCTTAATAACTATTCTTGGATATTAAAAATTACTTGTAAAGATCGTTTATAATTTTTGATTATTATTTTTAGTACTCACTTAATTAATTAATTAATTAATTAAAATATAATTTTGCCCTTGTAATAAATATATTTTTATTGTTTAGTAAATATGTTTTTGATAAAAGTAACACGGTTCTTATTTATTATTTTTGATAAAATGATTTCGGTGCTCATTTAAATGATTCACTTTTTAAATTATTTGGGTAAAAGTCTGCTAAAAACAGTAATTGATAATTTATAACAAGCAGAGAGCGGATAAAAATATTTGAAATATGAGATTGATATAAATAAATTTGTAGTACTTTTATTTTAAATATATTTTTATTTAAACAATTTATAACCGATTCAAAGCAGAAAATTAAAGCTAATCAAATCACTCTTTATTGATTATTTGTTTAAACGATCATTGTAATTTATAAACAAAAATAATGAAATACTTTTACACAAAATAATTGTTTCCAATATTTAAAATTTTAGTTTTCTTTATAATATTTCAATTTATTTTATTTTAAAAACTGGAAAAAATGATAGAATTAATAATTTATCACTTAAAACAAATTTGTATTTAATAGAGAATTTATATATACATAATAGTTAATAGGTAGTACTATTAAACTGAAATTTTGTAAATTTTCAAATCTAATTTCTGCAGTTATAAAGCATGTGAAATTAATCTTGTTTATTGATTCAAGTATAGAATTTTATGCTCTACAACATTTATTTGAAACAATTTTCTCTAAAATAATTTGGGGAGCAATGCACACGGAAAAACTGTTTTTCTAACCATCCGGTATAAAACCACTCTTTAAGAATACTAAAAAAAAATCAATTTAAATTACTATTTAAAAAATATTATTTGTAATTGTTTCTAATTATTTTGTTGTTGTATTTGTTAGTTGCGGCAGCGAAGAAAACCAAGGTCTTCTATTAAAAATTTTGGTGATTACATCACATGCTGGAAAGAATAATCAGTGACAGAAGTCAACATTTTCTTTTCAAATATAGTTCAATAAGTAAGTTTAGATATTATTCTAATTATTTTATTACAATATTTAACCTGAAAATATAATTTTTATTGTACGTTCAGATGTTAATAGTATTTATTTTGTGTTACTTTAGCAGGCATGGGAATCATCTTGGACAACGTTCTTGTAGAGACTATGGCGTTGAGGAACTCGAGGGCTTTTACATCTTCGAGGACTGTCCAGGAAGTGTGAAGCACCAAGAGGATGGTCACGGAGACCAACAAAAGGTTTCACTCCACTTTGACGTTTGATGGCGTGCCGAAACATCGATCCAGTACTTTAATTATCTTTTAAAGTGAGTGTATCTTTTAAATTAGTACACGTACTAGGACAATTGCAATAGAAAATTTGTGTTTTCTTTTACTATTTCTGGGAGAAATAATAAAATGGCGCATGCACATGCGAATGACATCTTTAAACGGCTGTAACTTTTAATTATTCTTGAAATGTTTTATCAGAAATTTATTATTTTACTTGTTTATAAATAAGAATTGATTTATTTCAAGTGTGGAATTATTTTGGCCAAAAATATTTCAAGTAAAAGTTATAAAATAAAATAATTAATGCCCGGTTCAAAAATGAAAATGAATCTCCCTGAATAGTTTGTTTTTAGTAGCGGTCATTGTATTGAATTTAGTGCTGGTGAATGAGGGCTAGGATTAGATACTCCCTCAAAACGACTATTTCATTCAGTGTGATTGTAACTGTATAGAATAGAAAATGTGTGAAAAGATGAAATATGTCTTGTTGATGATGCGTTTCCTGTGGATTCGACTGCTACTGGAAGCTAGGAAGGAAGTTATTGGGATTAAGTAATTAGTAATTGCAAGTAGCAATTACAATTAATAGTTTGAACTGTTTATTGTTTCTTCCAGGCGTAATCGGAGAGAAATGCGACCACTGGATACTCATCCACAGCGACATGAAACCGTTCGTTGAGAGAACATGCTCTTCATTAGAAATACTTCAGACGGAAGTGTTCTGGCATTGGTGAGAAACTTATTTATAAATCAAATCACGCCTTTTACCCATTACTGGGAAATTATTCACGTATAAACGTTTCACGTATAAACGTTTCACGTTTTAAATTTGTTTACTTTTATAAAAAAATATATAATAAGAATTAATGAAAAAAGTTAAATGAGAAATATTTTATTTAAAATGTAGACATGTTGTGTAAGTTTCAATGTATAGAGTTGTCATCAATTAGTGGCAATTAGTCGCTCTGAGTAATCATGCAACGAGCTCGAGCTCCGCACTTGCAAACTAAACGCTGCCCAGAGCTGGTCGCTTGAAAATAATCACGTGCTAGTTAGTTAGTGCGAGTGGCTGTGATTTGACCCAATAATGGGTAAAAGGTGTGGTGATTTAGTTATACATTCAATTAATTAATTAATTACAACATCCTAACACAAGAGACTTGATATGTTTGACACCCGCTATGTGTTCATTCAGGCGACTTTGGACAGCTGCTAGAAGTCGACGGAGAATCTGGAGCACCAGGAAGCCGAGCTGGAGGAGATGATGGCCCCGGGGACTTGATGTTTGATGGCGTGTCCGGACGCTTCACTTCCAGTACTTTTGCAGGTGAGTGTATCTTTTAAAATTTAAATTGGCTGTAAATATGTCTGCTGTAACTTTTAAACTAGTCAAGATAATTGAAATTGGTTTTAATTTTTGAATTCTCCATCTTTTGAACGATATTTAATCATATTTTTATTATGATGTTTGTCGATGATTGATTCTTTCAATATAAACCTACGCTCCGCGTACATATGTGTAAAAGCCATTTATTTGAGTCCTTGGCCTAAATAATTTTATTGGACGATTAAATATTCTTCTAGAAGTATTTTGATTTGGTAAATTACGTAAAACATTAATTGTCTCGTGCTTCAATTAACTTGTAAACATATTTTCAGTCATTAACCAAGCACTTATATATTTGTTAATTAAATAACTAATATGATGGATTGTAATTGCCCAAAATCTGCAATTGCAGATTAGACATGTGCATACTGAACCCCCTTTAGAGTTTGTTTCATTCATGAACTTGGAATAGTTCTAATATTCTTTACAAAATCTCATGAATTTTATATGAAGAACTTTTCAATTCGCTGCTAAAATCCACGTTTAATTAAATTAATTGAAGCACCAAACTACTTTATTTTAATTATTTTACGTTTAAATTATATACATATTTATTTTAAAATAAGTTTAAATAGTTTTTCAGTCATTTTGAATTTAAATATAAATATCAAAACTAGAGAATTAATTTATCACTAAATTACTTAGGCGGGTAAAAAAATCCGTAGACTATTTTGGGGGCAAAGACATTAAAATATTAGTTTTCGGGGTTAAATGCTGTTTATAATAAAAAAAATATGTTATGAACGTTAATAATAATTACTAATAAATAATATAGAGTAGTTTTTATTGATTAGAAATCAAATTATTTTTATAAAATAAACACCCAATAATTTGGATGCATACTGCGCCACTGATACAGTTCAACGTTTTAGTAATAGGTGGCAGTAGTATGTTAGTTGTCAGAAACTGATATTTGACAAGTAAACTACATTTGTAAAATGATGTGATATTAAACTAAAATATTGTTAATTACCAACAAAATGTAGTAGAATAAGTAAGTTTGAATTTAAATTAATTTATAATGCGCCAATATCGTTTTTAGGTATGGATTTCATGCAGAAACCATAGACAGATGTCAGGGAATGAAAACTACATTTGTAGACTTTAAAACCAATTATTATGGAAGACAATGTTTACAATCACCACAAATCAACGACAAAACCAACTTGTGGACCTGGTGCACCAGGTTGTAGATGCACAGTGAAAGCGCCAAACAGGTGAAATGATTTTTTATTTATATTTTTCGGGCTTTATTTTTTGTTTCTTTGTACTTTTAAAATATCTCGATTAGTACAAGACTTACGCGCTGCTAAATAAATAAAATTATTTTTTTAATTTAATTACTTTTTAAACAATGAGTGTATCTTTTAAATGACTAAATGTGGGTTTCCTTTTACTATTTCTAGTATACTCACTCTCAAAAGTTATGATGATTATGAAACTTAAAATAAACATGATGAAGGGTGCTATGCTATGTTACTAATACATTGTTTTTATGTTTATAGGGACATCATCAAGATGTTGAAGTAGCTGGTGTCATTGGAGCTGCCGCCATCCAGAGCTTGGAGCAGCTCGAGCTGGTGTCACCGTGGACATTATCATCAATGTAAGTACATTGTTATTTTTTTAATTATTTGGGTAAAAACAATAATAATAATGATGGTGAATGATTAGTAACTGACAATCTACTAAATATTCATTAATGATAACGGTAGTACATTATTAGCTAGGTGATTAATTATAAAGCTTGTCCCAGAAAAAAATGGCGCCTATAATTTTTAACTAAAAACCATATAATTAAATGAATTTTTTAAAAACTATTGAAGACTTTATTGATCAACAACTAAATAGTATATAATAGCATATGTTTACATTTTAATTATGATTCATTCAAAAGTTGCACAATTTCCTTTTCAGCCCTTTCATTACAATTTGTACAGCATAATCAGATATCATTTTTGTAATTTGTTTCCACTTATATTTGAAATTTTCGACAGAATTGAGTGGTTTCTTATATTTTAATAACTTCTGCTTCATATGGGGCCAATATTTTTTGATTGGACGCAATTCAGGACAATTTGTAGGATTTTCAGATTTATGTACAAATTCTATACGTGGGGTTTCTTTTATGCCAATCTATGACATGTTGCCAAATCTGGCCAAAATAGTATTGGTGTGTTTGAAGCCTTATAAAGGGCAATAATCATCTTTCAAGACACTCGCTTAAATATCTTTCGCCGTTGATTGTCGATGTCGAAAAATAAGGCATACTGCGTTTGCCACAGGAACAAATGGCCTGCCATACAAGCATCTTTTTTGAGAATTTTTCTATTCTAATTACCTTCAATTAGCTACTAACAGATTTTCTGAACTTTCCAGAATAATAATAATGTCTTGGTCGAGATTTTAATTCAAGTTAACAATACGTTTCGACATCCATGATAACACATAATTTTTTTTGATATCACTTTAAAGTAAAGTTTTCTTGATCTTCATTTTGTGTTAATTTCTTGCTTAGTATTCCTGTTAGGCACTTTTGTTTTTTTAATGACTTTATAGAATTCTTTAGCTTAATTTTCTGGACTGTTGATTTAGTAGTTTCAAATTTCTTAACCAAATCTCTCACAGAAAGATTTATATTTTTACACAAAGCGTTCAAGACATTTTCTCAATATTTTAATTTACAAATCCAGGTTTGCATCCATTTCCACATTTTTTTGTGTATCACCCGTTTCATTATATCTTCTTAACACCCTTTGAACAGTCCTTGTTGTAGATTTTAACTCTAAAGCTACTTTTCTTGTGGATATATGCCTATTTTGAACACATTTGTACAAAATATTTTCGCGCAATTGTTTGTGTTTCAATGACATCTTTGTAGAATTTAGTATGAAAGTTGTCAACTAATTGTTTTTGTATAATGCATAGAAAACTAATAAAAACGCATCACATAAAAATTTGTATATCTATAAAAGCAGTATACGAAAAGGCCCAAATCTAAGCGACAATTTTTTCTGGGGCAAACTTTATTTTACTTTTACAATTATTTTTCTCCTGAAATAATTGATGTCCGGTTCAAAGCAGAAAATTAAAATTAATCTCGTTTAATAATTTGATTTCACTAGTGGTGACTTTTAGCCAAAATAATTGTTTCCAATATTTAAAATATATATGAGTTCTAAATATTTTGTTTATAACATTTAAATTTGAAGAGGTTTGAAAATGTGGACTGCCTATAGTTTTGTTTGTAAATCTGGCGAATTTTATTAATTTTCTGAGAGAAAATATGAATGACAGTTTTTCCGTAACTTTAGATAAACATGTTTTAAAAATGGCTGTAATTTAGTGATCAGTCAACCGGGTTTCAACATTCACTTCCTCATCTATTGACTATAGTTTCATCCCTTAATATCAACCCTCCAGAAAATGATTAATTTTAAAATAAACGTTATTGAAGCGAGGATGGTGTGTCGGGTTGAGAATATTCTGGCGCAGTGGACATTTATTCACAATTGATTTAAACATATAATTTTATTTTGCTAATTTACTATTGTTTAATATTAAAAATTACTTTTAAAGATCGTTTAGTATTTCTAATGATAGATACTCATTTTAAATTCTGTTTTGCAGTTTACGAAAATTATCTGAATGCGGCATTCAGTCCCAGGAGTCGAGCGCCATGCCCACGTTGTCCACGCTGTCAACCGGTTGCTTCAACACATTTCAGGAATAAAAGATGAGTACAAATTTCGTTTATTTATATTTTAATTAGTCTAAAAAATGAGAATAGTTATTTGTGTATTAAGAGCGTAAAGTGATTCTTTGTTACTCGAGCACGGTAATTGCAGCGCGAGCCGAAGGCGAGAGCTGCAATAGTGCAAGAGGAACAAAGACACTTTACGCTCGTGATACATACATAATTTTTTCTACGATTGCATCTTAAAGTTATTAAAAAACGTACGTATACGTCTAAAACTAAATTCGTTTTGTTAACTGTCAATATGACAAGTTTCTGTTTTGTTTGTATCCCTGGTAACTATTGAAATAATCTTTTTCGCGCGTTGCCATTGGAGACGCGCAAAAAAGATATTTTTCGATTGTTCCACAGAAAACGTCAACTTTACGATGACAAATAAGAGCGTAATTGTCATCTTTTCATAGCAATCGTAGAAAAAAGAAATTATTAATAATTTATTTAAAATTTTATTGAGACACAGCCTTGACATACATCTGGTGTCTTTTAATTTTTTTGATGTGATAAATATTTGTTTAAAGTGTTTTAAAAGTAAATTGCTAAATTCTAAAAACGTTATTATTTTACTTTTGTTTATACTAAATAATAATATATTAATAATATTAATAATTTCTAATAATAATAACAGTAAACTGAATAATATTGTATTTGAAGTGTATGTTAGATGTTGTGTATGTTTCAAATTCACTTTAATTTCATTCATTGGTTGTGAGTGTGTGTGTCATCAAATAGGTCACCGCTGCGAGTCTGCAACAACAAGTTCACTTGCCAAACAAACGTCGTCGTCGAGTAATTTAACTTTTGTCTGCCTTATTTAAAGGCCTTCATAACTTCATAACCGATATCGTATCGTGGGCTTGATTTATAGTTATACTATAAGATCAACTTCTCGAGTCGATATCGTGTTTGTTTTTATTGTTCACTCAATACGTACATTTTAATTTAGTTAGTTAGTTGCTGCCTTAATAGGAGGCCATCCTAACTGTGTGTAGTTCTTTTCGTGGGGTTGATTTATTACTATAAATCAATTTTACGAATCGAAATTGTGTAGATCGATATCTATCGTGGGTTTGATTTGAAATCAACCTCACGAGTCGATATCGTGTATTTTGTATTATCCACCAAAAAACGCAGGTCCCACGTGGGGCCCCAACATACATCCCATCACCAGGAGGCAAGTTTGAAGCGTTTCGTGATCCGGGTTGGGGCGAGTCCCTCGCGAGCGTGCTGCTGAGTGTAGCTAGAAGGTGTAAGCCGATGCCTTGGGTGGTCGAGTTATCGAATCACAGGAACCATATTGTCCAATGAGTCATTGGGAGATCTAGACATAATTCGACTGTTCGAGCACTGCGAAATCTTCCCAGCAGTCGGGTAGGTTGGTAGGCGGTGAACCGAGAGGTCGTGGGCACGGAATATGCTCAACGTTTTTGCTAACTTGACAAGCACGCTTCGGTTGCTTTGTCGTAGATTCGTAGCTAGTCGTTGGCAAAAACTTAGGTAAGATAGGGTAGGGTAGGGAGAAGAAGATGGCACCTTTACTGAAGACTACGTAAAATGTGAGTCTCTTTCAGGTTCTTCCTAACACTTGACCGATATCTTATCGTGGATATGATTTATAGTTATACTATAAGATCATATTCACGAGTCAATATCGTGTTTTTTATCTACGTACATTTAAATTTAGTTAGTTTAGTTTCTGCCTTGTTAGAAGGCCTTCCTAACAACTGTGTAGTTCTTTTCGTGGGGTTGATTTATTACTATAAATCAATTTTACGAATCGAAATTGGTTAGAACAATATCTATCGTGGGGTTGATTTATTTCCATAAATCAATTTTACGAATTGATATTGTGATATCTATCGTGGGTTTGATGTGTAATCAACCTCACGAGTCGATATCGGATGTTTTGTATTGTCCACCACAAAACGCTGGCCCTCCGTGGGGCCCCATTATAGCGTTTCGCGGTTGCTTTGTTGTAGATTCGTAGCTAGTCTTTGACAAAAACTTAGGTAAGATAGGGTAGGTAGGGAGAAGAAGGACACCATCATTGAAAACTTACTGTTTTTCAAGGAGTATTTGTACTTGTTTCTAATAATATTTTGTTGTTAGGTGCGGTGGTGAATGAAGAAAAGCAACGTTTCCTGTTGGCGATTACATCAAAATGCTGAGAAGATTCATCAGCAACAGAATCAACAGCTTCTCTTCAAACACATCAGAAGATGACTGCAAAACCAACGCAGAATGTCGTCAAGACCGCTGCCTCCAACATCAATATAAGATAATTATTAGTTTTAAGTGGGTTGTATTTAATCGAGCACCAAAATATCAGCTCTAAATAATTCATATTCGTTATCCAAAATACTAGGACTTTGCTAATCTGTTTATCAATTTAAATATCAAATATTTGTGTTCGCTATTTGCCATATTAGCATTTAATTTTCCATGAAGCTTATTTACTATTATATTTAAAGATCAGTTAGTATTTTTTTATGCCTAATTATTATTTTTAGTATTCATTTAATTATTTCAGACTATCAAAATATAATTTAACAGTTCTTATTGATTATTTACGATACAATGATTTCGGTGCTCATTTAAATTATTCCCTTTTTAAATTATTTGGGTAAAAGTCTGTTAAAAACAGTAATAAATATGTTGTTTTAAATTAATATAAAATAGCGCAATTGTGTACAAGGGAGAATGTGAGTGAAAATGGACAGAGAGTGATTGATTTTATTCTGTGTGAGGAATGATTGATGCTCGGTTTTTCACTACATTCTGACATTTATATGACGTAATTATTTGTCACAATTTTGTTGAGCCACTTGGTCGTGTTAGAAGACCTAAAATAATTAAAAATATAGTAAAACCGTCAGAAGGGTATCATTAGAAATATATTACAATAT
The DNA here is from genome assembly GCA_947425015.1 of Pterostichus niger. Lineage (NCBI taxonomy): Eukaryota > Metazoa > Arthropoda > Insecta > Coleoptera > Carabidae > Pterostichus > Pterostichus niger. Next base: position 2,960,832 of record OX380348.1, read on the forward strand.
ACACTTTACTATTTACTATTTTATATACAATTTAATTCTTTTATTATTGAGTTAATTTGTAATTTTACGTATTCCTTTTTTTGCCAATTTGCACCAATTTTTAATTGTCTGCCCTCATTATTTTTCTCTTTAAAATTATTTAAACTTTTGCTAGAATTTTAATGAACGCGTACCTGACATAGAATTTAAATTTAATCTTCTACATTATTAATATTTTTATCTTTAGACTAGAGAACTTTTCAAATTTTGGCCCTACAGTATTAAATGAGACAGAAATTTCCTCCCAACACTTTTCTTCTCCTTAACAAAATAGTTTATCAGTTTTTTTTTTCATTCTATTCTTGTTTTTAACCCTCACTAAATCTATTAATAATTCAACTTCATTGGTGGAAAAATTTGCAGCTCCTTTAATATTTTCCATCATGTGTATATAAATATATTTCTTATTTTGCCTGTGACAGAATAAACTGAGACAATGATTATAATTTTCTCAGAATCCCAAATTACACAACACCATAAAATTTTGTTGACATTGAGTTTAGGTTCAGCTGAACTAGATTAATTTGACAAGTTATAAACAAAAAAATGTTGAGGCTCAACTGAAAAACCGAGCATGAGAAGTGTATTTGATGGTGTCGCGTATACGTCTGGATAAAAGTTGGTAAATGAGGGTGTATAATGAGGATGTTAGAGATATGTCTGTTGAGTAAATGAATGAATGAATGAATGGTACGAATGATGAATTATATTGTGGAATGAATCAGATGAGAATGATGTTGAGTGTAAAGAATGGCAAGGCTCCCGGCTTGAATGAGATGTTGATGTATGGAGGTGAGAGGTTATTTGACTCCTGATGATTGGAAATGCGCGCACGCAGTTAGAGTGTTTGAAGGTAGTGAGGCTGCGGTAGTGTCTGCGTTACCTGGTGCGGATGTTGTTGTAAATGATTTCAATAAATGAAGCAGAAAACGATTTAAATAATGTTAATTAATGATAATGTGTTAGTAGAATTAGTAGTTAGTTTTATAAATTTGGCAATAATATTTATTGGTAGATATGGTTTACAAAACAAATTTACAAACACTTATATATTGTTCAAATACAAACACATTGTTAATAGAGAGAGGGACTGTTTAGGGAATGTCCTTTAATGACAAGGTCTATGAAAGTTGAGTTTATAACATCTAAATATTCATTCTTTAGTTTCTGATCGGCCCTAACGGCTTTCTTAATTTTAAAAGCTTCAAGGAAAGTTAATCGATATCGATAGTATATAATGTCAAATTTCCTCCAATTCTTGGCCATACTACGATTCATGCCATTAACATAATTTAATTTTTTATAAATTGATTTAAATCTAGTTTCAAAGTGTACAGGATAAAATTAATTTCTTGTAATTGATCTAGTTTTCTTATTTATTAGCTTCACAGTGATTTCTGCACTGTAACCATTGTTTGCTGTAATATTTAAAATGATTATAATTCAGATCATCAGATAAATTATAAAACATTAATAGCTTTATATTACATGGGTGATACAAATTAGTGGATTTCCTGTAAATACTAAAATTAAATTTATTGTTAATGTGTTTGATAGTAATGGCCAAGATATTTATGCTTTTATTAACTTTCACTTCAGTGGTGAATTATGTATTTTAATCAAATGAATTAAGGACATTTAGTAGTTGTTGCTCCTGGTGTAAACATCGTCGATATATCTATACCAAAACTGTAAATATTTTAGGAGGTATTTATTGGAATTGAGGAATATATTCTCAAATGAATATTTCAGATTTTAAAGACCCTCATTTTGTTAATTACAAATGTCACCAAAGAGCAAAAATAATTTGTTTGTAGGCAAACTTCCAGCACGTTTAAAGTTACATGGTTAACTTCAAGCTGTTTTTAATGATGTCTAGAATTTTGAAAATTGGAATGGAAGTAAATTCCCAAAACCTCCCTCTCTCTATTAACAGAGTTAGTTTGTATTTGAACTACATATAAGTGTTTGCAAAACCATTTCTAAATTCATGAAACAAAATGCCAAGTGTTTGTATTTATTAATTTTAAATAATGTTTCGCTGAATGCAAACAGCTTCATTAATTGAAATGATGAATGTATTAGTGTTTGAGAAGAGCGATTGCAATGTTTCGGTGATGGATGATGTGAGATTGGAGATGAAATGAATGTGTTTGTATATTAGGGTAGTATGTGATCGAGGTATGCACGTATTAATTGAGAGATTGAAAGAAGGATATCAGTGGGATGCAAGGTGCTCTGGGAACATTTGTTCAGAATACATTGGTGTATGTTGTATGATGACTCTGAGATTGACATGAATGTTGTTGAAAGAGTGAGTATAAGTCAGATGAGATAGTTTAGGAATGTGGAACGTGTGTCGAATGGAAGATATGAATGAAGTTGTATGAATGTATATGTATGTATTTATTTATGAAGAGTTGATGGTAGATTGAGCATGTGGTTGAAGCAAGGATGACTTAATGTTTCAGGGGTTCGTGTTACCCCATTTAATAAGATATTATCTTTACAACATATGTATTATTTGTTTAAACTATATAATAATGAATGATTCACTTTAAAATTATAATGATGAATCGTTCTCATCTGTAACACAATACTTTGCTAGCTGACAATTTATTATACATACATATATATTTTTTTATTGTAACATTAGCAGATTGTCAGCTAGTGAAACATTGTGATACAGTGACAGTTAGTATAAAAAAAAACAAACAAATTACGGATGATTAACTAGATTTTTCATTGTTAAATATTCCGGCATTATTTTATACAAATATATTTCAAGTAAATGATTGATATAAATAAATTTGAATCAGTTTTATTTTAAATATTATTCTCTAAACAACTTATGACCGATTTAAATAAAGTTAATCAAATCATCCTCCGTCGATTATTTATACTAACAGTCAACATATTTTGTAAATAAAGATAATGAAATACTTTTACCCAAAATAATTGTATCAAAGTATTAATTCTAAAAGTTTCCATTATAATAATTAAATTGATTTCTTTTTAAAAATTGGGAAAACTGACAGAATTGATATTTACTAATGATAATAACAAATATGTTTTAAGTAGATAGTTGACAATAACTTTGTTTAACACATAATTATTCTTTAAGAATAAGAAATAGATACCTATTGTAATAAGTTATACATACATCTTATTACAATATTCTTTATTCTTAAAAAATAAATATGTGTTGAAGAGATTTATTGTGAATTATTTAATTTAAAATATAGTTTTTATTGTTTAAGATAAATAAGTTAATAATATTATTGTAATTAAATATGTAAAAACAATAATAAATGTTTTAAATAGATAAGTTTACAATAACTCTATTTAAAATATATCTATTCTTTAAGAATAAGAAATATTGTAATAAGAAAACATACATCTTATTGCAATACGTCTTATACTTCAAGAATAAATATATTTTAAAGAGACTTATTCTAAATTAATTTATTTCAAAAATAGTTTGTATTATAAATAAAATGTACTTGTAGTTAACAATTCTAAAATAAAATGTTAGTAAAACTTGTACACAACTTTGCAATGATAATAAATATTGTTTATATTTATACATACCTTTTTGTTTTTAATTTTTTTTCTCACGGGTTTTTTAGGACTGGTGCTGTCATTTGCGAACTAAGTTAATTTAATTAATTATTTTCATGTTGGTTTCTTTTACTTTAAATGTCAATGGTTGAATTTAAAATGGCGTCTATTTAATTATTTACATTTAAATACTTCCATTTAAATTTCTATTAATCAGCCATTTTGTTCCTCCCATATATAAAATTAAATTCAATTAAGTTTCAATTATGAGGAGGAGCAATAGAAGATATGAGGGCGGTAGCACAACCAATTAAGAAAGCAGTGATGCCAATTCACTATAACCAAAATACAGTAAAGATACCTCCTCGCCGTTCTGCGCCCCGGATACAAACCGACCAAATTGGAGCAGATCCTGACAAAATTTCAAAGTTTGTTTTCTTAGTTCTAAAATTGGTCACCAGGGGGCAGCATCAATCATGTATGCATGGTGGTGCTATCTATTGTTCAATTTTTGAACTAGGAAAAAACTTCGAGTTTTTGGTCAGGAATTGCTCCAAATTCGTCGATTTGTATCCGGGGCGCAGAACGATGAGGAGGTAACTTTACTGGATTTTGGTTATAGTGAATTGGCAACCCTGTTTCTTAATTGGGTGTGTTGACGCCCATTGAATCTTTCGTGGCTCCTCCTCTTAATTGATATTTAATTGAATTTCATTTAATATATGGGAGGTACAAAATGGAAGACAAGTTAATTGAATTGAATAAAATATATTTATATTTACAGAAGGAAATAAATGAAAGAATGGCAGCCATTTTAAACACTTTTATTGACGTTTTAAATCAGTATACAATAGAAACTAACATCTATAGTGCAATATTTATTATAAATACAATATTTAAAGCATTCATTACAATTTATTTATTACAAAAACAAATTTTTAACATATGACTTCGACTGAACGTACAGTAATGAAGATAATTTTAAAGTTTAACTTTAAAAACAAATTTATATTATAAATACAATGTAAAACATAATTATTACAATTTTTATTAAATATATAATATATTATTGAAAAAAATATTATTTAATTTCTGGGGTGTCTTTTAAATTGTAGGATTGCTTTATAAGTTATTTGAGGAACTTTTTAAGAGGGTAATTATTTTATAAATGGATTTGAGGGACATTTAGTAAGATGGCTATTTTATAAATGATTTGAGGGAGTTTTTGGGAGGATGATATCTTATAAATGAATTGGAGGAAGAACAATTTTGTAATTGATTTGAGGGACTTCATGGGAGGAAATATAAATGTATTGGAGGACTTTTCGAGAGGATTATATCTTGCAAATGAATTGGAGGAATTTTTGGGAGGAAGACAATTTTATAAATGATTTGAGGGACTTCATGAAAGGAATTAAAAATGAATTGGAGGACTTTTTAGGAGGATTACTATCTTACAAATGAATTTAAGGACTTTTGGGAAAATGATAACATTACAAAAGATTTGAGGGAGTATTCAGAAAGATGACAATTTTATAAATGATTTGAGGGATTTAATGAGGATACCTATCTAAATTAATTTAGAATAAGTCTCTTTAAAACATATATTTTCTTGAAGTATAAGACGTATTGCAATAAGATGTATGTTTTCTTATTACAATATTTCTTATTATTACATACTGAATTACAACAATTTTATTAACTTATTTATATTTAACAATAAAAACTATATTTTAAATTAAATAATTCACAATAAATCTCTTCAACACACATTTATTCTTTAAGAATAAGGAATATTGTAATAAGATATATGTTAACTATTTCTTATTCTTAAACAATAAATATGTGTTAAACAAAGTTATTGTAAACTACCTATTTAAAACATATTTGTTATTATTTGTACATATTTAATTACAATAATATTATTTACTTATTTATCTTAAATAATAAAAACTATATTTTAAATTAAATAATTCACGATAAATCTCTTCAACACATATTTATTTTTTAAGAATAAAGAATATTGTAATAAGATGTATGTATAACTTATTACAATAGGTATCTATTTCTTATTCTTAAACAATAAATATGTGTTAAACAAAGTTATTGTCAACTATCTACTTAAAATATATTTATTTATTATCATTAGTAAATATCAATTCTGTCAGTTTTCCCAATTTTTAAAAAGAAATCAATTTAATTATTATAATGGAAACTTTTAGAATTAATACTTTGATACAATTATTTTGGGTAAAAGTATTTCATTATCTTTATTTACAAAATATGTTGACTGTTAGTATAAATGGAGGATGATTTGATTAACTTTATTTAAATCGGTCATAAGTTATTTAGTGAATAATATTTAAAATAAAACTGATTCAAATTTATTTATATCAATCATTTACTTGAAATATATTTGTATAAAATAATGCCGGAATGTTTAACAATGAACAATCTAGTTAATCAATCGTAATTTGTTTGTTTTTTTATACTAACTGTCACTGTATCACAATGTTTCACTAGCTGACAATCTGCTAATGTTACAATAAAAAATATATATGTATGTATAATAACCTGTCAGCTAGCAAAGTATTGTGTTACAGATGAGAACGATTCATCATTATAATTTTAAAGTGAATCATTCATTATTATATAGTTTAAACAAATAATAAATATGTTGTAAAGATAATATCTTATTAAATGGGGTAACACGAACCCCTGAAACATTCAGTCATCCTTGCTCCAACCACATGCTCAATCTACCATCAACTCTTCATACATAAATACATTCATAAATTCTTTCATACAAGTTCATTCATATCTTCCATTCGACTTATACTCACTCTTTCAACAACATTCATGTCAATCTCAGAGTCATCATACAACATCATGTATTCTGAATTAATACGTCCATACCTCGATCACATACTACCCTAATATACAAACACATTCATTTCATCTCCAATCTCACATCATCAATCACCGAAACATTGCAATCGCTCTTCTCAAACACTAACACATTCATCATTTCAATTAATGAAGCTGTTTGCATTCGGCGAAACGTGATTTAAAATTAATAAATAAAAACACTTGGTTTTGCAAACACTTATATGTAGTTCAAATACAAACTAACTCTGTTAATAGAGAGAGGGAGGTTTTGGGAATTTACTTCCATTCCAATTTTCCAACTTCATTAAAAACAGCTTGAAGTTAACCATGTAACTTTAAACTTGCTGGAAGTTTGTCTACAAACAAATTATTTTTGCTCTTTGGTGACATTTGTAATTAACAAAATGAGGGTCTTTATTATCTGAAATATTCATAAACAATTTTGAGAATATATATTCCTCAATTCCAATAAATACCTCCTAAAATATTTACATTTTTGGTATAGATATATCGACGATGTTTTAATCCCTTTATACCAGGAGCAACAACTACATAATTCACCACTGAAGTGAAAGTTAATAAAAGCATAAATATCTTGGCCATTACTATCCAACACATTAACAATACATTTAATTTTAATATTTACAGGAAACCCACTAATTTGTATCACCCATGTAATATAAAGCTAGTAACGTTTTATAATTTATCTGATGATCTGAATTATAATCATTTTAAATATTGCAGCAAACAAAGTGAAGCTAATAAATATGAAAATTAGATCAATTTCAAGAAATTAATTTTATCCTGTTACACTTTGAAACTAGATCTAAATCAATTTATAAAAAATTAAATTATGTTAATGGCATGAATCGTAGTATGGCCAAGAATTGGAGGAAATTTGACATTATATACTAATAATAATAAACTAATGAATAAAGACCCTTTGTTAAATTAAATGTAAAGATTGTGAATTTGTTTATATAGAGCAAACAGGACCAAGTTTCCAGACTAGATTTAAAGAGTATTGTTATAATTATATGATCAAAAGTATCCAGTCTAATCTAGCTAAACACTTGATAGATTTTTATCATAAAAGTTCTATATGTAATTTGTCAGTTCTACATATAAAAGGAAAGAATATCGATTCACTTTCCTTGAAACTTTTAAAATTAAGAAAGCCGTTAGGGCCGACCAGAAACTAATGAATGAATATTTTGATGTTCTAAACTCAACTTTCATAGCCCTTGTCATTAAAGGACGTTCCCTAAACAGTCCCTCTCTCTATTAACAATTGGTTTGTATTTGTACAATATAAAAGTGTTTGTAAATTTGTTTTGTAAACCATATCTACCAATAAATGTTATTGCCAAATTTATAAAACTAACTACTAATTCTACTAACACATTATCATTAATTAACATTATTTAAATCGTTTTCTGCTTCATTTATTGAAATCATTTACAACAACATCCGCACCAGGTAACGCAGACACTACCGCAGCCTCACTACCTTCAAACACTCTAACTGCGTGCGCGCATTTCCAATCATCAGGAGTCAAATAACCTCTCACCTCCATACATCAACATCTCATTCAAGCCGGGAGCCTTGCCATTCTTTACACGCAACATCATTCTCATCTGATTCATTCCACAATATAATTCATCATTCGTACCATTCATTCATTCATTCATTTATTTACTCAACAGACATATCTCTAACATCCTCATTCACCAACTTTTATCCAGACGTATACGCGACACCATCAAATACACTTCTCATGCTCGGTTTTTCAGTTGAACCTTGAACTTGAGCCTCAACATTTTTTTGTTTATAACTTGTCAAATTAATCTAGTTCAGCTGAACCTAAACTGAATGTCAACATAATTTTATGGTGTTGTGTAATTTGGGATTCTGAGAAAATTATAATCATTGCCTTGTTTACCGAAAATTCAGTTTATATTCTGTCACAGGCAAAATAAGAAATATATTTATATACACATGATGGAAAATATTAAAAGAGCTGCAAATTTTTCCACCAATGAAGTTGAATTATTAATAGATTTAGTGAGGGTTAAAAACAAGAATAGAATGAAAAAAAAAACTGATAAACTATTTTGTTAAGGAGAAGAAAAGTGTTGGGAGGAAATTTCTGTCTCATTTAATACTGTAGGGCCAAAATTTGAAAAGTTCTCTAGTCTAAAGATAAAAATATTAATAATGTAGAAGATTAAATTTAAATTCTATGTCAGGTACGCGTTCATTAAAATTCTAGCAAAAGTTTAAATAATTTTAAAGAGAAAAATAATGAGGGCAGACAATTAAAAATTGGTGCAAATTGGCAAAAAAAGGAATACGTAAAATTACAAATTAACTCAATAATAAAAGAATTAAATTGTATATAAAATAGTAAATAGAAAAGTATATATTGTAATATATTTCTAATGATACCCTTCTGACGGTTTTACTATATTTCTAATTATTTTAGGTCTTCTAACACGACGAAGTCGCTCAACAAAATTGCGACAAATAATTATGTCATATAAATGTCAGAAAGTACTGAAAAACCACGCATCAATCATTCATCACACATAATAAAATCAATCACTCTCTGTCCACTTTCACTCACATTCTCCCTTGTACACAATTGCGCTATTTTATATTAATTTAAAACAACATATTTATTAATGTCTTTAACCGACTTTTACCCAAATAATTTAAAAAGGGAATAATTTAAATGAGCACCGAAATCATTGTATCATCAATAATCAATAAGAACTGTGTTGCTCTTGCCAGAAATATATATTTCTAACCCTAGTTAAATTATATTTTGATAGTCTGAAATAATTAAATGAATACTAAAAATAATAATTAAGCATAAAAAATACTAACTGATCTTTAAATCCAAAAGTAAATAAACTTCATGGAAAATTAAATGCTAATATGGCAAATAGCAAATACAAATATTTGATATTTAAATTGATAAACAGATTAGCAAAGTCTAGTATTTTGGTTAACGAATATATGAATTATTTAAAGCTGATATTTTGGTGCTCGATTAAATACAACCCACTTAAAACTAATAATTATCTCATATTGATGTTGGAGGCAGCGGTCTTGACGACGTTCTGCGTTGACTTTGCAGTCATCTTCTGATGTGTTTGAAGAGAAGCTGTTGATTCTGTTGCTGATGAATCTTCCCAGCATTTGATGTAATCACCAACAGGAAACGTTGGTTTTCTTCATTCACCACCGCACCTAACAACAAAATATTATTAGAAACAAGTACAAATACTCCTTGAAAAACAGTAAGTTTTCAATGATGGTGTCCTTCTTCTCCCTACCTACCCTATCTTACCTAAGTTTTTGTCAAAGACTAGCTACGAAGCAACCGCGAAACGCTATGATGGGGCCCCACGTGGGGCCAGCGTTTTGTGGTGGGCAATACAAAACATCCGATATCGACTCGTGAGGTTGATTACACATCAAACCCACGATAGATATCACAATATCAATTCGTAAAATTGATTTATGGAAATAAATCAACCCCACGATAGATATTGTTCTAACCAATTTCGATTCGTAAAATTGATTTATAGTAATAAATCAACCCCACGAAAAGAACTACACAGATGTTAGGAAGGCCTTCTAACAAGGCAGAAACTAAACTAACTAAATTTAAATGTACGTAGAGATAAAAGACACGATATTGACTCGTGAATATGATCTTATAGTATAACTATAAATCATATCCACGATAAGATATCGGTCAAGTGTTAGGAAGAACCTGAAAGAGACTCACATTTTACGTAGTCTTCAGTAAAGGTGCCATCTTTTTCTCCCTACCTACCCTATCTTACCTAAGTGTTTGCCAACGACTAGCTACGAATCTACGACAAAGCAACCGAAGCGTGCTTGTCAAGTTAGCAAAAACGTTGAGCATATTCCGTGCCCACGACCTCTCGGTTCACCGCCTACCAACCTACCCGACTGCTGGGAAGATTTCGCAGTGCTCGAACAGTCGAATTATGTCTAGATCTCCCAATGACTCATTGGACAATATGGTTCCTGTGATTCGATAACTCGACCACCCAAGGCATCGGCTTACACCTTCTAGCTACACTCAGCAGCACGCTCGCGAGAGACTCGCCCCACCCGCATCACGAAACGCTTCAAACTTGCCTCCTGGTGATGGGATGTATGTTGGGGCCCCACGTGGGGCCTGCGTTTTTTGGTGGATAATACAAAATACACGATATCGACTCGTGAGGTTGCTTTCAAATCAAACCCACGATAGATATCGATCTACACAATTTCGATTCGTAAAATTGATTTATAGTAATAAATCAACCCCACGAAAAGAACTACACACAGTTAGGATGGCCTCCTATTAAGGCAGCAACTAACTAACTAAATTAAAATGTACGTAGTGAGCGAACAATAAAAACAAACACGATATCGACTCGAGAAGTTGATCTTATAGTATAACTATAAATCAAGCCCACGATACGATATCGGTTATGAAGTTATGAAGGCCTTTAAATAAGGCAGACAAAAGTTAAATTACTCGACGACGACGTTTGTTTGGCAAGTGAACTTCTTGTTGCAGACTCGCAGCGGCGACCTATTTGATGACACACTCACAACCAATGAATGAGATTAAAGTGAATTTGAAACATGCACACATCTAACTTACAATTCAAATACAATATTACTCAGTTTACTGTTATTATTATTAGAAATTATTAATATTATTAATATATTATTATTTAGTATAAACAAAAGTAAAATAATAACGATTCTAGAATTTAGCAATTTACTTTTAAAATACTTTAAACAAATATTTATCACATCAAATAATAAATTAAATTAAAAGACAGCAGATGTATGTCAAGGCTGCGTCTCAATAAAATTCTAAATCAATTATTAATAATTTCTTTTCTCATTTTTTAGACTAATTAAAATATAAATTTGTACTCATCTTTTATTCCTGAAGTGTGTTGAAGCAACCGGTGGACAGCGTGGGCATGGCGTTCGACTCCTGGGACTGAATTCAGATAATTTGCGTAAACTGCAAAACTCAATTTAATATGAGCATCTATCATTAAAAATACTAAACAATCTTTTAAAGTAATTTTTAATATTAAAGAATAGTAAATTATCAAAATAAAATTACATGTTTAAACCAATTGTGAATAATTGTCCACTGCGACATTCACAGAACATTCTCAACCCAACACACCATCCTCGCTTCAATAACGTTTATTTTAAAATTAATTATTTACTGGAGGGTTGATATTAAGGGATGAAACTATGGTCAATAGATGAGGAATTGAATGTTGAAACCCGGTTGACTGGTTACTAAATTACAGCCATTTTTAAAACATGTTGATCTAAAGTTACGGAAAAACTGTCGTTCATATTTTCTCTCAGAAAATTAATAAAATTCGCCAGATTTACAAACAAAACTATCGACAGTCCACATTTTCAAACCTCTTCAAAGTTAAATGTTGTAAACAACATTTTTAAAACTCATATATTTTAAATATTGGGTAAAAGTCACCGCTAGTAAAATCAAATTATTAAACGAGATTAATTTTAATTTTCTGCTTTGAACCGGACATCAATTATTTCAGGAGAAAAATAATTGTAAAAGTAAAATAAAGCTTGCCCCAGAAAAAATTGTCGCTTAGATTTAGGCCTTTTCGTATACTGCTTTTATAGATATACAAAATTTTATGTGATGCGTTTTTATTATTTGGCTATGCATTATACAAAAACAATTAGTTGACAACTTTCATACTAAATTCTATAAAGATTCCATCAAAACACGAAGAATTGCGCGAAAATATTTTGTACAAATGTGTTCAAAATAGGCATATATCCACAAGAAAAGTAGCTTTAGAGTTAAAATCTACAACAAGGACTGTTCAAAGGGTGTTAAGAAGATATAATGAAACGGGTGATACACAAAATAATGTAGAAGTGGATGCAAACCTGGATTTGTAGATTAAAATATTGAGAAAATGTCTTGAAGGCTTTGTGTAAAAATACAAATCTTTCTGTGAGAGATTTGGCTAAGAAACTACTCAATCAACAGTCCAGAAAATTAAGCTAAAGAATTCTATAAAGTATTTAAAAGAAACAAAAGTACCTAACAGGAATACTAAGCAAGAAACTAACACAAAATCAAGATCAAGAAAACTTTACTTTAAAGCAGGGTTCGTAAATATCATGATATTTATAATAAATATCAAAATATCTGATATATAGGATATATATCAGATAAATATCACTTTTTGGATATTTATTTTTTAATTTTAGTTTTTGTACACATTTAGAAAAACTGAAAAATTCGAAAAATTTCACTTCTCCGGAGGCTATATCTCAAAAACTATTTGATATTTTTATATAATGGATATATATCATTGCAAAAATATGACGATATATATCAAAATAAATATCATGATATATATATCGATCGATATATATCTTCGAACCCTGTTATTATTATTCTGGAAAGTTCAGAAAATCTGTTAGTAGCTAATTGAAGGTAATTAAAATAGAAAAATTCTCAAAAAAGATGCTTGTATGGCAGGCCATTTGTTCCAATGGCGAAAGATATTTAAGCGAGTGTCTTGAAAGACGATTATTGCCGTTTATAAGGTTTCATAACACACCAACACTATTTTGGTCAGATTTGGCAACATGTCATTACACAAACAATGTCATTGATTGGTATAAAAGAAACCCCACATATAGAATGTGTACATAAATCTGAAAATCCTACAAATTGTCCTGAATTGCGCCCAATCAAAAAATATTGGCCCCATATGAAGCAGAAGTTATTAAAATATAAGAAACCACCCAATTCTGTCGATAATTTCAAATATAAGTGGAAACAAATTACAAAAATGATATCTGATTATGCTGTACAAATTTTAATGAATGGGGTGAAAAGGAAATTGCGCAACTTTTGGATGAATCATAATTAAAATGTAAATATATGCTATTATGTACTATTTAGTTGTTGAACAATAAAGTCTTCAATAGTTTTTAAAAAATTCATTTAATTATAAAGTTTTTAGTTAAAAATTATAGGCGACATTTTTTTCTGGGACAAGCTTTATAATTAATCACCCTTGACTAGCTAATAATGTACTATCGTTATCATTAATGAATATTTAGTAGATTGTCAGTTACTAATCATTCACCATCATTATTATTATTGTTTTTACCCAAATAATTAAAAAAATAACAATGTACTTACATTGATGATGATGTCCACGGCGACACCAGCTCGAGCTGCTCCAAGCTCTGGATGGCGGCAGCTCCAATCACGCCAGCTGCTTCAATATCTTGATGATGTCCCTATAAACATAAAAACAATGTATTAGTAACATAGCAGAGCACCTTTCATCATGTTTATTTCAAGTTTCATAATCATCATAACTTTTGAGAGTGAGTATACTGGAAATAGTAAAAGGAAACCCACATTTAGTCAATTAAAAGATACACTCATTGTTTAAAAAGTAATTTAATTAAAAAATAATTTAATTTATTTAGCAGCGCGTAAGTCTTGTACTAATCAAGATATTTTAAAAGTACAAAGAAACAAAAAATATAGCCTCAAAAATATAAATAAAAAATCATCTCACCTGTTTGGCGGTTTCACTGTGCATCAACGACCTGGTGCACCAGGTCCACAAGTTGGTTTTGTCGTTGATTTGTGGTGATTGTAAACATTGTCTTTCATAATAATTGGTTTTAAAGTCGACAAATGTTGTTTTCATTCCCTGACATCTGTCTATGGTTTGTGCATGAAATATATACCTAAAAACGACATTGGCGCATTAGAAATTAATTTAAATTCAAACTTACTTATTCTACTACATTTTGTTCCTAATTAACAATATTTTAGTTCAAAATCACATCATTTTACAAATCTAGTTTACTTGTCAAATATCAGTTTCTGACAACCAACATACTACTGCCACCTATTTCTAAAACGTTGAACTGTATCAGTGGCGCAGTATGCATCCAAATTATTGGGTGTTTATATTATAAAAATAATTTGATTTCTAATCAATAAAAACTACTCTATATTATTTATTAATAATTATTATTAACGTTCATAACATATTTTTTTATTATAAACAGCATTTAAACCCGAAAACTAATATTTTAATGTACTTGCCCCCAAAGTAGTCTACGGATTTTTTTACCCGTCTAAAATTGATTGCAGGTGTGCCAAAATTAATACTACTTTTGACATTTATATTTGAATTTAAAATGACTAGTTGAAAAACTATTTAAACTTATTTTAAAACAAATATGTAGATAATTTAAACATAAAATAATTAAAATAAAATAGTTTGGTGCTTCAATTAATTTAATTAAACGTGGATTTTAGCGGCGGAATGAACAGTTTTTCATAAAAAATTCACGAGATTTTGTAAAGAATATTAGAATTATTCCAAGTTCATGAATGAAACAAACTCTAAAGGGGGTTCAGTATACACATGTCTAATCTGTAATTGCAGATTTTGGACAATTACAATCCATCATATTAGTGTTTTAATTAACAAATAAATAAGTGTTTGGTTAATGATTGAAAATATGTTTAAAAGTTAATTGAAGCACGAGACAATTAATGTTTTACGTAATTTACCAAATCAAAAATACTTCTAGAAGAATATTTAATCGTCTAACTAAATTATTTAGGGCAAGGACTCAATTAAATGGCTTTTACACAGATGTACGCGGAACGTAGGTTTATATTGAAATCAGATTCATCAAAGAATCATTTTCATAATAAAAATATAATTAAATATAGTTGAAAACATGGAGAATTCAAAATTTAAAACCAATTTCAATTATCTTGACTAATTTAAAAGTTACAACCGTTTAAAAAATGTTCAATTGTACAAGTTTCAGCAGACATATTTACAGCCAATTTAAATTTAAAAAGATACACTCACAAGTACTGGAAGTGAAGTCAAGTCCCCGGGACCATCATCTCCTCCAGCTCGGCTTCCTGGTGCTCCAGATTCTCCGTCGACTTCTTGCAGCTGTCCAAAGTCACCTGAATGAGCACAGAGCGGGTGTCAAACATATCAAGTATCTTCTGTTACGATGTTGTCATTAATTAATTAATTGAAGGTATAATTACATCACCACACCTTTTACCCATTATTGGGTCAAATCACAGCCACCACAGATGTAGGTCATTGTTTTAAATAATGATAAATACGTACAACCCAATTTAAATATTGTAAAGAAAACTTTTAAAACTCTTATAATTTTAAATATTGGAAATAATTACCCAAAAAGGTAAAAGTATTTGTGAACTTTGTTTACAAAATACACGGACTGCTAGTAATAGAAATATATTTGCTCACCTCTGATACTAATCACTAGCACTAACAACTTACTAGCACAACGTGTCACTAACTAACAACTAACTAGCACGTGATTATTTTCAAGCGACCAGCTCTGGTCAACGATTTGTTTGCAAGTGCGGAGCTCGAGCTCGTTGCATGATGACACGGCCGACTAGTTAATTAGCCTCTAATTGATGACACAACTGAATACATTGAAACGTACACAACATGTCTACATTTCAAATAAAATATTTCTCATTTTACTTTTTTCATTAATTATTATAAATTATTATTGTTATTTTTTTTATAAAAGTAAACAAATTTAAAACGTGAAACGTTTATACGTGAATAATTTCCCAGTAATGGGTAAAAGGCGTGATTTGATTTGTAAATAAGTTTCTCACCAATGCCAGAACATTTCCGTCTGATTCCATTCTCTTCTCTTGCTGCCGACATGAAGAGTAGGTTTCTGAAGAGCGATCGTCGTCGACACCATCACCACGGTGTTTGCTGTCTGAGTCAACACCAGCACTCCGAATATTTCTAATGATTTGTTTCAAATATCGATCGGAACCAATTCCCAATCAGCGCAGGAATGCAACAAGAGCAGGACAGCTGCTCTCTGGCGAAGCTCATTCTGTTTAAATTCCTCGACTCCGGTTCTGCAGGTTCCAATCTCTTCTCTCCACGGAGGGTTTCATGTCGGTGTGGATGAGGATCCAGTGCTCGCATTTCTCTCCGATTACGCCTGGACCAAACAATAAACAGTTACTATTAATTGTAATTGCTAATTAACCGCTAACTTTTGTTTAGCTAATCGATAATAAACATGGCTTCCTTCCTCCCAGGTGCCTCCCCCTCATTCCCCTCATTCACCAGCACTCAATTCAATACAATGACCGCTAGTCTATTCAGGGAGATTCATTTTCATTATTTTAGAACAGAACATTTATTTATATCCAACTTTAACTTGAAATATTTTTGACCAAAATAATTCCGGAAGGTTTAACAATTAAAAATATAGTTAATTACCTTTTATAATAACTGACACTACCTAACAATTTACAAGCGTTTTCATTAACAAATATCTAGTTAGGTACTATTCATCATTATTATTTTAAACTGAATATGAATTTATTTCATTAATTCTCAAATAAATATTAAACAAATAATTAAAAAATAACAATGTTCTTACATTATTGATGTTGAGAGCAGCAGATTTAATATTCAAACTCGTCTTTGCTAATGCCTCCGGGGTGTTGATACACGCTGAGGATGCTTGCAGGTCCCGTGATGTCCCTATAAACATAAAAACAATATATTAGTAACACACTTCATAACATTTATTAAAGTTAATAATGATAACAGAGAAAACAATTAATAGAATAGCTCTAAAATGCTTTAAAAAAAGAACCTACCATTTAGAAGGCTTTCGAATGCCATCACCAACTACAAAATGGCTGAATTGAGTAAATATTATTAAGAGTGTATTTGTAAACGCTGCTTGTTGAGTGCAGGTGAACTTGAATACGCACAGACTTGTTTAATTATTGTTTCGATCAGTCATCAAATCTATACTTTTACCAATTTAAATATATAGAAAGCAAATGATAATAAATAACATGATTACGTATTTGGCCATTAATAATATTTGAATTAAATTTTTATAAATGAAAATTGAGAAAGATATTCAAAATGAATAGAATATTGTTTTGAAATAATAATAACAATTGGCAAAACCAACTAGTTAAATGCATTATTAAGATGTCGTAACACTTGTAGCTGTTATGTATTACAAAGTACATTTTACACTATTTTTAAGTACAAATATCTATCGACAATATTAGAATAATGTTCTCGTTAACTGTTTACCAGTATTTTGTTATAACGTACAATTATTTATCCAGCAACATTCAACAGCACAGCGTCATACAAGACTAAATTTATGGAATAAACAGGATCACTTCGGCAAATTTATCGTTTGAACAAATCAAATACTTTTATAAATTTATATAAAATAAAGAAAATACTTTTAAAATCAGTATTTTGACACATTTTCATGTATAAAAACTAATATTTATGTATGTAAATAATAATAAATAATATATATCACGCTTTCCAAAATAAAAATACTATTTATAACTGTTAAAATCTAAAGATATGCAAAAATATTATTGTGATTTAAAAGAAAATTTATTTAAAATCATGTTCAAACATAATGTTAAAGCAGTTTATCCCAAATTTAATTATTGAAATGTAATATTTCTGTTACTGCATTTTCTGTATGTTACGTACAAAGGTTATGTAACAAAATGTTGATGCATTTTTAAGTATCAAAAACTAAATTTACAGGTGAAATTTGTATCAAATTCGTCAGAATAACATCTATACTTACGAAAGGCACTATATTTTATTAATATTTATTGATATTTTTACTCACAAACACTAATTTTCTAGCAGCACATCTAATAACCAGCATGCTTGCAACTTATGAACTGTGAAGTCGACGCAACGCCTGCACACTGCACGAACTTCCGCGCAAACCAGTGCACATCAAAATGTCTTGGAGGGTATTTTATGTCTAAAATTTATAATTTATTGAAAATGACATATATTTAATAACATTAATTCAAAATTTGTTTTTTAAATTAGTGTTTATGAATTTTATAAGTAATTAAAATATTTAAATACAGAAATAAGTATTGAAATTAAAGAAAACTAGTACTTAAAATATGATTTTTACAATATAGAAATAGGGAAACAATTCTTGAATGTACTTTAACAAAAAAAAAATGAATAGTATATTACATTATAAGTCAGGAAAGTGATGCTTTACTTGACGAAGCGGTTGTTTGAAGTACGAGGCCGTTAGGCCGAGTATTTTAATTCGCTGAGTCAAGTAAAACACTTTCGTGACGTATTATGTATACTATTTTTTCAGAAATCGTTCATATTTATATTTGATCAATATAATTAATAATAAATATTTCAAAATATTTAATTTTTTGGTAATAATCATATTGGCAGCAAACTACATATCCAAGGTGATAACAAAAGTTGTTGAAAACAATATCTTATGTGAAAAATCTATTGAATATATTTGTGTCAAAAGTAATATTGTTGACAGAGAAGATTTCTTTATAATGTTGGAAAATATAGATGAAAATGAGTATGAGGCGGTATTTTCAAGTACTCCTCCTGAAATCTTAAATCAAGCAACTGCGGCTGTTGAAAATTTATTACCGAGCAAGTCCAAAGACCGATATGATAAAGAGTATGAAATTTTCATGGATTGGAAAAAGCAAAATAATTTGTTAGCAAATGTGCTACTTGCTTATTTTATTTACTGAATCTCCAATAAATTTAGCTTCAAATTCGCCAGTGTCATACATAAATTTGAGTAATTTAAGCAATTGTATATTTAGTATAAATATTATTGATAAAAATAAATAAAAATCTTATTAAATTTTTTAGTTATTTAGTTTATTTATTTGAGTCAGGTAAACACTTACTTTCCTGACTAAAATGCGTCAGGAAAGTAGGCATTTTCTTGACGATTTCAGAAAACACATATTACCTGGCTTCACATTTATTTATTTCCCAATTAATCAACACATCTTCGACTTCCTCTACATCCAATTCCAGACTCGTTTCCGGGAAACCATCATACGAGTGACTGTCTTCTTTTTCTGGAATTGTTTCGGCTTTTTCCTTCAGTCTTATTTTTCTCTGTGGGATCACATTCTGTGATTCTTCGTCCACTGTTTCGGTAAAGTTGTTTGGTTTAGACTGTGAAGACCTTTCTAGGATTTCCGCTTCATTTGGTTTGTCCACTTCTTATTTGATGTCTAAGTTGGCGAAGACTGTGCTGTATTTTTTCCGGAAGTCGCCCAAGAGGTTCGTTGATGCTGTTAGATCTTTCTTGTATCGGTTGAGCAGGACATTGGAATGCAGACACATTAATTTGAATTCTTAGAATTGGCGAAGTTTTTCTTGACACAGAATGCATATTGTTGTTGGAAGACAGTCTGATGAATTTATCTGAAAAATTATATATTTATTTATTTTTTAAATGATTGAAATATAAATAGTAACAAATTTGATTCATTTCCCTTGTTTTTTATTAATTTAAATTCATAATTGCTTTCATACAAGCTAGGTTATTCCGCCGACTTGCTAACTTTCGTTGACACAACAAAACTTCTGTCTCATTGTCCCACTGAATCCAGTGGTGAAATGTTTAAATGCATAAGTCTTATAGTTTTTGAGAAAATGTCAAAAAACCGCTTTTTGCAATTTTTTTCGCGAAATTTGGA
The DNA here is from genome assembly GCA_947425015.1 of Pterostichus niger. Taxonomy (NCBI): domain Eukaryota; kingdom Metazoa; phylum Arthropoda; class Insecta; order Coleoptera; family Carabidae; genus Pterostichus; species Pterostichus niger. Next base: position 2,981,017 of record OX380348.1, read on the forward strand.
AAAAAAATAAAAATCGCTGAAACTATGTTTATAAGTTAACTGAAGCACGAGAAAGTCAATGCCGTTGACCGAATTTTCATATCGCTTGTAGTTTTTGAGATATAGGCTCGGAAAAGTAGAAAATTTGAATAAATATGATATATCTGAAAAATTAAACAAGATATGATATTGCGCTCAACGGCATTGAATTCCCCGTGTCCGAATTGACTTGTAAGCAAATTTTCATGCAATTTGAAGCAATTTCATTTTTTGTAATTATTTCCTTTGGTTTTTTCAGATTTTAATTCAATTTTCCTAAAAATCCTTAATCATTGGAATATTGTAACAAAAATTTACATACATATGTATTTTGACCCACTGAATCCAGTGGTGAAATGTTTAAATGCATAAGTCTTATAGTTTTTGAGAAAATGTCAAAAAACCGCTTTTTGCAATTTTTTTCGCGAAATTTGGAAAAAAAATAAAAATCGCTGAAACTATGTTTATAAGTTAACTGAAGCACGAGAAAGTCAATGCCGTTGACCGAATTTTCATATCGCTTGTAGTTTTTGAGATATAGGCTCGGAAAAGTAGACAATTTGAATAAATATGATATATCTGAAAAATTAAACAAGATATGATATTGCGCTCAACGGCATTGAATTCCCCGTGTCCGAATTGACTTGTAAGCACATTTTCATGCAATTTGAAGCAATTTCATTTTTTGTAATTATTTCCTTAGGTATATACCTTTGTTTTTTTCAGATTTTAATTCAATTTTCCTAAAAATCCTTAATCATAGGAATATTGTAACGAAAATTTACATACATATGTATTTTGACCCACTGAATCCAGTGGTGAAATGTTTAAATGCATAAGTCTTATAGTTTTTGAGAAAATGTCAAAAAACCTCTTTTTGCGATTTTTTTCGCGAAATTTGGAAAAAAAATAAAAATCGCTGAAACTATGTTTATAAGTTAACTGAAGCACGAGAAAGTCAATGCCGTTGACCGAATTTTCATATCGCTTGTAGTTTTTGAGATATAGGCTCGGAAAAGTACAAAATCTGAATAAAATTAACAATTTAACTTTTCCGGAGCGTATATCTAAAAAATGAAACAAGATATGAAAATGCGCTCAACGGCATTGAATTCCCCGTGTCCGAATTGACTTGTAAGCAAATTTTCATGCAATTTGAAGCAATTTCATTTTTTGTAATTATTTCCTAAGGAAAATGTCAAAAAACCGCTTTTTGCAATTTTTTTCGCGAAATTTGGAAAAAAAATAAAAATCGCTGAAACTATGTTTATAAGTTAACTGAAGCACGAGAAAGTCAATGCCGTTGACCGAATTTTCATATCGCTTGTAGTTTTTGAGATATAGGCTCGGAAAAGTAGAAAATTTGAATAAATATGATATATCTAAAAAATTAAACAAGATATGAAATTGCGCTCAACGGCATTGAATTCCCCGTGTCCGAATTGACTTGTAAGCAAATATAATTTTATCGATTCGAAATATTACTAACTATTTGAAAAATATTATCTGTAAATCTTAAAAATTAATTGCGACTGCAATATTTGTTGCAAATAAATGAAATAAATTTTAAAGTGTTCAACATATATTTCTATACGTGCAGAATATGCGATTGCAGATATTTGGGTGGTACTAAACCGTCAAATTACTATATATGTATACGATTAATGCAAGTTTCAATAATTATTGTTTTAATAAATAAAGATTTTTTGAGAAAAAGACTTTGTTATGAATGATTTAGAGATTTTTTTGGGAAGATTATAGTTTTATAAATGATTGGGAAGATTTTTGGAAAGATAAGACTTATAAATGATTTGTGGAACTTTTTGGAAAGAAAATATTTTTAAAGGCCTCTTTACGAAACTGACATTCTTCGAAATGATTGATTGCGTAAACATCTTAAAAATAAATAAATTAAATATTTGGTTGTAAATCTTCGCCAAACATTCATACTAATTTATTTTAATAATAACTATATTCTAATAGAAACAAATAATGCATCTACCTTTTGGCTGGCGTGTACTAAGTCCTATCCATTCCTCTCTGAAAAGTTCCAGGCTCGTACCACTATAAATTCACTTCACATCCAGTATACACTAACACTTACACTATATTACACTTATATTTCACTAAAAAATCACTGATTTTACAATATTTTTACTTGACACAAATAAAACCCGACATTTTAAACAAAATTCGTTCGTAGACTGACGATTAAAGTCGCTAGGCATGTACGTAACAAGTTAGAACATAATTTCAATTAATAGCTAAAGACCGATTTCATGCCATTCTAGGTTTTAACAACTAGGCTCTAAAGAATATATTTGATTGTATCGAATTATACACTTTATTATGAAACAAATTAAATATATTTTACGCTGTTTCTCCTTGTGACAGAGATATAAAAAATTAAAAAGATTTATTTCAAACATTTTTCAATTCATCTCTTAGTTATATTTGTATTTTTATTTATCTTATAAATGCACGATTATTTTAAATATAAAGACCTTAATTGAAAAAAAGTATAATTAAAATATTCAAAAAATAACAAAATGAACCTTTTTTTATTTGAAACATTTTTTGATTTAGCGTAGAATAAGTTTCACCGCAAAAACTGAGTTTGTGTCATCGGTAGTTGAAGTAGTTGGTGCCGGGCATTTGTAATGTGTATTTGCGGGGTCTAGAAAAAATCTAATTTTGCGTCTAATCAAAAAATACTTCAAATAACTTAGGAAGAGAATAAATTAAGGAGTATATTCTTTAATAACAATTTTTCTATAAAGTTTAGGGTATAGCCAAAAACTTGAAAAATATATTTTGTTGGGTCATCAAACGAGACTATTGGCACCATCTATTGGCAACTTGGGTACTATATATGAAGATAAATATCTCGAAATTGGGGGATTAAATGGAAAAATACTTCAAGTAAATGTGACGGAGAATTAAAAAATTAAAACGATTTATTTGAAGCATTTTTCAATTCATCCCTTAGTTAAAGAAATATTTGTATCTTTATTTATCATGTAAATGTACGATTATTTTAAATATGAAGACCTTAATTAAAAAAAAGTATAATTAAAAGAGTCAAGAAATAACAAAATGAAACTTTTTTATTTGAAACATTTTTTGATTTTTATAATTATTTATATTTTATTGATATTTATTGATTTTATAACATATTTAAAAATGGCCGACAAGCTGTCAGATTGGAATATTTCATATTGTTAATATTTCAAAAACCAGCCGCTGTAATGTCTTAATTGTTGCAAATATGGATTCTACGGGAAATTTACTATAAGAAAAAGTCATATTTGTTAATAATTTGTTGCTGATTAAATAATAATTAATGATTTACAATTGAATTATTGAAATGTATATATGCATTGGCTGTATATTTGGTTTTAAATATAGATTTTTTGTGTTCTTATGTTTTATTTTATTAATATAACATTTGTTTTAATGAATTTATGATATATAGTTTAATTTTCTTTTATATTTACCCTAGATGGCACCACGAATATCATTTTTAAATAAAATAAAATAAAAAAATTTATCAGCGACAATAGGTAGTTTTATGAGGATAAAATAAGTATAAATATTTATAAAACATAAACATTTTATTATAATTTAATAACACAAATATCATTTTAATAAAATAATACAAAATATATTGATAGCAGATGTCCCTGAAAACATTCTGACATATTTCTAAGACTGTGGCTTTTCCCCAAAATAATCATCCAGACATTAAAAAAATTCTAAAGTCCCTGAAAACATTCTGACATATTTATAAGACTATGGACTTTCCCCAAAAAATTCATGCAGTCCCTAAAAAAATTCTGAAGTCCCTGAAAACATTCTGACATATTTCTAAGACTGTGGCTTTTCCCCAAAATAATCATCCAGACATTAAAAAAATTCTAAAGTCCCTGAAAACATTCTGACATATTTCTAAGACTATGGACTTTCCCCAAAAAATTCATGCAGTCCCTAAAAAAATTCTGAAGTCCCTGAAAACATTCTGACATATTTCTAAGACTATGGACTTTCCCCAAAAAATTCATACAGTCCCTAAAAAAATTCTGAAGTCCCTGAAAACATTCTGACATATTTCTAAGTCTATGGACTTTCCCTAAAAAATTCATACAGTCCTTAAACAAATTCTAAAGTCCCTGAAAACATTCTGACATATTTCTAAGACTATGGACTTCCCCCATAAAATTCTAAAAAAATTCTGAAGTCCCTGAAAACATTCTGACATATTTCTAAGTCTATGGACTTTCCCTAAAAAATTCATACAGTCCTTAAACAAATTCTAAAGTCCCTGAAAACATTCTGACATATTTCTAAGACTATTGACTTCCCCATAAAATTCATACAGTCCTTAAAAAAATTCTGAAGTCCCTGAAAACATTCTGACATATTTCTTAGACTATGGACTGTGCCCAAAAAAATCCTTCAGTCCCTAAAAAAATTCTGAAGTCCCTGAAAACATTCTGACATAATTCTAAGACTATGAACTTTCCCCAAAAAAATCATACAGTCCCTAAAAAAATTCTGATGTCCCTGAAAACATTTTGAGATATTTCTTAGACTATGGACTGTGCCCGAAAAAATCCTTCAGTCCCTAAAAAAATTCTGAAGTCCCTGAAAACATTCTGACATAATTCTAAGACTATGAACTTTCCCCAAAAAAATCATACAGTCCCTAAAAAAATTCTGAAGTCCCTGAAAACATTCTGACATATTTCTAAGACTATGGACTTTCATTAAAAAATTCATAGAGACCCTAAAAAAATTCTGATGCCCCTGAAAACATTCTGACGTACTTTAAAAGACTATATCTATTCATATTTTTAAATAATTATTTTAATTTGTCGCCAAACGAAAATAAAGTCATTTTATTACAACACTTAAAGAAGCATTCAGAATGAAATTGATGGTATAGCGAGCAGCAAGCGTATGCAACCGTTTCGCCAGCGGGTAAAGAGGTATACAGCCAGCAATGAGGCTGAGTGCAGCGGGCCTGTATACGCACAGTGGCCGGGCAGAAACGAAAAATTGTTGCTGATCGCCAAACAGCCAGGTCGGTGACGTCACGGAGCCGTTTGAGCTTGTTTCTTATGATATCGCGATGCGCGAATACAAGTATGTACTATCTTTTGCAATTATATAGGTTTCAAAGTGTGACTTGAATTAAAATTAATATTATTTTATCGATGCAAAATATTACTAACTATTTGAAAAATATTGTCTGTAAATTTTAAAAATTAATTGCGCCTGAAATAATTAAAGTAAATGAATGAAATAAATTTTAAATGGTTCAGAATGTATTTCTACGCGTGCTTAATCTGCAATTTCAGATTTTTGGGCGGTTACAAGACGTCAATTTAATATATAAACAATTAATGCAAATATATATAATAAATTAATCTTTGTACAAAGATGACAATCTTATAAATGAATTGGAGGAAATATTAGGAAAATGACAGTCGTTTTAAATAATTGTGACAGGGAATTGCAAAATTTAGAAGTTTTATTTGAAACTTATTTTTTATTCATCCCTTAGTTAAAGAAATATTTGCTACTTTATATTTCACGTAAATGCACGATTATTTTTAACACAAGGGCCTTAATCAAAAAATACTCTAAATAAAATGTCCAGGAAATAATAAAATAAGACACTTTTATTTGAAACATTTTTTGATTTGTCCTAAAATAAGTTTCACCGCAAAAATTGTGTTAGTTTTATCGGTGATTGAAGTCACCGGTGTGCGATATTTATACACATGAATTTGCGGGGTTCAGACATATAATAATTTTGCATCTAATCAAAAAATGCTTCAAATAACTCTAGTAGAGAATAAATTAAGGAGTATTTTGTTTCATTTTAACTTTTCTATAACGTTAACGGTATAGCCAGAAATCGAGAAAATATGTTTAGGGAATTTCAAACGAGACTGCTGGCGCCATCTCTTCGCAAACTTAGGAACTATATACGTGGGTGAATATCTCAGAACTGGGGGAGTAAATCGAAAAACGCTTTAAATAAATGTGATAGAGAATTGAAAAACTAAGAAGTTTTGTTTGAAACTTTTTTTGATTCATCCCTTAGTGAAATAAATATTTGCTAATTTATATTTCTTATAAATGCTCGATTGTTTTGAACCCAAGCGCCCTAATCAAAAATTACTCTAATTAAAATGTCCAAGAAATAATAAAATAAGACACTTTTATTTGAAACATTTTTTGATTTGGCGTAAAATAAGTTTTACCGCAATAATTGTGTCAATTTTATTGGTCATTGAAGTCACATTTATACACATGAATTTGCGGGGTTCAGACCCATAATAATTTTGCGTCTAATAAAAAAATGCTTCAAATAACTTAGATAGAGAATAAATTAAGGAGTATTTTCTTTCATTACAACTTTTCTATAACGTTAACGGTATAGCCAGAAATCGAGAAAATATGTTTAGGGAATTTCAAACGAGACTGCTGGCGCCATCTCTTATCAAACTTAAGAACTATATACGTGGGTGAATATCTCAGAACTGGAAGAGTAAATCGAAAAACGCGTCAAATAAATGTGATCGAGAATTGAAAAACTATGAAGTTTTGTTTGAAACTTTTTTTGATTCATCCCTTAGTTAAAGAAATATTTGCTACTTTATATTTCAAGTAAATGCACGATTATTTTGAACACAAGGGCTTTAATCAAAAAATACTCTAATTAACGTGTCCAGAAAATAATAAATTAAGACACTTTTATTTGAAACATTTTTTGATTTGGTATAAAATAAGTTTCACCGCAAAAATTGTGTTAGTTTTATCGGTCATTGAAGTCACCGGTGTCCGACATTCATACACATGAATTTGCGAGGTTCAGACACATAATAATTTTGCATCTAATCAAAAAATGTTTCAAATAACTTTGTTAGAGAATAAATTAAGGAGTATTTTCTTTCATTACAATTTTTTGGAACATTAACGGTATAGCCAAAAATCGGTAAAATATATTTTGGTTATTTTCAAACGAGACTGCTGGCGCCATCTCTTCGAAAACTTAAGAACTATATACGTGGGTGAATATCTCAGAACTGGGAGAGTAAATCGAAAAACGCGTCAAATAAATGTGATCGAGAATTGAAAAAGTAAGAAGTTTTGTTTAAAACTTTTTTGATTCATCCCTTAGTTAAATAAATATTTGCTACTTTAGATTTCAAGTAAAATCACGATTATTTTGAACACAAGGGCTTTAATCAAAAAATACTCTAATTAACGTGTCCAGGAAATAATAAAATAAGACACTTTTATTTGAAACATTTTTTGATTTGATGTAAAATAAGTTTTACCGCAAAAATTGTGTTATTTTTATCGGTGATTGAAGCCACCAGTGTCCGACATTTATACACATGAATTTGCGGGGTTCAGACATATAATAATTTTGCATCTAATAAAAAAATACTTCAAATAACTTAGATAGAGAATAAATTAAGGAGTATTTTGCTTCATTACAACTTTTCTATAAAGTTAACGGTATAGCCAGAAATCGGTAAAATATATTTTGGATATTTTCAAACGAGACTGCTGGCGCCATCTCTTCGCAAACTTAAGAACTATATACGTGGGTGAATATCTCAGAACTAGGGGAGTAAATAGAATCTACCCCTGTGGCTCCTCCTCCACTAGCATTTTTGAGGGCCGTGATTTGACGGCTGTTTACGCGTAGAAATATATCACTTACCGAGATCTGCTTAGGCAGAGTGCCACACCCAGTAATGGGTAAAAGGCGTATTGATGTATTTATTTATTTTATTTATTTATATTATATATGTAGCATTTTTACTAAATATAATAAACTATATTTTTTGAATATTTGAAATGTTTAAATATTTTCATTTTATTTTTCAGCTATTTTAAAATAAAAATATTATGAGTACGGCACTGGATTCAAATGTGGATCAAGGCAATTAGATAAAAAACCATAATTTCTAATAATTACTTGTATTTATTTCATGTTCTCAATAGAACAATAGTTTTAAACTTATTTAATACATAATTATTTTTATTTTTAATAATGTATTCTACACGTTCTATTATTCTATATTTTCTATTTAGATACAAAAGAAACCTATTGCCCTATTTTAGACTACAAATTCATCACGCCTTTCTCTTAAAGTATGATTAGCAAAATAATTATTTTTTTTAGTGAAATAACAATTTATATCGTAAAAACAGTTAAATGTCTTTGACATTGACATTAAATGACAGTACTAAATAGCAGCTAGTAAAACTAGATTTAGAAAGGTTACTATTCTAGTTTAGTAAGCTACTAGTTCCTAGAAAAGTTAATTTAAATATTGCTAACAAGATACAAATAGCAAATAAATAAATAAATAAATAAAGCTCATTTTGGCGCACTTTTCAAGCTCAAGGATCTGCAATAACAGATCCTAGTTTATCAAACGTTACTTATAAGTAAAATACCGGTTACTATCTGTCAAATTGCAACCCCCCAAATAAATAAATTAATTAGATTATTAAAAGAAATTATCGAATATAATTAGGTATATTTTTTAGGCTCAAAATTCTGCAATAGCAGATCTCAGATATTGGAAAATTATTTATAAGTAAACTACGATTACTACCCGTCAAATGATAACCCCCCCAACAAAATTATTAATTAAACTTTAAATGCAAACAATTGAAAATTTATAAATATGTTGTTTGCTACTTTGGAGTTAATTTTAAGGCTCAAAGCTCTGCAATAGCAGATCACAGTTAATTAAAAATTACTTATAAGTGAACTACAATTACTACCTGTCAAATTATAACCCCCCCAACAAAATTATTAATTAAACTTTAAATGCAAACAATTGAAAATTTATAAATATGTTGTTTGCTACTTTGGAGTTAATTTTAAGGCTCAAAGCTCTGCAATAGCAGATCACAGTTAATTAAAAATTACTTATAAGTTAACTACAATTACTACCCGTCAAATGATAACCCCTTAAAAAAATTATTAATTAAATTTTAAATGCAAACAATTGAAAATATATAAATATGTTGTTCGCTATTTTGGAGTTAATTTTCAGGCTCTAAGCTCTGCAAAAGCAGATCCTACTTTATGATACGTTACTTACAAATGCAGTAGGATTATTATGCATCTAATTTTCACCCTCAAAACGTATTAATAACCCTCAATAACACAACTATAAATACTTATTAAATACAAAGTTTAATATTAAAATTTTCACTTACGTATACTGCCTAAAATCGACACAACTAAAATCAAATCTTGAAACATTTTAACTAAATTCACTAAAAACAAATAAAACTCACTAAATTCCACTATTAAAATCACTTATCGACCACATTCTCGTAGATTCTATAGCATACTAAAATTTGCCATCTGTTTTCCATCAACTGTGTGACTTTTAAAGAGTAGTTTTGATAAATTAAGAAGTAGAAAGCGAAAACAAACCCGGAGGAATATTATCAAAACTTATTTCTCTTTTGTGCTAACGGCAGGTGAGTCAGGTAAAAGTGATTTCAATGCTAGGTAGGCAGGGAATAACAATGAGAACAAAATCTTAAGGAATTTTAGGGTGAAAGAATTTTTTTTTTAACTTTAACGAACATTTTTTTCTGTACAGGGTGTTTCAGGACTAGTGTAACAAACTTTAACAGCTTATTCCTGAGGTCATTTAGAGCCAAAAATGTCATATGAACATAGGTCCTATTCCTTCTAGTTACCAAAATACAAGAAGAAATTTTTTTTATCAAGATACTTTCGGAAAACAAGAGTTTTATTGAAAAGTCATACCTTATTTGTCTTAATTAATTTTATTTATTAATATTAACGAATACGATTTAGAGAACAAAACATAAAATGACAGAATTAAATAGACACAGAACAACATAACCAAACATGGAATAGGTTAACACGATATGAAATAAAGTAACAAATTTAAAAAAAATTATAAGTGTTCAAAATGAGCGCCTTGAACTCGTATGCATGTTAATATTAATAAATAAAATTAATGAAGACAAATAAGGCATGACTTTTCAATAAAACTCTTGTTTTCCGAAAGTATCTTGATTACAAAAATTTGAAAATGTCGTGTTATTTATAGAACTTCAACCTCTTGTATTTTGGTAACTAGAAGGAATAGGACCAATGTTCATATGACATTTTTGGCTCTAAATGACCTCAGGAATAAGCTGTTAAAGTTTGTTACACTAGTCCTGAAACACCCTGTATACTCCAGTGTTTGTTTAACGATGAACGAACAAATTTCAACATTTTATGTGATATTTTACAAACTTAATGAAAAACTGTACGATAATAAATATTATTTTGAGTTTAATAAAAAAATGTGTCAAATAAAAAAAGTAGGAAACAAATTAAGGATTATTTTCTTTCCTACATTTTTTTTTGTAATGTTAACAGTTTACCCAGAAATCAGAAAATATGTTTAGATTAAAATTTAAATAGAACTGGCAGCACCATCTCTTAGCAATTTCAGAACTATATCGGGTGTTTACTTTTTTCCGAACAGGAAATTCAATGTTAAAATTTTGATTTAGCGATATCTCTTTACCTATTAATTTTAGAACAAAAGTGTACTGAAGACAAATGTTCAGAATGAAAAACTGCATCCATAGAGTATAAGTTTGCTGTTCAATTGTTTTTTATGTCCGAGTTAGAAGCAAAAGAAAATACACGCTTTAAAGCAATTATCAGAGTGCCATGAGAAATAAAACAATAATTTGTTTGTTGTGTCTGACATTATTTGACAAATTGGAGCAGATTTGGAGCTTACTCTAATTTATTTATTCGATCATTTAATGTAATAATAAAATTAATTAAAGCAACTATTTTTTTCTACATAATCTAGACAAATAAATACCTATTATTAAGTTATCTAATTTGTTTTATTTCTCATGGCACTCTGATAATTGCTTTAAAGCGTGTATTTTCTTTTGCTTCTAACTCAGATATAAGAAACAATTAAACAACAAACTTATACTCTATGAATGCAGTTTTTCATTCTGAACATTTTTCTTCAGTACACTTTTGTTCTAAAATTAATAGGTAAAAAGATATCACTAAATCAAAATTTTAACATTGAATTTCCTATGTTCGGAAAAAAAGTAGACACCCTGTATACGTAGGTGAATATTTAGGATCTGAGAGATTAAATTGATAAATACTTCAAATAAATGTAATAGAGAATCGAAATACTAAAAAGTTTTGTTTGAAACTTTTTTTGATTCACCCCTTAGTTACAAAAATATTTGCAACTTTATTTATCATATAAATATAAGGGCATTAACAAAAAATATTGTAATTAAAATAGCCAGGAAATAACAAAATGAAACATTTTTTTATTTGACTCAAAATCAGTTTCACCGCAAATATTGTGCTCGTTTTATCGGTTGTCGCCTACGTCGGTGTCCGACATTTTTGTCATGATTTTGCGGGGTCCCAAAAAAACTAATTTTTGCGGGTAATCAAAAAATGCTTCAAGTAACTTAGGAAAAGAAAAAATTAAGGAGTACTTTCTTTTATTACAACTTTTCTATAAAGTTCACCGTTTACCCAGAAATCACCAAAAAAAATTTTGGTATTTTTCAAACGAGACTGCTGGCACCATCTCTTGGCAAATTTGGAACTATATATGAAGATGAATATCTCGGAATTGAAAGATTTAATCAAAAAATTCTTCAAATTAATTTGATAAAGAATAACTAACTTAAGAAGTTTTATTTGAAACTTTTTTGGATTTATCCCTTAGTTACAGAAATATTTACAACCTAATTTTTAATATAAATGAACGATTATTTTAAATATAAGGGCCTTAATTAAAAAATATTGTAATTAAAAAAGCCAGGAAATAACAAAATGAAACTTTTTTATTTGAAACATTTTTTGATTTGACGCAAAATAAGTTTCACCGCAAATTTTTTTCTCGGTTTATCAGTCGTTGAGTATGTCGGTGTCCGACATATTTTTCATAAATTTGCGGGGTTTAGAAAAAAATACTTATTTTGCGGCTAATCAAAAAATGCTTCAAGTATCTTAAGTATAGAAAATATTAAGGAGTATTTTCTTTCATTGCAACTTTTCTATAAAGTCCACCGTTTACCCAGAAATCACAAATATAGTTTTGGGTATTTTTCAAACGAGACTACTGGCACCATCTCTTGACAACTTGTGAACTATATACGTGGGTGAATATCTCGGAACTCGGGGATTAAATCGAAAAATACTGCAAATAAATGTGACAGAGAATTAAAAAATTAAGATGTTTTATTTGAAACATTTTTTGATTCATCCCTTAGTTACAGAAATATTTGCATTTTTAAGTCTTAAGTACATAAACGATTATTTTAAATATAAAGGCCTTAATACAAAAATATTGTAAATAAAATAGCCAGGAAATACCCAAATGAAACTTTTTTATTTGAAACATTTTTTAATTTGATGTAAAATAAGTAAAAGAAGTAAAATAAGTCAGACATTTTTTTGCTGTATTTGCGGGGTCCAGGAAAAATACTTATTTTGCGTTTAATCAAAAAATGCTTCAAGTAACTAAGGAAGAGATAAAATTAAGGAGTATTTTCTTTTATTACAACTTTTCTATAAAGTTTACCGTTTATCCAGAAATAAAGAAAATACATTTGGATAGTGTTCAAACGAGACCTCTGTCACCATCTCTTAGCAAGTCTTGGAACTATAAACGTGGTAAATTTATTCATTTCAAGCTTAATTTTGTATCCGGAGAATTAGGAGAATACGTAGATGAGAAGGTAACTCGAAACTTTTTCAATTATAACAGGTTGGCAGCTCTTCGAAAAATCACTCTGCCCCCATTATTTCGTGGCCACGCCAGATTATTAATTTTTAATTGGGGACAATGGCCGATTTAATTGGATACAATGGCTGACTTATTTATAGTAATTAATTGTAAAACGCTATAATTAAAAGTCTTATGGCCCGAATTGATCATTTATCATTTAAAATAAAATATTTATGAACTAAATATATATTTTTGTAGATTATTTTACAAAATAATTTTTGATTTTTTACTTCAGAGTCATCTGTTGATATAACTATTGAACTATTATAAACTAATTAATGAAATGTCATTTAGTTTTGACAGATGTGTGATGTTATAAGTATTTTTGAAGCGTTTTATAAGTTTCAGGGTAAAATTTTGTTTTCAGGATATTTCAGAGGATCACTAAGGATGCCTAAAAAGTGAAGATAATTATGGATAATTATAATTTCAAGTTTTTTGTAAGTATTTACGAGTTTTATACATATTATTGAAATGTACATTTCTTTTACTGATTTCTGTCTAATTTTTTAGATTATAGAGATGAATATTATGTTCTCCATACTTGGAAATATCCCTTGAAATAATACAAAACTCCATAGATGACATATTTTGAAAGGAATCATGTTTCCATAGTGATCATTGAAGTCTCGAGCAGGTATTAGGACAACATGTGTTTCAGGCTTGTTCAGCGACGAACTATGGACCATATAACACAGTAAACAATAGAAAATGTTGCATTTACTTATATTTCAATAATTTTTATCGGTTTAATGACATATACAAAAATGCACACCGAGCTGTCAAACTGGAATATTTTATTTTGTTAAAATACCAAAAGACGTGTTTCCAATTCTTACAATTTACAAATAAGGATTCTACAGGTTAATTGGCTGTAAACAATATTGGTTTTATACAAGTTAAATAAATGTGTGTTGGTTTTATGACATATATAAAATTGCATGACATGCTGTCATACTGGAATATATTAATCTTTTAATATTTCAAAAACTATTTGTACTATAGACACAAATGTTGAATATTTGGTCCCCAGGTAACATCTAATATTAGAAAATATCACACATTCATTTATATTATTTTTTGTTTTAGATTTATTAAAAAAAAAAAAACAAGAATGAAGAAATAGTAATCAACAGCCACCATTGCGCATGAGCCAATGTATAATATTACTGTGGGAACAGAATATTTTAATTTATTGATATCTTAAAACTTGTTCAAGCGATCGCTTCAAATGTTACAAAAATTGATCCCGTGGGTCATTTAGCATTAGGAAATGTTAGTTTTGTTCTAATTTTATTTATATTTATTTTTTTATAACATATTTAAAATGGACGTCATTCTGGCGAAATGGAATATTTTATTTTGTTCAAATCTCATAACCTGTTAAAGCGATCGCTTCAAAAGTTACAAAAATGGATCCTGTGAGTCACTTAGCATTAGGAAATATTAGATTTGGTTAAAGTTTATTTATATTTATTAGTTTTATAACATATTTAATATCGACGTCATTCTGGCGAAATGGAATATTTTATTTTGTTCAAATCTCATAAACTGTTAAAGCGATCGCTTCAAAAGTTACAAAAATGGATCCTGTGGGTCACTTAGCATTAGGAAATATTAGATTTGTTTAAATTTTATTTATATTTATTAGTTTTATAACATATTTAAAATGGACGCTATTCTGGCGAAATGAAATATTTTATTTTGATCAAATCTCATAAACTGTTAACGCGATCGCATCAAATGTTACAAAAATTGATCCTGTGGGTCATTTAGCATTAGGAAATGTTAGTTTTGTTTTAATTATATTTATATTTATTAGTTTTATAACATTTTTAAAATGGACGCTTTTCTGGCGAAATGAAATATTTTATTTTGATCAAATCTCATAACCTGTTAACGCGATCGCTTCAAATGTTACAAAAATTGATCCTGTGGGTCATTTAGCATTAGGAAATATTAGATTTGTTTAAAGTTTATTTATAGTTATTAGTTTTATAACATATTTAATATGGACGTCATTCTGGCGAAATGGAATATTTTATTTTGTTCAAATCTCATAAACTGTTAAAGCGATCGCTTCAAAAGTTACAAAAATGGATCCTGTGGGTCACTTAGCATTAGGAAATATTAGATTTGTTTAAATTTTATTTATATTTATTAGTTTTATAACATATTTGAAATGGACGCTATTCTGGCGAAATGAAATATTTTATTTTGATCAAATCTCATAAACTGTTAACGCGATCGCTTCAAATGTTACAAAAATGGATCCTGGGGGTCATTTAGCATTAGGAAATATTAGATTTGTTTAAATTTTATTTATATTTATTAGTTTTATAACATATTTAAAATGGACGCTATTCTGGCGAAATGAAATATTTTGTTTTGATCAAATCTCATAAACTGTTAACGCGATCGCATCAAATGTTACAAAAATTGATCCTGTGGGTCATTTAGCATTAGGAAATGATAGTTTTGTTTTAATTATATTTATATTTATTAGTTTTATAACATATTTAAAATGGACGCTATTCTGGCGAAATGAAATATTTTGTTTTGATCAAATCTCATAAACTGTTAACGCGATCGCTTCAAATGTTACAAAAATGGATCCTGGGGGTCATTTAGCATTAGGAAATATTAGATTTGTTTAAATTTTATTTATATTTATTAGTTTTATAACATATTTAAAATGGACGCTATTCTGGCGAAATGAAATATTTTGTTTTGATCAAATCTCAAACTGTTAACGCGATCGCATCAAATGTTACAAAAATTGATCCTGTGGGTCATTTAGCATTAGGAAATGTTAGTTTTGTTTTAATTATATTTATATTTATTAGTTTTATAACATATTTAATATGAACGCCATTCTGGCGAAATGGAATATTTTATTTTGTTCAAATCTCAAAAACTGCTAAAGCAATCGCTTCAAATGTTACAAATATGAATCCTGTGGGTCATTTAGCATTAGGAAATGTTAATTTTGTTTTAATTATATTTATATATATATTAGTTTTATAACATATTTAAAATGGACGTCATTCTGGCGAAATGGAATATTTTATTTTGTTCAAATCTCAAAAACTGTTAAAGCAATCACTTCAAATGTTACAAATATTAATCCTGTGGGTCATTTAGCATTAGAAAATGTTAGTTTTGTTTTAATTATATTTATATTTATTAGTTTTATAACATATTTAAAATGGACGCTATTCTGGCGAAATGGAATATTTTATTTTGTTCAAATCTCAAAAACTGTTAAAGCAATCGCTTCAAATGTTACAAATATGAATCCTGTGGGTCATTTAGCATAAGTATATATTATATTTGTTAATTTTTTATTGCTAATTAAAATGTTTTTAACGATTTACATTTGAACAATTGTAAATATGTCTGTTAATATCGTTTTTATTAATAAATATGTATTTTTATGTGTTTTTATTTATTATTCTATTAAAATAAAATTTGTTTAAATGAATTTATAAAGCGTTGTTTGTGTTTTAAACATATTTATCCATTTCCAGCCTTATTTTGCATTTTACATACGAGACATGGCTAAGGTAATCTCCATCCTACACACCAAAATCTGTATCGGGAGTAGCAGGAGTACACGTTGATGAGAACGTAACTTATAATTTTTTAACTTTTCACAGGTTGACAGCTCTAAGAAAAATTGTTCCGCCCGCCACTAATTCGTAGCCACGCCAGGTTATTAATTTTTAATTGGGTACAATGGCCGAATTAATTGGATACAATGGCTGGCTAAATTAGAAGAATTAAGTGTAAAATTCAATAATTAAAAATCTAAAGGTTCAAATTGATAATTTTGAAATTAAAATAAAATATTAATGTACTAAAAATACGTGTTAGAAGCAAAATAATATATGTATCTTATTCGATTTGTATTGTAGAGTCATCTGGTGATATTACTATTGAACTATTATAAACTAATTAATGAAATGTCATTTAGTTTTGACAGATGTGTGATGTTATAAGTATTTTTGAAGCGTTTTATAAGTTTCAGGGTAAAATTTTGTTTTCAGGATATTTCAGAGGATCACTAAGGATGCCTAAAAAGTGAAGATAATTATGGATAATTATAATTTCAAGTTTTTTGTAAGTATTTACGAGTTTTATACATATTATTGAAATGTACATTTCTTTTACTGATTTCTGTCTAATTTTTTAGATTATAGAGATGAATATTATGTTCTCCATACTTGGAAATATCCCTTGAAATAATACAAAACTCCATAGATGACATATTTTGAAAGGAATCATGTTTCCATAGTGATCATTGAAGTCTCGAGCAGGTATTAGGACAACATGTGTTTCAGGCTTGTTCAGCGACGAACTATGGACCATATAACACAGTAAACAATAGAAAATGTTGCATTTACTTATATTTCAATAATTTTTATCGGTTTAATGACATATACAAAAATGCACACCGAGCTGTCAAACTGGAATATTTTATTTTGTTAAAATACCAAAAGACGTGTTTCCAATTCTTACAATTTACAAATAAGGATTCTACAGGTTAATTGGCTGTAAACA
Source organism: Pterostichus niger (assembly GCA_947425015.1). Lineage (NCBI taxonomy): Eukaryota > Metazoa > Arthropoda > Insecta > Coleoptera > Carabidae > Pterostichus > Pterostichus niger. Next base: position 2,998,464 of record OX380348.1, read on the forward strand.
ATATTGGTTTTATACAAGTTAAATAAATGTGTGTTGGTTTTATGACATATATAAAATTGCATGACATGCTGTCATACTGGAATATATTAATCTTTTAATATTTCAAAAACTATTTGTACTATAGACACAAATGTTGAATATTTGGTCCCCAGGTAACATCTAATATTAGAAAATATCACACATTCATTTATATTATTTTTTGTTTTAGATTTATTAAAAAAAAAAAACAAGAATGAAGAAATAGTAATCAACAGCCACCATTGCGCATGAGCCAATGTATAATATTACTGTGGGAACAGAATATTTTAATTTATTGATATCTTAAAACTTGTTCAAGCGATCGCTTCAAATGTTACAAAAATTGATCCCGTGGGTCATTTAGCATTAGGAAATGTTAGTTTTGTTCTAATTTTATTTATATTTATTTTTTTATAACATATTTAAAATGGACGTCATTCTGGCGAAATGGAATATTTTATTTTGTTCAAATCTCATAACCTGTTAAAGCGATCGCTTCAAAAGTTACAAAAATGGATCCTGTGGGTCACTTAGCATTAGGAAATATTAGATTTGTTTAAATTTTATTTATATTTATTAGTTTTATAACATATTTGAAATGGACGCTATTCTGGCGAAATGAAATATTTTATTTTGATCAAATCTCATAAACTGTTAACGCGATCGCTTCAAATGTTACAAAAATGGATCCTGGGGGTCATTTAGCATTAGGAAATATTAGATTTGTTTAAATTTTATTTATATTTATTAGTTTTATAACATATTTAAAATGTTCGCTATTCTGGCGAAATGGAATATTTTATTTTGTTCAAATCTCAAAAACTGTTAAAGCAATCGCTTCAAATGTTACAAATATGAATCCTGTGGGTCATTTAGCATTAGTAAATGTTAGTTTTGTTTTAATTATATTTATATTTATTAGTTTTAAACCATATTTGAAATGGACGCCATTCTGGCGAAATGGAATATTTTATATTGTTCAAATCTCAAAAACTGTTAAAGCAATCGCTTCAAATGTTACAAATATGAATCCTGTGGGTCATTTTGCATTAGGAAATGTTAGTTTTGTTTTAATTATATTTATATTTATTAGTTTTATAACATATTTAAAATGGACGCTATTCTGGCGAAATGGAATATTTTATTTTGTTCAAATCTCAAAAACTGTTAAAGCAATCGCTTCAAATGTTACAAATATGAATCCTGTGGGTCATTTAGCATTAGAAAATGTTAGTTTTGTTTTAATTATATTTATATTTATTAGTTTTATAACATATTTAAAATGGACGCCATTCTGGCGAAATGGAATATTTTTTTTTGTTCAAATCTCAAAAACTGTTAAAGCAATCGCTTCAAATGTTACAAATATGAATCCTGTAGGTCATTTAGCATTAGAAAATGTTAGTTTTGTTTTAATTATATTTATATTTATTAGTTTTATAACATATTTAAAATGGACGCCATTCTGGCGAAATGGAATTTTTTTTTTTGTTCAAATCTCAAAAACTGTTAAAGCAATCGCTTCAAATGTTACAAATATGAATCCTGTGGGTCATTTAGCATTAGAAAATGTTAGTTTTGTTTTAAATATATTTATATTTATAGTTTTATAACGTATTTAAAATGGACGTCATTCTGGCGAAATGGAATATATTATTTTGTTCAAATCTCATAACCTGTTAAAGCGATCGCTTCAAATGTTACAAAAATGGATCCTGCGGGTCATTTAGCATAAGTATATATTATATTTGTTAATTATTTATTGCTAATTAAAATGTTTTTAACAATTTACATTTGAACAATTGTAAATATGTCTGTTAATATCGTTTTTATTAATATATATGTATTTTTATGTGTTTTTATTTATTATTCTATTAAAATTAAATTTGTTTAAATGAATTTATAAATCGTTGTTTGTGTTTTAAACATATTTATCCATTTCCAGCCTTATTTTGCATTTTACATACGAGACATGGCTAAGGTAATCTCCATCCTACACACCAAAATCTGTATCGGGAGTAGCAGGAGTACACGTTGATGAGAACGTAACTTATAATTTTTTAACTTTTCACAGGTTGACAGCTCTAAGAAAAATTGTTCCGCCCGCCACTAATTCGTAGCCACGCCAGGTTATTAATTTTTAATTGGGTACAATGGCCGAATTAATTGGATACAATGGCTGGCAAAATTAGAAGAATTAAGTGTAAAATTCAATAATTAAAAATCTAAAGGTTCAAATTGATAATTTTGAAATTAAAATAAAATATTAATGTACTAAAAATACGTGTTAGAAGCAAAATAATATATGTATCTTATTCGATTTGTATTGTAGAGTCCTCTGGTGATATTACTATTGAACTATTATAAACTAATTAATGAAATGTCATTTAGTTTTGACAGATGTGTGATGTTATAAGTATTTTTGGACTGTTTTTATAAGTTTAAAGGTATAATTGTGTTTTCAGGATATTTCAGGGGGTCACTAAGGATGCCTAAAAAGTAAAGACAATTTTGTAAAATTATAATTTCAAGTTTTTTTGTAAGTATTTATATATTTTATACTTATTATTGAAATGTACATTTCTTATACTGATTTCTGTCTTATTTTTTAGATTTAGAGATAAATATTACGTTCTCCATACATGGAAATATCACTTGAAAGAATACAAAACTCCATAGATGACATATTTTGAGAGGAATAATGTTTCCATAGTGATCATTGAAGTCTCGTGCAGATATTAGGACAACATGAGATTCAGGCTTGTTCAGTGACGAACTATGGACCATATAACACAGTAAATAATAGAAATTGTTTGATATACTAATATTTCATTCATATTTATTGTTTTAATGACAAATACAAAAATGCACACCGAGCTGTCAAACTGGAATATTTTATTTTGCTAAAATACCAAAAGATGTGTTTCCAATTCTTACAAGTTACAAATATGGATCCTACAAGTTAATTAGCGTTAAACAATATTGGTTTTATATAAGTTTAGTAAATGTTTATTGGTTTTATGACATATATAAATTTGTACGCCATGCTGTCATACTGGAATATTTTAATCTTTCAATATCTCAAAAACTATTTGTACTATAGACACAAATGATGAATATTGGTCCCCTGGTAACATCTAATATTAGAAAATGTCATATTTATTTTTATATTTTAGATTTAGTTAAATAAATTCAAAAATGCAGAAATATTAAATGCGAGACAGAAATAGTCGCCATTGCACGTACAAAAGTATTGATCAAGTTAAGTATCGGGAGTGCAGAACCCCGCAAATTCATGCTGATAAATGCCGGACACCGGTAGCTTCGATAGCCGATCAGGTGAGTACGATTTTTGCGGTGAATTTTTTTTAACTCAAATCAAAAAAATGTTTTAATAAAAGATTTTTATTTCATTATTTCCTGCAGACTTTAATTAAAGTATTTTTTTATTGGGGCTTTCATATTCGAATTAATTGTACATTTGCATGATGCATTAATTAGTAAATATTTCTTTATTTAAGGGTTGAATTAAAAAAAGTGTGAAATAAAATATCCTTATATTAATATTCTCTACAAGTTTTGTTTGAACCTTTTTTCTGTACAACCCCTAACTTCAGAGATACAAACAACCCCCTTTAAAGTGATATAACTTTTGTACTAATTGAAAATAGGGGGTCGTCCGTGAGCGCCGCACTCAGTATTTAGTCCTAGAAGCTGCATGTAAAATTTCAGCTCAATCGAATATATCGTCATTAATTAGGCTTTTCAAAACCAAAGGTTTCCACTTTTTTCAACTAATTTTTAAACTATTTCCGATCGCGCTGAAATTTTGCATGCAGCTTCTAGGGCTAAATACTAAGTGCGGAGCCCGCGGACGACCCTCGATTTTTAATTAGTACAGACGCTATTTCACTTTAAGGGTGGTTGTTTGTTCCTTCAAAGTTAGGGGTTGTACAGGAAAATACAGGAAAAAGTTGTAGAGAATGAAAAAATAAGCAACTCTTATTTGAAACATATTTTTAAATAACGTCTGGATTTTGAAATAATAACTAAAAACTGTTTACCCTATCTGACGCCCGCTTACAATGTTGTACGCGATATTGCATCTTACGTTACATGTACTTAAGGTTCACTTTCGTATCAAATTAGGTTCTAATACAAGATATCTCTGTGTGTTATTTAGGAAGCTTCAAAATCAACTCGGACAGCTTTCCTGCCGCATCTCTGCGCTTGGAATCTTCTTCTGCGTCTTCTTCACACCTGGACACGTCCCCTGATGTTTTATCTTCAAGTTCAACAATTTAGTTTAAGTTCGTTTGTTTGTATATTACCATAGCCACATTAATTATGTTAAAATCTCAAAAACTATTTGACATATTGCTTCAATTGTTAAAAATACGAACTCTACAGGATATTTAGCATTAGACTAAGGTATTTTTAAACAAATTTTATTGATATTTATTAGTTTTACAACATTTTTTAAAATGGCTGCTTAGCTGTCAGATTGGAATATAGTATTTTGTTAATATTTTTAAACTATTGACTATATTGCATCAATTGTTGCAAATATGAACTCTTGAGGATATTTAGCATAAGATTAAGTTATAAATATTTATATTTTATTGATATTTATTGATTTTATAACATATTTAAAAATGGCCGATTAGCTGTCAGATTGGGAAATTTTATTTTGTTAATATTTGAAAAACTATTAATTATATTGTCTTAATTATTACAAATATGAAATTTCCTATAAGAAAAAGTCATATTTGTTGATTAATTGTTGCTCATTAAAGAATAATTAACGATTTTCAATTGAACTATTGTATATGTACATATTACATCTGCTATCAATATATTTTGTATTATTTTATTAAAATGATATTTGTGTTATTAAATTATAATAAAATGTTTATGTTTTATAAATATTTATACTTATTTTATCCTCATAAAACTACCTATAGTCGCTGATATGAATTTTTTATTTTATTATATTTAAAAATGATATTCGTGGTGCCATCTAGGGTAAATATAAAAGAAAATTAAACTATATATCATAAATTCATTAAAACAAATGTTATATTAATAAAATAATACATAAGAACACAAAAAATCTATATTTAAAACCAAATATACAGCCAATGCATATATACATTTGAATAATTCAATTGTAAATCATTAATTATTATTTAATCAGCAACAATTTATTAACAAATATGACTTTTTCTTATAGTAAATTTCCCGTAGAATCCATATTTGCAACAATTAAGACATTACAGTGGCTGGTTTTTGAAATATTAACAATATGAAATATTCCAATCTGACAGCTTGTCGGCCATTTTTAAATATGTTATAAAATCAATAAATATCAATAAAATATAAATAATCATAAAAATCAAAAAAAGTTTCAAATAAAAAAGTTTCATTTTGTTATTTCTTGGCTCTTTTAATTATACTTTTTTTTAATTAAGGTCTTTATATTTAAAATAATCGTACATTTACATGATAAATAAAGATACAAATATTTCTTTAACTAAGGGATGAATTAAAAAATGTTTCAAATAAATCGTCTTAATTTTTTAATTCTCCGTCACATTTACTTGAAGTATTTTTCCATTTAATCCCGCAATTTCGAGATATTTATCTTCATATATAGTACCCAAGTTGCCAATAGATGGTGCCAATAGTCTCGTTTGATGACCCAACAAAATATATTTTTCAAGTTTTTGGCTATACCGTAAACTTTATAGAAAAATTGTTATTAAAGAATATACTCCTTAATTTATTCTCTTCCTAAGTTATTTGAAGTATTTTTTGATTAGACGCAAAATTAGATGTTTTCTAGACCCCGCAAATACACATTACAAATGCCGGACACCGACTACTTCAACTACCGATGACACAAACACAGTTTTTGCGGTGAAACTTATTCTATGCTAAATCAAAAAATGTTTCAAATAAAAAAGTTTCATTTTGTTATTTCTTGGCTCTTTTAATTATACTTTTTTTAAATTAAGGTCTTTATATTTAAAATAATCGTGCATTTACATGATTAATAAAGATACAAATATTTCTTTAACTAAGGGATGAATTGAAAAATATTTCAAATAAATCGTCTTAATTTTTTAATTATCCGTCACATTTACTTGAAGTATTTTTCCATTTAATCCCCCAATTTCGAGATATTTATCTTCATATATAGTACCCAAGTTGCCAATAGATGGTGCCAATAGTCTCGTTTGATGACCCAACAAAATATATTTTTCAAGTTTCTGGCTATACCGTAAACTTTATAGAAAAATTGTTATTAAAGAATATACTCCTTAATTTATTCTCTTCCTAAGTTATTTGAAGTATTTTTTGATTAGACGCAAAATTAGATGTTTTCTAGACCCCGCAAATACACATTACAAATGCCGGACACCGACTACTTCAACTACCGATGACACAAACACAGTTTTTGCGGTGAAACTTATTCTACGCTAAATCAAAAAATGTTTCAAATAAAAAAGTTTCATTTTGTTATTTCTTGGCTCTTTTAATTATACTTTTTTTAAATTAAGGTCTTTATATTTAAAATAATCGTGCATTTACATGATTAATAAAGATACAAATATTTCTTTAACTAAGGGATGAATTGAAAAATATTTCAAATAAATCGTCTTAATTTTTTAATTATCCGTCACATTTACTTGAAGTATTTTTCCATTTAATCCCCCAATTTCGAGATATTTATCTTCATATATAGTACCCAAGTTGCCAATAGATGGTGCCAATAGTCTCGTTTGATGACCCAACAAAATATATTTTTCAAGTTTCTGGCTATACCGTAAACTTTATAGAAAAATTGTTATTAAAGAATATACTTATTCTACGCTAAATCAAAAAATGTTTCAAATAAAAAAGGTTCATTTTGTTATTTTTTTGATATTTTAATTATACTTTTTCTCAATTAAGGTCTTTATATTTAAAATAATCGTGCATTTACAAAATAAATAAAAATACAAATATTTTCTTAACTAAGAGATGAATTGAAAAATGTTTGAAATAAATCTTTTTAATTTTTTATATCTCTGTCACAAGGAGAAACAGCGTAAAATATATTTAATTTGTTTCATAATAAAGTGTATAATTCGATACAATCAAATATATTCTTTAGAGCCTAGTTGTTAAAGCCTAGAATGGCATGAAATCGGTCTTTAGCTATTAATTGAAATTATGTTCTAACTTGTTACGTACATGCCTAGCGACTTTAATCGTCAGTCTACGAACGAATTTTGTTTAAAATGTCGTGTTTTATTTGTGTCTCAAGTAAAAATATTGTAAAATCAGTGATTTTTTAGTGAAATATAAGTGTAATATAGTGTAAGTGTTAGTGTATACTGGATGTGAAGTGAATATATAGTGGTACGAGCCTGGAACTTTTCAGAGAGGAATGGATGGGACTTAGTACACGCCAGCCAAAGTAGGTAGATGCATTATTTGTTTGTATTAGAATATAGTTATTATTAAATTAAATTAGTATGAATGTTTGGCGAAGATTTACAACCAAATATTTTATTTATTTATTTTTAAGATGTTTACGCAATCAATCATTTCGAAGAATGCCAGTTTCGTAAAGAGGCCTATAAAATTATTTTCTTCCCGAAAAGTTCCACAAATCATTTATAAGACTTATCTTTCCAAAAATCTTCCCAATCATTTATAAAACTATAATCTTCCCAAAAAAATCTTTTTCTACGATTGCTATGAAAAGATGACAATTACGCTCTCATTTGTCATCGTAAAGTTGAAGTTTTTTGTGGAACAATCGAAAAATATCTTTTTTGTGCGTCTCTAATGGCAACGCGCGAAAAAGACATTAAATTCGCGTGTTTCCAATGGCAACGCGCGAAAAAGATTATTTCAATAGTTACCAGGGATACAAACAAAACAGAAACTTGTCATATTGACAGTTAACAAAACGAATTTAGTTTTAGACGTATACCTACGTTTTTTAATAACTTTAAGATGCAATCGTAGAAAAAATTATGTGTGTATCACGAGCGTAAAGTGTCTTTGTTCCTCTTGCACTACTTATTGCAGCTCTCGCCTTCGGCTCGCGCTGCAATTACCGTGCTCGAGTAACAAAGAATCACTTTACGCTCTTAATACACAAATAACTATTAAATCATTCATAACAACATTCATTTTTCACAAAAAATCTTTATTTATTAAAACAATAATTATGTAAATTTGCATTAATAGTATACATATATACTAATTTGACGGTTTAGTACCACCCAAATATCTGCAATTGCATATTCTGCACGTATAGAAATATATGTTGAACCCTTTAAAATTTATTTCATTTATTTGTAACAAATATTTCAGTCGCAATTAATTTTTAAGATTTGCAGATAATATTTTTGAAATAGTTAGTAATATTTCGGATCGATAAAATGATATTTATTCTAATTTGAGTTTGATCATGAAACCTATATAATTACAACAGATAGTATGTACTTGTAATGGGCGACCGCGACGTCCTAAGAAACAAGGTCAGACGATGGCATGACGTCACGACGTCACTCGCCAGTCGCCATCGATGTTCGGCGATCAGCAACAAATGTTTCTTTCCTGCTGAGCCCCTTGAATCTCTGTGCGTATACAATCCCGCTACATTTAGCTTCAAGGCGGGCCTGTATACTTCTCTACACGCTGTAGATTCGGTTGCCTAAGCTTGTTGCTCTCTTACTGCATCAATCTTTAATACGTCCGCCAGGATTTCAACCTGGAAGCTATGAACCAATTAAATTGAAGTAGTTTAATAATTTTATTAATTACGCTTTTTAACCATTGTACAATAAAATTATACAACATTTGTATGTTAAGGGAAGAAAGTGAGACATTTCTTCCCGAAATTGCTGTTTAATTTCCCGAGGGATATGTATAACATCTGAGGGATGAATGACACTTTCTTCACGAGGTGCTTTTATTTCTCTTTGTAAATTGAGGACAAAAGCCATGAAGGTTTAGTTCTTCAAAATATAGGCATGTTGAGTACTTCAGGGCAATGCCGTTGTACGCATTTTCATATATCTATCGTTCATTTTTTAAGAGATTAGCCTCGGAAAAGTGTAAAAATCGTAAAGAATAAGTAGCATTTCACTTTTCCGGAAGCTATATCTTAAAAATCTGATGTGGACACCACATGACTTCCTTGTACGCGTATTAAACTATAGATATTTTTTTAATTGAACATATTTCACATTAAATCTTTTATTTTTTGTTCTAATCCATAGTAAACTTAATTAAAAAAATATATATATATATATATATATATATATATATTTTAATTAAGTTTACTATGGATTAGAACAAAAAATAAAAGATTTAATGTGAAATATGTTCAATTAAAAAAATATCTATAGTTTATATATCTCAGGAATAGAGGTCCTGAGGGAGTAATCATAGGGCCCAAGGAGTCCAGGTAGTCCCTCAGGACCTCTATTCCTGAGAGGGAGACCCACCAAGAATGGATAACAGGTTAGTCTTCGATATTTTACTGGTTGTTCTGTTCTGCACTTTGCAGATCATTGCTAAAAAATAAATAAATTAAAGTTTAATATCATCATGTCTTATTCATTTTTATAGAGCTCTGCAATCGCAGATTTTTGTATAAATTACATAAAAATATCTAAATAAATTGTTATTGGATTGCAGTTGGCCTTGGTTTAGCATGGCCGCCATAATTGTTTTGTTTCTGTCAACAATTGTGACAATACGTATTGTGCGCGTTTTTATGAACATTTGAACCGGTAATTTTTCAGTTCAACATATAAAACTTATGTCTATCGATTCCTTATTTTCTGGCGATCATTTTGATGTATAAATTGTTGCATAAATCTAAAAATTTCATACGAAAAACTTGATAAACAGTTGTGCAACTCAAATATAATTATTTAACTTATGAATAGGATTTAATGTATCTATAGATATGAAATGTATCCGGTTTTACACGAAAATAATATTAATATATTTGATAAGAAACTTAGTAGTAAATTTATTTTATTTTTATTAATTCTATAATGGAAAATAGTGTGATTATAAATCGAAATTAATTGAACTTGTATATTTATGGCATATTTTAAGAAGAATCTTGGTAATTTTAGGTTGCAGCCGTCAAAGAGTTATCTCTTCAGGTCCTGAAGGAAGTCCAGTCGATGAGCATTCATGATGAAGAGCTGCAAAGCCAGTCCACTGCGGAACGAGCCTTCATTACCCTGCAACTACCTGATTTAAACAGCTAAGTAGACACTTGTTATTTCTTTATTTTCCAAGTTAGTTACTAGTAGCGGTCAAATTGCCACCCCTACAATTGTGGGTGTTTATTTATTCTTTGTGCCGTGATAAAACACCAAACATTTATTCTCCATCATCGGAAACTCTTGCGCTCGTAATAAACCGTAAATAACATTCATTCCTCAACTTATAAGACGTACACATAATCTTACACCCTCAATACATCTTATTTATACAAAAGTAATACATATTATTACATAAAATACATTTATTATTATATTATTACATAGAATAAATTTGATATTTAAATTAAAACTATTAATATGTTTGTATTGATTACTATTTTACTATATTTATTGAAGTATTTATAAAGTAAATATTTACTCTTTTAATATATTTTGGTGGTTAATTTGTGAACTACATTCAAGTCGCTACTAGTATGTTTTTCTCTAGTTTTAACTTTTTAAACTAGTTTCAAGTAGCCCTCTTTTTATGGATAATAGAAACTATTATATATTATTACATAGAATAAATTTGATATTTAAATTAAAACTATTAATATGTTTGTATTGATTACTATTTTACTATATTTATTGAAGTATTTATAAAGCAAATATTTACTCTATTAATTTATTTTGGTGGTTAATTTGTGAACTACATGCAAGCCGCTACTAGTATGTTTTTCTCTAGTTTTAACTTTTTAAACTAGTTTCACGTAGCCCTCTTTTTATGGATAATAGAAACTATTATATATTATTACATAGAATAAATTTGATATTTAAATTAAAACTAGTAATATGTTTGTATTGATTACTATTTTATTATATTCATTGAAGTATTTATAAAGTAAATATTTACTCTTTTAATATATTTTGGTGGTTAATTTATGAACTACATGCAAGCCGCTACTCGCTTGTTTTTCTCTAGTGTTAACTTTTTAAACTAGTTTCACGTAGCCCTCTTTTCATGGATAATAGAAACTATTATATATTATTACATAGAATAAATTTGATATTTAAATTAAAACTAGTAATATGTTTGTATTGATTACTATTTTACTTTATTTATTGAAGTATTTATAAAGTAAATATTTACTCTTTTAATATATTTTGGTGGTTAATTTGTGAACTACATGCAAGTCGCTACTAGTATGTTTTTCTCTAGTGTTAACTTTTTAAACTAGTTTCAAGTAGCCCTCTTTTTATGGATAATAGACACTATTATATATTATTACGTAGAATAAATTTGATATTTAAATTAAAACTATTAATATGTTTGTATTGTTTACTATTTTACTATATTTATTGAAGTATTTATAAAGTAAATATTTACTCTTTTAATTTATTTTGGTGGTTAATTTGTGAACTACATGCAAGCCGCTACTCGCTTGTTTTTCTCTAGTGTTAACTTTTTAAACTAGTTTCACGTAGCCCTCTTTTCATGGATAATAGAAACTATAATATATTATTACATAGAATAAATTTGATATTTAAATTAAAACTATGAATATGTTTGTATTGATTACTATTTTACTATATTTATTGAAGTATTTATAAAGTAAATATTTACTCTTTTAATATATTTTGGTGGTTAATTTGTGAACTACATGCAAGTCGCTACTAGTATGTTTTTCTCTAGTTTTAACTTTTTAAACTAGTTTCAAGTAGCCCTCTTTTTATGGATAATAGAAATTATTATATATTATTACATAGAATAAATTTGATATTTAAATTAAAACTATGAATATGTTTGTATTGATTACTATTTTACTATATTTATTGAAGTATTTATAAAGTAAATATTTACTCTTTTAATATATTTTGGTGGTTAATTTGTGAACTACATGCAAGCCGCTACTCGCTTGTTTTTCTCTAGTGTTAACTTTTTAAACTAGTTTCACGTAGCCCTCTTTTCATGGATAATAGAAACTATAATAAATTATTACATAGAATAAATTTGATATTTAAATTAAAACTATGACTATGTTTGTATTGATTACTATTTTACTATATTTATTGAAGTATTTATAAAGTAAATATTTACTCTTTTAATATATTTTGGTGGTTAATTTGTGAACTACATGCAAGTCGCTACTAGTATGTTTTTCTCTAGTTTTAACTTTTTAAACTAGTTTCAAGTAGCCCTCTTTTTATGAATAATAGAAACTTTTATATATTATTATGTAGAATAAATTTGATATTTAAATTAAAATTATTAATATGTTTGTATTGATTACTATTTTACTATATTTATTGAAGTATTTATAAAGCAAATATTTACTCTTTTAATTTATTTTGATGGTTAATTTGTGAACTACATGCAAGCCGCTACTCGCTTGTTTTTCTCTAGTGTTAACTTTTTAAACTAGTGTCACGTAGCCCTCTTTTTATGGATAATAGAAACTATTATATATTATTACATAGAATAAATTTGATATTTAAATTAAAACTATTAATATGTTTGTATTGATTACTATTTTACTATATTTATTGAAGTATTTATAAAGCAAATATTTACTCTTTTAATATATTTTGGTGGTTAATTTGTGAACTACATGCAAGTCGCTACTAGTATGTTTTTCTCTAGTGTTAACTTTTTAAACTAGTTTCAAGTAGCCCTCTTTTTATGAATAATAGAAACTATTATATATTATTACGTAGAATAAATTTGATATTTAAATTAAAACTATTAATATGTTTGTATTGATTACTATTTACTATATTTATTGAAGTATTTATAAAGCAAATATTTACTCTTTTAATATATTTTGGTGGTTAATTTGTGAACTACATGCAAGTCGCTACTAGTATGTTTTTCTCTAGTGTTAACTTTTTAAACTAGTTTCAAGTAGCCCTCTTTTTATGAATAATAGAAACTATTATATATTATTACGTAGAATAAATTTGATATTTAAATTAAAACTATTAATATGTTTGTATTGATTACTATTTTACTATATTTATTGAAGTATTTATAAAGCAAATATTTACTCTTTTAATATATTTTGGTGGTTAATTTGTGAACTACATGCAAGTCGCTACTAGTATGTTTTTCTCTAGTGTTAATTTTTTAAACTAGTTTCAAGTAGCCCTCTTTTTATGGATAATAGAAACTATTATATATTATTACGTAGAATAAATTTGATATTTAAATTAAAACTATGAATATGTTTGTATTGATTACTATTTTACTATATTTATTGAAGTATTTATAAAGTAAATATTTACTCTTTTAATATATTTTGGTGGTTAATTTGTGAACTACATGCAAGTCGCTACGTTAGTTACTAGTAGCGGTCAAATTGCCACCCCTACAATTGTGGGTGTTTATTTATTCTTTGTGCCGTGATAAAACACCAAACATTTATTCTCCATCATCGGAAACTCTTGCGCTCGTAATAAACCGTAAATAACATTCATTCCTCAACTTATAAGACGTACACATAATCTTACACCCTCAATACATCTTATTTATACAAAAGTAATACATATTATTACATAAAATACATTTATTATTATATTATTACATAGAATAAATTTGATATTTAAATTAAAACTATTAATATGTTTGTATTGATTACTATTTTACTATATTTATTGAAGTATTTATAAAGTAAATATTTACTCTTTTAATATATTTTGGTGGTTAATTTGTGAACTACATGCAAGTCGCTACTAGTATGTTTTTCTCTACTGTTAACTTTTTAAACTAGTTTCCAGTAGCCCTCTTTTTATGGATAATAGAAACTATTATATATTATTACATAGAATAAATTTGATATTTAAATTAAAACTATTAATATGTTTGTATTGATTACTATTTTACTATATTTATTGAAGTATTTATAAAGCAAATATTTACTCTATTAATTTATTTTGGTGGTTAATTTGTGAACTACATGCAAGCCGCTACTAGTATGTTTTTCTCTAGTTTTAACTTTTTAAACTAGTTTCACGTAGCCCTCTTTTTATGGATAATAGAAACTATTATATATTATTACATAGAATAAATTTGATATTTAAATTAAAACTAGTAATATGTTTGTATTGATTACTATTTTATTATATTCATTGAAGTATTTATAAAGTAAATATTTACTCTTTTAATATATTTTGGTGGTTAATTTATGAACTACATGCAAGCCGCTACTCGCTTGTTTTTCTCTAGTGTTAACTTTTTAAACTAGTTTCACGTAGCCCTCTTTTCATGGATAATAGAAACTATTATATATTATTACATAGAATAAATTTGATATTTAAATTAAAACTAGTAATATGTTTGTATTGATTACTATTTTACTTTATTTATTGAAGTATTTATAAAGTAAATATTTACTCTTTTAATATATTTTGGTGGTTAATTTGTGAACTACATGCAAGTCGCTACTAGTATGTTTTTCTCTAGTGTTAACTTTTTAAACTAGTTTCAAGTAGCCCTCTTTTTATGGATAATAGACACTATTATATATTATTACGTAGAATAATTTGATATTTAAATTAAAACTATTAATATATTTGTATTGTTTACTATTTTACTATATTTATTGAAGTATTTATAAAGTAAATATTTACTCTTTTAATTTATTTTGGTGGTTAATTTGTGAACTACATGCAAGCCGCTACTCGCTTGTTTTTCTCTAGTGTTAACTTTTTAAACTAGTTTCACGTAGCCCTCTTTTCATGGATAATAGAAACTTATATATATTATTACATAGAATAAATTTGATATTTAAATTAAAACTATTAATATGTTTGTATTGATTACTATTTTACTATATTTATTGAAGTATTTATAAAGTAAATATTTACTCTTTTAATATATTTTGGTGGTTAATTTGTGAACTACATGCAAGTCGCTACTAGTATGTTTTTCTCTAGTTTTAAGTTTTTAAACTAGTTTCAAGTAGTCCTCTTTTTATGGATAATAGAAACTATTATATATTATTACATAGAATAAATTTGATATTTAAATTAAAACTATGAATATGTTTGTATTGATTACTATTTTACTATATTTATTGAAGTATTTATAAAGTAAATATTTACTCTTTTAATTTATTTTGGTGGTTAATTTGTGAACTACATGCAAGCCGCTACTCGCTTGTTTTTCTCTAGTGTTAACTTTTTAAACTAGTTTCACGTAGCCCTCTTTTCATGGATAATAGAAACTTATATATATTATTACATAGAATAAATTTGATATTTAAATTAAAACTATGAATATGTTTGTATTGATTACTATTTTACTATATTTATTGAAGTATTTATAAAGTAAATATTTACTCTTTTAATATATTTTGGTGGTTAATTTGTGAACTACATGCAAGTCGCTACTAGTATGTTTTTCTCTAGTTTTAACTTTTTAAACTAGTTTCAAATAGCCCTCTTTTTATGAATAATAGAAACTTTTATATATTATTATGTAGAATAAATTTGATATTTAAATTAAAATTATTAATATGTTTGTATTGATTACTATTTTACTATATTTATTGAAGTATTTATAAAGCAAATATTTACTCTTTTAATTTATTTTGATGGTTAATTTGTGAACTACATGCAAGCCGCTACTCGCTTGTTTTTCTCTAGTGTTAACTTTTTAAACTAGTGTCACGTAGCCCTCTTTTTATGGATAATAGAAACTATTATATATTATTACATAGAATAAATTTGATATTTAAATTAAAACTATTAATATGTTTGTATTGATTACTATTTTACTATATTTATTGAAGTATTTATAAAGCAAATATTTACTCTTTTAATATATTTTGGTGGTTAATTTGTGAACTACATGCAAGTCGCTACTAGTATGTTTTTCTCTAGTGTTAACTTTTTAAACTAGTTTCAAGTAGCCCTCTTTTTATGAATAATAGAAACTATTATATATTATTACGTAGAATAAATTTGATATTTAAATTAAAACTATTAATATGTTTGTATTGATTACTATTTACTATATTTATTGAAGTATTTATAAAGCAAATATTTACTCTTTTAATATATTTTGGTGGTTAATTTGTGAACTACATGCAAGTCGCTACTAGTATGTTTTTCTCTAGTGTTAACTTTTTAAACTAGTTTCAAGTAGCCCTCTTTTTATGGATAATAGAAACTATTATATATTATTACGTAGAATAAATTTGATATTTAAATTAAAACTATGAATATGTTTGTATTGATTACTATTTTACTATATTTATTGAAGTATTTATAAAGTAAATATTTACTCTTTTAATATATTTTGGTGGTTAATTTGTGAACTACATGCAAGTCGCTACGTTAGTTACTAGTAGCGGTCAAATTGCCACCCCTACAATTGTGGGTGTTTATTTATTCTTTGTGCCGTGATAAAACACCAAACATTTATTCTCCATCATCGGAAACTCTTGCGCTCGTAATAAACCGTAAATAACATTCATTCCTCAACTTATAAGACGTACACATAATCTTACACCCTCAATACATCTTATTTATACAAAAGTAATACATATTATTACATAAAATACATTTATTATTATATTATTACATAGAATAAATTTGATATTTAAATTAAAACTATTAATATGTTTGTATTGATTACTATTTTACTATATTTATTGAAGTATTTATAAAGTAAATATTTACTCTTTTAATATATTTTGGTGGTTAATTTGTGAACTACATGCAAGTCGCTACTAGTATGTTTTTCTCTAGTTTTAACTTTTTAAACTAGTTTCAAGTAGCCCTCTTTTTATGGATAATAGAAACTATTATATATTATTACATAGAATAAATTTGATATTTAAATTAAAACTATTAATATGTTTGTATTGATTACTATTTTACTATATTTATTGAAGTATTTATAAAGTAAATATTTACTCTTTTAATATATTTATTGAAGTATTTATAAAGTAAATATTTACTCTTTTAATATATTTTGGTGGTTAATTTGTGAACTACATGCAAGCCGCTACTCGCTTGTTTTTCTCTAGTGTTAACTTTTTAAACTAGTTTCACGTAGCCATCTTTTTATAGATAATAGAAACTATTATATATTATTACATAGAATAAAATTGATATTTAAATTAAAACTAGTAATATGTTTGTATTGATTACTATTTTACTATATTTATTGAAGTATTTATAAAGTAAATATTTACTCTTTTAATATATTTGGTGGTTAATTTGTGAACTACATGCAACTCGCTACTAGTTTGTTTTTCTCTAGTGTTAACTTTTTAAACTAGTTTCACGTAGCCCTCTTTTTATAGATAATAGAAACTATAACATATTATTACATAGAATAAATTTGATATTTAAATGAAAACTATTAATATGTTTGTATTGATTACTATTTTACTATATTTATTGAAGTATTTATAAAGTAAATATTTACTCTTTTAATATATTTTGGTGGTTAATTTATGAACTACATGCAAGCCGCTACTCGCTTGTTTTTCTCTAGTGTTAACTTTTTAAACTAGTTTCACGTAGCCCTCTTTTTATGGATAATAGAAACTATTATATATTATTACATAGAATAAATTTGATATTTAAATTAAAACTATGAATATGTTTGTATTGATTACTATTTTACTTTATTTATTGAAGTATTTATAAAGTAAATATTTACTCTTTTAATATATTTTGGTGGTTAATTTATGAACTACATGCAAGCCGCTACTCGCTTGTTTTTCTCTAGTGTTAACTTTTTAAACTAGTTTCACGTAGCCCTCTTTTTATGGATAATAGAAACTATTATATATTATTACATAGAATAAATTTGATATTTAAATTAAAACTAGTAATATGTTTGTATTGATTACTATTTTACTTTATTTATTGAAGTATTTATAAAGTAAATATTTACTCTTTTAATATATTTTGGTGGTTAATTTGTGAACTACATGCAAGTCGCTACTAGTATGTTTTTCTCTAGTGTTAACTTTTTAAACTAGTTTCAAGTAGCCCTCTTTTTATGGATAATAGACACTATTATATATTATTACGTAGAATAAATTTGATATTTAAATTAAAACTATTAATATGTTTGTATTGTTTACTATTTTACTATATTTATTGAAGTATTTATAAAGTAAATATTTACTCTTTTAATTTATTTTGGTGGTTAATTTGTGAACTACATGCAAGCCGCTACTCGCTTGTTTTTCTCTAGTGTTAACTTTTTAAACTAGTTTCACGTAGCCCTCTTTTCATGGATAATAGAAACTATAATAAATTATTACATAGAATAAATTTGATATTTAAATTAAAACTATGAATATGTTTGTATTGATTACTATTTTACTATATTTAATGAAGTATTTATAAAGTAAATATTTACTCTTTTAATATATTTTGGTGGTTAATTTGTGAACTACATGCAAGTCGCTACTAGTATGTTTTTCTCTAGTTTTAACTTTTTAAACTAGTTTCACGTAGCCCTCTTTTCATGGATAATAGAAACTTATATATATTATTACATAGAATAAATTTGATATTTAAATTAAAACTATGAATATGTTTGTATTGATTACTATTTTACTATATTTATTGAAGTATTTATAAAGTAAATATTTACTCTTTTAATATATTTTGGTGGTTAATTTGTGAACTACATGCAAGTCGCTACTAGTATGTTTTTCTCTAGTTTTAACTTTTTAAACTAGTTTCAAGTAGTCCTCTTTTTATGGATAATAGAAACTATTATATATTATTACATAGAATAAATTTGATATTTAAATTAAAACTATGAATATGTTTGTATTGATTACTATTTTACTATATTTATTGAAGTATTTATAAAGTAAATATTTACTCTTTTAATTTATTTTGGTGGTTAATTTGTGAACTACATGCAAGCCGCTACTCGCTTGTTTTTCTCTAGTGTTAACTTTTTAAACTAGTTTCACGTAGCCCTCTTTTCATGGATAATAGAAACTATAATAAATTATTACATAGAATAAATTTGATATTTAAATTAAAACTATGAATATGTTTGTATTGATTACTATTTTACTATATTTAATGAAGTATTTATAAAGTAAATATTTACTCTTTTAATATATTTTGGTGGTTAATTTGTGAACTACATGCAAGTCGCTACTAGTATGTTTTTCTCTAGTTTTAACTTTTTAAACTAGTTTCAAATAGCCCTCTTTTTATGAATAATAGAAACTTTTATATATTATTATGTAGAATAAATTTGATATTTAAATTAAAATTATTAATATGTTTGTATTGATTACTATTTTACTATATTTATTGAAGTATTTATAAAACAAATATTTACTCTTTTAATTTATTTTGATGGTTAATTTGTGAACTACATGCAAGCCGCTACTCGCTTGTTTTTCTCTAGTGTTAACTTTTTAAACTAGTGTCACGTAGCCCTCTTTTTATGGATAATAGAAACTATTATATATTATTACATAGAATAAATTTGATATTTAAATTAAAACTATTAATATGTTTGTATTGATTACTATTTTACTATATTTATTGAAGTATTTATAAAGCAAATATTTACTCTTTTAATATATTTTGGTGGTTAATTTGTGAACTACATGCAAGTCGCTACTAGTATGTTTTTCTCTAGTGTTAACTTTTTAAACTAGTTTCAAGTAGCCCTCTTTTTATGAATAATAGAAACTATTATATATTATTACGTAGAATAAATTTGATATTTAAATTAAAACTATTAATATGTTTGTATTGATTACTATTTACTATATTTATTGAAGTATTTATAAAGCAAATATTTACTCTTTTAATATATTTTGGTGGTTAATTTGTGAACTACATGCAAGTCGCTACTAGTATGTTTTTCTCTAGTGTTAACTTTTTAAACTAGTTTCAAGTAGCCCTCTTTTTATGGATAATAGAAACTATTATATATTATTACGTAGAATAAATTTGATATTTAAATTAAAACTATGAATATGTTTGTATTGATTACTATTTTACTATATTTATTGAAGTATTTATAAAGTAAATATTTACTCTTTTAATATATTTTGGTGGTTAATTTGTGAACTACATGCAAGTCGCTACGTTAGTTACTAGTAGCGGTCAAATTGCCACCCCTACAATTGTGGGTGTTTATTTATTCTTTGTGCCGTGATAAAACACCAAACATTTATTCTCCATCATCGGAAACTCTTGCGCTCGTAATAAACCGTAAATAACATTCATTCCTCAACTTATAAGACGTACACATAATCTTACACCCTCAATACATCTTATTTATACAAAAGTAATACATATTATTACATAAAATACATTTATTATTATATTATTACATAGAATAAATTTGATATTTAAATTAAAACTATTAATATGTTTGTATTGATTACTATTTTACTATATTTATTGAAGTATTTATAAAGTAAATATTTACTCTTTTAATATATTTTGGTGGTTAATTTGTGAACTACATGCAAGTCGCTACTAGTATGTTTTTCTCTAGTTTTAACTTTTTAAACTAGTTTCAAGTAGCCCTCTTTTTATGGATAATAGAAACTATTATATATTATTACATAGAATAAATTTGATATTTAAATTAAAACTATTAATATGTTTGTATTGATTACTATTTTACTATATTTATTGAAGTATTTATAAAGTAAATATTTACTCTTTTAATATATTTATTGAAGTATTTATAAAGTAAATATTTACTCTTTTAATATATTTTGGTGGTTAATTTGTGAACTACATGCAAGCCGCTACTCGCTTGTTTTTCTCTAGTGTTAACTTTTTAAACTAGTTTCACGTAGCCATCTTTTTATAGATAATAGAAACTATTATATATTATTACATAGAATAAAATTGATATTTAAATTAAAACTAGTAATATGTTTGTATTGATTACTATTTTACTATATTTATTGAAGTATTTATAAAGTAAATATTTACTCTTTTAATATATTTGGTGGTTAATTTGTGAACTACATGCAACTCGCTACTAGTTTGTTTTTCTCTAGTGTTAACTTTTTAAACTAGTTTCACGTAGCCCTCTTTTTATAGATAATAGAAACTATAACATATTATTACATAGAATAAATTTGATATTTAAATGAAAACTATTAATATGTTTGTATTGATTACTATTTTACTATATTTATTGAAGTATTTATAAAGTAAATATTTACTCTTTTAATATATTTTGGTGGTTAATTTATGAACTACATGCAAGCCGCTACTCGCTTGTTTTTCTCTAGTGTTAACTTTTTAAACTAGTTTCACGTAGCCCTCTTTTTATGGATAATAGAAACTATTATATATTATTACATAGAATAAATTTGATATTTAAATTAAAACTATGAATATGTTTGTATTGATTACTATTTTACTTTATTTATTGAAGTATTTATAAAGTAAATATTTACTCTTTTAATATATTTTGGTGGTTAATTTATGAACTACATGCAAGCCGCTACTCGCTTGTTTTTCTCTAGTGTTAACTTTTTAAACTAGTTTCACGTAGCCCTCTTTTTATGGATAATAGAAACTATTATATATTATTACATAGAATAAATTTGATATTTAAATTAAAACTAGTAATATGTTTGTATTGATTACTATTTTACTTTATTTATTGAAGTATTTATAAAGTAAATATTTACTCTTTTAATATATTTTGGTGGTTAATTTGTGAACTACATGCAAGTCGCTACTAGTATGTTTTTCTCTAGTGTTAACTTTTTAAACTAGTTTCTAGTAGCCCTCTTTTTATGAATAATAGAAACTATTATATATTATTACGAAGAATAAATTTGATATTTAAATTAAAACTATTAATATGTTTGTATTGATTACTATTTACTATATTTATTGAAGTATTTATAAAGCAAATATTTACTCTTTTAATATATTTTGGTGGTTAATTTGTGAACTACATGCAAGTCGCTACTAGTATGTTTTTCTCTAGTGTTAACTTTTTAAACTAGTTTCAAGTAGCCCTCTTTTTATGAATAATAGAAACTATTATATATTATTACGTAGAATAAATTTGATATTTAAATTAAAACTATTAATATGTTTGTATTGATTACTATTTTACTATATTTATTGAAGTATTTATAAAGCAAATATTTACTCTTTTAATATGTAATTATTTTACTTTTAGAAATTTAAACCTGATATTGCTGTGGCCGAGCGGTTAAAGGCGTCGCCGGGCGATCAGGGCAGTTAAGCAACATTGACAGAGGGTACATGTCGGATGTGACCGTCCCATATAACTTTTTATTTTATTTTGTCCCCAAAGATATTAGTTGTGAGAGAGCCACAGGGGTAGATTTAAATTGGTGAAAATTGTTTGTCGGCTGTGGGGATCGAACCAGAGTTCTCAAGATCCACCACTGAGCCACCTACTCCATTTGAATTGAATATGTTAATTATTATTAATTAATTTGTAAAAAACTGCCAACATATTTTCTGTAAATTACATTCCATATTCTTATTTTAAAATACTTGCAAATTTTGCAATTGTAGAATGCAAAATTATATAATTTGACTGATAATAATTAACGGTTAGTTTGTAATTAAAGATCGAATTATTATTGTTTTTATTTAGGCTCGAATTTGAAATTAAAATTAAAATATAAAAACCAGGGCATAAATCGGTTTACAAAAACATTAACCCTAATTTTAATCGTTATTTTTTAAGCTACAAATAACGATATAATTTAACAAAAAAATATTAAACCAGTTTTATTATAATATTCTAAGTTTATTCATATTTAAGGAATTAAAGTAGGCAACCAACTCCACAGCAAGTAGAGAGGTATACATGCCCGCAATGAGCCCGAATGTAACGGGATTGCATACACACAGAGATTCAAGGGGCTCAGCAGGAAAGAAATTTTGTTGTTGATTGCCGAATTGTGAGTTTGAGTGACGTCACGGCGACGTTCGAACTTGTTCCTTAGGAGGAAATCGCGTTTCGCGATTACAAGTACATACTATCTATTGTAATAATTTAGGTTTCGTGAGGTGACTAGAATTGTAATAAATATTATTTTAATTATATAAAATATTACTATCTGTTTCAAAAATATTAACTGCAATTTTTAAAATTTAATTACGCCTGTAATAATTGTTATAAATGAATGAAACAAACTTGAAATGGTTTAGTATGCATTTCTACATATTCCTAATATGCAATTGCAGATATTTGGGCGGTTACAAGACGTCAAATTAGTAAGTTTAAATGATTTATGTTTTAATAAATAAATGTATTAGGTTGCACGCCACGGCCTCGTCAATGCATTAAAATTACCCCTTTGGGGGCCGTGATCCGACGGCTGGGAACTGCATTTCACCCGCAAAATATATAACTTACCAAGTATCAGAGTGCTACACCCAGATATAGGTAAATGGAGTAATAATATATAATTATTTATTTATTTTACCCATCAAATGTCAACAGCGAACAAAAATTACTTCCAATAGGATGACGTATCATTAAAAGCTAGTTATTGTAAAACAGTATTTTTATTTAAAATTAATAAATAAATAAATATAAATATATCATCACGCCTTGTACTCATCAACCACAAGGGTAGATTTAATTTGGTGAAAATTGTTTGTTTTTCACCAAATTAAAATCTACCTATGTGGCTCTCTCTTCACTAACATATTTGGGGGCCGTTATTTGACGGCTGGTAATCGCACTTCACACGAACAAATATATCACTTACTGAGATCTGCTCCGGCAGAGTGCCACACCCAGTAATGGTTCAAAGGCGTGATGATATATTTATTTTATTTATTTATTTCTCATCACACTTTTTACCCATTACTGGGTGTGGCACTCTGCCGGAGCAGATCTCAGTATATTTCTCCGCGTGAAGTGCGGCTACCAGCCGTCAAATCACGGCCTCCAAAGATGTTAGTGGAGGAGGAGCCACAGGGGTAGATTTTAATGTGGTGAAAAACAAACAATTTTCACGAAATTAAATCTACCCTACTAACATCTTTGGGGTCCGTAATTTGACGGCCGGTACCCGTGCTTCACGCGAAAAAATATATCACTTACCGAGATCTGCTAAGACAGAGTGCCACACCCAGTAATGGATAAAAGACGTGATGATATATTTGTTTTATTTATTTAGTTTAGTTTTTGAGATATAGTCTCGGGAATATACAAAAGCTAAATAATAAGAAGAATTTGTTTACAACAAACATTAAATAATAATTTAAAAATAATTGCAAATAACCATATATCATATATTTTTTTATTAAAAGAAAAATTACTTAAACTTTCATTAAACTTATATATTAATATGATGCTTACAACAAATGCTACAGTTTTTAGTAATTAATTTTTTTGATTTACAGATAATATTTTTCAAACAGGTAGTAATATTTTGCCTCAATAAATAATATTTATTTAAATTCTAGACATCTCTTGAAAACTATTTTATTACAACAGATAGTATGTACATATATACGCTGAACACGACGTCCTAAGTAACAAACTTGGACGGCGTCGTGACGTCACTCGGCATCGCAGTTCGGCGCCAAACAGTTCCTGTCCCCCCAACCCCTTGAATCTCACGGCATCCAGGCTAAATGCTCGCTGTGAAGTCAGTTGCCAGATATATGAAGTTGTGCTTCATTTAAATTAATGTCTCGTGCTTTAGTTCACTTTTATTTCTTTATTTAATTTTTTTTTAAATTTCAAAAAAAAATCGGAAAAACAATCAAGAATTATTTGCCTAATTTTATGTTGTGAATTTAATAATATTTAAAGTACTAGTTTTCATATAAATTTAATGTTTACATACTTATATTTTTGTTTAAATATCTTAAATACTCATAAAATTCAAATGCATTTAATTACAAATACAATTTCCTAAAGTTTAGTTTTTAAGATATAGCCGAGGAAAAGTAGAAAATCTGAAGAAAATTACAGATTTATCTTTCCGGGGCGTATATCTCAAAAATTAAACAAGATATGAAAATGCGCTCAACGGCATTGAATTCCCCGTGTCCGAATTGACTTGTAAGCAAATTTTCATGCAATTTTAAGCAATTTTAATTTTTTAATTATTTCCTTTGTTTTTTCAGATTTTAATTCAATTTTCCCAAAAATCCTTAAAACTTCTGTCTCATTGACCCACTGAATCCAGTGGTGAAATGTTTAAATGCATAAGTCTTATACTTTTTGAGAAAATGTCAAAAAACCGCTTTTTGCGATTTTTTTGGCGAAATTTTGAAAAAAATAAAAATCGCTGAAACTATGTTTATAAATTAACTGAAGCACGAGAAAGTCAATGCCGTTGACCGCATTTTCATATCGCTAGTAGTTTTTGAGATATAGGCTCAGAAAAGTACCAAATCTGAATAAAATTAACAATTTCACTTTTCCGGAGCAAATTTTCATGCAATTTTAAGCAATTTTCAAATAAATCGTCTTAATTTTTTAATTCTCCGTCACATTTACTTGAAGTATTTTTCCATTTAATCCCCCAATTTCGAGATATTTACCTTCATACAACAAAATATATTTTTCTGATTTCTGGCTATACCGTAAACTTTATAGAAAAATTGCTATACAAGAATATACTCCTTAATTTATTCTCTTCCTAAGTTATTTGAAGTATTTTTACTTCCTTGTACGAAGTAAAGGAAGTATTGTAATAGCGAAAATTTTTGGTTCTCAGATTTCAACGGAAATAGGTGTTTTGGCCCTCCCTGAATCCATTTTGACTAATTTCATCATGCCGTCTGTACGTACGTATCTCGCATAACTCAAAAACGGTAAGCCGTAGAAAATTGAAACTTTATATTTAGGACTGTTATAACATCTAGTTGTGCACCTCCCTTTTTGGTCATTATACAACTACCGGAAGTGGTACTTTACTTGAAGCCTATAATAGATTTTCATGAAAAACTATATTCAAATATAATTTAAAACTTTCCAAATTTGGTATATAAGACTATTATATCAATGGAAATAATACAATAGATTTTAGTTAAAATAGACTAACACGAAGTGGCACATTACATGAAGCTGCTAACAGTTTTCCTTGAAAAAAATGGTATTATTTAAATTTTAGAAATAAATGCTGCAAATAAAAGTTTTAGAGAATTAAATTCTGCGTCTAGCACATTAAGAATTTTTAAATTAGCTTTTTGCATAAACGAGATATCTAAATTTAAATATTATATATTTTTTATTTTTTTTTCAAAATTAAGTTTGCTATGGATTAGAACAAAAAATAAAAGATTTAATGTCAAATATGTGCTATTAAAAAAATATCTATAATTTAAATCGCGTACAAGGAAGTCAAGTAAAGTAGCACTCCCGGTAGTTGTAACTTATAAACATAGTTTCAGCGATTTTTATTTTTTTTTCCAAATTTCGCCAAAAAAATCGCAAAAAGCGGTTTTTTGACATTTTCTCAAAAACTATACGATTTATGCATTTAAACATTTCACCACTGGATTCAGTGGGTCAAAATACATATGTATGTAAATTTTCGTTACAATATTCCTATGATTAAGGATTTTTGGGAAAATTGAATTAAAATCTGAAAAAACCAAAGGGGTACCCCTTAGGAAATAATTACAAAAAATTAAATTGCTTCAAATTGCATGAAAATTTGCTTACAAGTCAATTCGGACACGGGGAATTCAATTCCGTTGAGCGCATTTTCATATCTTGTTTCATTTTTTAGATATACGCTCCGGAAAAGTTAAATTGTTAATTTTATTCAGATTTTGTACTTTTCCGACCCTATATCTCAAAAACTACAAGCGATATGAAAATACGGTCAACGGCATTGACTTTTTCGTGTTTCAGTTAACTTATAAACATAGTTTCAGCGATTTTTATTTTTTTTCCAAATTTCGCCAAAAAAATCGCAAAAAGCGGTTTTTTGACATTTTCTCAAAAACTATACGATTTATGCATTTAAACATTTCACCACTGGATTCAGTGGGACAATGAGACAGAAGTTTTGTTGTGTTAACGAAAGTTAGCAAGTCGGCGGAATAACCTAGCTTGTATGAAAGCAATTATGAATTTAAATTAATAAAAAACAAGGGAAATGAATCAAATTTGTTACTATTTATATTTCAATCATTTAAAAAATAAATAAATGTTTAATTTTTCAGATAAATTCATCAGACTGTCTTCCAACATCAATATGCATTCTGTGTCAAGAAAAACTTCGCCAATTCTACGAATTCAAATTAATTTGTCTGCATTCCAATGTCCTGCTCAACCGATACAAGAAAGATCTAACAGCATCAACGAACCTCTTGGGCGACTTCCGGAAAAAATACAGCACAGTCTTCGCCAACTTAGACATCAAACAAGAAGTGGACAAACCAAATGAAGCGGAAATCCTAGAAAGGTCTTCACAGTCTAAACCAAACAACTTTACCGAAACAGTGGACGAAGAATCACAGAATGTGATCCCACAGAGAAAAATAAGACTGAAGGAAAAAGCCGAAACAATTCCAGAAAAAGAAGACAGTCACTCGTATGATGGTTTCCCGGAAACAAGTCTGGAATTGGATGTAGAGGAAGTCGAAGATGTGTTGATTAATTGGGAAATAAATAAATGTGAAGCCAGGTAATATGTGTTTTCTGAAATCGTCAAGAAAATGCCTACTTTCCTGACGCATTTTAGTCAGGAAAGTAAGTTTTTACCTAACTCAAATAAATAAACTAAATAACTAAAAAATTTAATACGATTTTTATTTATTTTTATCAATAATATTTATACTAAATATACAATTGCTTAAATTACTAAAATTTATGTATGACACTGGCGAATTTGAAGCTAAATTTATTGGAGATTCAGTAAATAAAATAAGCAAGTAGCACATTTGCTAACAAATTATTTTGCTTTTTCCAATCCATGAAAATTTCATACTCTTTATCATATCGGTCTTTTGACTTGCTCGGTAATAAATTTTCAACAGCCGCAGTTGCTTGATTTAAGATTTCAGGAGGAGTACTTGAAAATACCGCCTCATACTCATTTTCATCTATATTTTCCAACATTATAAAGAAATCTTCTCTGTCAACAATATTACTTTTGACACAAATATATTCAATAGACAACAACTTTTGTTATCACCTTGGATATGTAGTTTGCTGCCAATATGATTCTTACCAAAAAATTAAACATTTTGAAATATTTATTATTAATTATATTGATCAAATATAAATATGAACGATTTCTGAAAAAATAGTATACATAATACGTCACGAAAGTGTTTTACTTGACTCAGCGAATTAAAATACTCGGCCTAACGGCCTCGTACTTCAAACAACCGCTTCGTCAAGTAAAGCATCACTTTCCTGACTTATAATGTAATATACTATTCATTTTTTTTTTGTTAAAGTACATTCAAGAATTGTTTCCCTATTTCTATATTGTAAAAATCATATTTTAAGTACTAGTTTTCTTTAATTTCAATACTTATTTCTGTATTTAAATATTTAAATTACTTATAAAATTCATAAACACTAATTTAAAAAACAAATTTTGAATTAATGTTATTAAATATATGTCATTTTCAATAAATTATAAATTTTAGACATAAAATACCCTCCAAGACATTTTGATGTGCACTGGTTTGCGCGGAAGTTCGTGCAGTGTGCAGGCGTTGCGTCGACTTCACAGTTCATAAGTTGCAAGCATGCTGGTTATTAGATGTGCTGCTAGAAAATTAGTGTTTGTGAGTAAAAATATCAATAAATATTAATAAAATATAGTGCCTTTCGTAAGTATAGATGTTATTCTGACGAATTTGATACAAATTTCACCTGTAAATTTAGTTTTTGATACTTAAAAATGCATCAACATTTTGTTACATAACCTTTGTACGTAACATACAGAAAATGCAGTAACAGAAATATTACATTTCAATAATTAAATTTGGGATAAACTGCTTTAACATTATGTTTGAACATGATTTTAAATAAATTTTCTTTTAAATCACAATAATATTTTTGCATATCTTTAGATTTTAACAGTTATAAATAGTATTTTTATTTTGGAAAGTATGATATATATTATTTATTATTATTTACATACATAAATATTAGTTTTTATACATGAAAATGTGTCAAAATACTGATTTTAAAAGTATTTTCTTTATTTCATATAAATTTATAAAAGTATTTGATTTGTTCAAACGATAAATTTGCCGAAGTGATCCTGTTTATTCCATAAATTTAGTCTTTTATGACGCTGTGCTGTTGAATGTTGCTGGATAAATAATTGTACGTTATAACAAAATACTGGTAAACAGTTAACGAGAACATTATTCTAATATTTTCGATAGATATTTGTACTTCAAAATAGTGTAAAATGTACTTTGTAATACATAACAGCTACAAGTGTTACGACATCTTAATAATGCATTTAACTAGTTGGTTTTGCCAATTGTTATTATTATTTCAAAACAATATTCTATTCATTTTGAATATCTTTCTCAATTTTCATTTATAAAAATTTAATTCAAATATTATTAATGGCCAAATACGTATTCATGTTATTTATTATCATTTGCTTTCTATATATTTAAATTGGTAAAAGTATAGATTTGATCACTGGTCGAAACAATAATTAAACAAGTCTGTGCGTATTCAAGTTCACCTGCACTCAACAAGCAGCGTTTACAAATACACTCTTAATAATATTTACTCAATTCAGCCATTTTGTAGTTGGTGATGGCATTCGAAAGCCTTCTAAATGGTAGGTTCTTTTTTTTAAGCATTTTAGAGCTATTCTATTAATTGTCTTCTCTGTTATCATTATTAACTTTAATAAATGTTATGAAGTGTGTTACTAATATATTGTTTTTATGTTTATAGGGACATCACGGGACCTGCAAGCATCCTCAGCGTGTATCAACACCCCGGAGGCATCAGCAAAGACGAGTTTGAATATTAAATCTGCTGCTCTCAACATCAATAATGTAAGAACATTGTTATTTTTTAATTATTTGTTTAATATTTATTTGAGAATTAATGAAATAAATTCATATTCAGTTTAAAATAATAATGATGAATAGTAACTAGATATTTGTTAATGAAAACGCTTGTAAATTGTTAGCTAGTGTCAGTTATTATGAAAGGTAATTAACTATATTTTTAATTGTTAAACCTTCCGGAATTATTTTGGTCAAAAATATTTCAAGTTAAAGTTGGATATAAATAAATGTTCTGTTCTAAAATAATGAAAATGAATCTCCCTGAATAGACTAGCGGTCATTGTATTGAATTGAGTGCTGGTGAATGAGGGGAATGAGGGGATGGCACCTGGGGGAAGGAAGCCATGTTTATTATCGATTAGCTAAACAAAAGTTAGCGGTTAATTAGCAATTACAATTAATAGTAACTGTTTATTGTTTGGTCCAGGCGTAATCGGAGAGAAATGCGAGCACTGGATCCTCATCCACACCGACATGAAACCCTCCGTGGAGAGAAGAGATTGGAACCTGCAGAACCGGAGTCGAGGGATTTAAACAGAATGAGCTTCGCCAGAGAGCAGCTGTCCTGCTCTTGTTGCATTCCTGCGTTGATTGGGAATTGGTTCCGATCGATATTTGAAACAAATCATTAGAAATATTCGGAGTGCTGGTGTTGACTCAGACAGCAAACACCGTGGTGATGGTGTCGACGACGATCGCTCTTCAGAAACCTACTCTTCATGTCGGCAGCAAGAGAAGAGAATGGAATCAGACGGAAATGTTCTGGCATTGGTGAGAAACTTATTTATAAATCAAATCACGCCTTTTACCCATTACTGGGAAATTATTCACGTATAAACGTTTCACATTTAAATTTGTTTACTTTTATAAAAAAAATATAACAATAATAATTTATAATAATTAATGAAAAAAGTAAAATGAGAAATATTTTATTTGAAATGTAGACATGTTGTGTAAGTTCCAATGTAGTGAGTTGTGTCATCAATTAGAGGCTAATTAACTAGTCGGCCGAGTCATCATGCAACGAGCTCGAGCTCTGCACTTGCAAACAAACCGCTGCCCAGAGCTGGTCGCTTGAACATAATCACGTGCTAGTTAGTTGTTAGTGACACGTTGTGCTAGTAAGTTGTTAGTGCTAGTGATTAGTATCAAAGGTGAGCAAATATATTTCTATCACGAGCAGTCCGTGTATTTTGTAAATAAAGTTCACAAATATTTTTACCTATTTGGGTAATTATTTCCAATATTTAAAATATGAGTTTTAAAAGTTTTCTTTACAATATTTAAATTGGGTTGTACGTATTTATCATCATTTAAAACAATGACCTACATCTGTGGTGGCTGTGATTTGACCCAATAATGGGTAAAAGGTGTGGTGATGTAATTATACCTTCAATTAATTAATGACAACATCGTAACACAAGAGACTTGATGTGTTTGACACCCGCTCTGTGTTCATTCAGGTGACTTTGGACAGCTGCAGGAAGTCGACGGAGAATCTGGAGCACCAGGAAGCCGAGCTGGAGGAGATGATGGCCCCGGGGACTTGATGTTTGATGGCGTGTCCGGACGCTTCACTTCCAGTACTTTTGCAAGTGAGTGTATCTTTTAAAATTTAAATTTACTGTAAATTATAAAATGGCTGAAACTTGTACAATTAAACATTTTTTAAACGGTTGTAACTTTTAAACTAGTCAAGATAATTGAAATTGGTTTTAAATTTTGAATTCTCCATGTTTTCAACTATATTTAATCATATTTTTATTATGAAAATGATTCTTCGATGAATCTGATGAGTGAATTAGTTTCAATATAAACCTACGTTCCGCGTACATCTGTGTAAAAGCCATTTAATTGAGCCCTTGGCCTAAATAATTTAGTTGGACGATTACATATTCTTCTAGAAGTATTTTTGATTTGATAAATTACGTAAAACATTAATTGTCTCTTGCTTCAATTAACTTGTAAACATATTTTCAGTCATTAACCAAACACTTATATATTTATTAATTAAAATACTAATATGATGGATTGTAATTGCCCAAAATCTGCAATTGCAGATTAAGCATGAGCATACTGAACCCCCTTTACAGTTTGTTTCATTCATGAACTTGAAATAGTCTAAAATATTCTTTACAAAATCTCGTGAATTTTATATGAAAAACTTTTCACGTTTAATTAAATTAATTGAAGCACAAAATTATTTTATTTTAATTATTTTACGTTTAAATTATGTACATATTTATTTGAAAATAAGTTTAATAGTTTTTCAATCAGTCATTTTGAATTCAAATATAAATATCAAAAGTAGAGAATTTATTTATCACTAAATTAATTTTGGCACACCTGCAATCAATTATAGGCGGGTAAAAAAATCCGTAGACTACTTTGGGGGCAAGTACATTAAAATATTAGTTTTCGGGGTTAAATGCTGTTTATAATTAAAAAATATGTTATGAACGTTAATAATAATTATTAATAAATAATATAGAGTAGTTTTTATTGATTAGAAATCAAATTATTTTTATAATATAAACACCCAATAATTTGGATGCATACTGCGCCACTGATACAGTTCAACGTTTTATGAATAGGTGGCAGTAGTCTGTTAGTTGTCAGAAACTGATATTTGACAAGTAAACTACGTTTGTGAAATGATGTGATTTTAAACTAAAATATTGTTAATTAGCAACAAAATGTAGTAGAATAAGTAAGTTTAAATTTAAATTAATTTCTAATGCGCCAATGTCGTTTTTAGGTATGTATTTCATGCACAAACCATAGACAGATGTCAGAGAATGAAAATAACATTTGTCGACTTTAAAACCAATTATTATGAAAGACAATGTTTACAATCACCACAAATCACCGACAAAACCAACTTGTGGAGCTGGTGCACCAGGTTGTAGATGCACAGTGAAACCGCCAAACAGGTGAGATGATTTTTTATTTATATTTTTGAGGCTATATTTTTTGTTTCTTTGTACTTTTAAAATATCTCGATTAGTACAAGACTTACGCGCTGCTAAATAAATTAAATTATTTTTTAATTAAATTACTTTTTAAACAATGAGTGTATCTTTTAAATGACTAAATGTGGGTTTCCTTTTACTATTTCTAGTACACTCACTCTCAAAAGTTATGATGATTATGAAACTTGAAATAAACATGATGAAGGGTGCTATGCTATGTTACTAATACATTGTTTTTATGTTTATAGGGACATCATCAAGATGTTGAAGTAGCTGGTGTCATTGGAGCTGCCGCCATCCAGAGCTTGGAGCAGCTGGAGCTGGTGTCACCGTGGACATCATCATCAATGTAAGTACATTGTTATTTTTTTAATTATTTGGGTAAAAACAATAATAATAATGATTGTGAATGATTAGTAACTGACAATCTACTAAATATTAATTAATGATAACGGTAGTACATTATTAGCTAGTCAAGGGTGATTAATTATAAAGCTTGTCCCAGAAAACAATGTCGCCTATAATTTTTAACTAAAAACCTTATAATTAAATGATTTTTTTAAAAACTATTGCAGACTTTATTGATCAACAACTAAATAGTACATAATAGCATATATTTACATTTTATTTATGATTCATCCAAACGTTGTGCAATTTCCTTTTCAGCCCTTTCATTAAAATTTGTACAACATAATCAGATATCATTTTTGTAATTTGTTTCCACTTATATTTAAAATTATCGACAGAATTGGTTTGTTTCTTATATTTTAATAACTTCTGCTTCATATGGGCCCAATATTTTTTGATTGGGCGCAATTCAGGACAATTTGTAGGATTTTCAGATTTATGTACAAATTCTATATGTGGGGTTGCTTTTATACCAATCAATGACATGTTGCCAAATCTGGCCAAAATAGTATTGGTGTGTTATGAAGCCTTATAAAGGGCAATAATCATCTTTCAAGACACTCGCTTAAATATCTTTCGCCGTTGATTGTCGATGTCGAAAAGTAAGGCATACTGCGTTTGCCACAGGAACAAATGGCCTGCCATACAAGCATCTTTTTTTGAGAATTTTTCTATTCTAATTACCTTCAATTAGCTACTAACAGATTTTCTGAACTTTCCAGAATAATAATAACAGGGTTCGAAGATATATATCGATCGATATATATCATGATATTTATTTTGATATATATCGTCATATTTTTGCAATGATATATATCCATTAAATAAAAATATCAAATAGTTTTTGAGATATAGCCTCCGGAAAAGTGAAATTTTTCGAATTTTTCAGTTTTTTTACTTTTCCGAGGCTATATCTCGAAAACTAAATGTGATATGAAAACGCGCTCAACGGCATTAATTTTCTCGTGCTTCAGTTAACTTATAAACATAGTTTCAGCGATTTTTATTTTTTTTCAATTTTCCGCCAAAAAAATCGCAAAAGGCGGTTTTTTAACATTTTCTCGAAAACCAGAAGTCATATGCATTTGAAGATTGCACCACTGGATTCAGTGGGTCAAAATACATATGTATGTAAATTTTCGTTTTAATAATCCTACGATTAAGGATTTTTGGGAAAATTGAATTAAAATCTGAAAAAACCAAAGGGGTACCCCTTAGGACATAATTAAAAATATTAAATTGCATAAAATTGTATGAAAATTTGCTTATAAGTCAATTCGGACACGGGGAATTCAACGCCGTTGAGCGCATTTCCATATCTTGTTTAGTTTTTGAGATATAGCCTCCGGAGAAGTGAAATTTTTCGAATTTTTCAGTTTTTCTAAATGTGTACAAAAACTAAAATTAAAAAATAAATATCCAAAAAGTGATATTTATCTGATATATATCCTATATATCAGATATTTTGATATTTATTATAAATATCATGATATTTACGAACCCTGCTTTAAAGTAAAGTTTTCTTGATCTTGATTTTGTGTTAGTTTCTTGCTTAGTTTCCTGTTAGGTACTTTTGTTTTTTTTAATGACTTTATAGAATTCTTTAGCTTAATTTTCTGGACTGTTGATTGAGTAGTTTCTTAGCCAAATCTCTCACAGAAAGATTTGTATTTTTACACAAAGCCTTTAAGACATTTTCTCAATATTTTAATCTACAAATCCAGGTTTGCATCCACTTCCACATTATTTTGTGTATCACCCGTTTCATTATATCTTCTTAACACCCTTTGAACAGTCCTTGTTGTAGATTTTAACTCGAAAGCTACTTTTCTTGTGGATATATGCCTATTTTGAACACATTTGTACAAAATATTTTCGCGCAATTCTTCGTGTTTCGATGGCATCTTTGTATACTAAATTGTATGAAAGTTGTCAACTAATTGTTTTTGTATAATGCAAAGCCAACTATAAAAACGCATCACATAAAATTTTATATATCTATAAAAGCAGTAAACGAAAAGGCCTAAACCTAAGCGACATTTTTTTCTGGGGCAAGCTTTATTTTACTTTTACAATTATTTTTCTCCTAAAATAATTGATGTCCGGTTCAAAGCAGAAAATTAAAATTAATCTCGTTTAATAATTTGATTTTACTAGCGGTGACTTTTAGCCAATATTTAAAATATATGAGTTTTTCAAATGTTGTCTACAATATTTAACTTAGAAGAGGTTTGAAAATGTGGGCTGCCTATAGTTTTGTTTGTAAATCTGGTTAATTTTATTAATTTTTTGAGAGAAAATATGAACGACAGTTTTTCCGTAACTTTAGATCAACATGTTTTAAAAACGGCTGTAATTTAGTAACCAGTCAACCGGGTTTCAACATTCAATTCCTCATCTATTGACCATAGTTTCATCCCTTAATATCAACCCTCCAGAAAGTAATTAATTCTAAAATGAAGAATTATTCACAATTGGTTTAAACATATAATTTTATTTTGATCATTTACTATTGTTTCATATTAAAAATTACTTTTAAATATTGTTTAGTATTTTTAATGATAGATGCTTATTTTAAATTCTGTTTTGCATGCATATTTGAATGCGGCATTCAGTCCCAGGAGTCGAGCGCCATGTCCAAGTTGTCCACGCTGTCCACCGGTTGCTTCAACACACTTCAGGAACAAAAGATGAGCACAAATTTCGTTTATTTATATTTTAATTAATCTAAAAAATGAGAAAAGAAATTATTAATAATTTATTTAGAATTTTATTGAGACACAGCCTTGACATACATTTGCTGTCTTTTAATTTCATTTATTGTTAGATGTGAGAAATATTTGTTTAAAGTGTTTTAAAAGTAAATTGCTAAATTCAAAAAATAGTATATTATTCAATGAGTAAGTAATATAAGCTATTACTCAGGAGAATGAAGTTTGCAACACGAGCCGAAGGTGAGTGTTGTAAATCATTCGAGTGAGTAATAGCTATTACTTGCGAATAGAATACTATACTTTATCTACGACTATATGTTATTATGTAATAAGATTTTACAATTAATTTTTTTTTTGTTACATTATGAATAAGTCAGATTGCTTAAATT
The DNA here is from genome assembly GCA_947425015.1 of Pterostichus niger. Lineage (NCBI taxonomy): Eukaryota > Metazoa > Arthropoda > Insecta > Coleoptera > Carabidae > Pterostichus > Pterostichus niger. Next base: position 3,035,198 of record OX380348.1, read on the forward strand.
TTTTGTTTTTATTTTTATTTAATAAATATGAACACTACTTAACATTTTTGCGTATTCGCCAATCCATAAAAGTTTTATAAACTTGTTCATACTTTTTTTTTTGATTTTTCGGGCAGTAAATTTAAGAAACGTACGTGTGCGGCTTCTATGAAAATTCAGACGTGTGATTGGTCGTGAAGTGTTGAGTAATGAATTATTACTTAACACTGTCAATAATGATTAGTATTACTTATCATAAATTTCATAAGTAATGAATACATTATTTAATAAGAGTAGATAAACGTTATTATTTTACTTTTGTTTATACTAAATAATAATATATTAATAATATTAATAATTTCTAATAATAATAACAGTAAACTGAGTAATATTGTATTTGAAGTGTATGTTAGATGTGTATATGTTGTGTATGTTTCAAATTCACTTTAATTTTAAGTAGGTCGCTGCGAGTCAGCAACAAGAAGTTCACTTGCCAAACAAACGTCGTCGTCGTGTAATTTAACTTTTGTCTGCCTTATTTAAAGGCCTTCATAACTTCATAACCGATATCGTATCGTGGGCTTGATTTATAGTTATACTATAAGATCAACTTCCCGAGTCGATATCGTGTTTGTTTTTATTGTTTATTCACTACGTACATTTTAATTTAGTTAGTTAGTTGCTGCCTTAATAGGAGGCCATCCTAACTGTGTGTAGTTCTTTTCGTGGGGTTGATTTATTACTATAAATCAATTTTACGAATCGAAATTGGTTAGAACAATATCTATCGTGGGGTTGATTTATTTCCATAAATCAATTTTACGAATTGATATTGTGATATCTATCGTGGGTTTGATGTGTAATCAACCTCACGAGTCGATATCGGATGTTTTGTATTGTCCACCACAAAACGCTGGCCCTCCGTGGGGCCCCATTATAGCGTTTCGCGGTTGCTTTGTTGTAGATTCGTAGCTAGTCTTTGACAAACACTTAGGTAAGATAGGGTAGGTAGGGAGAAGAAGGACACCATCATTGAAAACTTATTGTTTTTTAAGGAGTATTTGTACTTGTTTCTAATAATATTTTATTGTTAGGTGCGGTGGTGAATGAAGAAAACCAACGTTTCCTGTTGGTGATTACATCAACATGCTGGGAAGATTCATCAGCAGCAGAATCAACAGCTTCTCTTCAAACACATCCGAAGATGACTGCAAAGTCAACGCAGAATGTCGTCAAGACCGCTGCCTCCAACATCAATATAAGATAATTACTAGTTTTAAGTGGGTTGTATTTAATCGAGCACCAAAATATCAGCTCTAAATAATTCATATTCGATTTCCAAAATACTAGACTTTGCTAATCTGTTTATCAATTTAAATATCAAATATTTGTATTTCCTTATTGCCATATTAGCATTTAATTTTCCATGAAGCTTATTTACTATTATATTTAAAGACTATCAAAATATAATTTAACTGGGGTTAAAAATATATATTTTTGGTGTTTAATAAATATATTTCTGGCGAGAGCAACACAGTTCTTATTGTTTATTTATGATACAATGATTTCGGTGCTCATTTAAATTATTCCCTTTTTAAATTATTTGGGTAAAAGTCTGTTAAAAACAGAAATAAATATGTTGTTTTAAATTAATATAAAATAGCGCAATTGTGTACAAGGGAGAATGTGAGTGAAAATGGACAGAGAGTGATTGATTTTATTCTGTGTGATGAATGATTGATGCTCGGTTTTTCAGTACATTCTGACATTTATATGTCATAATTATTTGTCGCAATTTTGTTCAGTAAAGAAACCGTCAGAAGGGTATCATTAGAAATATATTACAATATACACTTTTCTATTTACTATTTCATATACAATTTAATTCTTTTATTATTGAGTTAATTTGTAATTTTACGTATTCCTCTTTTTTTGCCAATTTGCACCAATTTTTAATTGTCTGTCCTCATTATTTTTCTCTTTTAAAAATCATTTAAACTTGTGCTAGAATTTTAATGAACACGTACCTGACGTAGAATTTAATGACGTAGAATTTAAATTTAATCTTGTACATTATTAATATTTGTATCTTTGGACTAGAGAACTTTTAAAATTTTGGCCCTACAGTATTAAATGAGGCAGAAATTTCCTCCCAACACTTTTCTTCTCCTTAACACAATACTTTATTAGTTTTTTTTTTTCATTCTATACATGTTTTTAACTCTCACTAAATCTATTAATAATTCAATTTCATTGGTGGAAAAATTTGCAGCTCTTTTAATATTTCCCATCATGTGTATATAAATATATTTCTTATTTTGCCTGTGACAGAATATAAACTGAATTTCGATAATCAAGACAATGATTATAATTTGACATTCAGTTTAGGTTCAGCTGAACTAGATTAATTTGACAAGTTGTAAACAAAAAAAATGTTCAGACTCAAGTTCAAGGTTCAACTGAAAAACCGAGCAGGAGAAGTTGATTTGATGGTGTCGCGTATACGTCGGGATAAAAGTTGGTGAATGAGGGTGTATAATGAGGATGTTAGAGAAATGTCTGTTGAGTAAATAAATGAATGAATGAATGAATGGTACGAATGGTGAATTATATTGTGGAATGAATCAGATGTGAGGAATAGATGGTGTGAGTATTTTAGGGGTTTGTATGGTAGCGTAAATGGACTGAATGGTTGTAGGAGAAATTGCAAGGGAAAATGTTAGAGGTGAGAATGATGTCGGCTTGAATGAGATGTTGATGTATGGAGGTGAGAGGTTATTTGACTCCTGATGATTGGAAATGCGCGCACGCAGTTAGAGTGTTTGAAGGTAGCGAGGCTGCGGTAGTGTCTGCGTTACCTGGTGCGGATGATGTTGTTGTAAATGATTTCAATAAATGAAGCAGAAAACGATTTAAATAATGTTAATTAATGATAATGTGTTAGTAGAATTAGTATTTATTTTTATAAATTTGGTCAGAAGGTAGATATGGTTTACAAACACTTATATATTGTACAAATACAAAAATAATTGTTAATAGAGAGAGGGACTGTTTAGGGAATGTACTTTAATGACAAGGGCTATGAAAGTTGAGTTTATAACATCTAAATATTCATTCATTAGTTTCTGTTCGGCCCTAACGGCTTTCTTAATTTTAAAAGCTTCAAGGAAAGTGAATCGATATCCTTTCCTTTTATATGTAGAACTGACAAATTACATATAGAACTTTTATGATAAAAATCTATCAAGTGTTTAGCTAGATTAGACTGGGGACTTTTGGTCATATAATTATAACAATACTCTTTAAATCTAGTCTGGAAACTTGGTCCTGTTTGCTCTATATAAACAAATTCACAATCTTTACATTTAATTTAACAAAGGGTCTTTATTCATTAGTTTATTATTATTAGTATATAATGTCAAATTTCCTCCAATTCTTGGCCATACTACGATTCATGCCATTAACATAATTTAATTTTTTTATAAATTGATTTAGATCTAGTTTCAAAGTGTACAGGATAAAATTAATTTCTTGTAATTGATCTAATTTTCTTATTTATTAGCTTCACAGTGATTGACTATTGTTTTCTGCAATATTTAAAATGATTATAATTCAGATCATCAGATAAATTATAAAACGTTGCTAGCTTTACATACAAATTAGTGGGTTTCCTGTAAATATAAAAATTAAATTTATTGTTAATGTGTTGGATAGTAATGGCCAAGATATTTATGCTTTTATTAACTTTCACTTCAGTGGTGAATTATGTATTTTAATCAAATGAATTAAGGACATTTAGTAGTTGTAAATATTTTAGGAGGTATTTATTAGAATTGAGGCATATATATTCTCAAAATTGTTGATGAATATTTCAAATAATAAAGACCCTCATTTTGTTACAAATGTCACCAAAGAGCAAAAATAATTTGTTTGTAGACAAACTTCCAGCAAGTTTAAAACCTCCCGAGTTATAGTTGAAGTTATATGGTTAACTTTAAGCTGACATATAAGTGTTTGCAAAACCATTTCTAAATTCATGAAACAAAATGCCAAGTGTTTGTATTTATTAATTTTAAATCATGTTTCGCCGAATGCAAACAGCTTCATTAATTGAAATGATGAATGTGTTAGTGTTTGAGAAGAGCGATTGCAATGTTTCGGTGATGGATGATGTGAGATTGGAGATGAAATGAATGTGTTTGTATATTAGGGTAGTATGTTCTCGAGGTATGGACGTATTAATTCAGAATACATTGGTGTATGTTGTATGATGACTCTGAGATTGACATGAATGTTGTTGAAAGAGTGAGTATAAGTCAGATGAGATAGTTTAGGAATGTGGAACGTGTGTGGAATGGAAGATATGAATGAACTTGTATGAATGTATATGTATGTATTTATGTATGAAGAGCATGTGGTTGAAGCAAGGATGACTGAATGTTTCTGGGGTTCGTGTTACCCCATTTAATAAGATATTATCTTTACAACATATGTATTATTTGTTTAAACTATATAATAATGAATGATTCACTTTAAAATTATAATGATGAATCGTTCTCATCTGTAACACAATACTTTGCTAGCTGACAATTTATTATACATACATATATATTTTTTTATTGTAACATTAGCAGATTGTCAGCTACTGAAACATTGTGATACAGTGACAGTTAGTATAAAAAACAAACAAATTACGAATGATTAACTAGATTTTTCATTGTTAAACGTTCCGGCATTATTTTATACAAATATATTTCAAGTAAATGATTGATATAAATAAATTTGAATCAGTTTTATTTTAAATATTATTCTCTAAACAACTTATGACCGATTTAAATAAAGTTAATCAAATCATCCTCCATCGATTATTTATACTAACAGTCAACATATTTTTTAAATAAAGATAATGAAATACTTTTACCCAAAATAATTGTATCAAAGTATTAATTCTAAAAGTTTCCTTTATTATAATTAAATGGATTTCTTTTTAAAAATTGGGAAAACTGACAGAATTGATATTTACTAATGATAATAACAAATATATTTTAAGTAGATAGTTGACAATAACTTTGTTTAACACATATTTATTCTTGAAGAATAAGAAATAGATACCTATTGTAATAAGTTATACATACATCTTATTACAATATTCTTTATTCTTAAAAAATAAATTTGTGTTGAAGAGATTTATTGTGAATTATTTAATTTAAAATATAGTTTTTATTGTTTAAGATAAATAAGTAAATAATATTATTGTAATTAAATATGTAAAAATAATAACAAATATGTTTTAAATAGGTAGTTTACAATAACTTTGTTTAACACATATTTATTGTTTAAGAATAAGAAATAGGGTACCCATTGTAATAAGTTAACATATATCTTATTACAATATTCCTTATTCTTAAAGAATAAATGTGTGTTGAAGAGATTTATTGTGAATTATTTAATTTAAAATATAGTTTTTATTGTTTAATATAAATAAGTTAATAAAATTGTTGTAATTCAGTATGTAATAATAAATATGTTTTAAATAGATAGTTTAGAATAACTCTGTTTAAAACATATCTATTCTTTAAGAATAAGAAATATTGTAATAAGAAAACATACATCTTATTGCAATACGTCTTATACTTCAAGAATATATATGTTTTAAAGAGACTTATTCTAAATTAATTTATTTAAAAAATAGTTTGTATTATAAATAAAATGTACTAGTCTAGGAATTTAAACAGAATGAGCTTCGCCAGAGAGCAGCTGTCCTGCTCTTACTGCATTCCTGCGCTGATTGGGAATTGATACCGATCGATATTTTAAACAAATCATTAGAAATACTTGGAGAGCTGGTGTTGACTCAGACAGCAAACATCGTGGTGATGGTGTCGACGACGATCGCTCTTCAGAAACCTACTCTTCATGTCGGCAGCAAGAGAAGAGAATGGAATCAGACGGAAATGTTCTGGCATTGGTGAGAAACTTATTTATAAATCAAATCACGCCTTTTACCCATTACTGGGAAATGATTCACGTATAAACGTTTCACGTTTTAAATTTGTTTACTTTTATAAAAAATATATAACAATAATAATTTATAAGAATTAATGAAAAACGTAAAATGAGAAATATTTTATTTGAAATGTAGACATGTTGTGTAAGTTTCAATGTATTGAGTTGTGTCATCAATTAATTAGTCGGGCGAGTCATCATGCAACGAGCTCGAGCTCCGCACTTGCAAACAAAACGCTGATCAGAGCTGGTCGCTTGAAAATAATCACGTGCTAGTTAGTTGTTAGTTCGAGTGGCTGTGATTTGACCCAATAATGGGTAAAAGGTGTGGTGATTTAGTTATACATTCAATTAATTAATTAATTACAACATCCTAACACAAGAGACTTGATATGTTTGACACCTGCTCTGTGTTCATTCAGGTGACTTTGGACAGCTGCAAGAAGTCTACGGAGAATCTGGAGCACCAGGAAGTCGAGCTGGAGGAGATGATGGCCCCGGGGACTTGATGTTTGATGGCGTGTCCGGACGCTTCACTTCCAGTACTTTTGCAGGTGAGTGTATCTTTTAAAATTTAAATTTGCTGTAAATATGTCGGCTGTAACTTTTAAATTAGTCAAGATAATTGAAATTGGTTTTAAATTTTGAATTCTTCATGTTTTCAACTATATTTAATCATATTTTTATTTTGAAAATGATTCTTTGTTGAATCTGATGAGTGAATTGGTTTCAATATAAACCTACGTTCCGCGTACATCTGTGTAAAAGCCATTTAATTGAGCCCTTGGCCTAAATAATTTAGTTGGACGATTAAATATTCTTCTAGAAGTATTTTTGGATTTGGTAAATTACGTAAAACATTAATTGTCTCGTGCTTCAATTAACTTGCAAACATATTTTCAGTCATTAACCATACACTTATATATTTGTTAATTAAATAACTAGTATGATGAATTGTAATTGCCCAAAATCTGCAATTACAGATTAGGCATGTGCATACTGAACCTTTTAGAGTTTATTTCATTCGTGAACTTGGAATAGTCTAATATTCTTTACAAAATCTCATGAATTTTATATGAAAAACTTTTCATTCCGCTAAAATCCACGTTTAATTAAATTAATTGAAGCACCAAACTATTTTATTTTAATTATTTTACGTTTAAATTATATACATATTTATTTTAAAATAAGTTTAAATAGTTTTTAAACTAAAATATTGTTAATTACCAACAAAATGTAGTAGAATAAGTAAGTTTGAATTTAAATTAATTTCTAATGTGCCAATGTCGTTTTTAGGTATGTATTTCATGTACAAACCATAGACAGATGTCAGAGAATGAAAACATTTGTCGACTTTAAAACCAATTATTATGGAAGACAATGTTTACAATCACCACAAATCCACGACAAAACCAACTTGTGGAGCTGGTGCACCAGGTTGTAGATGCACAGTGAAAGCGCCAAACAGGTGAGATGATTTTTTATTTATATTTTTGGGGCTTTATTTTTTGTTTCTTTGTACTTTTAAAATATCTTGATTAGTACAAGACTTACGTGCTGCTAAATAAATTAAATTATTTTTTTAATTTAATTACTTTTTAAACAATGAGTGTATCTTTTAAATGACTAAATGTGGGTTTCCTTTTACTATTTCTAGTATACTCACTCTCAAAAGTTATGATGATTATGAAACTTAAAATAAACATGATGAAGGGTGCTATGCTATGTTACTAATACATTGTTTTTATGTTTATAGGGACATCATCAAGATGTTGAAGCAGCTGGTGTCATTGGAGCTGCCGCCATCCAGAGCTTGGAGCAGCTGGAGCTGGTGTCACCGTGGACATTATCATCAATGTAAGTACATTGTTATTTTTTTAATTATTTGGGTAAAAACAATAATAATAATGATGGTGAATGATTAGTAACTGACAATCTACTAAATATTAATTAATGATAACGGTAGTACATTATTAGCTAGTCAAGGGTGATTAATTATAAAGCTTGTCCCAGAAAACAATGTCGCCTATAATTTTTAACTAAAAACCTTATAATTAAATGATTTTTTTAAAAACTATTGCAGACTTTATTGATCAACAACTAAATAGTACATAATAGCATATATTTACATTTTATTTATGATTCATCCAAACGTTGTGCAATTTCCTTTTCAGCCCTTTCATTAAAATTTGTACAACATAATCAGATATCATTTTTGTAATTTGTTTCCACTTATATTTAAAATTATCGACAGAATTGGTTTGTTTCTTATATTTTAATAACTTCTGCTTCATATGGGCCCAATATTTTTTGATTGGGCGCAATTCAGGACAATTTTTAGGATTTTCAGATTTATGTACAAATTCTATATGTGGGGTTTCTTTTATACCAATCAATGACATTTTTTGTGTAATGACATGTTGCCAAATCTGGCCAAAATAGTATTGGGAATAATCATCTTTCAAGGCACTCGCTTAAATATCTTTCGCCGTTGGAACAAATGGCCTGCCATACAAGCATCTTTTTTGAGAATTTTTCTATTTTAATTACCTTCAATTAGCTACTAACAGATTTTCTGAACTTTCCAGAATAATAATAATGACTTGGTCGAGATTTTAATTCAAGTTAACAATACGTTTCGACATCCATGATAACACATAATTTTTTTTGATATCACTTTAAAGTAAAGTTTTCTTGATCTTCATTTTGTGTTAGTTTTTTGCTTAGTATCCCTGTTAGGCACTTTTGTTTTTTTTAAATACTTTATAGAATTCTTTAGCTTAATTTTCTGGACTGTTGATTGAGTAGTTTCAAATTTCTTAACCAAATCTCTCACAGAAAGATTTTTATTTTCACACAAAGCCTTTAAGACATTTTCTCAATATTTTAATCTACAAATCCAAGTTTGCATCCACTTCCACATTGTTTTGTGTAACACCCGTTTCATTATATCTTCTTAACACCCTTTGAACAGTCCTTGTTGTAGATTTTAACTCTAAAGCTACTTTTCTTGTGGATATATGCCTATTTTGAACACATTTGTACAAAATATTTTCGCGTAATTCTTCGTGTTTCGATGGCATCTTTGTATACTAAATTGTATGAAAGTTGTCAACTAATTGTTTTTGTATAATGCAAAGCCAACTATAAAAACGCATCACATACAAATTTGTATATCTATAAAAGCAGTATACGAAAAGGCCTAAACCTAAGAAGCGACAATTTTTTCTGGGGCAATCTTTATTTTACTTTTACAATTATTTTTCTCCTAAAATAATTGATGTCCGGTTCAAAGCAGAAAATTAAAATTAATCTCGTTTAATAATTTGATTTTACTAGCGGTGACTTTTAGCCAATATTTAAAATATATGAGTTTTAAAAATGTTGTTTACAACATTTAATTTTGAAAAGGTTTGAAAATGTGGACTGTCTATAGTTTTGTTTGTAAATCTGGCTAATTTGATTAATTTTCTGAGAGAAAATATGAACGACAGTTTTTCCGTAAACATATTTTAAAAACGGCTGTAATTTAGTAACCAGTCAACCGGGTTTCAACATTCAATTCCTCATCTATTGACCATAGTTTCATCCCTTAATATCAACCCTCCAGAAAGTAATTAATTTTAAAATAAACTTTATTGAAGCGGGGATGGTGTGTTGGGTTGAGTGGATGTTCTGTGAATATCGCAGTGGAAAATTATTCACAATTGGTTTAAACAAATAATTTTATTTTGATAATTTACTATTCTTTAATATTAAAAATTACTTTTAAAGTTTGTTTAGTATTTTTAATGATAGATGCTCATTTTTAATTCTGTTTTGCAGTTTACGCAAATTATCTGAATGCGGCATTCAGTCCCAGGAGTCGAGCGCCATGGCCACGTTGTCCACGCTGTCCACCGGGTGCTTCAACACACTTCAGGAACAAAAGATAAGTACAAATGTCGTTTATTTACATTTTAATTAATCTAAAAAATGCGAAAAGAAATTATTAATAATTTGTTTACAATTTTATTGAGACACTGCCTTGACATACATCTGCTGTCTTTTAATTTAATTTATTATTTGATGTGATAAATATTTGTTTATACTAAATAATAATATATTAATAACATTAATAATTTCTAATAATAATAACAGTAAACTGAGTAATATTGTATTTGAAGTGTATGTTAGATGTGTATATGTTGTCTAAGCGACAATTTGTTCTGGGGCAAGCTTTATTTTACTTCTACAATTATTTTTCTCCTAAAATAATTGATGTCCGGTTCAAAGCAGAAAATTTAAATTAATCTCCTTTAATAATTTGATTTTACTAGCGGTGACTTTTACCCAATATTTAAAATATATGAGTTTTAAAAATGTTGTTTACAACATTTAATTTTGAAGAGGTTTGAAAATGTGGACTGTCTATAGTTTTGTTTGTAAATCTGGCTAATTTTATTAATTTTCTGAGATAAAATATGAACGACAGTTTTTCCGTAAACATGTTTTAAAAACGGCTGTAATTTAGTAACCAGTCAACCGGGTTTCAACATTCAATTCCTCATCTATTGACTATAGTTTCATCCCTTAATATCAACCCTCCAGAAAATAATTAATTTTAAAATAAACTTTATTGAAACGAGGATGGTGTGTTGGGTTGAGTGGATGTTCTGTGAATTATTCACAATTGGTTTAAACAAATAATTTTATTTTGATAATTTACTATTATTTAATATTAAAAATTACTTTTACAGATCGTTTAGTATTTTTAATGATAGATGCTCATATTAAATTCTGTTTTGCAGTTTACGCAAATTATCTGAATGTGGCATTCAGTCCCAGGAGTCGAGCGCCATGCCCACGCTGTCCACGCTGTCCACCGGTTGCTTCAACACACTTCAGGAATAAAAGATAAGTACAAATTTTATTTATATTTTAATTAATCTAAAAAATGAGAAAAGAAATTATTAATAATTGATTTAGAATTTTATTGAGACACAGCCTTGATATACATCTGCTGTCTTTTAATTTAATTTATTGTTTGATGTGATAAATATTTGTTTAAAGTGTTTTAAAAGTAAATTGCTAAATTATAGTAACGTTATTATTTTACTTTTGTTTATACTAAATAAAAATATATTAATAACATTAATAATTTCTAATAATAATAACAGTAAACTGAGTAATATTGTATTTGAAGTGTATGTTAGATGTGTATATGTTGTGTATGTTTCAAATTCACTTTAATTTTAAGTAGGTCGCTGCGAGTCTGCAACAAGAAGTTCACTTGCCAAACAAACGTCGTCGTCGTGTAATTTAACTTTTGTCTGCCTTATTTAAAGGCCTTCATAACCGATATCGTATCGTGGGCTTGATTTATAGTTATACTATAAGATCAACTTCTCGAGTCGATATCGTGTTTGTTTTTATTGTTTACTCACTACGTACATTTTAATTTAGTTAGTTAGTTGCTGCCTTAATAGGAGGCCATCCTAACTGTGTGTAGTTCTTTTCGTGGGGTTGATTTATTACTATAAATCAATTTTACGAATCGAAATTGTGTAGATCGATATCTATCGTGGGTTTGATTTGAAATCAACCTCACGAGTCGATATCGTGTATTTTGTATTTTCCACCACAAAACGCAGGCCCCACGTGGGGCCCCAACATACATCCCATCACCAGGAGGCAAGTTTGTAAGCGTTTCGCGATGCGGGTGGGGCGAGTCCCTCGCGAGCGTACTGCTGAGTGTAGCTAGAAGGTGTAAGCCGATGCATTGGGTGGTCGAGTTATCGAATCACAGGAACCATATTGTCCAATGAGTCATTGGGAGATCTAGACATAATTCGACTGTTCGAGCACTGCGAAATCTTCCCAGCAGTCGGGTAGGTTGGTAGGCGGTGAACCGAGAGGTCGTGGGCACGGAATATGCTCAACGTTTTTGCTAACTTGACAAGCACGCTTCGGTTGCTTTGTCGTAGATTCGTAGCTAGTCGTTGGCAAACACTTAGGCAAGATAGGGTAGGTAGGGAGAAGAAGATGGCACCTTCATTGAAGACTACGTAAAATGTGAGTCTCTTTCAGGTTCTTCCTAACACTTGACCGATATCTTATCGTGGATATGATTTATAGTTATACTATAAGATCATATTCACGAGTCAATATCGTGTCTTTTATCTCTACGTACATTTAAATTTAGTTAGTTTGGTTTCTGCCTTATTAGAAGGCCTTCCTAACAACTGGGTAGTTCTTTTCGTGGGGTTGATTTATTACTATAAATCAATTTTACGAATCGAAATTGGTTAGAACAATATCTATCGTGGGGTTGATTTATTTCCATAAATCAATTTTACGAATTGATATTGTGATATCTATCGTGGGTTTGATGTGCAATCAACCTCACGAGTCGATATCGGATGTTTTGTATTGTCCACCATAAAACGCTGGCCCCACGTGGGGCCCCATCATAGCGTTTCGCGGTTGCTTTGTTGTAGATTCGTAGCTAGTCTTTGACAAAAACTTAGGTAAGATAGGGTAGGTAGGGAGAAGAAGGACACCATCATTGAAAACTTACTGTTTTTCAAGGAGTATTTGTACTTGTTTTTAATAATATTTTGTTGGTAGGTGTGGTGGTGAATGAGGAAAACCAACGTTTCCTGTTGGCGATTACATCAAAATGCTGGGAAGATTCATCAGCAGCAGAATCAACAGCTTCTCTTCAAACACATCCGAAGATGACTGCAAAGTCAACGCAGAATGTCGTCAAGACCGCTGCCTCCAACATCAATATAAGATAATTACTAGTTTTAAGTGGGTTGTATTTAATCGAGCACCAAAATATCAGCTTTAAATAATTCATATTCAATATCCAAAATACTAGACTTTGCTAATCTGTTTATCAATTTAAATATCAAATATTTGTATTTGCTATTTGCCATATTAGCATTTAATTTTCCATGAAGCTTATTTACTATTATATTTAAAGATCAGTTAGTAATTTTTTTATTATTATTTTTAGTATTAATTTAATTATTTCAGACTATCAAAATATAATTTAACTAGGGTTAAAAATATATATTTTTGGTGTTTAATAAATATATTTCTGGCAAGAGCAACACAGCTCTTATTGATTATTTAAGATACAATGATTTCGGTGCTCATTTAAATTATTCCCTTTTTAAATTATTTGGGTAAAAGTCTGTTAAAAACAGAAATAAATATGTTGTTTTAAATTAATATAAAATAGCGCAATTGTGTACAAGGGAGAATGTGAGTGAAAATGGACAGAGAATGATTGATTTTATTCTGTGTGATGAATGATTGATGCTCGGTTTTTCAGTACATTCTGACATTTATATGTCATAATTATTTGTCGCAATTTTGTTCAGTAAAGAAACTGTGAGAAGGGTATCATTAGAAATATATTACAATATACACTTTTCTATTTACTATTTCATATACAATTTAATTCTTTTATTATTGAGTTAATTTGTAATTTTACGTATTCCTCTTTTTTTGCCAATTTGCTCCAATTTTTAATTGTCTGCCCCCATTATTTTTCTCTTTTAAAAATCATTTAAACTTGTGCTAGAATTTTAATGAACACGTACCTGACGTAGAATTTAATGACGTAGAATTTAAATTTAATCTTGTACATTATTAATATTTGTATCTTTGGACTAGAGAACTTTTAAAATTTTGGCCCTACAGTATTAAATGAGGCAGAAATTTCCTCCCAACACTTTTCTTCTCCTTAACACAATACTTTATCAGTTTTTTTTTTCATTCTATACATGTTTTTAACTCTCACTAAATCTATTAATAATTCAACTTCATTGGTGGAAAAATTTGCAGCTCTTTTAATATTTTCCATCATGTGTATATAAATATATTTATTATTTTGCCTGTGACAGAATATAAACTGAGGCAATGATTATAATTTTCTCAGAATCCCAAATTACACAACACCATAAAATTATGTTTACATTCAGTTTAGGTTCAGCTGAACTAGATTAATTTGACAAGTTATAAACAAAAAAATGTTGAGGCTCAAGTTCAAGGTTCAACTGAAAAACCGAGCATGAGAAGTGTATTTGATGGTGTCGCGTATACGTCTGGATAAAAGTTGGTGAATGAGGGTGTTAGAGATATGTCTGTTGAGTAAATAAATGAATGAAGGAATGGTACGAATGATGAATTATATTGTGGAATGAATCAGATGTTAGGAATAGATGGTGTGAGTATTTTATGGGATTTGTATGGTAGCGTAAATGGACTGAATGGTTGTAGTGAAATTGCAAGAGAAAATGTTTGTGGTGAGAATGATGTTGCGTGTAAAGAATGGCAAGGCTCCCGGCTTGAATGAGATGTTGATGTATGGAGGTGAGAGGTTATATGACTCCTGATGATTGGAAATGCGCGCACGCAGTTAGAGTGTTTGAAGGTAGCGAGGCTGCGGTAGTGTCTGCGTTACCTGGTGCGGATGATGTTGTTGTAAATGATTTCAATAAATGAAGCAGAAAACGATTTAAATAATGTTAATTAATGATAATGTGTTAGTAGAATTAGTATTTAGTTTTATAAATTTGGCAATAACATTTATTGGTAGATATGGTTTACAAAACAAATTTACAAACACTTATATATTGTACAAATACAAACACATTGTTAATAGAGAGAGGGACTGTTTAGGGAATGTCCTTTAATGACAAGGGCTATGAACATCTAAATATTCATTCATTAGTTTCTGGTCGGCCCTAACGGCTTTCTTAATTTTAAAAGCTTCAAGGAAAGTGAATCGATATCCTTTCCTTTTATATGTAAAACTGACAAATTACATATAGAACTTTTATGATAAAAATCTATCAAGTGTTTAGCTAGATTAGACTGGGGACTTTTGGTCATATAATTATAACAATACTCTTTAAATCTAGTCTGGAAACTTTGTCCTGTTTGCTCTATATAAACAAATTCACAATCTTTACATTTAATTTAACAAAGGGTCTTTATTCATTAGTTTATTATTATTAGTATATAATGTCAAATTTCCTCCAATTCTTGGCCATACTACGATTCATGCCATTAACATAATTTAATTTTTTATAAATTGATTTAGATCTAGTTTCAAAGTGTACAGGATAAAATTAATTTCTTGTAATTGATCTAATTTTCTTATTTATTAGCTTCACAGTGATTTCTGCACTGTAACCATTGTTTGCTGCAATATTTAAAATGATTTTAATTCAGATAAATTATATTACATGGGTGATACAAATTAGTGGGTTTCCTGTAAATATTAAAATTAAATTTATTGTTAATGTGTTCGATAGTAATGGCCAAGATATTTATGCTTTGATTAACTTTCACTTCAGTGGTGAATTATGTATTTTAATCAAATGAATTAAGGACATTTAGTAGTTGTTGCTCCTGGTGTAAACATCGTCGATATATCTATACCAAAAATTAAATTTTTTAGGAGGTATTTTTTTGAATTGAGGAATATATTCTCTAAATTGTTGATGAATATTTCAGATAATAAAGACCCACATTTTGTTAATTATAAATGTCACCAAAGAGCAAAAATAATTTGTTTGTAGGCAAACTTCCAGCAAGTTTAAAGTTACATGGTTAACTTCAAGCTGTTTTTAATGATGTCTAGAATTTTGAAAATTGGAATGGAAGTTAATTCCCAAAACCTCCCTCTCTCTATTAACAGAGTTAGTTTGTATTTGAACTACTTATAAGTGTTTGCAAAACCAAGTGTTTTTATTTATTAATTTTAAATCACGTTTCGCCGAATGCAAACAGCTTCATTAATTGAAATGATGAATGTGTTAGTGTTTGAGAAAAGCGATTGCAATGTTTCGGTGATGGATGTATGTTGTATGATGACTCTGAGATTGACATGAATGTTGTTGAAAGAGTGAGTATAAGTCAGATGAGATAGTTTAGGAATGTGGAACGTGTGTGGAATGGAAGATATGAATGAACTTGTATGAATGTATATGTATGTATTTATGTATGAAGAGCATGTGGTTGAAGCAAGGATGACTGAATGTTTCTGGGGTTCGTGTTACCCCATTTAATAAGATATTATCTTTACAACATATTTATTATTTGTTTAAACTATATAATAATGAATGATTCACTTTAAAATTATAATGATGAATCGTGCTCATCTGTAACACAATACTTTGCTAGCTGACAGGTTATTATACATACATATATATTTTTTTTATTGTAACATTAGCAGATTGTCAGGTACTAAAACATTGTGATAGTGACAGTTAGTATAAAAAACAAACAAATTACGGATGATTAACTAGATTTTTCATTGTTAAACATTCTGGCATTATTTTATACAAATATATTTCAAGTAAATGATTGATATAAATAAATTTGAATCAGTTTTATTTTAAATATTATTCTCCAAACAACTTATGACCGATTTAAATAAAGTTAATCAAATCATCCTCCATCGATTATTTATACTAACAGTCAACATATTTTGTAAATAAAGATAATGAAATACTTTTACCCAAAATAATTGTATCAAAGTATTAATTCTAAAAGTTTCCATTATAATAATTAAATTGATTTCTTTTTAAAAATTGGGAAATCTGACAGAATTGATATTTACTAATGATAATAACAAATATGTTTTAAGTAGATAGTTGACAATAACTTTGTTTAATACATATTTATTCTTGAAGAATAAGAAATAGATACCTATTGTAATAAGTTATACATACATCTTATTACAATATTCTTTATTCTTAAAAAATAAATCTGTTTTGAAGAGATTTATTATGAATTATTTAATTTAAAATATAGTTTTTATTGTTTAAGATAAATAAGTAAATAATATTATTGTAATTTAATATGTAAAAATAATAACAAATATGTTTTAAATAGATAGTTTACAATAACTTTGTTTAACACATATTTATTGTTTAAGAATAAGAAATAGGGTACCCATTGTAATAAGTTAACATATTGCAATAAGATGTATGTTTTCTTATTACAATATTCCTTATTCTTAAAGAATAAATGTGTGTTGAAGAGATTTATTGTGAATTATTTAATTTAAAATATAGTTTTTATTGTTTAAGTTAATAAAATTGTTGTAATTCAGTATGTAAAAATAAATATGTTTTAAATAGATAGCTTAGAATAACTCTGTTTAAAACATATCTATTCTTTAAGAATAAGAAATATTGTAATAAGAAAACATACATCTTATTGCAATACGTCTTATACTTCAAGAATAAATATATTTTAAAGAGACTTATTCTAAATGAACATTATGAAGAAGTTTGTGTTTGTTCACTTGCCAAACAAACGTCATCGTCGTGTAATTTAACTTTTGTCTGCCTTATTTAAAGGCCTTCATAACTTCATAACCGATATCGTATCGTGGGCTTGATTTATAGTTTTTGTTTGTTGATTTTCCGAGAAGCTTATTTACTATTCTTGGATATTAAAAATTACTTTTAAAGATCGTGTTTAGTATTGTAGATGATAGGTGCTCATTTTAAATTCTTTTTTGCAGTTTACGCAAATTAGCTGAATTCGGCATTCAGTCCTGGGAGTTGAACCCCATGCCCAAGTTTTCCACGCTGTCTACCAGTTGCTTCACTTGTTAACAGAATCACACAGTTCAGGAACAAAAGATAAGTAAACGTGTTATTTATTTATATTTTAATTAATCTAAAAAGTATGTAGTCTGTGACAAAATGAGGAAAGTAATTATGAATAGTTTGTTTACAATTTTATTGAGACACAGCCTTGACATACTTCTGCTTTCTTTTAATAGTTATTTGTGTATTAAGAGCGTAAAGTGATTCTTTGTTACTCGAGCACGGTAATTGCAGCGCGAGCTGTAATAGTGTAAGAGGAACAAAGACACTTTACGCTCGTGATACACACAATTGTTTCGACGATTGCATCTTAAAGTTATTAAAAAACGTAGGTATACGTCTAAAACTAAATTCGTTTTGTTAACTGTCTATATGACAAGTTTCTGTTTTGTTTGTATCCCTGGTAACTATTGAAATAATCTTTTTCGCGCGTTGCCATTGGAAACGCGCGAATTTAACGTCTTTTTCGCACGTTGCCATTGGAGACGGGCAAAAAAGATATATTCACGAGTCAATATCGTGTCTTTTATTATCCATTACGTATATTTAAATTAGTTAGTTAGTTTCTGCCTTAATAGGAGGCCATCCTAACTGTGTGTAGTTCTTTTCGTGGGGTTGATTTATTGCTATAAATCAATTTTACGAATTGAAATTGTGTAGATCGATATCTATCGTGGGTTTGATTTGAAATCAACCTCACGAGTCGATATCGTGTATTTTGTATTGTCCACCAAAAAACGCTGGCCCCACGTGGGGCCTCAACATATTTACATCACCAGGCAAGTGTTGATGCGTTTCGTGATCCGGGTTGGGGCGAGTTCCCTCGCTAACGAGCTGCTGAGTGTAGCTAGAATGTGTAAGCCGATGTCTTGGGTGGTCGAGTTATCGAATCACAGGAACCATATTGTCCAATGAGTCATTGGGAGATCTAGACATAATTCGACTGTTCGAGCACTGAGAAATCTTCCCAGCAGTCGGGTAGGTTGGTAGGCGGTGAACCGAGAGGTCGTGGGCACGGAATATGCTCAACGTTTTTGCTAATTTGACAAGCACGCTTCGTTTGCTTTGTCGTAGATTCAATTCAAAGACAGTGTTTGACAAACTTAGGTAAGATAGGGTAAGTGTAGGAGGAAGAAAGAAACCATCATTGAAAACTACTGGAAGAACAAGAAGTGTATTCATGTACTATGAGTGTCTGTTTCAGATTCATTAATCATCAAAATCCAACTATTTTATGTTACTAATATATTTTTGTTGATAGGGACATCACCGGACATGCAGGCATCTCCTGCGGCCTCTGCATCATCTTGGAACAATTTATATTCATACCCGTGTCATCAACATTCTGGACAACGTCACCGGAGCTTTGGAACATCATCTTGGAGCAGCATCATTGAAGCTGTTATCATCTTCTCTTGAAACTACGTCAGTCGAGATCGACAATTAGTTATTAATGTAAGAAAATTGTAAGATAAGAAGATAATTCACAACAATTCTATTTAAACCATATTTATTCTTTAAGAATAAGAAATAGGGTACCCATTGTAATAAGTTATTCATACATCTTATTACAATATTCCTTATTCTTAAAGAAGAAATATGTTTTAAATAGAGTACTTGCAAATTGATTAATTTAAACATAGTTTTTATTGTTTAAACTTAATAAATAAATAAATAAAATTATTGTAACTTAGTAGGTAATGTAAGAACAATAATAAATATGTTTTAAATAAATAATTTACAACAATTCTATTTAAACCATATTTATTCTTTAAGAATAACATATATTGTAAGTTGTTTGTGAAAACATACATCTTATTACAATATGTATATATATATATAAAACTACTGTAGTTGAAATGATGTTCCTGTAGCAAATAAATGACCACATTTTATATGTATTCTCTGAGCTCTTGCAGTTTACGCAACTTTGCTGCATCGGCATTCAGTCCCGGGAGTCGAGCTGGCTGTTTGATCCAATGCTGTCAACCGCTTCACTTGTAGAATCACACCGTTCAGGAAAAAAATGTAAGTGATAATATCATTTATTTATATTTTAATTAGTCTAAAAAGTCTGTAGTCCATAAAATAAATCAGTATATTAAAATGAGAAAAGAAATTATGAATAATTTGTTTACAATTGAGATATACTTTTCGTACACCTGGTGTCTTACGCAAAAGCCTTTTAATTTAGTTATCTATAACTGGCCTGAATTATTGTGCTGGACTATAAGATATTCTTTCATGTTGAATGTTGTTTGATGTGCTACATACTTGTTTAACGTATAGAGATGTAGAGACATAGAGATATAGAGATATAGAGGTATCGAGGTATAGTGGTATAGAGGTTTAGAGGTTTAGAAGTTTAGAGGTTTAGAGGTTTAGAGGTTTAGAGGTTTAGAGGTTTAGCGGTTTAGAGGTTTAGAGGTTTAGAGGTATATATATATATATATATATATATATATATATATATATATATATATATATATATATATATATATATATATATATATATATATATGTATATATATATGTATATATATATGTATATATATATGTATATATATATGTATATACCTATATATATGTATATACACCTATATATATGTATATACCTATATATATGTATATACCTATATATATGTATATACCTATATATATGTATATACCTATATATATGTATATACCTATATATATGTATATACCTATATATATGTATATACCTATATATTTAATAAAATATATACCTATATATTTAATAAAATATATACCTATATATTTAATAAAATATATACCTATATATTTAATAAAATATATACCTATATATTTAATAAAATATATACCTATATATTTAATAAAATATATACCTATATATTTAATAAAATATATACCTATATATTTAATAAAATATATACCTATATATTTAATAAAATATATACCTATATATTTAATAAAATATATACCTATATATTTAATAAAATATATACCTATATATTTAATAAAATATATACCTATATATTTAATAAAATATATACCTATATATTTAATAAAATATATACCTATATATTTAATAAAATATATACCTATATATTTAATAAAATATATACCTATATATTTAATAAAATATATACCTATATATTTAATAAAATATATACCTATATATTTAATAAAATAATAATCGCAATACATATATATTTAATAAAATAATAATCGCAATACATATATATTTAATAAAATAATAATCGCAATACATATATATTTAATAAAATAATAATCGCAATACATATATATTTAATAAAATAATAATCGCAATACATATATATTTAATAAAATAATAATCGCAATACATATATATTTAATAAAATAATAATCGCAATACATATATATTTAATAAAATAATAATCGCAATACATATATATTTAATAAAATAATAATCGCAATACATATATATTTAATAAAATAATAATCGCAATACATATATATTTAATAAAATAATAATCGCAATACATATATATTTAATAAAATAATAATCGCAATACATATATATTTAATAAAATAATAATCGCAAT